>CM067217.1:135562664-136797663 GCA_034190945.1 Octodonta nipae
CGTGTCACAGTGGTTGTGTCCGAACTCCTTCGATTTTTATGAAAATTTTGACGTATATTTGAGAGGTACGACAATAGGTCGAAAAGTATATTTTATACCGCTGGGTGATTAGAAAAACAAAATTTTTAACTAAAAAATAATAATATATCGGAAACAAATGTGACACAGGCGTGAAAATTGGTGTATATATACTCCTCTCCCCGAATAAATAATAACCACTATTATCATTTTGCAAAAAATTAATTAACTTATGGGGACAGGCGGAAAATGTTCTTCAACAATTTACTATTTTTCCGAAACCTAAGGTAATATAGTCATAAGAATTAAGAGGTTGATTCCTTTTTGTTCACTGACGAATTACATCAGATTGTGTTGTGATATATTAAATGGGGTAAATGGAAGTCAGTGTATTGAACCTAATAGATGTCGGTGACATCTACCGTCTAATGAGTAATTTAAGTATATGAAGGCATACTATGCTATAATATATACCATACTCTTGACAGATGGTTCGATGTTTTTATATAAAAACACATAAGTAAATATATATACAAATATATATCCACATATTTAGAACTATATCATTCACGTATAACAGCCGTTTCGAACCAGGAGTTCTCGTCAGATACGCTTCCTTGAATGACAAGTTCTAAAGTGAAATACTCCACTCAATATAACTTTTTTTTAACCACACCGTATAACTAATGCCATATCTACCGTTTCTGTCAAATTTAGGGAGATAAAATATCTACTAGATATTAAGTCAAACTATAACCTTTGTAACAATAAAAGATTCAGCAAAAGCTGTTCAGTAGTTCTTACGTGATGCCCGGACAAACAAACAAACAAACTAACAAACAGACAAACTAACAATTTTATAATAGTATAGTATAGATAGATACTAAACACCACAACAATTTAAAATTTGTCAAAATTCTCAAATTTAATCTGTCAAAAACTCAAAAAGAGAAAAATATAAACAATTCAAATTGTAAACAACGCCAAAAATGCCAAAACTAACACTTATAACAAAAATGCCAACTTCACAGCAAATTTAAAGGAATGCCAAAAAAGTACAAAACGCCAAAAATATCAAAAATAGCAAAAATCTCAAAAATGACAAAAAACATCAAAATTGTCGAAAATGTCAAAAATATTAAATATGGTAAAAATGTAATAAATTCGAATATGTCAAAAATGTGAAAAATGTTAAATATGTCAAAACGTCAAACAATTCAAAAATATCAAAAACACCAAAAAAGTCAATGATACGTCAAAAAACTAAAATGAAAGCGGGAAAACCACAATATCAAATGTCAAAAATTTCAAAATATAAACAATCCAAATTGTACACAACGCCAAAAATGCCAAAACTAACACTTATAACTAAAAATGCCAACTTCACGCAAATTTAAAGAAATGCTAAAAAAGTAAAATTGCCAAAAATATCAAAAATAACAAAAATCTCAAAAATGACTGAAATGTTAAAAACATCAAAATTGTCGAAAATGTCAAAAATAACAAATATGGTAAAAATGTAAAAAAATTGGAATATGTCAAAAATATGAAAAATGTTAAACATGTCAAAAGCGTCAAAGAATTCAAAAATATCAAAAACACCAAAAAGTCAATGATACGTCAAAAATTTCAAACACGTCAAATATGTCCAGCTCTTCATATCTAATCCGAAAATACTGTATTTTTTTTGTGGTTGTTGCCATGTAATTTTCGTTCATGAATGATGATGTTAAAATAATTTTCACAAAAAAACGGGATAAGAATTACCTACCAATTAAAAAAAATACAAGATATATATGTCAAATCGACTTGTCTAGGCTGTGCAAAGCCGGGCCTGCTCAGCTAGTATTATTATAGACCAATCAATAGAGCAAAAATTAACGATAATGTATAAAAAATACTATCAGGATACCGACTGTGCCATCACATTAACAAAGATGGTTTTTTACTTTTTTATAAACAATTGAAGCAAGAAAATTACGTTTTTTTTTCTTAGCATATTTATAAAATCAAAAATAATAAACTGATCTCAATGGTGTCAACAGGTCAATTGTAAAGCATGAAAATACCAATGAAATGAGCCCAGGCTCGATCCGATTGGATCATTAGTAACAGGGAAAAACAAAAAAAAACTGAAAAATGTATCATTTAAAAAAAAATCCTATCTTCGTCACTTTAGAAGCTGTTGAACTGGGCTTGTAGGAACTGATAGTAATTTACATCTATTTTATGTATGCCAAAACCAGACGCTATCGGTTTATTAGTTTTTGAACAATTATGATATAAAATTTTCTGTTCAATATTTTCGCATTGTGCCCCCATGCGTCGTAGATAAAATTTCAATTTTGAAAAAAGTTGTTGAAAGTAAGGTGTCATTCTATAAAGCCTCTATTCTCATTTTTCACTAAATTTCTGGGAAATATCTGAAAAATGTTAGCAAACATGACAAAAAATGGGCGAGCGTATGAATGTATCCAAGAAGTGGGGGAAACACGGTTGTTCAGGGGAAGCGAATAGTAATATATAGTCGAGGCACATACATATATCGTTTTAATATTTAAAATCCTCACAAGTAAGAATTTTTCTAATGATCGCTCTCTTTCGATGTTCCGTAAACACAAAATCCACAAATTAAAGCAAAAACGAGAAACCATTTACACATAAATATATTAATAAATAAACAGTTCTCATTTGATATAACAAAATCGAACAAATCACTCTGTATAGAAGTTTTTTAGCGATTAGATTCTTCACCATCTGTCAGAGTGACAGTTACTACCGATAATAATTATTGTTAGCAGTTCCCCTCAACAACCGTGTTCCCCCCACTACTCGAATACATTCATACGCTCACCAAATTTTGGTCATTTTTGCTAACATTTTTCGTATATTTCACAGACATTTCATGAAAAATGAAAATAGAGGCGTTGTAGAATAATACCTCTACTTTCAACATCTCTATTCTGAATTGATATTTGACGATCCATGTCGCATGGAGACACACTGCAAGAATAGTGGACTAAAAACTTCAGATCGCAATTATTCAAAAACTAATAAACTGATAGCGCCTGGTTTAGTCACGCATAAGGTAGATATCAATTACTATCAGTTCCCACAAACCCAGTTGTACAACTTCGATAGTGATGGAGTTATGAAAATATAAAGAAAACTGTTAAATTTTCCTGTATTTTTTTGTTTTTCCCTGTTACTAAAGATCTTATCGGATTGATCTTGGGCTCATTTCATTGGTATTTCCATGCTTTACAATTCACCTGTTGACACCATTGAGATTAGTTTATTATTTTTCATTTTATAAACATGCAACGAAAAAAAAAACGAAATTTTCTTGTTTCAATTGTTTATAACAAAGTAAAAAACCATAGTTGTGAGTGGAAAACGTAGCATAATATCACTACAAATCATTCTTAATGTGATGGCACAGGCAGTATCCTGATAGTATTTTTTGCACGAAAAAAATCTCTATTGATTGGTCTATTATATTACTTACCGGAAAATATCAAATTAATAACGATAAATTACATTGTTGCAAATTATTATTTCAGTTCATCTCATATAACGTAAATAAACTGTTCACTGTAAATCTTGTAACAAAATAGTTACCTATAGAAGTAACCTTATTTTATGAGATTTATCTCCATATCTCCATTTAATCGATATAATGTATTGTTTGTAACAGCAATTATAAAGAAATTTGGGTAATAATGCTTCAACTTCCAATATTTTTGATAAAATCCAAACAATTATTGTTTGAGATAATCCCTCTTAACATTTTGATCCAACCAAATTCAAATACAATAGGAAATGTTATCCACCCTATTTATAATGTGGGTATACGGTTGAAATAATTGGGTGAGAAGTGTTGTGACACCAAAGAATAAAAGTTACCCTAAGAGGGTTGAACCCCTAAATTGTAAGACCACATTAAGGGGTGTTGTTTTGTGATAGCAATATCGAAAGTGTTGTAATCGTTTCCTGTGTTAGAGTTTTAGAAATGTTCAATGATTTAATTTACATTACGATAGCAAAATGTTATAATAATAGCTTTTGAAATGGATTAACCAGCTATTATTTAGGATGCTCAGAATGCGGTATAACTTTACAATAAATAAGACATGGAATTAAAGAAAATTTTCTATAATTACGAAATTTATATGTACAAGTCTGGTGATTCCAGCTTCAAATAGATAGATTGGCCTATTTAACTTAGTAAGATTTTATTTTTACAATATTATCATTGAATTCCTAATTATTTAAGAATGCTTTATCATTTTAGTACTGATCAACGTAAAGGCATAGTTTTTAACTGATTTCCAAAAATTTTTTTTTTGTTTCTTCTCCTGTTTATGATACCTGATATCAGCGTTAAGTGTGATTCAATTATTAGTTTTTGTTTAATAGATTATATATTGAGGTTGGTCTCGTTTAAATTTTAGAAAAGAATTCTACCCATAAATGGATAAAATGTACTATTGTAGACATACCTGTATTATTTTCTGTATGTTAATCGATCTTGCAGTTTTAACTAAATTTTATTAAGCAAGATTTTAAGGTGGACCAATATAATTGTATTATAACAAAAAATACCGTTATTCTCAAAATCTGACAAATTAATTCAAAAACGTCGAAGAAGTATTACACAACTTTCATTCTCAAATAGGTACATATTCAAATTTATATGTCAGACATGTCAGAAAATAATTATTGAGGAGTAGTATTTTTAGAAATATATGTATTGGGCGTTAGAGAAAATTACTAGTTAAAGTGATAAATATAATTTGTATTAAAATATAATTAAATTAACCTACATTAAAAAAGAAGTAAATATCCTTATCGCTAAGTTACTTCTGAATTAATTATGATTATTGTATTATCTTTAGTTTGTTTAATGAACCATTTGTTTATCAGTAACTTAGAGTGTATAAACATTAATTGCATAACCCCGGTAGTCTGCCATTTGAGTAACTTGTTTGCCAATCGAGTTTCCAGATTATCGGTTAGGGGAGACTCAGTACTGATTTTGTTGAAGACCGTTACTAATTTACCTGATTATTTGCCATAGTACGTTCATGGAAATGGGCTCTGAGAGCTATAGGACTTGACCAGCGATTATCACTATCAGCTGGCAATTTAGCCTCAACAAATAGGCTGCACCCTCCACCACTATGTTTAGTCCTTTGTGAAGAACTAAGCCACTCAGCTAATCAACCAGACCCAAACCAAGCAGTACTAGACTTCAGTATTTAAACTTTCAAAGGTCTTAACTAGAGAACACCTCAGATAGCAATAAATAGACTCGTTTACCGTGTGTGTCTCTTCACTCTTTAATTTTAAAATTGTATAACCAATTGTTCTGGATCTTTTACTTATTAAGTGTGAACAAATTTGCCAATTCTATAATTTTTGTGTACTTTTCTCTGTTTTGTTGTGTGCCCATTGGGCTAACTTCATTTAAAATCTGTGAACTCACGCCCACCGGGTACAAACTGAGCATCCCATAAGCAAAAATACCGCCGTGGTGCCTATCAAGTGCTACACGTTTGCCGTTATAACCTTATAATGCCTTTTATTGAGTAACTAATGTAACAAAACACATGTATTGAGTTTTTTTCAGAAAATTTCAGATTTCTAGTGAGTTTGTCCTCCTAAACCAAAAACTGGCAACACCCACGTGTACATAATAGAGCTATAAGAAACAATTGGAGAACAGCAATTGTTAGGTAATTACGTAGATAGTAATAAATACAGACAATACCAAGTGTTTATTAAATACCTACCTATCCAACTATTTTCCAACTATTTTTGAAATAGGTGTCAAACAATTGTCAATTCAAAATTAAACTAAATGCAAGTTTGCTAAATTAGTAGATATAAAACAATGCAAAGTATAAAGAGTACCCCCTATTTAAAATAAAAATTAAATCACACGTTAAAATAAGTACCAAATGTATAGAAACACGGCAGTATTATTTTAGTTTTTCACAAATTATGTAAGAAAGAAGGAAAGATAAAGAGAACGCGGATGAATTTTCGTAAGAAGCTGCTCCTTGACAGTTCAAAAACAGCGAGTAGTGGTTTTAGAGAAAAATTGTTTGATATGCTCAGTTAACATACGATTTATAACGTTTGTTTTTTTAAACAATGTTACTGAAATTTTAGAGAACAATACTCCAATTTTTGTATTTTCCAGTTTAGCTCAATTTGTAACTGATAAATTAATTCGCACAGAATGTTTCAAATTTGCTGGTTGTACTGGAAAAGCTGTGCTATCTTCGCTGTCTCACTAATGTATAAACACAAAATGTTCTTAGCAATTTATTTTTTACACTGGATGCCATTACAAGAGCCCTGTGTCATCTTCATGGAGTAAACCAAAAACTAAAAAGTTCCTAGTCTACTCATCCAGTTATTTCTTGACAACGTCTCTTACCAAAGACGGGTTTAGGAACGGAAAGTGAACAATCAGGGAAACAGTTGTATGCAATGGTTATCCGACAAAATTTGTAGATGAGCAACTTAGAGAGAAACAGTTGAAATTAATGGGCAATCCAACAGATAAATTTGACGATTTCTAATATATGAGATCATACTTGATGACTTTGGTTCAAATAGACATGTACAGCTATTAGAACTCGATTTAAAGGGCTTCTGGTACATCTGAAATAAGGAAAGCCTGATGCATACTCACTCAATAGATTTAAATCCTGTACAATTGGACAAATAAATATTTATAAGATGCTACACTCTTACGAAATAATATGGATTTGGTCAATGTCTAATTTATTTAACAAAGAATAAAAAACGTGTATCTCGGCGAGTAAGCGAGAATAAGCACAAGTACACTAGACTTGAAATTGAAACGTGTCCACAACAGATAAGTAGGCAGAATAAGACACTTTTAACCTTATATTTTGTTTTAGTTTGCGTAACTCTTCAGACAGATGCAGGTGACTCGAATTCTGGGGATAATCACATTAAAATATTGTAATGTTTTTATTTACTCTTCGGGTTCTTGGATTTATTTAAAAACACAGTCGAACTCACTTTAATTTATTTCCACTAATTTTATGTACACACAACTATTTATCTATACTGCGACTAAATACAGAATGAATCCTTCCGTCAGGTTTCCGTATTTATATATTTCTTCTCAGAACTCTCCAGGAGGTCAAAGGGCCGCGGAGAGATTTCCTTCATGGACTCTAGAATTCTTCGAGAACTTCAACAAAGCCCGCTGCCGACCTCGAGGCGCCAGGCGAACAACATTTCGAAATATCGGATGAATTACCTTCACAACATAGGTATATCAAAAAAGTCTTTAGTCTTTAAACTGGAAAGCGTTCGAAAATGTGTTACAAAAAGATCATCTAGTCTCATCGAAAAATCAGCTTCAAAAATCAAGGAAAGTGTTCAACCTGTCTGACCACAATGATAAACTAAGAGGAATTGTGTGTCAAAACAGAAAAGTTCAGAATAAATATTTCATATGACTATAGTATTTTTATAGATACCCTTCGCTAGCTAACAAATCAATATTTTAAATTTGGTTAAAAAATAAATTGGTTTTTTGAACATCCTAGGTGTTCTTTGTATATTTTAGGACAACCGCCATATTTCGGCAAAAACATTTGAATTTTTATATATTACAGGGTGTAAATAGTTTGACTGCATATATTTTAGGTGCAGATAGTACCCACCAAACAAAACAAAAAACTCTTATAACACTATGGTCTAAAGGCCTTAATAAGCAAGAAAATTTGAAATACATATTAAGTAAATTATTGTCAATGTGGCAACGTCGCGCAAAAATGAGATTTGCTTGTAGCGTGAATAATAAAGGAATGAGTCACCACAAGAAAATGAACACCTGTTATTTTTTTGTATTAAATAATTTCATAGTTTCGAGTGCCGGTAGATTTATTTAGGTACATAAAATTTTATGAAATATTATTTTCAAAAATGTAGCCTTTTAATATCTATGTATTGAAATTAATATTTATATTTGGCGATTTATTTTATGCATCAAGTTGAAGAAGGGAGGATACAAAGTTGTTTACATTATGATAGAAAAATAATGCGATACAAACTATATTAAACACAACATTTCTTATATGTAGTTCTTTTATGTGTTAAATTATTCGAGAAATAATTGTTACTAAGAAATTAATATTACTTATCTTAGACAAACAAAAACCTTTGACCTGCAGGATGTCATTATGATAGAGCTCTGGTGAGCAAACGGATTATTTATAGTAAATATTCAAAATTCAAAATTCTTGTTATTACATTTGCTTTCCCCACAAATAATAGCATGTCAGGTCTTTACCTAATTGTATGATTGTCACTGTTTGTCACAAATAATACACTCGAACTCACAATTCACAACAGATTTTATTTATTTTTCTAATTTATATTTTAAAATGAAAATCAAATAACTTATGCTGTCACGCAAAAATCACTTTCACTTTCTTAAAAGAACCAAGCAGCAAAAAAGCATTCATGGCAGCGGCCAGCTGTAGTACTGAGTGTATGCTATGTTGCCACATCTGATCGGAGAAACGTAGGGCAAATTATAACAGAATATTTAGAGTTTAAATAATAATTTTCTTTGTTAATACAGTTATTAAAGGTGGATACGCTATTGAGTATTTACATATTTAGCTTTACAATCATTTTGAAGCCGGAAATAATCTATTATTCACTGTAATAAAGGCTACAGAACTTCTAACTTTTTCATTTTTTTTGCAAAACTATAGTTTATTTCTGAAAATGTTATAAAGCTTTTTGATTTGTTTTGACCTGAAGTATTGATCCTCAAAATCTTTGCACTCAAACCGTTTACACCCTATATATATATATATATATATATATATATTATATATATAGGGTTTTGTGTTCAAATCTGGTTTATTTCTCAAAAAATGTAAAATTATAAGTAAATTTGCCCTATGACACCCTGGAGCTTTCTCTTCCCCGCTCCTCCAGTTGAGCCTAGTGGAAAAGTTGAATCAGCGTCATAGTGAACGCTGTGGCTTCAGCCAAGTGCATGGGGCCTTGCCGTCACGTTTCGAAGAATTAAAAATTGTCCATTGCAAAAACTATTTAAACAACGCTAAAAAAGACACACAGGAAACGGGACATCTACTTGTTTTGGCAGTAGTCCAGATCTAATCATTACCAATAACGGATTTCATATTCATAATCTAACAAGAATAACTAAAGACTTTTTACGGGCAAGTCGAATAGAGAGAAAAAGAATAACAATATAATAAAATGTAATGGACCCAACCAATACCCTTTGAAGCGCATCAGTTGGTAAGCATACGTTATAAGGACAGGTAGGAAGGTACCCATTATTTGGTTTACAGGGGGGCTAATCAGAAAAAAAAATGTTCTAGGGAGGAGCAAGTCAGAAAAAAATTGCTTTGGGGAGAGGGGATGGAGTTAATTTAGCAAATTTATGGCAAACGAGGAAGGCTCATGGCAATGTCCAACTCTCCCCACCTGTCGGTACGCCCGTGGAGGTGGCATCGCGTATTTAATAGTCTTAAAAATCAGGCAATGGCTGCCTTAAAATATCATAACACGGTTAAAGGGCCAATAACTGCGCCAATTGCTGGTCCAATATACAACGGACTGATTTTGATTAATGGTGATGCCCGTCCCCATCTTGTTAGTACTATCAACCATCTCACAGATTATTATGGAATGTTTAAGTCGAAATATCCAGATTCCAACAATCTTTCCAAACTTTGCAACAATTGAGAAATACGATTGAAGCAATTTGGACTAGCGTTAATTAAGACGAGCCAGATGTGGTCCGAACAGATTGATTTTACTGCAAACATCACATTAATAAATCCAGAATTTTTCAAATCTACTTAATTACTCGTGTTTTTATAGATATTTCTGGAATTAAAACATCCTTAATTTTTCAATTCTACTTACTTATTCGTTCTTTTCATAGGTAGTTGTTTGCTTTGGGTATCAAGTAACATAAATAAAAAACTTTTTGTTATTCATTTTAGATTTCTATTATTTCAAAAATTAACCCATAATATTTAGATATTATTTTAATACCGACTTCAACTTTTGCGCAGTGCATGTTGACAAAATTATTTAAATCTGTAAACTTACAACATCTAAATATCAGCATTCGCTTGGCATTAAAATAAATCAGTCTCTACTTTCATTGAATCATCGGAACAGCTCCAGTCAAATGAACTTTTCAGAAAATTAGTTATTGCCTTGCAATCGATTTCAATTTTCTTTAAATCCAATTAGCTGCAAGAAAGACATAATAACAAGTCACTTTCGATATCAATACCTTAGGGTGGCATTAAGGCTTGAATATGACACTAGAGATCGTTGGATTAGTAATTTATTTTAGAGACTAGGTGAAATTGGTTAATTAAGGTAACAGTAATTCGATTATATAACAATAAAGCTTACTATTATATAACAAACACAACCTTATTATATACGGATTTATAGCAATAAATTTTGTTATTGTATTTCATTATCTTCGAATATGAAACTAAAAATTTTTCAATATTCAAAAATAAACAGAAATGTGGTAGGTATTCATGGTGATTATTTAGTATTTAGTAAACTTATGTAGTTGAAATACCTGAAAAGTTCGTCAGCCATTAGATAATTTTTTAGGTCCATCTAGTTGGCGTCCCAAATTCAAAAATGTGAAATACAAATCAGTGACCTTAATAGGTCATAAATTGCTCATAATTAGTCAATAGTTTTGACCAATTCAGCAATACATAAATCATCATAGGATTTTTAAAATTCCAAGGTCATCAAAAAAATGACAGCGCCCTAAGTAAATCGTATAGAATCATACTATCTTTGCGATATTTTTAACCGACTTCCAAAAAGGAGGAGGTTATCAATTCGTCGCGTATTTTTTCGCTTTTTTTTTGAACTTGTGTTACCTGATTTCTTCTCCTGTGGTGCACCGTTTTGAACGAATATGGTCTTGTTTAATAGCGTATATATCCGGATTGGTGAAACTTCAAATTTTGGAAAAGAATTCTATTGGTAAAGTGATAAAATTTGTGAATGAACACATGCGTGCATGGAAATCGACCAATATCCCTAACATATTGGTCGATTTTTCGAAAACTCCTTATGGATGTGTATTGTTTTTTAACGTTTAGTCTATTAAGTAAGATCCCTAGGTGATCTCATATACTTTTCTGCGACGTGCAACTTGCAGTTTTGCAGAAAATCTCCGAAAATTCCGAAATTCTTATCAAAAATTTTATCGAAATGACATAACGGACATTTCCTCATAAATATTTTAATTCCAACGTAATAGTGCGGGAAGTTTAGGCACTGGAAGTTTTAATTGCCAATTTGAAAATTTTCTATGTACATTTCAAACATATGCATAGTAAAACATAGTATTTTCGACTCCTTAAATCAATGAGTACCAAGCTCGTTTTGTTTGTATACCCGGCAAATACCTATTTAAATGAAAATTTTTCCATTTTGCGAAGACGGTGCTTTTGGTTGTCACATTCTCCCGGCCTAATAGACAATTCAGTGACAACACATGTCAATCAAAACTGCTATTTGGTGGGTTCATACACAGGATGTTTAGTTATAGCAAACAAAATCACAAAGTAAAGTGATAGAAGGAGTTGCATTTATATGATGACTGAAATATCAGTTAGGCCGTTTAGCTGTATATGCAGGATGTATGGCATATAGGGTGGAGTGGACCACGATTCACTTTTAACGGTATGCCGATGCGCGTCTGGTATTACGTCACGTTGGAGTCAAAATTTAAAATTCTTAAAGCTAAACACATAAGTGAGTAGCGTTTTCGTATCAATAATTAGTTTCAAATACCTATTTTATAATACAACTGAATTGGATATATTATCGAACATGTGTAACAGTTAATGATTGAATGTAAATGTTATTTTCCACTCATTTTATTATAAAATGAAATGAACATTTTTGTTTTCGATAAAAGCGATTTAATTTTATTTATTTATTTGCTGAAGGAGATATTATGGTAATTTTTTTCTGGTCAACATTTACCTTTGAAAAATACTTATACCTATCATGTAGAAGTACAAAAAAATTAAAAACATCTGTTAATAATAAAAATTCTACCTAGATTGTATTTGACTTGATTCCTTTTTAAAGATTAATATTATCGTAAATAACAAAAGTATGCAGGTGGTTCTATTTTCTATTAATGAGATATTTGTTGAACTAGTATTTCAACAACTACAGGGAGAATTAAATCACATATAGAATAAATAAAACGACAGTGTCGAATGCGAATTATTTTTTATTTGTTAATTTATATAGTTTTTTTTACAATTTTCTTTGGCAAATGGATGACTAAACGAGCAATTTTTATCATGTGCAACATTCAACTGATTCCACAAAGCAACATTTCCAGTTCCCATGTCACTGCATATAGCTACCACTACAAATTTTACTGTAAATAATTCTGAAATTATGCCTTCCAAGACTTCTTTCGTCATCCTCTGATCAAACTTATAGAAAATTGGTTGTTTCCATTTAGAAATCAAACCACGTACCATAACAGTTTGACAGGCTTTGTGAGGTCCCATAAGTATCATTCCATCGATTTGACAAGTACATTTCATCGAAGATAATACACAAAGCCGATCTGCTACAGATAATTCTGAAGTTTTTTTTTCCATAATGATAATAAATTATTCAAAATTCCAGGGCTTACATCAAAGTTTGAAACATAGCTTCTCAAAGAAGACAAAGCAGGAAGGGGCGTAATTATTAGCTCTCAAGTATCTATAAGCCTTAGGACTGACACTACAAAGAGAAATAGCAGAAGAAATCCTTTATGTGACCAATGAATTTTTTTCATTTTTTCAGTTCATCAATTTTTTTATGACCAGGAGTAAACACTTTAGCTAATGCCTCTTCATATTTCATCTTTATACTGTTAGCATTAGTAACTTGCAGCAGTAGATTTTTATCCTGTTCTTCAAGTATTTTCATTTTCTCTTTTAATTCAGTGATTTCACTAAAATAATGATAAATAATAATTGTTAATACAATATTAAAATTAAATAAATTTCATTTACCTTGATTCAACATTAATTGCACATTTGCTTTGTGCTGTCTCAATCATCAAGGGTTCACTAAAAAACTGAGGTTTGATATTTCCAGTAAAATTTTTACTAGAATTGTCAACATAAGACTCATTCAGATCAGATTCTTGTAACAAATGTCTAACAGTGTCTCGTTGGTTCCTCCTATCAATTCTCTTTGAACGGTGTAAATCATCTTTTTTCTGACAGGTATAAGGAAGTTGTAATAATGGGACAGCATCTGATTTTAAATTTCGACAATTTTTTGGAAGATATTGCAATAGTCTTTGCCTCATAGAAACTTCAAAACAATTCTCCTCAAATATGTTCTTTACATTTTGAGGAGAATTGTTGTTGCTAAAATTTAAAAAAACAGCAACAATAAAAAACTATAAGGTTAGCATTTGTATTAAAACAGTAAGAGTGAACTCTTTACTTTTTTTATCTTTTCGACAACAAGCATATATCCATTGTTTCGCTAAATCCTCATTTTTTTGGAAATCCAAAATATTTAATATTCATACCTTTAGTATTCCGGTTTGTATTTTTACATGTCGCTATAGCACAACTCGGCATTTTTCTTAGTAATATTAATAAAACTAATATGTCATAATAATATAAGTTTAACGTGTAATGAATGTTTTGACTCCAACGTGACGAAATGCGCGCAACCGTTTGAATTTGAGTTGAGAAATCAGCATACCGTTATAAGTGTATCGTGGAGTGGACGATTGGTGGTATAAAAATGTTGGAAAAAATGTGAAATTAAAGTTATATAGGGTGTTTAAATAACTGTTATATGATATGGACGTAAACAAATCATATGCAGGATGGTTGAAATATATGCTAAAGTTAAATTATATGTATACAGTGTGATTAAAAAATTATTTATTTTATAGCACATAAGAAGTTGCATAAAGTGTGGAGAGGAATTAGTGTTACACAGGGCGATAATATAAAATGTGAAAAATGAAATAATTTATGGGGTTGACAGACCACAAGTTATGGTTGAAATATAGGACGGTTTTGACTCCGTAAATATGGAATGGATTCTACTCCGTCCTATAGTTTACAGAAGGCATCTAACAAATTTATGCTTGTCCATGGGCAGTCAGTCGTACATGGGTGGAGTGGAATTATATATAGTAATACAGAGTTGTCAAAAAAAGTTGAAAAAAGGTTAGATGGCGTGGTCCATAAGGCATAAATATATTTTGGGCTTATTAAGTCAACGCGTACTAGTAGATTTTATTCGTAAACATTTACCTGTCAATTTAAATGAAACTGTATCATTGTGTAATGTTGAGGCTTTCGATGTTACCTGGTCCTGTCTATTAAGGTTATACATACAAAATAAAAAAATAAAGAATGAAAACGACGAGTTCAAAAAACTAAAAAGTTGAAAATAAAACATTTAAAAAATATACCGACTTCCACCTATAACTAAAAAACTAAAAATAATTATAACAACTCTAGCAAATAAATGACCTATTCAATGTTGTTAGGTACCTATCCAGGAAGTAAAAAATGTAAACATTAAAAGGTGCTCATTCTGTACATATTAATTACTTACCAATCAAGTATATTTTTGAAGTCGGTGCCAAGCAACAATCAAGTTTGATGAAGTAGTAGATAAGTACGCAATGAAGAATTTTGCTTGGCACCGAGTTCAAAAATATACTAGATTGTAGGTAATTAATTTGTACAGAATGAGCACCTTTTAATGTTTACATTTTTTACTTCCTGGGTAGGTACCTAACAACATTGAATGTGTTATTTATTTGCTACAGTTGTATTTTGTTATAATTATTTTTAGCTTTTTAGTTATAGGTCGAAATCGGTTATATTTTTTTAAAATGTTTTATTCAATCCATCGAGCGCAATATATTGTTTCTAGTCGAGAACCTTTATCAGTTGAGGTTCCTGATTATTTATGTATATTGTATACATAACGGAATTCTGTATTTTATCCTAGGTGCAGAAATTTTTAATCGTCCGCAAAGATATTAAATAGTACAGAACTTATTTAAAATTTGAACAGATCAATGCATTTGATAATTGACCAATGTAAGTTAAGTTTCTCTACTAACGTCGAAGTGTACGTATGTATTATTTGAAAATGACTGGAAGAGGCAAAGGTGACAAGGGTTTAGGAAAAGGAGGCGCAAAACGTCGTCGTAAAGTGCTGAGAAAGAGCCGGTTTTTGTTCGTCATCGTGAAAATGGACAGAATGTATCGTATTAAGTTCAATTCCTGAACTACATCACATTTCTAGACAGGCGCCAGTGGAAGTGATATTCGAGGATAGTTACAGGGGGTGAAAGTGTTTTTTTTTTGGACCTGCTCATCATCGAGTAAATGTTCCAAGATTGGCTGCGTACAAGATTGTGATGCATTTAAGCAAATTCCCGAGAGGCGTCTGCCTAGACCGTTACCATCAAACTGGCTTGACAGGGATAAACTTGTCGAAAATAGGGGTGAACTTCTTCTGCATCATTTTTTGCTTATCCAAAAGGACGTACAGCTAAATGACATAAATATATTTTTTCATGACGTCATTAATGTGGTCTGTATGACGTCATACACAATTTTTTAAATGCGAAGCCACATTTTTCATTACTGGTTTCGACCTTCAACTTGACCTTCAAGGTCATTCCAAGATCAAAGTTTGTTTGAAAAATCAACCTATTATAGTCAAATTAGGTGTACGGGGGGTTTTCGACGTTGTTGATTTCGAATCTGAAATTAGTTTTTGTTCGAAAAACTGGTCCGCCCTCTTGGATTGCGAAAATCTGATTTCAGATTCGTAATCAGATTTTGAAAATTGGCAATTTAAAGAAAATCAACCAACTTACTCTCAATTTGGTATACGGGGGTTTTCGACGTTGATGATTATGAATATGAAATCAGTTTTTAAAATTTTTCAAAACAAGTAATGGCCAAAGTTTAACGTTAACATTAATGACGGCATACAAAATCTATTAATGTCATTTAGCTGTACGTCCTTTTGGATTATGATTTCTTTTGTGTAAGCAAAAAATGGTGCAATGTATGCAGCCAATTTTGGAACGTTTACTCGATGATGAGCATGACCAACAAAATTACCATTTTCACACCCTGTAACTATCCTTGGTTATCACTTCCACTGGCACCTGCCTGGAAACGTGATGTAGTTCAGAAATTGAACTTAAAACGATACATTCTGTCCATTTTCAGGATGACGAGCAAAATCCCGCTCTATCTCTCCTACTATTTAACAAGACGTGGTGGTGTTTAACGTATATCTGGATTTGATATACGATGAACCTAGAGGTGTGCTTAAAGTATTCCTTGAAAACGTTATAAGAGATGCTCTCAGATACACTGAACATGCCAAGAGGAATACAGCCATAGCTATGGATATTGTTTATGCATTGAAGAGACAAGGACGTACCTTGTATGGATTTGGCGGTTTAATTAATACGTTGGTGTACAAGCAACATTGTCACTTGCCAGGACCGAGATGGTTTGATTGCCCCTTGAGTTATATTATTTTGGGGTCTGTGAAAGCGGCCAATAAGGCGACATAATTTTTCGAAAGTTCACTGCTAAATTTACATCTATACTAATATATAGAGAGGTATATATATGGAAATACTGAACCGATTCTAAAGTCTGTAAATATGGAATGGGGTCATCGGACGTGTTTCATTAAGACTGTAGGTACTCAAGAATTAAAACCTTTGGGGGAAAATTGTTATAGGAAAGATTTCAAGAGAAATTACTGGAAATAATATTTAAATTTCTCACTTTACCTCTAGGAGAGTAACACCCAAGCTGATAAAAACGATCAGTTTATTGAAAAAAGTTTTGTATAAAGTGTCACAAAGTATTACATTTTGATAACTTTTTATCTCCTATCCGTCCTCAGGTAAATGGTCGCGGGCCATGTTTATTAAGCCATAAAATCCCTACCGTGAATCAATCAACGTCCCTGTCTGTCGCTTAATTGGTGTTGCTCGGTTGTGATGGATTTCTACGGATGTTTAAAGATAATAGTTCCAGAAGGAATCTTCACATGTTTCTTATTTAGATAAAATTTGTTTTTCATATAAATAATGAATGTCATGTGTGTAAACTTTCTTCTGTACAAGGGCTCCTCCTTGTGGACTTACTTGGTCTGATCCCTGATAATTTTGTGGTGTTTAATCCCTCCGCGATTTGCTAACTCGTACTTTATTGGGTATGTTCGACTAGAGATACTCATATTCAATTCGTTCCCGGTAACAGGACTTAGTAAACTGAACTTATACAGGACGAACTAATAAATTGGTTCTGAATCAATGCATTATCGGTGAAATCAGGCCTCTGATGAAAAGGAAAATTAATAATCCGATCATAGGTGTTTTATTATGTTAGAATTGGGGGTAGTGTTTTCGTGATAGATATTGAACTTTGTACAAAAATCCTGAAACTTTGTAATCACACTTGCGTATTAAGAAATTCAAAATCTGTTGTTCATTGATTCAGTATTGATCTTGGATCGTTAGCCCGAACTTATCTTTTACCTCCTCCCTTTGAGTGATCATACGTTTTTCCTTGGTCATCTTCTGTAACCAGTAGGTTTTCTATTGGAATGTTTCTACATTTTCACACTGCTAGTATTAAAATTCGTATTAATAAGTGGCCTACGGCAAGGAAGATGTAAGTGTACAGAGTGTAAGTTTACAAGATGTGACCATGCAGGCTGGTAGGAAAGAGAGTGTAAGTTTTCAGGAGGTAAAATATAGGTGGCAATATAAGAAAAAAATTTAGGTAGTGGGAAAAAACCTGGATAAGAGTGTCCGAAATCACCCTTTGACATTTGTCAAGGATGAAGGTCCAATAGGCAGAGTGTTGGTAGACTGAGTGTAAGTATATTGGTTGTTAAAAAATATACAAAATTACTGGAGGTATTCAACGTTTACCAAAATATGCGTTTATAGTGGATGACCTCGACATCATTTTTGAAAATTAAATTGAGAGGCTGGTTCTGTAATTAAAAGCTTATTTGTATACTTAAAAACTGGTATTCATTTTATTTCTATACGATGGTATACAGAGGTGTTAGAATAACCGAGTACAAACAATATAAGGCCGACTTCCAATTTCAAGTATATATAATTTTATTTACCAACGAGGGTGAAGCTACGGGTAACCGCTAAATGCTTAAATTTATATGTATATTTGGTGAAAACTTGTCAGGTAATGGTGGTTCCAAATCAATAGGTCTGTCGGAGTGTCATTCTCGGACACTAAAGTTAGAAACGAAGAAAAAATCATCAGTTAGCTAAGCATTTGGGCAAAAATAATAGCATACAACCATTTTTCCCAAACCGATACAGGTTTATAGTTCTATACAGATTCATAACCCTATAAACATTATCTTGAACAATTGTGATTGAGAATTTGAAATAACTATCGTATGTGATATAAATGAAAAAGTGTACGTGCAATATATTACAGTAAAAAATAATTTGGTAAAAATTACATTTACGAATATATTATTTCTAGTGTTTATCGATTGACAAAGGTATTCAAAACAAACTCTTGGAAATGTTTGATGAAATTGTTGTGCTACTATTTTCGCCTATTATTAATTTACTACTTAACATGAAATGAACATCAGGGAAAACTAGTAAATAAAGACCCCAAATCGGGAGTCATACTGTGTATAATGTCGTTTTCCAATTAATTACATTAAATTCAGTTGTATATACGAAATACATAAAATACAAAAATAATAATTCTACATTTCAATTAGTAGGGGAAAGCGCAACTGATAAAGGTTCTCGACTAGAAACAATATATGGTCTTGCGTTCAAAAGATTCTAAATTTTTGAAAAGATATTATCAAAATTGTTAATTTGTTGCAATGTAAATATATCTTGAAAGTCCTATTGTTATATGGCACATTCATTAGAAATTATGTTTTCCATTTATAAGATATATTTGCCACATGAGCGATTTGGCGTGATATCCTGCAGGTATTTGATTATTTCACGAATAATTGTTTTCAGTCGAGATTAGATACCTATCAGTAGCAATACTAAATATTAGAAAGTAAAAAAGCCCATAAGAATTTTTAAATATGAATATTAATTCATATCGTATGACCATCACGAATTTACAATCGCCTGATACTTTTTCTCCAACTATTTGTGAGAAACTTCTATAATTTTCTGGGTAGGTACTTTGGTTTTACGTGGAACAAAATATAATGTAAACCGACATTATCTCCTATCTGTCAAACTCGTTTTGTTGTAAAATCTACTTGTTTAATTCAAGTTTCAAGTCAATGATCTTTTGGATCTTTCTTGAAAACCGCCTAATTTATTCAACAAATGCTAGTTATTACCATTTCATAAATAAATAAAAACACCTTTCAATTTCAGTTATAGTATACAATCTGTTGCCAGTAATTTTACACATAACAATCTGTTTCGGAAACAGATTTAATTTGAGTGAAAGTTTGCAAGAGCGATACTTCTATTTGAAATTCATTTTCAGCCGTTCCTTGTTATCGGTAGGAAAATTAGTTACTATATCTTGTTGTACCTAAACACTAAAATAATCATTGAGAGTGATATAGGTATCTTCTGGATCTTCTACTTTAATACTCGTATGTACGTAGATGAGTTTGTGAGAGAATGGAATAAAGATTAGGTCCAAGGATTCTAACAATACAATTATTAAAATAAACACACTTAGGTAATTTTCACTTATATTTATTAACTATTTTATTTATAGTAAATAAATATAGGAGAAAATGCCCTAAGTGTGTTTAAAAATTAAAATGAATTTTCACCAAGTAAAGACAGAAACAATCATCACAATGCTATTTGCTGATGATCAAGTTATAAAATAAAACACAGAAAATGAATTACAACTGGCCACACACAAGTTAAACTTGCGATCTATGGATAATTATCTAAAAATATCTATAGAGGAAACCACGACAATAAAAATTGTTATTGAGACCACACTTCAGATCAGGTGTCACATTTCAAATATTTACGATGCAACATTACATATGGAGACAATAAAAATATCTCAGACAAAACGAATAATTTTCAATGAATTTAAGGGACAATCAGAAGAACACTCAAGTGAAAGACATTTAAAGAAACAAAGACAAAAAGTGTATAATGAAAAGTCCGCTTCGAGTTAAGTAGCATTATTTCTACCAAATTTCAAAACAGAACTCGGTTCAAATTATTGATCGGTCAAACTGCCAAGTTCGTCTTAAACTAGTAAACTACCGATTGACTGACGTTCAACGTTTATACCACACAAAATTTACTTTTGATCTGCAGTTCGAGACTGAACTGGCGTTCCAACTGTTTATAAAACCGGGCCTTTTAAAGTATGATAATAAACCGAGTACTTCTTCTAGTAACTAATGGATGCACCGTCGATATCTCAGTACGATTAATTGTTATTTGAAACACACCGGTTCGCGTAAATTGTGTCGCTTCGAGAATAATGTTATGTCTTCATTGAAGAAAATGTAGGTCGGAATTATATGGGTCAGTGGGTACTAAATGCAAAAAGCCCGTCCTCCGTCTATTAATACCACATAAACCTGTAATGTGAGACTGAATAGTACCATTATATGCACGAGCCTCAAGCTGACTTGTACTAGCTTCTAACTTGTTCTTTTTTCCCTACAGATTAATAAAGCTTATTACCCGGTTACTACTTTGCGTACAGGAAAGCGGCAATTCACTAAGCCGTTTTACTTCGTGTTGCAGGAATCAACGACTACCATCATCCGGTAAATTATGTTAATATATCACTAGGAGTTGAAGTGGTAAAAAGGATTTGCTAACAATACGGTTTTTCACTTTAGAGCAATTAGTTTGTGAGCCACAAACTTTTAGGACTATGAACTAAAATGCATCATTGAGGGGGCGTCACAAATTATTTTATGTAGCTAAATACTGTAAAACGGTAAACTTGTCTCATAAAAGTTTTAGAGCAAACTTGGCTAACTTTTAAGAACTTGCTGAAGCTCGGGGTTTGTCCCTTGGTAAATTTAGATTATACTTATATTTGTTTTTCTACAATTTATTTAATTTACATTGTTTACTGATTTTCGATATTGTCTAAAATAAGGATTTTTACCTTAAGCAATATTTTTTTAACAACCTCGCTTACTAGTCGATAGAATAACTTTTCTAATATATTAATAATTCCAACTTAAGTGGGCCCACAGTATATGTCGACGAACTGAGAACTTCCATATTTGTTGAAGTCTGTTAATTATCATTGATTTGACTTAATATGTAGTTTTCCCGTCTGTTTTGTCGTACTCTAGTGGAACTTCTCCCGAACCTTTCATCTGCACCTGCTACAAACATCTTTAACAGCGTAGACATAAGTATTACCTCGTAAAATGCTTGAGACGCAACTGACTCTGGAGCGGTGGGGCCCTTATATTTAAACCCGAATGTGCAAGCTCGGCGACACCTGATTGGTCGGTGAGAGTAGTGAGCATAGTCTACGACATGTCCATTTCTGGTTGTTGCGATTTTTATAAATTTCAATAGCTTCTGGCTGGACTCAGCGACGGCTTTTTTTTCTGGCTGTAATAAAAGAAAATTACCCTAATGTTCTGCAACACGAGTGTTCACACTACGTTGTATGGTACCGATATTTCCTCCGTGCTGTTTTCCAGCAAACAAATACGCATTAAATTTTTCTATTCGTTTTAATTCATAAAATAAAAACAGAGTGAGTCTTCAGAGTAACTGTAAAACTACAGAGAGGAAAAAGTGAATGTATATTTTATAAATTTTCGGCTGCTGTAAAAAGGCAAAAGTAAATAGTACCATGACTTTATTTTAGTAACAGCAACACTGTAATAAAAATTTTCCGAACAGTTTAAGATTGTTTTAAATAAATAATATAAGAAATATTTTTGTAGTTGTTTCAATTATTGGAAATAAAAATTGCTCTTTGTTACCTTTAGTGTTAGTAAAATTAAGTATCCCCATGTTATAAAAAAATTATTAGTGGTTGTGCATTTTTTAAGTATTGATGGATCACTATGGATTCCCAAGCCATATGATTATATATGCAGTGATCACTTTATTGGAGGAAAAAAAGCGAAGTAGAGTTGAGCTCTAGCTACTGTCCTATCATATTCCATCCAATCTACAATTATTTACAAGAACATTACAAACATTAGGTTTGTATACACAACAAACTAATAGACAAACGTTTCAGCAATTTGACAACTGCTCAGAGCCTTCTTTAGTTTACAGACGTTCGGGCTCTATAATTGCACACAGCGAGTGTACAGCATCGCATGAGGACGGTATTCTGTAAACCCCCGATGTTGATTAAGGGGCAATGGAATCCTTGGGAGTATGCGACGAAATTGATGGGTTGGTTGGAAAATGGTTTGAACCGGGTATTTTTTGACCAGCTTACCGATGCAATCTGTTGAGTTCTTTATGCATAGCAAATAGGTTGTCGCTAAATTCTGACTTGGTATCACTGTAGGCTTAATTGACCTACTTATTTCACGGGCCGAGTAACCATTTGCCTGGAATACACGGTCTAAAATAATTCGCCTTTTATATGCAGTGGCTCGCAAATTCTGGAAAGTCGCTCCGTAAGAGTTTTAGGTTCGACCCTTCACTGTTCTGGTTCGAACGTTTACGTAGAAAGCGGTCTGTAAGTGTTGGTTTCCGGTCTACATTGCTTCCACGGTTAAAGATCTCTATCATAATTGCAGATAAAACTTTCGGAAGATATTCTACTAGACCAAGGCAAAACCGCCCGGAAAACGACATATTTTCCACTATATTTATTGTTTCATATAACAAATAAAGTTATTTCATTTTTAAGCAAAATTGATATTCATTCACAGTTGAACAAAGTGACATGTTATGATTTCAGGTTAAGGTTTCGGCCATGCATGTCTTTTTATGAAGCATAATTTTGTAAATATTATTAATAAAAAAGTTTTCGATTTATGCAGACACACCGTAAATGTAGACAAATTCAGAACCTCCATTTGGAAGTCTGTTAATTAACATAATTTTGATTTAATTTCAATCTATTAATTTACTAATTCTATGCCAGATTTCGATCAATGATATTTACTACATTTTATACTGCCGCCTTCACTGAATGTTATTGTAAATTAACAAAATTTCTCGATTTTCTTAATAACAGTATATGCCATGTTATTGCAAAAGACATGGGACCACTTCGCGATGCTTCTTATCGAAATGCAGTTTCAACTATACCAATTAGTTGAGTTGTTTTCGAGTAATCGCTGAACACATATAAAAACATATACCGACGAATAGATAACCTCCTCCTCTTTCGAAGTAGGTTAAAAACAAAAGTACTTTTCATTAAAAAATAAATATTACAGAAATAATAGGAGTATCTGGAAGGGCTTCAGTAGTTCAAAGATTGCCTACTACATAGAAACATATTCTTATTATGCAGTATTAATAAGTAGAATATTGTGAAATTCTAGTCTGTACTTTTATGTAATATGTCTGAATATTACATACTACCAGCATATATTTCAACCATCTCAATTCAGTTGACATCATTACTGTATAAGTTTTTGAGATAGGAAAATATAGAAGACACGTATGAAGAATTTGTAGTTTTTATTTGAAAAGACAATTAATACTATTACGAACTCCTAGGGTTTTAATATAATTTTTAATGGGTGTTAAGCTAGCATAGCCATTTCATAACGCCCAAGTGGGACCTACTCCAGAATTTATTGCTAATTTATTACGCCATAATTAAATTTATTGCTCCAATCCTTTCCGAGAAATACTGGCTATGCTAACTTTGGGCTAAAGTTAGCATATCCATGTCTTTATCTCCGAAATGAACAGCGATATCAGGGTGACCTTGGGGGCGTATTTTATTGCTAATTAATTGCTGTCGAATGGCACCAGAGTTAGTACCCAGACTACCCCTTCAAACCCTACTCAATATCTCACTCGTTGAAAATTAACACAAATATTTATTTTAATGTTTTTCGTGGTTAAACTCGTTAAACTCAGTAGACTTTTAATTGCTAATTGATTGCTGAAGTTCTACCTTTTTTATGATTTTATTGCTCCAACCTCTTCCGAGAAATTGTGGCTATGCCAACTTTAGACAATAGTTAACATAGCCATATCCATATCTCCGGAAATTCAGTGCTATCAGAGTGATCTTGGAGGCGTATTTTATTGCTAATTAATTGCTGAAGTTTTACATTGTTACAATTTTATTGCTCCAACCCCTTCCCAGAAACTGTGGCTCTGCCAACTTTAAATTTAAGTTAACATAGCTATCTCGGGCACGGACTGCGCTATCGGGGTGATCTTGAGGCGTATTTTATTGCTAATTAATTGCTGTGAAATGACAACAGAATGAATACCCCAAAAGTAGCCCTTCAATCCCTAGTAAATTTATCACCTCCTGAAAATTCACTAAGGGATGAGGAGGTAGTTCTTGGGTATTTACTGTGGTGCTATTTGATAGCAATTAATTAGCATTAAAATACACCCCATGATCATCCCGATAGCGCAGTTCGTTCCGGAGATATAGACATGACTCTGCTAACTTTAGCCGAAAGTTAGCATAGCCACTATTTCTCGGAAGGGGTTCAAGCAATAAATTTAATTTTTGCCTAATAAATTATCAATAAATTCTGGAGTAGGTCCCAGTTGGGCGTTATGAAATGGCTATGCTAGCTTAACACACATCAATTTTTACACAGAACATAACTCTTTTTTTATTTTCAGCAAAAATTCACCATCACTAAATAATACTTCCATTATTAGAGCAATGGGTCAAACTTACATTAGCCGTTTCACTACTGTATTCCTCCTGTCATGAGGCCGCATTTATGTCCTGTCCCTGCTACTCTCGTTTATTCTTGTAGCATCCATGTCTGTTTGCTTTGCATGAAGACTAGACTTCGAAAGGAATGTCATTTTCAGTAGAAGAGTAGAAATATGTTATTGTTAAACGTGTTGTTTATCGGTTACTTAGTGTTTACTACGGTGAATAATTTCCAGATACAATTAAACAATTTAACAATAATTATTATTATCAACCCATCGATTGTAAAAACATTGGACAAATTATCTGAATTTTAGAATTATACATTATGGTAATAATGTTGTTATTTCCATGAATACTATTTTTACATAACGTTTACCAGAGAGGTTTTACAAACGCGGGATTGGTTTGTACTGGGTGCTATAAAATCTATCATCTAAATAAGCAGCTATTTTCTTACTTCACAAGTCTTCTTCTTCATCATCATCCAAGGTGTCTGTCGCGAGATGGGTTGACTCTCAATGCTAATTTGTTTGCTGGTTGAAACATATTGCATTACGTTTCCAAATTTTAAGATAAGTAACTGCCAACAAAAATGGGGAATAATTTTGATTCATTATGGGCTAAAGAACAAATTAACTATGATTAAATGACTTATCGATACATTTTATTAGATTATTCATTGAAGCATTCAGTGAGCGATTTGTGTCCTTTCAGTGAATTCCCATGACACTCTGGCCGCTCAAGATAGCGGATGCCACCGAAAGTCAGTCGACCGTCTATTGTCACCGGATCAATCCCAAACACGTGACCTTTTAAACGCCTCTTCGTAACAGCTACTTGTTATCATCTCGTCATGTTTTACTTCTGAATGACACTTTAAACGTGCGGTGGGTTCCCGACGTTTCCCATACGCTGAAAGGGGATTACACCCGTCGATATCTAATTGAATCGACTTAAACACAAAACAGATCCTATATGATAACATTTTTAGCGAAATTAATCCCTAAGTTTTTTTTATGTGGCCATAACACCTATAATGTAGTTACTAAGTAATTTGTACTTCGAAAAAATGCATGTATTTTTTAAGCAATAAAATCTGTATAGAGATTGTACCTTTTACCTTGTGTAGAGTACTAGTGCCGAAAAAAAGTTAGAATATGCTAACTGTAAGGCAAATAAAAGATAATATTCTCATAGTTTATACACAATGGGTTCTAATATAGAAGTAAAAATATTTCGTAGTTGCTTCAGTCATTCGGACAAAAAATAATTTTTCAACATAACCAAAGAATGACAAGTTAACATAAAATGTTGATCCACAGTTCAGGTACCTTATCGGTTTCTTAAATGGAGGTTAAATTATTATACAATTTTCTTTTTTTTAATCTCGGTAGTGTTGGCGATAATGGGGAAGTACACGATTTTCGAAATTGTTGTTAAGGAGCGTCATAAAATACGTTTTGTGTTTTGGACCTCTTCGTCATGCTGCGTTACAGTTTCTGCGACCCCCTATAATATACGTCACGAAAGTTCCCCTCTCCGTAGATGATATAACCGTTTATTAACACATATATGGATGTCACAATATTGACTATTTTAATAATGAAATCTTTATATAAATAGACAAAGACAAAACGGATCAGTACCATTTCTGATCTGTCCCTTAACCGATTTGCTTTATTTTGTTTTGTTAGTAATTACGGACCGTCACTGCAAAATGCTAAAATTATTTTATAATATTGATTTACTTATTAAATAATAAAATAATTAAAAAATCATTATTTACATCCATACTGTCATTTCAAACAGGGCTGGCAGATGGTTTAAGAGAAAAATCATAAGATGGATTAACTCCAATGTGAAAGACAAACTAAATTAAATATAAACTAAAAGTTTTGGCCCTTCCCTAAGTTTATCCTCCATAGTCCATGCTATTGAAATAGAACTGACGAAAAATTATAACAGATAATAATGGCTGTTTATTGGGCGCGCAAGTTTGCAGTTTTCAACTTTCATTGCATTGTAAATATGGTTTGTCAACTAAAATCAGAGTTATGTTGAACCTGATCAATTTATTTCTGATAATATTTTATTAATTTTAACCTTATAACTTTTAATTTATGGTCTTTTTATTTTTGTCGGATAACTTTCATATAATTTAACTAATATTACAAGAAATCGTAAAATTATGCACAAATTCACGATAAATAGGTAGATGTATCAACACTGGATTCATGGCTATCTACAGGAAAATTGATTTAAATTTTGACATTTCATAGGTACTTTTGTAGCGATTAGGTTGCAAGTTTTCAATTCAGTCAGAAAAGTTTTCAAGTATTTTCAAGGTTTCAATTTCAATGCAAAGAGAAAAATTGTCCAAAAATAGGTGTATTTAACTAATATTAATTAATAATATGTGGTTCGTATTTATATTTTCCACACAGAAATCGTCACGGGTTTCTAGGTAGGTAAGTGTGTTTTATTTCACATAAATGAAAATATACTGAATCTTAAGATATTTATTTTTTTATATTGAAAATCAAACTGATAATGAATGTTTTCTGACAATATGGGTATCTTGTAGTTAATTATTTTACATCTCATGGTCCCATTGCTGCAAAGTTGTGACTTTTAAAACCAGGAGCCTACGTTTTACTTAAAAAGAACAATATCATTGATATTTTAAAGATTTGTTTGAATATAAAAAATGTACCTACCCATTTTTTAGGTTAAGTTAGGTCCATTTATTCTAGAGTAAAATAGATTTTTATTCGGCATATTTTTCCTTTGAAATCTTACATTGCTGGCTTTAAAGTTTGCAACCTAACAACGTTCAAAAAAATTTAATACTCAAATCGCTCTACCACGAGAACAGAAACCACAGCGTAATTATGTATGCTAGGTTGGTTCTCAAATGATAAACACGGCAGTGACTGGGCAACGCTCTTTCAGACCATGTGATGACATCTGATACTGTCCAGTGTTTGGAGTTCTATAGTTCAATAAGAAAATATTTAATATTGTAAGTTGTAAATTATAGATCACTATTTGTTTTTAGTACTAACTTTCGTAGAAAATATTTTCTGTGATTTTTTGTTGTGATTATAATTATGTCATTAATAAAATATTATTTTCACAATAGTCCGAAGGTGTTGTGCAATAAATGATCAATCAGCGGATAATAGAAATTACATATAAAATTAGAGTTTTCATTGGGCTGTTTGTCCTCTCTATTCTTTGTTTGTTTGTAAATGAGGGACACTTTTAGGTCACAAAAAAATCCGCCGATTATTACATCGAACATGTTACATAGATACTATTACATTCTCATAAGATATAGGACATATTTATGTAAAAATAATCGTACAATAATATACATAAATAAAAAATAATTTCGTCAATTATAATCCTAATGGAATAATGGGGATAGTGAATTTCGCCTCAACTCTATTTCCAATAGAGACAAAATACCGTCAATAATGTTCAACTTATAATTTTAGTGAATTAGGGTCGAATTTCGACCACTGGGCGACCGCTATTTTAAATAAATTTGTTGTTAGAAGTAACTGGCATTGTAGACATGGAGCAATCTAGAAAACTCAAGTACGTCAAATAGTAGTATATAAAGAAGTGGCACGCGAGAGAAAAAGTAGTTCAGTTGAATAGCGCATTTGGTCCAGTTTTAGTTTGTCAGATTGTAATTTGAATGTATAAGCAGTGTGTATTTTGAATTTCAAAATTATTTTCTTCGTTGAATAAAGTGTACATTAATTAAAAGAACAGTGTGTAATACGAACCTCGATTAACTCGTAACAAATTGGAGTCAGAAATTTGAGATAATTAACTGTTGTTAAATTAATGGTGATGACAAGAGCCCAAAAAATATGGCATTACAAGGTGAAGAGATTTTAAATAAGTTTAGTGCCAAATTCTAAGAGTCAACAAAAATTGAAAAAGGCAATTAATGAAATCTCTCTTTGTGGTGTCATTCTTTTGTACGCAAGACAATATATACAATATACAGGGCTTTCATTTCAAAACTAACCACCCAAAATAACTTTTAAATATCTTTAAAAGAAAGTAAAAAAACACGTTAATTTAGATTTACGGGGTACACATTTTATACGTATCGATCATCCTGCAGTTTCAACCCTTAAGCGAGGGTGAATATCACTTCTAAATGTTTAAACAAAAGGGTATCATGTGATACCTCTTTTTCAAGGTCTCTTTTTTGCCAATTTTTTGACACATTATTTTTTAAAATCAGATTATTCTTTACAAACTAATGCCATTGATACTTTCACATTAAAATAATTATTATTTACATTGTATTTAGAATTACCTTGTACTTAAATTAGATGTTCAAAATGTCCGCCATTATTGGTAAGACAATGGTAAAGTCGCAGCTCGAATTCCTCCTGCAGTTTGAAAACGTCTCTGGTGTAATTCGCCCACACTCCTCCACTATTCTACGTCTAAGTTCAGGAATATCGCGAGGGTGAGTCTTATACACCACAGTTTTTAGATGTCCCCATAAAAAAGTCAAGGGCCGTTAGGTCGGGTGATCTTGCTGACCATTCTATAGGGGCCCTTCTTCCAATCCATTTATCTGAACATGTCTCATTAAGCCAATTTTGCAAAGGCAAGGCATAATGTGGAGTTGCTCCGTCCTGTTGAAAAAATAGGTTTTCCTTGTCTAGCAACAACGTTCTTGATCTATTTGGTTTTCTAAAGATTAAGTTATAAGAGGACATACTTTATAATAAATCCGCAGTTAAATATTTTTCCACGAATAAAGGGTCGTTGATTTTCAGAGGATGGATCCCGAAAAACTTGTGGATTGGTATTGTCCCAGTCAGTGGCCGCTGGGGGGTTATTTTTGATTTTGCATTCTTGTTTTCAATTAAGATATAGCCTAGGTGGACCAGCCAATTTGATATCTAATTTGTTATGAAACGATTTATCATTGTTTTTAATATAGTCAATATTGTACTGTTTTTATTTCACACTCGGGTTCAGTTCAGTTCTTGGATATATTAAAAACACAGTCTAACTCATTCTAATTTATTCCACTGCTTTAACACAACTATTTACAATTATATCTACTTAAGTATTCAATACGACCGACGAAAACTGAATCCTCCTATCGCCAGCTGTTCATTATATATAGATAAATATATTATAATATATATATATATATATATATATATATATATACATATATATATATATATATTTATCTTGGAATTCTCTGGTACGTCCACGAACCATCGGGAACTTTTTCATGTTCTGGAAGCTTTAAGGGAATTGCCAGTAAAGGCAGCGGTTCCGCCTGTTGAGAGACAAACATTTCGGGTTCCCCGAATTTGTCGGAATAATGTCCCTTCCATGAATTGGTTGATGCCCGATTGCACCAGCTGTCGGATGAATTCTCGTAACAATATTAAAGGTCATTTTCATTTTCACAGTTATGTAAACACACCACACGCACACACACACACACACCCCACACACACACACAACCACACAAAAAACCAAAATCAGATAGGGAAGGAACACCCGAAAATAAACATTCATTGATATGGTGATAAGGTCAACTTAATACCCAGGTGGGTTACCTCTGCAGAGGATAATCCACCACCCGTTCCGATCGAGTGAAAGCCTCGGTGGCCGCGCACGCTCCACGGATTCTGGGGGGAGCGAATTATCACTGGTTCCGTCACATGGTGACAAGAAGAATAAGAACACTGCTAATGGTACAACATCGACCATTAAAACTAGAGCTGGCAGCAGACACTATTCAGCCAAGTCCTCCAAAAGGCGGATAGTGCAGTTGACGGCTCCCAAAGGGAGAGTGGCGCTCCAAACAAATTAGGGAGCAAAGATCGATGAGCTCTTGAAGTTCATTGGGCCTAGGCACAATGTACATCATGAGATCAAGAAACTGGCACACGCCATTAAGTCAGAATATGACAAATATCAGACGTCAAACGACGCGGCACCTCCTGGAGCGAAACCTGCTACAACACAGACATCGCCAGTAAGGTGTCAAACACTCAGACACAAGGTGAAAAGCAAAAGGAGGTCCCAAAAGCGGCTGCCTCAAAAGCAGCCAACTCAAAACCGACTGCATCAACACGGCGGCCCCAAAGCAGGCGACTTCAATAAAAGTAGCCTCAGTAGCAATGGACCTCGCCACCGAAGGCCTCGCATTCAGTAGCCCCACCAGGCACCACTAGTTAAAACTCTTTAGTTAAACGGTGCTACATAGCAAGCTAAAGCCCGGTAAAGAAGGGTGCCAGAACATCGGGCAAACCACCCAGGCAACAACAAGTAGGGTGGTCAATTCAGAAGCGGAGAGAAACAATGTATTAAAAACCAAGTTTAAACCGCAGACAAAAACAACCTTCAAACCAGTCGACTGACTGGCAAGTGGTAAAGAGGAAAAAGACCCCGAGGACATAAGCAAAAACCAGCGCCACATTGTACGCTGCTTATAAAGAAAGGCGAGAAGAGCTCCCATGCAGATATCTTGCGAGGTATCAAGAATGATCCCCCTTGCAGGATATAGCAAAAAAGTCAATAAGATCCGACACGAACAGCTAAGGGAGATCTACTTTTGTTATTCGCCAAGGCAGACGCTGGAGATGGAGCGCTATTGTAACGCATCAAGAATAAGCTCCAAGCGGGGCCACTGTACAATCTCGAATACCCCAAATCGAGATTGAAATTAAAGACCTGGACGAGATCAGTACAAGGAAGAGGTAGTAAACCTACTCAAAGATAATATCGACGGCCTGGCAGAGATCACTGAGGAGGCAGTGAAATCACTTCGACGGGCATATAGATCAACACAAACGGCAGTTGTTTGTCTCCCAGAGGTCCAGGCCAAGAAAGCATCGCACTTGGAAAGCTGAAACTTGCGTGGGGCACAGTACGTGTTCGCGAGATGATCAGCCTTCGACGGTGCTTCAATGCTGGCACTTGGGCACAACGCCCAGGCGTGCAGAGGCAAGACTGACCGAAGCAGTTGTTGTCACAGATGCGGAGGCGCTGGTCACAATGCCTCGGCTGTCAAAACCTGCCAAGTGCTTACTCTGCAAAGAGAAAGATAGTAGGTCAGACTGCCGGCACGTTGCGGGTATTGAAATGTCCGATCTACCAACAGGCGATGAGAGCAGCACAAGCCCGTAAATGAAAGTACTGCAAACTCAACCTCACCATTGCGAAGCAGCCCAAGACCTACTGGTACAGCGGGTGCGGGAATTGGATTGCGACGTAGCCATAATCTGCGAGCAGTACAAAAACTTCGACACCCGGTCCTGGGTAAATGACACAACGGGACAGAGCAGCGATATGGGCTTGCGGTAAACTTCCGTTCCAACAACTCCCAAATACCCCCGAACCATGGCCTGTGAGAGCCAAAGTGGGAGGGGTCCACGTTTTATAGCTGCTATGCACCTCCTAGTGCACAGCTCGAGGAGTTCGAGTTATTCTTGGACAGCTGGCGGAGGATGTACGAAGCGTGAATCGGTCGCATCGCAGGAGATTTCAACGCCTTGGCAATTGACTGGGGATGTCGGGAAACGAGCGCGAGGAGGACGAGCTCTCCTTGAGACCATGTCTTCGCTCAACCTGGTACTCCTCAACACAGGAGAGCCGTAAGCACATATCGCAAAGGCACAGCCAGCTCCATTATCGACGTAACATTCGTTAGCAGCAACCTAATTAAAGGGGGCGTGAGTGGCGGGTCGATGAGGAGTTTATAATAGCGACCACCAAGCTATTATTTGGGAAATCAACACCACTCCCAAACGAAGATTGTGTGTCAGTCGTGCGAGGGTCACAGCCAGTCGGCTGGAACAAAAATGCTTTCGATGCTGATTCATTCGCCTTGGTTATGGAGCAGGAACCATTGTCAATAGCAACAAGCGCAGAAGCCACTGCCAAAGAGGTAATGACAAGCGTTGTCAAGTCCTGCGATGCTTCCATGCCAAGGAGACGCAGAACAACAGCCGCCCACCAGTTTACTGGTGGAACGACACGATCACAACACCGACGAGAGTGTCTCAAAGCACGAAGGCTGCATCAACGAGCACGGAGACGCGACAGGGTCACAACAGAAGAACTAAGGCTCGACTATGAGATCAAAAGACAACACTACGAAGAGCCATTCTCTCAAGCAGAGATCCTACTGGAAGGAGTTGTGTGACGAAGTTAATCAAGATCCATGGGGAAAAACCGTATAAAATCGTGATGCATAAAATTAAGAGCCCCTCCCATGACATCAACGAACTGCCCCGAATCATTGCACCGCATTGTCACTCACTTGTTTCTGCAAAGCCTGAGCTACCCGCTAATCCTTCGTGGCAGGTGAGGGACGAAGATATACCATCAGTGACTATGAGTGAGGCTGATGGGCGCGTGCAACCGGCTCCAAAACGGTAAGGCTCCCGGTCCAGATGGCATACCTAACATCGCGCTAAAATGCGCCATAGCAATAGGCCTGACATGTTTCTACACATGTATGAGACCTGCCTAAAGCAGGGGGTTTTCCGAGTAAGTGGAAAAAGCAGAGGCTTGTGCTCCTCCCTAAAGGGGGAAAGAACCTCCCGACGAACCGTCATCATATCGTCCCTCTGTATGTTGGACTCTGCGGGAAAACTCCTTGAAAGGATAATAGCAGATAGGCTGGAGCCCTACGTTGAGCCGAAACTTTCCACCAACCCAATTCGGGTTCAGAAAGGGAGATCAACCATCGATGCCGTGACACTCGTACCAACATCGCCAGAGAGGCTATCTCGGGAAGAGATGGAGAAGAGGTGGAAACAGTACTGTCTAATAGCCACCCTGGATATCAAGAACGCCTTAACTCGGCCCGCTGGGACCGCATTTTGAGGCTCTTGTCAGGATGGAAGTTCCGCTACTTGCGCAGAATGGGTTCAGCCTATTTCAAGGACCGCATCTTGTTGTACCAACTGAAAAGGGCAAGTAGACTATAAGATCACAGGAGGTGTACCTCAGGCTCTCTGTTCTTGGCCCCCTCTTATGGAACGTAATGTACAACGAGCTCCTGCTCGGTCTGCTGAGGCGTCAGGCTAGTGGCATTCGCCGATGATGTGGCATTGATCATAGTGCGCAAGCACATAGAGGAGATACAAACAAACTTCTCATTCGCTATAGCCACAATTCAGCATTGATGCTCGCAGCGGACGTGAGTTTAGCAGAGCAAAAGACGAACACTTCTGTTAGCAGTCGGAAGGCAAGGGAAAACCATCACCTCAAAATAGGCGACACCATATACAGTCGCAGCCCTTCATCAGCTATTTGGGGGTGCTACTGGACACACGGCTCAACTCAAAGAGCACATAATCGCGGCCAGCAAGAAAGCAGCTGGGGTACAGGGTGCATTATCTAGAATAATGCCGAATGTCGGAGGCCTAGACAGATAAGAGACAGCTACTGGCAACAGTAACTACTTCTGTTTTGTTGTACGGGGCACCGGTATGGGAGAAATCGCTCGAGCTACCATCGTACCGCCGGAAAATGAAATCAGTCCAGCGGCTCTCAGCGATTCGAGTGGCATCATCCTACCGCACTGGTCTTACGAGGCGGTGAGTGTGATTGCCTCTACCCTACCAATCGACATCCTGGCTGCAGAAAGGGGACGGCTTTATCGCAGAAAGTTAGAGAAAGACCAACCGACAGGAAAACAGCGATGAAAGAGCCATGAGTCTAAGGCAATGGCAGGAGAGGTGGGACAGCTCTACTAAGAAGGAAGGTGGACATATCGATTGATACCTAACATCAGTCGTGGGTCAACCGCCAGCATGGGGAGGTTGGGTTCTACATCACTCAAACTCCTGACTGGACATGGATGCTTTCGAGCATACCTGCACAGGTTCAGGAGGGCAACTCCCCAAAACTGCCCACACTGTACGGACGTGATAGAGGACGCGGAACACGTTTCTTCTCCTGCCCCCGGTTTCAGGATCAACGTGCTGAAGTGGAGAGGATTCTGGAGACTAATATCGTTCCAGAACAATAGTAGAAGCCATGCTGAGGGCCCCAGCCTGGAACTTGGTATCAGATTACGCGGAGACTATCCTCAAAGAACTCCGCAATACGTCGAGGAGTAGGCTTTAGAGGCTTTCAATGTAAGAGCAGTTAAACATCTGCAATGAACCACCCTGCGAAGTAGTATTGACAAAGAAGTGCCGCAGGGGACCATGGTTGTAGGAGAAAGAGGTTAGGTCTTTTTAGCGGGTATAACGGTGTACTGGTTTACAATGCAACGATTTACTCTTGCTTTGGAAGGTCATTGCATCGGGAGTCCCGCACGACGGCTAGCATCGTGCTAGTTAAGTACGCAATGTATTTCCCCCCTCTTCGGATAAAAAAAAAAAAAAAAAAAAAAAAAAAAAAAAAAAAAAAATAAAAAAAACACGACACAAAACAACACACACACACACACGAAGAACTAAGGCTCGACTATGAGATCAAAAGACAACAACTACGAAGAGCCATTCTCTCAAGCAAGAGATCCTACTGGAGAGAGTTGTGACGAAGTTAATCAAGATCCATGGGGAAAACCGTTATAAAATCGTGATGCATAAAATTAAGGCCCCTCCCATGACATCAACGGAATAGCCCCGAATCATTGCACCGCATTGTCACTCACTTGTTTCCTACAAAGCCTGAGCTACCCGCTAATCCTTCGTGGCAGGTGAGGGACGAAGATATACCATCAGTGACTATGAGTGAGCTGATGGGCGCGTGCAACCGGCTCCAAAACGGTAAGGCTCCCAGGTCCAGATGGCATACCTAACATCGCGCTAAAATGCGCCATAGCCAATAGGCCTGACATGTTTCTACACATGTATGAGGACCTGCCTAAAGCAGGGGGTTTTCCCGAGAGTAAGTGGGAAAAAGCAGAGGCTTGTGCTCCTCCCTAAAGGGGAAAGGAACCTCCGACGAAACCGTCATCATATCGTCCCTCTGTATGTTGGACTCTGCGGGAAAACTCCTTGAAAGGATAATAGCAGATAGGCTGGAGCCCTACGTGAGCCGAAACTTTCCACCAACCAATTCGGGTTCAGAAAGGGGAGATCAACCATCGATGCCGTGACACTCGTTACCAACATCGCCAGAGAGGCTATCTCGGGGGAAAGAGATGGAGAAGAGGTGGAAAAAAGTACTGTCTAATAGCCACCCTGGATATCAAGAACGCCTTTAAACTCGGCCCGCTGGGACCGCATTTTGGAGGCTCTTGTCAGGATGGAAGTTTCCGCAGTACTTGCGCAGAATGGTTTCAGCCTATTTCAAGGACCGCATCTTGTTGTACCAAATCTGAAAATGGGCAAGTAGACTATAAGATCACAGGAGGTGTACCTCAGGGCTCTGTTTCTCTGGCCCCCTCTTATGGAACCTAATGTACAACGACTGCTCCTGCTCGGTCTGCCTGAGGGCGTCAGCTAGTGGCATTCGCCGATGATGTGGCATTGATCATAGTGCGCAAGCACATAGAGGAGATACAAACAACATTCTCATTCGCTATAGCCCAATTCAGCATTGGATGCTCGCAGCGGACTTGAGTTTAGCAGAACAAAAGACCGAACACTTCTTGTTAGCAGTCGAAAGGCAAGGAAACCATCACCCTCAAAATAGGCGACTTTACATACAGTCGCAGCCCTTCATCAGCTATTTGGGGGTGCTCCTGGACACACGGCTCAACTTCAAAGAGCACATAATCGCGGCCAGCAAGAAAGCAGCTGGGGTACAGGGGGCATTATCTAGAATAATGCCGAATGTCGGAGGCCCTAGACAGATAAGAGACAGCTACTGGCAACAGTAACTACTTCTGTTTTGTTGTACGGGGCACCGGTATGGGAGAAATCGCTCGAGCTACCATCGTACCGCCGGAAAATGAAATCAGTCCAGCGGCTCTCAGCGATTCGAGTGGCATCATCCTACCGCACTGTGTCTTACGAGGCGGTGAGTGTGATTGCCTCTAACCTACCAATCGACATCCTGGCTGCAGAAAGGGGACGGCTTATCGCAGAAAGTTAGAAGAAAGACCAACGACAGGAAACAGCGATGAAAGAGCCATGAGTCTAAGGCAATGGCAGGAGAGGGTGGGACAGCTCTACTAAAGGAAGGTGGACATACGATTGATACCTAACATCAGTCGTTGGGGTCACCGCCAGCATGGAGGTTGGGTTCTACACACTCAACTCCTGACTGGACATGGATGCTCGAGCATACCTGCACAGGTTCGGAGGCAAACTCCCCAAACTGCCCACACTGTACGGACGTGATAGAGGACGCGGACAACGTGTTCTTCTCCTGCCCCCGGTTTCAGGATCAACGTGCTGAAGTGGAGAGGATTCTGGAGACTAATATCGTTCCAGAACAATTAGTAGAAGCCATGCTGAAGGGCCCCAAGCCTGGAACTTGGTATCAGATTACGCGGAGACTATCCTCAAAGAACTCCGCAATACGTTCGAGGAGTAGGCTTTAGAGGCTTTCAATGTAAGAGCAGTAAGTAAACATCTGCAATGAACCACCCTTGCGAGTAGTATTGAGTAGAGTGCCGCAGGGGACCATGGTTGTAGGAGGAAAGAGGTTAGGGTTTTAGCGGGTTATACGGTATACTGGCTTCAATGCAACGATTTAATCTTGCTTTGAAGTCATTACATCGGGAGTCCCGCACGACGGCCAGCACGTGCTAGCTAAGTACGGAATGTATTTCCCCTCTTCGGATAAAAAAAAAAAAAAAAAAAAAAAAAAAAAAAAAAAAAAAAAAAAACACACACACGACACGACGACGAAAACAGCCTGTAGCGAAACCTGCTACAACACAGACATCGCCAGTAAAGGTGTCAAACACTCAGACACAAGGTGAAAGCAAAAGGAGGTCCCAAAAGCGGCTGCCTCAAAAGCAGCTAACTCAAAACCGGCTGCATCAACACCGGCGGCCCCAAAGCAGGCGGCTTCAATAAAAGCCTTAGCTCTGTAGCAAGGACCTCGCCACCGAAGGCCTCGCCTTCAGTAGCTCCATCAAGTAAGGCACCCACTACCAAAAAACTCTTAAACCGGTGCTAGCTAGCAAGCTAAAGCCCGGTAAAGAAGGTGCCAGAACATCGGGCAAACCACCCAGGCAACAACAAGTAGGGTGGTCAATCAGAAGCGGAGAGAAGACAATGGATTAAAACCCAAGTTTAAACCGCAGACCAAAAAACAACCTTCAAACCAGTCTACTGACTGGCAAGTGGTAAAGAGGAAAAAGGCCCCGAGGACCAATAAGCAAAAACCAGCGCCACATTGTACGCTGCTTATAAAGAAAGGCGAGAAGAGCTCCCATGCAGATATCTTGCGAGGTATCAAGAATGATCCCACCTTGCAGGACATAGGCAAAAAAGTCAATAAGATCCGACGAACAGCTAAGGGAGATCTCCTTTGTTTATTCGCGAAGGCAGACGCTCAGGAGATGGAGCGCTATTGTAACGCCATCAAGAACAAGCTCCCAAGCGGGGCCACTGTACAATCTCGAATACCGCAAATCGAGATTGAAATTAAAGACCTGGACGAGATCAGTACCAAGGAAGATGTAGTAAACCTGCTCAAAGATAATATCGACGGCCTGGCAGAGATCACTGAGGAGGCAGTGAAATCACTTCGACGGGCATATAAGATCAACACAAACGGCAGTTGTTTGTCTCCCAGAGGTCCAGGCCAAGAAAGCCATCGCACTTGGAAAGCTGAAACTTGCGTGGGGCACAGTACGTGTTCGCGAGAGGATCAGCCTTCGACGGTGCTTCAAATGCTGGCACTTTGGGCACAACGCCCAGCAGTTGTTGTCACAGATGCGGAGGCGCTGGTCACAATGCCTCGGCTTGTCAACAACCTGCCAAGTGCTTACTCTGCAAAGAGAAAGATAGTAGGTCAGACTGCGGGACGTTGCGGGTAGTTGGAAATGTCCGATCTACCAACAGGCGATGAGAGCAGCACAAGCCCGTAAATGAAAGTACTGCAACTCAACCTCAACCATTGCGAAGCAGCCCAAGACCTACTGGTACAGCGGGTGCGGGAATTGGATTGCGACGTAGCCATAATCTGCGAGCAGTACAAAAACTTCGACACCCTGTCCTGGGTAAATGACACAACGGACAGAGCAGCGATATGGGCTTGCGGTAAACTTCCGTTCCAACAAACTCCCAAATACCCCCGAACCATGGCTTGTGAGAGCCAAAGTGGGAGGGGTCCACTTCTATAGCTGCTATGCACCTCCTAGTGCACAGCTCGAGGAGTTCGAGTTATTCTTGGACACCTTGGCGGAGGATGTACGGAAGCGTGAATCGGTCGCCATCGCAGGAGATTTCAACGCCTGGGCAATTGACTGGGGATGTCGGGAAAACGAGCGCGAGAGGACGAGCTCTCCCTTGAGACCATGTCTTCGCTCAACTTGGTACTCCTCAACACAGGAGCCGTAAGCACATATCGCAAAGGCACAGCCAGCTCCATTATCGACGTAACATTCGTTAGCAGCAACCTAATTAAAGGCGGCTGTGAGTGGCGGGGTCGATGAGGAGTTTACTAATAGCGACCACCAAGCTATTATTTGGGAAATCAACACCACTCCCAAACGAAGATTGTGTGTCAGTCGTGCGAGGTCACAGCCAGTCGGCTGGAACAAAAAAGCTTTCGATGCTGATTCATTCGCCTTGGTTATGGAGCAGGAACCATTGTCAATAGCAACAAGCGCAGAAGCCACTGCCAAAGAGGTAATGACAAGCGTTGTCAAGTCCTGCGATGCTTCCATGCCAAGGAGACGGCAGAACAACAGCCGCCCACCAGTTTACTGGTGGAACGACACGATCTCACAACACCGACGAGAGTGTCTCAAAGCACGAAGGCTGCATCAACGAGCACGGAGACGCGACAGGGTCACAACAGAAGAACTAAGGCTCGACTATGAGATCAAAAGACAACAACTACGAAGAGCCATTCTCTCAAGCAAGAGATCCTACTGGAAGGAGTTGTGTGACGAAGTTAATCAAGATCCATGGGGAAAACCGTATAAAATCGTGATGCATAAAATTAAGGCCCCTCCCATGACATCAACGAACTGCCCCGAATCATTGCACCGCATTGTCACTCACTTGTTTCCTGCAAAGCCTGAGCTACCCGCTAATCCTTCGTGGCAGGTGAGGGACGAAGATATACCATCAGTGACTATGAGTGAGCTGATGGGCGCGTGCAACCGGCTCCAAAACGGTAAGGCTCCCGGTCCAGATGGCATACCTAACATCGCGCTAAAATGCGCCATAGCCAATAGGCCTGACATGTTTCTACACATGTATGAGACCTGCCTAAAGCAGGGGGTTTTCCCGAGTAAGTGGAAAAAGCAGAGGCTTGTGCTCCTCCCTAAAGGGGGAAAGAAACCTCCCGACGAACCGTCATCATATCGTCCCCTCTGTATGTTGGACTCTGCGGAAAACTCCTTGAAAGGATAATAGCAGATAGGCTGGAGCCCTACGTTGAGCCGAAAACTTTCCACCAACCAATTCGGGTTCAGAAAGGGGAGATCAACCATCGATGCCGTGACACTCGTTACCAACATTGCCAGAGAGGCTATCTCGGGAAAGAGATGGAGAAGAGGTGGAAAAAAGTACTGTCTAATAGCCACCCTGGATATCAAGAACGCCTTTAACTCGGCCCGCTGGGACCGCATTTGGGAGGCTCTTGTCAGGATGGAAGTTCCGCAGTACTTGCGCAGAATGGTTTCAGCCTATTCAAGGACCGCATCTTGTTGTACCAAACTGAAAATGGGCAAGTAGACTATAAGATCACAGGAGGTGTACCTCAGGGCTCTGTTCTTGGCCCCCTCTTATGGAACGTAATGTACAACGACCTGCTCCTGCTCGGTCTGCCTGAGGGCGTCAGGCTAGTGGCATTCGCCGATGATGTGGCATTGATCATAGTGCGCAAGCACATAGAGGAGATACAAACAACCTTCTCATTCGCTATAGCCACAATTCAGCATTGGATGCTCGCAGCGGACTTGAGTTTAGCAGAACAAAAGACCGAAACACTTCTTGTTAGCAGTCGAAAGGCAAGGGAAACCATCACCCTCAAAATAGGCGACTCCTACATACAGTCGCAGCCCTTCATCAGCTATTTGGGGGTGCTCCTGGACACACGGCTCAACTTCAAAGAGCACATAATCGCGGCCAGCAAGAAAGCAGCTGGGGTACAGGGGGCATTATCTAGAATAATGCCGAATGTCGGAGGCCCTAGACAGATAAGAAGAAAGCTACTGGCAACAGTAACTACTTCTGTTTTGTTGTACGGGGCACCGGTATGGGAGAAATCGCTCGAGCTACCATCGTACCGCCGGAAAATGAAATCAGTCCAGCGGCTCTCAGCGATTCGAGTGGCATCATCCTACCGCACTGTGTCTTACGAGGCGGTGAGTGTGATTGCCTCTACCCTACCAATCGACATCCTGGCTGCAGAAAGGGGACGGCTTTATCGCAGAAAGTTAGAGAAAGACCACCACCGACAGGAAACAGCGATGAAAGAGCCATGAGTCTAAGGCAATGGCAGGAGAGGTGGGACAGCTCTACTAAAGGAAGGTGGACATATCGATTGATACCTAACATCAGTCGTTGGGTCAACCGCCAGCATGGGGAGGTGGGTTCTACATCACTCAACTCCTGACTGGACATGGATGCTTTCGAGCATACCTGCACAGGTTCAGGAGGGCAAACTCCCCAAACTGCCCACACTGTACGGACGTGATAGAGGACGCGGAACACGTGTTCTTCTCCTGCCCCGGTTTCAGGATCGACGTGCTGAAGTGGAGAGGATTCTGGAGACTAATATCGTTCCAGAACAATTAGTAGAAGCCATGCTGAAGGGCCCCCAAGCCTGGAACTTGGTATCAGATTACGCGGAGACTATCCTCAAAGAACTCCGCAATACGTTCGAGGAGTAGGCTTTAGAGGCTTTCAATGTAAGAGCAGTAAACATCTGCAATGAACCACCCTTGCGAAGTAATATTGAGTAAGAGTGCCGCAAGGGACCATGGTTGTAGGAGAAAGAGGTTAGGGTTTTAGCGGTATACGATATACTGGTTTCAATGCAACGATTTACTCTTGCTTTGAAGTCATTGCATCGGGAGTCCCGCACGACGGCTAGCACGTGCTAGCTAAGTACGCAATGTATTTCCCCCCTCTTCGGATAAAAAAAAAAAAAAAAAAAAAAAAAAAACCAACGGCCACCACCCAGAACAGTAGGGTGGTCTAAGGGAGATGGATTAAAATCTTAAACCTGTTGACTTGGTATAAGCAAAAACCAGCGCCAACATCGCGCTTAAAAGGGCAGACGCTCAGGAGATGGAGCGCTAAGATTAAGTCCTGTTGTTAAAACGACCTCATCAAAGCCAAAGAATAAGCTCCCAAGCGGGGCCACTGTACAATCTCGAATACCGCAAATCGAGATTGAAATTAAAGACCTGGACGAGATCAGTACCAAGGAAGACGTAGTAAACCTGCTCAAAGATAATATCGACGGCCTGGCAGAGATCACTGAGGAGGCAGTGAAATCACTTCGACGGGCATATAGATCAACACAAAACGGCAGTTGTTTGTCTCCCAGAGGTCCAGGCCAAGAAAGCCATCGCACTTGGAAAGCTGAAACTTGCGTGGGGCACAGTACGTGTTCGCGAGAGGATCAGCCTTCGACGGTGCTTCAAATGCTGGCACTTTGGGCACAACGCCCATGCGTGCAGAGGCAAGACTGACCGAAGCAGTTGTTGTCACAGATGCGGAGGCGCTGGTCACAATGCCTCGGCTTGTCAACAACCTGCCAAGTGCTTACTCTGCAAAGAGAAAGATAGTAGGTCAGACTGCCGGCACGTTTGCGGGGTAGTTGGAAATGTCCGATCTACCAACAGGCGATGATGAGAGCAGCACAAGCCCGTAAATGAAAGTACTGCAACTCAACCTCAACCATTGCGAAGCAGCCCAAGACCTACTGGTACAGCGGTGCGGAATTGGATTGCGACGTAGCCATAATCTGCGAGCAGTAAAAAACTTCGACACCCTGGTCTGGGAAAATGACACAACGGACAGAGCAGCGATAGGGCTTGCGGTAAACTTCCGTTCCAACAACTCCCAAATACCCCCGAAAACCATGGCTTGTGAGAGCCAAAGTGGGAGGGGTCCACTTTTATAGCTGCTATGCACCTCCTAGTGCACAGCTCGAGGAGTTCGAGTTATTCTTGGACAGCTTGGCGGAGGATGTACGGAAGCGTGAATCGGTCGCCATCGCAGGAGATTTCAACGCCTGGGCAATTGACTGGGGATGTCGGGAAACGAGCGCGAGAGGACGAGCTCTCCTTGAGACCATGTCTTCGCTCAACCTGGTACTCCTCAACACAGGAGCCGTAAGCACATATCGCAAAGGCACAGCCAGCTCCATTATCGACGTAACATTCGTTAGCAGCAACCTAATTAAAGGGGGCTGTGAGTGGCGGGTCGATGAGGAGTTTACTAATAGCGACCACCAAGCTATTATATGGGAAATCAACACCACTCCCAAACGAAGATTGTGTGTCAGTCGTGCGAGGTCACAGCCAGTCGGCTGGAACAAAAATGCTTTCGATGCTGATTCATTCGCCTTGGTATGGAGCAGGAACCATTGTCAATAGCAACAAGCGCAGAAGCACTGCCAAAGAGGTAATGACAAGCGTTGTCAAGTCTGCGATGCTTCCATGCCAAGGAGACGCAGCAGAACAACAGCCGCCCACCAGTTTACTGGTGGAACGACACGATCTCACAACACCGACGAGAGGTCTCAAAGCACGAAGGCTGCATCAACGAGCACGGAGACGCGACAGGGTCACAACAGAAGAACTAAGGCTCGACTATGAGATCAAAAGACAACAACTACGAAGAGCCATTCTCTCAAGCAAGAGATCCTACTGGAAGGAGTTGTGTGACGAAGTTAATCAAGATCCATGGGGAAAACCGTATAAAATCGTGATGCATAAATTAAGGCCCTCCATGACATCAACGAACTGCCCCGAATCATTGCACCGCATTGTCACTCACTGTTTCCTGCAAAGCCTGAGCTACCCGCTAATCCTTCGTGGCAGGTGAGGGACGAAGATATACCATCAAGACTATGAGTGAGCTGATGGGCGCGTGCAACCGGCTCCAAAACGGTAAGGCTCCCGGTCCAGATGGCATACCTAACATCGCGCTAAAATGCGCCATAGCCAATAGGCCTGACATGTTTTACACATGTATGAGACCTGCCTAAAGCAGGGGGTTTTCCCGACTAAGTGGAAAAAGCAGAGGCTTGTGCTCCTACTAAAGGGGAAAAAGAAACCTCCCGACGAACCGTCATCATATCGTCCCCTCTGTATGTTGGACTCTGCGGGAAAACTCCTTGAAAGGATAATAGCAGATAGGCTGGAGCCCTACGTTGAGCCGAAAACTTTCCACCAACCAATTCGGGTTCAGAAAGGGGAGATCAACCATCGATGCCGTGACACTCGTTACCAACATCGCCAGAGAGGCTATCTCGGGAAAGAGATGGAGAAGAGGTGGAAAAAAGTACTGTCTAATAGCCACCCTGGATATCAAGAACGCCTTTAACTCGGCCCGCTGGGACCGCATTTTGGAGGCTCTTGCAGGATGGAAGTTCCGCAGTACTTGCGCAGAATGGTTTCAGCCTATTTCAAGGACCGCATCTTGTTGTCCCAAACTGAAAATGGGCAAGTAGACTATAAGATCACAGGAGGTGTACTCAGGGCTCTGTTCTTGGCCCCCTCTTATGGAACGTAATGTACAACGACCTGCTCCTGCTCGGTCTGCCTGAGGCGTCAGGCTAGTGGCATTCGCCGATGATGTGGCATGATCATAGTGCGCAAGCACATAGAGGAGATACAAACAACCTTCTCATTCGCTATAGCCACAATTCAGCATTGGATGCTCGCAGCGGACTTGAGTTTAGCAGAGCAAAGACCGAAACACTTCTGTTAGCAGTCGAAAGGCAAGGGAAACCATCACCCTCAAAATAGGCGACACCTATATACAGTCGCAGCCCTTCATCAGCTATTGGGGGTGCTCCTGGACACAGGCTCAACTTCAAAGAGCACATAATCGCGGCCAGCAAGAAAGCAGCTGGGGTACAGGGGCATTATCTAGAATAATGCCGAATGTCGGAGGCCCTAGACAGATAAGAAGACAGCTACTGGAACAGTAACTACTTCTGTTTTGTTGTACGGGGCACCGTATGGGAGAAATCGCTCGAGATACCATCGTACCGCCGGAAAATGAAATCAGTCCAGCGGCTCTCAGCGATTCGAGTGGCATCATCCTACCGCACTGTGTCTTACGAGGCGGTGAGTGTGATTGCCTCTACCCTGCCAATCGACATCCTGGCTGCAGAAAGGGGACGGCTTTATCGCAGAAAGTTAGAGAAAGACCCAACCGACAGGAAACAGCGATGAAAGAGCCAGAGTCTAGGGCAATGGCAGGAGAGGGGGACAGCTCTACTAAAGGAAGGTGGACATATCGATTGATACCTAACATCAGTCGTTGGGTCAACCGCCAGCATGGGGAGGTGGGTTCTACATCACTCAACTCCTGACTGGAATGATGCTTTCGAGCATACCTGCACAGGTTCAGGAGGGCAAACTCCCCAAACTGCCCACACTGTACGGACGTGATAGAGGACGCGGAAACACGTGTTCTTCTCCTGCCCCCGGTTTCAGGATCAACGTGCTGAAGTGGAGAGGATTCTGGAGACTAATATCGTCCCAGAACAATTAGTAGAAGCCATGCTGAAGGGCCCCCAAGCCTGGAACTTGGTATCAGATTACGCGGAGACTATCCTCAAAGAGCTCCGCAATACCGAGGAGTAGGCTAGAGGCTTTCAATGTAAGAGCAGTTAAACATCTGCAATGAACCACCTTGCGAAGTAGTATGACACAAGAGTGCCGCAGGGGACCATGGTTGTAGGAGAAAGAGGTTAGGGTTTTAGCGGGGTATACTGTTACTGGTTTCAATGCAACGATTTACTCCTTGCTTTGAAGTCAATTGATCGGGAGTCCCGCACGACGGCTAGCACGTGCTAGTTAAGTACGCAATGTATTTCCGGATAAAAAAAAAAAAAAAAAAAAAAAAAAAAAAAAAAAAAAAAAAAACACACACACAAACACACACACACACACACGTGCTCGACTATGAGATCAAAAGCAAACAACATACGAAGAGCCATTCTCTCAAGCAAGCAGAGATCCTACTGTACGAAGTTTCAAGATCTTATAAAATCGTGATGCGGCCCCTCCCATGACATCAACGAATAGCCCCGAATCATTGCACCGCATTGTCACTCACTCACTTGTTTCCTACAAAGGAGCTACCCGCTAATCCTTCGTGGCAGGTGAGGGACGAAGATATACCATCAGTGACTATGGTGAGCTGATGGGCGCGTGCAACCGGCTCCAAAACGGTAAGGCTCCCGGTCCAGATGGCATACCTAACATCGCGCTAAAATGATAGCCATAGGCCTGACATGTTTTTACACATGTATGAGACCTGCCTAAAGCAGGGGTTTTCCCGAGTAAGTGGAAAAAAGCAGAGGCTTGTGCTCCTCCCTACCTCCCGACGAACCGTCATCATATCGTCCCCTCTGTATGTTGGACTCTGCGGGAGGCAGATAGGCTGGAGCCCTACGTTGAGCCGACTTTCCACCAACCAATTCGGGTTCAGAAAGGGGAGATCAACCATCGATTGATACCAACATCGCAGAGAGGCTAACATCAGGATATCAAGAACGCCTTTAACGTGGGACCGCATTTTGGAGGCTCTTGTCAGGATGTCAGTACTTGCGCACAGCCTATTTCAAGGACCGCATCTTGCCAGAAAATGGGCATGGGGAGGTGTACCTCAGGGCTCTGTTCTTGGCCCCCTCTTATGGAACCTGGACCTGCTCCTGCTCGGTCTGCCTGAGTCAGGCTAGTGGCATTCGCGATGATGTGGCATCATAGTGCGCAAGCACATAGAGGATATACAAACAACCTTTTCATTCGCTACCACAATTGCATTGGATGCTGGGACTTGAGTGCAGAACAAAAGACCGAAACACTTCTTGTTAGCAGTGAAAGGCAAGGGAACCATCACCCTCAAAATCGACTATACATACAGTCGCAGCATACAGTCGCAGCCCTTCAGCAGCTATTTGGGGGTGCTCCTGGACACACGGCTCAACTTCAAAGAGCACATAATCGCGGCCAGCATCGCGGCCAGCAAAGAAGCAGCTGGGGTACAGGGGGCATTATCTAGAATAATGCAATGTCGGAGTTCAGGAGGGCACCGGTATGGGAGAAATCGCTCGAGCTACCATCGTACCGCCGGAAAATGAAATCTCCCGGCTCTCAAACTCATCCTACCGCCCTTACACGGTGAGTGTGATTGCGACATCCTGGCTGCAGAAAGGGGACGGCTTTATCGTTAGAGAAAGAAAACCAACCGACAGGAAACAGCGATGAAAGAGCCATGAGAGACGGAGAGGTGGGACAGCTCTACTAAAGGAAGGTGGACGATTGAAGTCGTTGGGTTGGGGAGGTTGGGTTCTACATTATCCTGACTGGACATGGATGCTTTCGAGCATACCTGCACAGGTTCAGGAGGGCAAACTCCCCAAACTGCCCACACTGTACGGACGTGATAGAGGACGCGGAACACGTGTTCTTCTTCTCTGCCCCCGGTTTCAGGATCAACGTGCTGAAGTGAAGGATTCTGGAGACTAATATCGTAATATCGTTCCAGAACAATTAGTAGAAGCCATGCTGAAGGGCCCCCAAGCCTGGAAACTTGGTATCAGATTAGCGGAGGACTATCCTCAAAGAACTCCGCAATACGTTCGAGGAGTAGGCTTTAGGGCTTTCAATGTAAGAGCAGTAAACATCTGCAATGAACCACCCTTGCGAAGTAGTATTGAGTAAGAGTGCCGCAGGGGACCATGGTTGAGGAGAAAGAGGTTAGGGTTTTAGCGGGTATACGGTATACTGGCTTCAATGCAACGATTTACTCTTGCTTTGAAGTCATTACATCGGGAGTCCCGCACGACGGCCAGCACGTGCTAGCTAAGTACGGATGTATTTCCCCCCTCTTCGGATTAAAAAAAAAAAAAAAAAACCAACAACAACGCAACAACAACAACAACCCGGGGTGGTGTGGTCCAACCGGGCGCCTCCCAAAGGGGAACGCTCTCCAAAAGTACTGACTCAGGGCACAAAATCGAAAATAAACGGAATGGGTGATAAGGTGAACAATACCCCAGCCTCTGTAGCGATCGAAAAGCGCCGGTACACGGACTGGGGGGACGAGACATAGTGACGAAGAAGAACCTAGTAAACAACATCGGTGTCAAAAGACACTCCAGCCACCTCCACGAATAGTGGAGTTGACGTCCAACAAAGGGCAACAATGAAAAGCAAAAGGAGGTCCCAAAGCAAGAAACTGGCTGCCTCAAAAGCAGACTAACAAACCACTCAACAACGGCCAAAACCGGCATCCAAACACCGGCGGCCCCAAGCAGGCGGCTTCAATAAAAGTTAGCTCTGTAGCAAGACCTCGCCACCGAAGGCCTCGCCTTCAGTAGCCTCATCAAGTAGGCACCACTACCAAAAACTCTTAAACCGGTGCTAGCTAGCAAGCTAAAGCCCGGTAAAGAAGGTTGCCATAAACATCGGGCAAACCACCCAGGCAACAACAAGTAGGGTGGTCAATTCAGAAGCGAGAGAAACAATGGATTAAAATCCAAGTTAAACCGCAGACCCAAAAACAACCTTCAAACCAGTCTAATGACTGCACCGGCAAGGGTAAGAGGAAAAAGGCCCCGAGGACCAATAAGCAAAAACCAGCGCCACATTGTACGCGCTTATAAAAAAGGCGAGAGAGCTCCATGCAGATATCTTGCGAGGTATCAAAAATGATCCCACCTTGCAGGATATAGGCAAAAAAGTCAATAAGATCCGACGAACAGCTAAGGGAGATCTCCTGTTGTTATTCGCGAAGGCAGACGCTCGGAGATGGAGCGCTATTGTAACGCCATCAAGAATAAGCTCCCAAGCGGGGCCACTGTACATCTCGAATACCGCAAATCGAGATTGAAATTAAAGACCTGGACGAGATCAGTACAAGGAAGACGTAGTAAACCTGCTCAAAGATAATATCGACGGCCTGGCAGAGATCACTGAGGAGGCAGTGAAATCACTTCGACGGGCATATAGATCAACACAAACGGCAGTTGTTTGTCTCCCAGAGGTCCAGCCAAGAAAGCCATCGCACTTGGAAAGCTGAAACTTGCGTGGGGCACAGTACGTGTTCGCGAGAGGATCAGCCTTCGACGGTGCTTCAAATGCTGGCACTTTGGGCACAACGCCCATGCGGCAGAGGCAAGACTGACCGAAGCAGTTGTTGTCACAGATGCGGAGGCGCTGGTCACAATGCCTCGCTTGTCACAACCTGCCAAGTGCTTACTCTGCAAAGAGAAAGATAGTAGGTCAGACTGCCGGCACGTTGCGGGTAGTTGGAAATGTCCGATCTACAACAGGCGATGAGAGCAGCACAAGCCCGTAAATGAAAGTACTGCAAACTCAACCTCAACCATTGCGAAGCAGCCAAAGACCTACTGGTACAGCGGGTGCGGGGATTGGATTGCGACGTAGCCATAATGCGAGCAGTACAAAAAACTTCGACACCCTGTCCTGGGTAAATGACACAACGGACAGAGCAGCGATATGGGCTTGCGGTAAACTTCCGTTCCAACAACTCCCAAATACCCCCGAACCATGGCTGTGAGAGCCAAAGTGGGAGGGTCCACTTCTATAGCTGCTATGCACCTCCTAGTGCACAGCTCGAGGAGTTCGAGTTATTCTTGGACACCTTGGCGGAGGATGTACGGAAGCGTGAATCGGTCGCCATCGCAGGAGATTTCAACGCCTGGGCAATTGACTGGGATGTCCGGGAACGAGCGCGAGAGGACGAGCTCTCCTTGAGACCATGTCTTCGCTCAACTTGGTACTCCTCAACACAGGAGCCGTAAGCACATATCGCAAAGGCACAGCCAGCTCCATTATCGACGTAACATTCGTTAGCAGCAACCTAATTAAAGGGGGCTGTGAGTGGCGGGTCGATGAGGAGTTTACTAATAGCGACCACCAAGCTATTATATGGGAAATCAACACCACTCCCAAACGAAGATTGTGTGTCAGTCGTGCGAGGTCACAGCCAGTCGGTGGAACAAAAAAGCTTTCGATGCTGATTCATTCGCCTTGGTTATGGAGCAGGAACCATTGTCAATAGCAAACAAGCGCAGAAGCCACTGCCAAAGAGGTAATGACAAGCGTTGTCAAGTCCTGCGATGCTTCCATGCCAAGGAGACGGCAGAAAAACAGCCGCCCACCAGTTTACTGGTGGAACGACACGATCTCACAACACCGACGAGAGTGTCTCAAAGCACGAAGGCTGCATCAACGAGCACGGAGACGCGACAGGGTCACAACAGAAGAACTAAGGCTCGACTATGAGATCAAAAGACAACAACTACGAAGAGCCATTCTCTCAAGCAAGAGATCCTACTGGAAGGAGTTGTGTGACGAAGTTAATCAAGATCCATGGGGGAAACCGTATAAAATCGTGATGCATAAAATTAAGGCCCCTCCCATGACATCAACGAACTGCCCCGAATCATTGCACCGCATTGTCACTCACTTGTTTCCTGCGAAGCCTGAGCTACCCGCTATCCTTCGTGGCAGGTGAGGGACGAAGATATACCATCAGTGACTATGAGTGAGCTGATGGGCGCGTGCAACCGGCTCCAAAACGTAAGGCTCCCGGTCCAGATGGCATACCTAACATCGCGCTAAAATGCGCCATAGCCAATAGGCCTGACATGTTTCTACACATGTATGAGACCTGCCTAAAGCAGGGGGTTTCCCGACTAAGTGGAAAAAGCAGAGGCTTGTGCTCCTCCCTAAAGGGGGAAAGAAACCTCCCGACGAACCGTCATCATATCGTCCCCTCTGTATGTTGGACTCTGCGGGAAAACTCCTTGAAAGGATAATAGCAGATAGGCTGGAGCCCTACGTTGAGCCGAAACTTTCCCCAACCAATTCGGTTCAGAAGGGAGATCAACCATCGATGCCGTGACACTCGTTACCAACATTGCCAGAGAGGCTATCTCGGGAAAGAGATGGAGAAGAGGTGGAAAAAAGTACTGTCTAATAGCCACCCTGGATATCAAGACGCCTTTAACTCGGCCCGCTGGGACCGCATTTGGGAGGCTCTTGTGCAGGATGGAAGTTCCGCAGTACTTGCGCAGAATGGTTTCAGCCGATTCAAGGACCGCATCTTGTTGTACCAAACTGAAAATGGGCAAGTAGACTATAAGATCACAGGAGTGTACCTCCGGGCTCTGTTCTTGGCCCCCTCTTATGGAACGTAATGTACAACGACCTGCTCCTGCTCGGTCTGCCTGAGGGCGTCAGGCTAGTGGCATTCGCCGATGATGTGGCATTGATCATAGTGCGCAAGCACATAGAGGAGATACAAACAACCTTCTCATTCGCTATAGCCACAATTCAGCATTGGATGCTCGCAGCGGACTTGAGTTTAGCAGAACAAAAGACCGAAACACTTCTTGTTAGCAGTCGAAAGGCAAGGGAAACCATCACCCTCAAAATAGGCGACTCCTACATACAGTCGCAGCCCTTCATCAGCTATTTGGGGGTGCTCCTGGACACACGGCTCAACTTCAAAGAGCACATAATCGCGGCCAGCAAGAAAGCAGCTGGGGTACAGGGGGCATTATCTAGAATAATGCCGAATGTCGGAGGCCCTAGACAGATAAGAAGAAAGCTACTGGCAACAGTACTACTTCTGTTTTGTTGTACGGGCACCGGTATGGGAGAAATCGCTCGAGCTACCATCGTACCGCCGGAAAATGAAATCAGTCCAGCGGCTCTCAGCGATTCGAGTGGCATCATCCTACCGCACTGTGTCTTACGAGGCGTGTGAGTGTGATTGCCTATACCCTACCAATCGACATCCTGGCTGCAGAAAGGGGACGGCTTTATCGCAGAAAGTTAGAGAAAGACCAACCGACAGGAACAGCGATGAAAGAGCCATGAGTCTAAGGCAATGGCAGGAGAGGTGGGACAGCTCTACTAAAGGCGGTGGACATATCGATTGATACCTAACATCAGTCGTTGGGTCAACCGCCAGCATGGGGAGGTTGGGTTTACACATCACTAAACCTGACTGGACATGGATGCTTTCGAGCATACTGCACAGGTTCAGGAGGGCAACTCCCCAAACTGACCACACTGTACGGACGTGGAGAGGACGCGGAACACGTGTTCTTTCTCCTGCCCCCGGTTTCAGGATCAACGTGCTGAAGTGGAGAGGATTCTGGAGATAATATCGTTCCAGAACAAATAGTAGAAGCCATGCTGAAGGGCCCCAAGCCTGGAACTTGGTATCAGATTACGCGGAGACTATCCTCAAAGAACTCCGCAATACGTTCGAGGAGTAGGCTTTAGAGGCTTCAATGTAAGAGCAGTAAACATCTGCAATGAACCACCCTTGCGAAGTAGTATTGAGTAAGAGTGCCGCAAGGGGACCATGGTTGTAGGAGAAAGAGGTTAGGGTTTTAGGGGTAGACGATATACTGGTTTCAATGCAACGATTTACTCTTGCTTTGAAGTCATTGCATCGGAGTCCCGCACGACGGCTAGCACGTGCTAGCTAAGTACGCAATGTATTTCCCCCTCTCGGATAAAAAAAAAAAAATAAAAAAAAAAAAAAAAAAAAAAAAACACGACGAACGACTACCGGGCGCCTCCCCAACAGCAATGGGGAGTACTGAGGATTTCTCAGGGCGGACCCAAAATCAGGGGGAAGGAACCCCGAAATAAACCATTTATGGATATGGGTGATAAGGTGAACTTAATACCCCAGGTGGGTACCTCTGCAGAGGATAATCCCACCACCGATCTCCTGTTGTTATTCGCGAAGGCAGACGCTCAGGAGATGGAGCGCTATTGTAACGCCATGAGCTCTTGAGTTCAAGAATAAGCTCCCAAGCGGGGCCACTGTACAATCTCGAATACCGCAAATCGAGATTGAAATTAAATACCTGGACGAGATCAGTACCAAGGAAGACGTAGTAAACCTGCTCAAAGATAATATCGACGGCCTGGCAGAGATCACTGAGGAGGCAGTGAAATCACTTCGACGGGCATATAGATCAACACAAACGGCAGTTGTTTGTCTCCCAGAAGTCCAGGCCAAGAAAGCATCGCACTTGGAAAGCTGAAACTTGCGTGGGGCACACACGTGTTCGCGAGAGGATCAGCCTTCGACGGTGCTTCAAATGCTGGCACTTTGGGCACAACGCCCAGGCGTGCAGAGGCAAGACTGACCGAAGCAGTTGTTGTCACAGATGCGGAGGCGCTGGTCACAATGCCTCGGCTTGTCAACAACCTGCCAAGTGCTTACTCTGCAAAGAGAAAGATAGTAGGTCAGACTGCCGGCACGCTGCGGGTAGTGGGAAATGTCCGATCTACCAACAGGCGATGAGAGCAGCACAAGCCCGTAAATGAAAGTACTGCAGCTCAACCTCAAACATTGCGAAGCAGCCCAAGACCTACTGGTACAGCGGGTGCGGGAATTGGATTGCGACGTAGCCATAATCTGCGAGCAGTACAAAAACTTCGACACCTGTCCTGGGTAAATGACACAACGGACAGAGCAGCGATTATGGGCTTGCGGTAAACTTCCGTTCCAACAAGTCCAAATACCCCCGAACCATGGCTTGTGAGAGCCAAAGTGGGAGGGGTTCACTTCTATAGCTGCTATGCACCTCCTAGTGCACAGCTCGAGGAGTTCGAGTTATTCTTGGACACCTTGGCGGAGGATGTAACGGAAGCGTGAATCGGTCGCCATCGCAGGAGATTTCAACGCCTGGGCAATTGACTGGGGATGCCGGGAAACGAGCGCCAGAGGACGAGCTCTCCTGAGACCATGTTTTCGCTCAACCTGGTACTCCTCAAACACAGGAGCCGTAAGCACATATCGCAAAGGCACAGCCAGCTCCATTATCGATGTGACATTCGTTAGCAGCAACCTAATTAAAGGGGGCTGTGAGTGGCGGGTCGATGAGGAGTTTACTAATAGCGACCACCAAGCTATTATATGGGAAATCAACACCACTCCCAAACGAAGATTGTGTGTCAGTCGTGCGAGGCCACAGCCAGTCGGTTGGAACAAAAATGCTTTCGATGCTGATTCATTCGCCTTGGTTATGGAGCAGGAACCGTTGTCAATAGCAACAAGCGCAGAAGCCACTGCCAAAGAGGTAATGACAAGCGTTGTCAAGTCCTGCGATGCTTCCATGCCAAGGAGACGCAGCAGAACAACAGCCGCCCACCAGTTTACTGGTGGAACGACACAATCTCACAACACCGACGAGAGTGTCTCAAAGCACGAAGGCTGCATCAACGAGCACGAAGAGGCGACAGGGTCACAACAGAAGAACTAAGGCTCGACTATGAGATCAAAAGACAACACTACGAAGAGCCATTCTCTCAAGCAAGAGATCTACTGGAAGGAGTTGTGTGACGAAGTTAATCAAGATCCATGGGGAAAACCGTATAAAATCGTGATGCATAAAATCAAGGCCCCCTCCCATGACATCAACGAAACTGCCCCGAATCATTGCACCGCATTGTCACTCACTTGTTTCCTGCGAAGCTGAGCTACCCGCTTATCCTTCGTGGCAGGTGAGGGACGAAGATATACCATCAGTGACTATGAATGAGCTGATGGGCGCGTGCAACCGGCTCCAAAACGGCAAGGCTCCCGGTCCAGATGGCATACCTAACATCGCGCTAAAATGCGCCATAGCCAATAGGCCTGAACTGTTTCTACACATGTATGAGACCTGCCTAAAGCAGGGGGTTTTCCCGACTAAGTGGAAAAAGCAGAGCTTGTGCTCCTCCCTAAAGGGGGAAAGAAACCTCCCGACGAACCGTCATCAATCGTCCCCTCTGTATGTTGGACTCTGCAGGAAAACTCCTTGAAAGGATAATAGCAGATAGGCTGGAGCCCTACGTTGAGCCGAAACTTTCCACCAACCAATTCGGGTTCAGAAAGGGGAGATCAAACCATCGATGCCGTGAAACTCGTTACCAACATCGCCAGAGAGGCTATCTCGGGAAAGAGATGGAGAAGAGGTGGAAAAAAGTACTGTCTAATAGCCCACCTGGATATCAAGAACGCCTTTAACTCGGCCCGCTGGGACCGCATTTTGGAGGCTCTTGCCAGGATGGAAGTTCCGCAGTACTTGCGCAGAATGGTTCAGCGTATTTCAAGGACCGCATCTTGTTGTACAAAACTGAAAATGGGCAAGTAGACTATAAGATCACAGGAGGTGTAATCAGGGCTCTGTTCTTGGCCCCCTCTTATGGAACGTAATGTACAACGACCTGCTCCTGCTCGGTCTGCCTGAGGGCGTCAGGCTAGTGGCATTCGCCGATGATGTGGCATTGATCATAGTGCGCAAGCACATAGAGGAGATACAAAACAACCTTCTCATTCGCTATAGCCACAATTCAGCATTGGATGCTCGCAGCGGACTTGAGTTTAGCAGAACAAAAGACCGAAACACTTCTTGTTAGCAGTCGAAAGGCAAGGGAAACCATCACCCTCAAAATAGGCGACACCTACATACAGTCGCAGCCCTTCATCAGCTATTTGGGGGTGCTCCTGGACACACGGCTCAACTTCAAAGAGCACATAATCGCGGCCAGCAAGAAAGCAGCTGGGGTACAGGGGCATTATCTAGAATAATGCCTAATGTCGGAGGCCTAGACAGATAAGAAGACAGCTACTGGCAACAGTAACTACTTCTGTTTTGTTGTACGGGGCACCGGTATGGGAGAAATCGCTCGAGCTACCATCGTACGCCGGAAAATGAAATCAGTCCAGCGGCTCTCAGCGATTCGAGTGGCATCATCCTACCGCACTGTCTTACGAGGTCGGTGAGTGTGATTGCCTCTACCCTGCCAATCGACATCCTGGCTGCAGAAAGGGGACGGCTTTATCGCAGAAAGATAGAAAAAGACCAATCGATAGGAAACAGCGATGAAAGAGCCATGAGTCTAGGGCAATGGCAGGAGAGGTGGGACAGCTCTACTAAAGGCCGGTGGACATATCGATTGATACCTAACATCAGTCGTTGGGTCAACCGCCAGCATGGGGAGGTTGGGTTCTACATCACTCAACTCCTGACTGGACATGGATGCTTTCGAGCATACCTGCACAGATTCAGGAGGGCAAACTCCCCAAACTGCCCACACTGTACGGACGTGATAGAGGACGCGGAACACGTGTTCTTCTCCTGCCCCCGGTTTCAGGATCAACGTGCTGAAGTGGAGAGGATTCTGGAGACTAATATCGTTCCAGAACAATTAGTAGAAGCCATGCTGAAGGGCCCCCAAGCCTGGAACTTGGTATCAGATTACGCGGAGACTATCCTCAAAGAACTCCGCAATACGTTCGAGGAGTAGGCGTTAGAGGCTTTCAATGTAAGAGCAGTAAACATCTGCAATGAACCACCCTTGCGAAGTAAGTATTGACTAAGAGTGCCGCAGGGGAACATGGTTGTAGGAGAAAGAGGTTAGGGTTTTAGCGGTATACGGTATACTGGTTTCAATGCAACGATTTACTCTTGCTTTGAAGTCTTTGCATCGGGAGTCCCGCACGACGGCCAGCACGTGCTAGCTAAGTACGCAATGTATTTCCCCCCTCTTCGGATAAAAAAAAAACACACACACACGCCCGGGGTGGTTGCTGGTCTACTACCGGGCGCCTCCCCAGGTGGCGGATAGGGGGACGCTCTCCAGTAATGGGGAGTACTGAGGATTTCCTCAGGGCGGACCAAAATCAGATAGGGGAAGGAACCCCGAAAATAAACCATTCATGGATATGGGTGATAAGGTCAACTTAACTTAACTTAACTTAACCCCAGGTGGGTACCTCTGCAGAGGATAATCCCACCACCGGTTCCGATCGAGTGAAAGCCTCGGTGGCCGGTGCACCCTCCACGGATTCTGGGGGGAGCGAATTATCACTGGTTCCGTCACATAGTGACAACAAGAAGAAAGACACTATTAATGGTACAACATCGACCATTAAAACTAGAGCTGGCAGCAAGACACTATTCAGCCAGGTCCTCCAAAGGCGGATAGTGGAGTTGACGTGCCCCAAAGGGCAACAAATGAGAGTGGCGCTCAAACAAATTAGGAGCAAAGATCGATGAGCTCTTGAGTTCATGGGGCCTAGGCACAATGTACATCATGAGATCAAGAAACTGGCAAACGCCATTAAGTCAGAATATGACAAGTATCTGACGTCAACGACGCGGCCATCTCCTGTAGCGAAACCTGCTACATCACAGACATCGCCAGTAAAGGTGTCAAACACTCAGACACAAGGTGAAAAGTAAAAGGAGGTCCCAAAAGCGGCTGCCTCAAAAGCAGCTAACTCATAACCGGCTGCATCAACACCAGCGGCCCCAAAGCAGGCGGCTTCAATAAAAGTAGCCTCACTGCCGGGAGACTCTGTAGCAAGGACCTCGCCACCGAAGGCCTCGCCTTCAGTAGCCTCATCAAGTAAGGCACCACGACCAAAAACTCTTAAACCGGTGCTAGCTAGCAAGCTAAAGCCCGGTAAAGAAGGTTGCCAGAACATCGGGCAAACCAGCCAGGCAACAACAAGTAGGGTGGTTAATTCAGAAGCGGAGAGAAACAATGGATTAAAATCCAAGTTTAAACCGCAGACCAAGAACCAACCTTCAAACCAGTCTACTGACTGGCAAGTGGCAAAGAGGAAAAAGACCCCGAGGACCAATAAGCAAAAACCAGCGCCACATTGTACGCTGCTTATAAAGAAAGGCGAGAAGAGCTCCCATGCAGATATCTTGCGAGGTATCAAGAATGATCTCACCTTGCAGGATATAGGCAAAAAAGTCAATAAGATCCGACGAACAGCTAAGGGAGATCTCTATTGTTATTCGCGAAGGCAGACGCTCAGGAGATGGAGCGCTATTGTAACGCCATCACGAATAAGCTCCCAAGCGGGGCCACTGTACAATCTCGAATACCGCAAATCGAGATTGAAATTAAAGACCTGGACGAGATCAGTACCAAGGAAGACGTAGTAAACCTGCTCAAAGATAATATCGACGGCCTGGCAGAGATCACTGAGGAGGCAGTGAAATCACTTCGACGGGCATATAGATCAACACAAACGGCAGTTGTTTCTCTCCCAGAAGTCCAGGCCAAGAAAGCCATCGCACTTGGAAAGCTGAAACTTGCGTGGGGCACAGTACGTGTTCGCGAGAGGATCAGCCTTCGACGGTGCTTCAAATGCTGGCACTTTGGGCACAACGCCCAGGCATGCAAAGGCAAAACTGATCGAAGCAGTTGTTGTCACAGATGCGGAGGCGCCGGTCACAATGCCTCGGCTTGTCAACAACGGACATGCAGCGATATGGGCTTGCGGTAAACTTCCGGTCCAACAACTCCAAAATACCCCGAACCATGGCTTGTGAGAGCCAAAGTGGGAGGGGTTCATTCTATAGCTGCTATGCCCTCCTAATGCACAGCTCGAGGAGTTCGAGTTATTCTTGGACACCTTGGCGGAGGATGTACGGAAGCGTGAATCGGTCGCCATCGCAGGTGATTTCAAAGCCTGGGCAATCGATTGGGGATGCCGGGAAAAGAGCGCGAGAGGACGAGCTCTCCTTGAGACCATGTCTTCGCTCAACCTGGTACTCCTCAAAACAGGAGCCGTAAGCACATATCGCAAAGGCACTGCCAGCTCCATTATCGACGTGACATTTCGTTAGCAGCAACCTAATTAAAGGGGGCTGTGAGTGGCGGGTCGATGAGGAGTTTACTAATAGCGACCACCAAGCTATTATTTGGGAAATCAACACCACTCCCAAACGAAGATTGTGTGTCAGTCGTGCGAGGTCACAGCCAGTCGGTTGGAACAAAAATGCTTTCGAGCTGAGCCTTGGTTTGAGAGGAACCATTGTCAAACAAGCGCAGAAGCCGCCAGAGGTAATGACAACTCAAGTCCTGCGATGCTTCCATGCCAAGGAGAGGGCAGAACAACAGCGCCCCACTGTACTGATGGAACGCGGACACGGATGTTCGCTCATGCAATCAACCTGACGAGAGGGTCGTCAAAGCACGAAGGCTGCATCCCCAGCAACGTGAGACGCGGGGCCAGAATACAAGAAGAACTAAGGTACTCGACTATGAGGATCAAAGACAACACTCGAAGAGCATTCTCTATGAGACCCTACCCTGCGAAGTAGTTGTGTGACTAAGTTGAGGCCAGATCCATGGGGGAAAAACCGTAATATCGTGTGATTCCATAAAATCGGGATGCCCCCCCCGCATACACATCACGAACTGCCCCGAACTCATTGCTGTCAGCTCAAGAGTCTTGTTTCCCCTGCTGAAGCCTTAGCCCCGCTTATCCTTCGTGGCAGGTGGAGGTACGCAATCGATATTTCCCCCAGTGTGACTGTTCGGAATGGCTTATGGGCGCGTGCACCGGCTTTAAAAAACGGTAAGGCTCCCGGTCCAGAATGGCCATATGACCTAACCATCGCTAAAATGCGCCATAGCCAATATTAAAGACATGTTTCTTTTACACATGTTATGAACACCACACACACAAAGCAGGGGTTTTCCCGACTAAGTGGAAAAAGCAGAGGCTTGTGCTCCTACCTAAAAGGGGGAAAGAAACCTCCAGACGAACCGTCATCATATCGTCTCTGTATGTTGGACTCTGCGGGAAAACTCCTTGAAAGAATAATAGCAGATAGGCTGGAGCCCTACGTTGAGCCAAAACTTTCCACCAACCAATTCGGGTTCAGAAAGGGGAGATCAACCATCGATGCCGTGACACTCGTTACCAAAATCGCCAGAGGCTATCTCGGGAAAGAGAAGGAGAAGAGGTGGAAAAAAGTACTGTCTAATAGCCACCCTGGATATCAAGAAGAACCCTTTAACTCGGCCCGCTGGGACCACGCATTTTGGAGGCTCTTGCCAGGATGGAAGTTCCTCAGTACTTGCGCAGAATGGTTTCAGCGTATTTCAAGCACCGCATCTTGTTGTACCAAACTGAAAATGGGCAAGTAGACTATAAGATCACAGGAGGTGTACCTCAGGGCTCTGTTCTGGCCCCCTCTTATGGACGTAATGTACAACGACCTGCTCCTGCTCGGTCTGCCTGAGGGCGTCAGGCTAGTGGCATTCGCCGATGATGTGGCATTGATCATAGTGCGCAAGCACATAGAGGAGATACAAACAACCTTCTCATTCGCTATAACCACAATTCAGCATTGGATGCTCTCAGCGGACTTGAGTTTAGCAGAGCTAAAGACCAAAACCACTCTTGTTAGCAGTCGAAAGGCAAAGGAAAACCATCACCCTCAAAATCAGGCGACACCTACATACAGTCGCAGCCCTTCATCAGCTATTTGGCTAGTCCTGGCACACGATCAACTTCACATAGCATAATCGCGGCAGCAACAGCTGGGTACGGGGCATTATCTAGAATACAATGCCGGACTGTCGAGCCCTAGACAAGTAAGAAGACAGCTATCAGTACTACTTCTGTTTTGTTGTACGGGGCACCGGTATGGGAGAAAATCGCTCGAGCACCATCGTACCGCCGGAAAATGAAATCAGTCCAGCGGCTCTCAGCGATTCGAGTGACATCAGCCTACCGCACTGTGTCTTACGAGGCGGTGAGTGTGATTGCCTCTACCCTACCAATCGACATCCTGGCTGCAGAAAGGGGACGGCTGTATCGCAGAAAGTTAGACAAAAGACCAGCCGACAGGAAACAGCGATGAAAGAGCTATGAGTCTAGGGCACTGGCAGGAGAGGTGGGACAGCTCTACTAAAGGCCGGTGGACATATCGATTGATACCTAACATCAGTCGTTGGGTCAACCGCCAGCATGGGGAGGTTGGGTTCTACATCACTCAACTCCTGACTGGACATGGATGCTTTCGAGCATACCTGCACAGGTTCAGGAGGGCAAACTCCCCAAACTGCCCACACTGTACGGAAGTGGTAGAGGACGCGGAACACGTGTTCTTCTCCTGACCCCAGTTTCAGGATCAACGTGCTGAAGTGGAGAGGATTCTGGAGACTAATATCGTTCCAGAACAACTAGTAGAAGCCATGCTGAAGGGCCCCCAAGCCTGGAACTTGGTATCAGATTACGCGGAGACTATCCTCAAAGAACTCCGCAATACGTTCGAGGAGTAGGCTTTAGAGGCTTTCAATGAAAGAGCAGTAAACATCTGCAATGAACCACCCCTGCGAAGTAGTATTGACTGAGAGTGCCTCAGGGGACCATGGTTGTGGGAGAAAGAGGTTAGGGTTTTAGCGGGTATACGGTGTACTGGTTTCATGCAACGATTTACTCTTGCTTTGAAGTCATTGCATCGGGAGTCCCGCACGACGGCCAGCACGTGCTAGCTAAGTACGCAATGTATTTTCCCCCCCTCTTCGGAAAAAAACATACACACACACATCACACTGTATATTAAATATTCGTTCATAGATTATGATGACAAAAACAAAGCAACCACTAATTAAATCACGTAATCAAAATTTGAATTATGAAACTTTCGGATACGTCCGGTTCATTATCAGCACAGTTCGGTACGGCGTACGAGGACTAAGCTAATTGCTCCATATAGCTGTCTTCCTATCTCATGCTTTAAGCTAATATAAGTCTTAATACAAGTTTGGATAGAACTTAATTTTTTTTGGATAAAATTCGTGGTATTGAAATGATATTGATAAACATTTTGTTTGGTATTAGAAGCTTATTAAATTTTGTTGTATCAGCGCACGAGTACACTTAAGGGACAGCCGCCCCTGGTCCCAGTATCTACAATTATGTTTATTGACAAAAATCCATTTAAAAAAAAAATCGATGCTTCCTCAGGAAAACAAAATACGCCCATAACGGCTACCCACCAGACGAGTACCACTGGGTCAGCAACAAGTGATTGAGGAGAATATAGACACTTGTTACCTAAAAATTATTGAACCATCCCTTGATCTGCACGGGTTGTTAAGAACAAAGATGGAAAACGGTACCACCAATTTTGTGTCGACTACAGGAAACTGAATGATGGTCCCAAGAAAGACAATAATCCGCTTCCCCGCCTAAGATGACACACTCTCGACTTTAACGGGATCCTGAACCCTGGACTGTTTCTGTTCACTGTCATACCTTTTGAGTTGTGCAGTACTCCTGCCACACTTGAAAAGCTCATGAAATTTGTTTTGAGCGGATTAACCTGGAAAATATGCCTCGTTTATTTAGACAATATTAGTAACTTCTGTTAGAGTATCTCAAATCAATTCTAGATTAAAAAACTTTACAAGAATATTATATAGACATAATAAATTATAATGTGATATCTAAAACAAAATTTTTATCCGTTAAAAAAGGATTCGAGAAGAATTTGTTGAACGATTAAATCAAAGCATACTGCCTGTCAGCAACTAATCTGTTGGATCATTTTCGTTGATCCTTTATGTTTATAAGATGCCTAATTTAACCCATGTATAGAGAGTTTATATTTGCTCTATGGATTTTCTGTTTTGTTTTATTATCTGTAGACGCAATATGTTACATTCTTCAGTTAGACTTATCAGGGAACAAACATGCAGAGCTTTCCAACATGGAAGCCTTTCCATCTTATTGCTGTCACCCTATAACTCATAGGCTAGATATACACGAGAAATTCTTTAGTTAACTGAATCTGTCAAAGAGATAGATCTCGAAAGTATTAATACCTTTGACAGATTTAGTCTCGTGTAAATCTAGCTTATGAATTATATATATAATATATATATATATATATATATATATATATATATATACCCAATAAATACACCCAAGACGGAAACAATAGCGCAACGGAACGGTACGTACTGTAAACATTAGTGTTTATTTCATTCCATTATTAACTTTCTTTCTTCAAAGATTTTTACTAGATATTTTGTAATCCTTCAAAGCGAATTCTAATCTGGACTGGTTTGTTTATCAAATTAAAACCAAATGTACTAATTAGAAAGCCTATCATAATATATCGTAATATTAGTGAAGTACGAGTAGTCATTTTGTTATACTGATATCAGTTGAAAGACCAATTATACTCTACATTTCCTTATTACCTATCCAACTGTGAATATCTCTAATTAGCTAAGTAATCTATAACGTAGATAGTGTTCTTATTTTCCTTCTTAATAGTTTGGTACATTTTATTTTTGATAGACAATTTGAAAGGATGAAGGTTTTTGTAACAAAAGTACTAAAACTACTATAAGGGATAGATTTAAACTTTGAACCTCATTCTTTAAGGGCTTTCCGGTATAACTTGATTTAGTTAACCACAATGCTTAAAATAGAGAATTATTTCAAAATTTTTTTTTATGGTGACACTACAAACTTTTAATAATGTATAAAGACAAATATTTTACTTTCAAGATGTGTGATAACAATAGAACATTAGCGTTATAATGCTTAAGATATGCATAGTCACTCACAACAATAAAAGGTATATAATGAATCAACACATACCAATTTCAAGTGAGAAACATTTATTATTATAAGTTTCCACCTTAATATATAAAGGAATATATGAATTGTAGTTGATTTCGAAAATGGTATTAATATTCCAAGAAATTTCAACATAACCTCATTGTGCTTCGTTGCTGCGTGAATCGCAGCTAAACGAGGTCTTTGGCGGCCCAAACTCAGGAAAAGGAGGAAACCTCCTTGAACTAGGCTAACAAACCAGCAAAACATAGCAACTCAAAGAATCACAACCACGCCTCGGAAAAGAAAGATTCAGTGATGACGACCCTACTCAGAAAAAAGTGAGAACGAATGTTGAACCTAAACTATAAATCGGAATGTTCCAGTTACATCTTGAATGGAAAGAAATCTTTAAGGATTGGGTGTAATGAAAAGTTAGAAAATAGATTAACGTACTAACAGTAAATAAACAAGAAAAAGACAAAGAAGTACAGATAAAGAATAGATAAATTGATACAGCGTCGTCAAAATGATGGAAGTGGACAATTTGGAGTATGCTTGGTACACACAGTAGAAAGAACAGTAGAATTAAATATAATCAGCATGCATACGCCTAAAATGTTAAACTAAGTCATCGAAAGAAAGTTTTGAACGCATCCATAACCGACACAACAAGACCCAATGAATAGACCTGATATTGAATGACCTACAGGTCTGAATGGGTAACAAAACACTACCCAGAATTATGGAAAGATTCAATGTAATTAGTGAAATGGTTTACGTTCTACCTAACAAACTCATTTAGGATCAGGATGAGCACTCAGTAATTATTACACTAACTCTGCCAAAAGGGTAGCGATCACAAGCAATGTAAATTAAGACTATTATGTCCATAATTTACAAATTATGTTGAAAAAAAATTAATGAATGTATACGAGTTGAAACAATTAGATTTTTAAGCATTATGCTTAAAATAAGCCCTGAAAGCTAGTAAGTAAATGTACAAGTTTTCTATGTTAATTTTTTTTATCTTTATTATGTTTAATGAAATAAAATTGGTAGACGCATCAGATTATGGAAAATGATATTTTTGGTTTCTTGAGAACCGCAATGGGTTCTAAAATACGCCACATTTTCCTGTTTTAATATATTACCTCTAACCGTTTGTAATATAGCGATATTATCTCTTCACATATGAACACGATATACACTGAGTTTCTATAGTAAAGGATAAATTAATTTCTACGTTGTAAATGTAAATGAAATGAAGAAACTATATACTTTTTGATTTTTGGACGTACTTTGAAGTAACGAACAACATTTATAATAATTAAGAAATCATATGCTCAAACTGGGCACCGTTCATTTCTTGACAAAACATAGACGGGGTTGAAATTCGTCGACAACGTTTTGTAACATATATCCGCGTTTTGATTAATTTCTTGCCTTATCGGTGTTTTAAATCATCAATATTATATGGCTTAGTCTTATAGATCTTGGATTTTAAATAGCCCCACAAAAATAAACAGTCAGGGTACAAGAACGGGTCGCCAATCGACCTTTGGATTCGGAAAAACTTGATTGACAAAGCTCGTACTGCTGCTGCATAAAGTGGTGTAGCTCCATCTTGTTTTCTAGTAATATCTACAAAGTTAATAGTGAATAAACTGTCTAATTCAATTATTAAAACATTTTGTAAAAATCCCAGAAACTCCCCCAGTTAACGCCCAATTGTTTTGTTATTTATTATGCCAACCCAAACGTTCACTTTAGTATGAAACTGAGTGTGACCTTACCTTATCCAGTAAGGATTTTACTTCCTCAATACCAACAATTTTGCTTATTAACCTTTCTATGTAGGATAAACGTTGCCTCATCAGAATTAAGAATACTATTGTAGAACATCGTATTCTCTTGGCATGTATTCCTAACTATTTTTCCTCAACATGTAACGATATTTAAGAATTCTTTTCGTCATTCATTTAGAAGAACATACAACCTTCTCGAGGTAGCCTGCAATACAGGAACTTCGTACCATGAGATGGAGTTAATAGCCTGTGGAATATTTCCATGCCTCCTAAATAAATGGCTGAGATCTAAAAATTATTAAGATGTCTAACGAACTAAAACATCTTAATTACATCTTAAATGGTCACTAAAGATATTTGTAAAATACATTTTAAGTATCACAAAAAGATTCGATTTTACTTTTTGGCAAAATATAACTTATAGACTAGTAAATCATAACATGTATTTGACTCGAGTGTTACTCGTTTGTATAAAAAATAAATTCTAGAGTATCTCCATCCAAACTCGATTTTTGCTGTATAATATTCAGTGATAAAACAAATAAATATAGAAAGTAAAAGTTGTTTCATTTTATTACCTATACAGTGTGTCCGGTTATGGACTAGCAATAATCTAAATACATGTATAGCAACTATTTTAATACACAAAATATACCATATACTAGGGCTCAATACCCACCCCGTCATATGGCAGCCATTTGGTTTTTTTGGATCACCTACTCTCTACGTTTAAACGAAAACGTTCATATCTCTTAAAATTTTGGTCTTATTGAGATAAAAATAGGCTTATTCGACGGACAATAATACTGCCTGTCAACAACATTTCAAATCAAAGTGTTAATGTTTTCTTACCTTTGGTAAAAAAAGATGAAATGCAAAAAAAGTGTCAAAAAATTATGCAAATCAACAAATTATTGCAAATGAATGCAAAAGCAGTCCCGATAACCTTTATTTTTTTTCACTAAATCGCAAGTTTTTGAGTTAAGCTACAATACAACATTAAATTCACAACTGTGTGTTTATTACTTTATGAGTTATTGTTGTTTGAACATAGCGTATGCGCAAGCGCAACAGATCTTTGTCGGGATTAAAACCACATAAAATTATTATTACTTTGTATTTGATACTTTTACAATCTTTTATACACATTAAATTTCATCCTACAGCAGTTGTTCAAAGTGCCCACCTCCAGCTTGTAGACAAGTTAATACTCTGTGTGCTATCTGGGCAATTGAGTGCTTAATTAGGTCTAAGTCTGATCTTATTTCTTCGGCGACTGCCATAATTTCACGACGAGGTCTTCTCTCCACGGTGCATGTTATTGTTCAAATATTCTCTCACTGCTCGAGTATAGTGCGCGGGTGCAACATCTAGCTTCAACCACATATGTTGACGGTATGATAAAAGTAACTCCATGAGGCTGTCACAGAACTGTCTGTGTCTCCAGGAACTCCAAAAAATTAGCACCGTTTAGTGTATCAAGCAATTCCAACGGCCCAATCAAACGATCGTTGATTATGCCTGCCCACACATTCACAGAAAATTCGTATTGAAACGAACTTGGGCGCACCGCCCTAGGGTTTTCAGAGCACCAGAGATGGTGAACTTCGCTTCGTCAGTCCACAGTATCCTTTGTAAGAAATGGCAGTCCTCTCTCACACGTCGATTAGAGAATATAGAGACATCTAAGTAGTTACGGAGCCTAATCAAGTGACTACTGAGAATAGTGTTGCAATAGGTCGTACAAAAGAAGTTTTTGGTGTTCAACAAATTGAAGAAACATAATATTGTAGCACCAAAATTAAAGTTGGGAAACGGCGATAAATGCAATAATGGCCTAAGAAGATATGTTAACTTAATGGAGCAATAAATCTCATATAGTGTGTTGTGTTGATCGACAACCATCCAGCAGTTTTATGGTTTTGTAAGCGAACATTCAAAAAACTTCTGACCTATATATTTTATTTACAAGGGACACGCTGCCTGTTAATTCCAACGGTGTCATTTCGACCACTTTAAGAAGGTACCTTCACTCACATTTTCTCAATTTCCTTTTTTTCAATCTGAACTTCGCATGAGTAGAAATAAAATATCGAAATAATGTAATTTAATTTATAAGTACAACATTGTTATCAAATATTGAAATTTTCCCGCATTAGCCACCATAGTATAGTACAGCAACATTTACAGTGAACGTTATGAAAAACATCTGATTTAATTTGTTGGCATACATTACTGGTTTTCTAAAGATTCAGGCTGGCTAGTATAGATTTTTGATTTCAGATGTCTAAACCATAGAAATAAATATTAGATAAATTATATTATCTAGTGGTCATTCAATAACTGTGTCCCTCTCAATACATCCACTCCGACACGTTTTATCCAAGAACTGCCGAATTTTGTCATAATTGGTCTTTTTCCATAATTTTGAACAACACTAGTTTGAAGCCATTCTGGCAACAAGTCTACCTATGTATCTCCGTTTAATTTTTTTCCTAAGAAAAATTTTCCAGTTATGTGATTGAGCATGTTGAGAATAAGAACCTTTCACAGTAAATATTTAGATCTTATTGACAATTACAATTTTATCGACTAAGACCGTCGTAATAAAAATTCACTTTCTCTGAAAACCAAGAGTTGAAAAGATCGTACATATTAATTATTATTGTTTTTTCTGGTAGGAAATGTAGGATAATTCCTATTTTTGCTTCCCACTGATTCAGTGGGCCATACTCTTCACAGTAATTCTAGGATATACTCTTTCTATAAACATATATGTTATTAAAAGAAGTTACCGTTTTTATTGCACATTGATTGATTATGAAAAAACAGGAATTTATACTTTCTTCTCAAGAGAATAAACTATTTGTTTAGTGAGGATCAAACCATAATTGTATTTTATTAATAATATTTTTTTTTATCAATAACCTATTTTTGGGGAGGGATCCGCTAAAAAAATCTAAATTCGTTGCGCATTAATGCCGCATCTCAATTTATAAAATTAACGAAAAGCTATTGCAACGAGGAAACGACCTATCAGTTTAAGTTGTTCCGAATTGGAAAATTTTGTAAGGGATCGCACTCTGAGTGGCATTTAAATTACAGCCATGGAATTAATAAGTTATAATAGTAACATATATGCGGTTATTTTAATGTCTCATATAAAACCGTAAACTGTGCTGGACTGTTTTCGATGTGCCACTTTCTGTACCTTCTCATTGTTTTGACATATTCACAATAATTGGTTTTAATAACTAACAGATGGTATGCACGTATTATACAATAATAAAACACTTCATGTACACAATTAAACAGTCATCGGATGAGTTGAAAATATTGTCGCTTTTTAACTATTTTATTCAACTTTAGTGTCAACACTTATTACGCAAATAGTGTTTCTATATATTTATAGTTTACGTTCGTCGGCTTATATGAGGAAACCAGTTAAATTCTGTATTTACCTGTCATCATAAAACTTATATTCAGATAATAATTGCATAATCAAGACAACAATTAAAACAATAAACAATTTTCAATGAAATAGAAACCTATTTATTGTATAATATTTTTGTATTACCGTAACGCGAAATCCTACATTCCAGAAATTATTTCCTCGAACATTAAAAGTGTATATTTCCTTACTGAAAGTAAATAATTACAGTTGTGAAGAACGCATATAAAAGTGAAAATGTCGAAGTTTATATACATGTCGAGATTTCTCAACGCCTAACAACTGTTGTCTATACAAGCTGACACAGATAAGAAACGTTAATAAAATATAATGATTAATATACTAAAAGTATGCTATCAATTAACCAATTAGTGAGTTCGAAATTCAGATATTATATGAATATATTAAAAGCCCATGCAAAACTTCATGCTCCAGTTTTCTCGCTTATTAAAATTAGTTGCTGGAAGACTATCATTAGTTAACTTTCACTTATTGAATTTGGAGCAGTTTGAAACATTTGTACATATAAAAGGTAATTAAATCAGTTACAATAAATATATGAACGGATATGGAAAATTCGCTTTCATTTACTCGTAATTTTAATCCATTACTAAAAGAAACTAACTGGGTTATATAAAATCATTTATTTAAAACGTAGTTAAATATAGTAACAGTTCTCAATAATAATACTGCAGATTACAAACGAGAAAATATCTCAGTACCAAATACATGCCAAAAGAAGAGAGCGTCATTTTTTGTACAGATTTAACAAGCATAATAATTGCATAACAAAATGATACTCTGAAGAAATGTCATTTCTAAATATTTACAAAAATATGGTTTTGCACATAATTTAGCCAACTAGCCTTGAACACGCATCTTCTTACTTGTATACATTTAAACCTAGTATGAAATGCAATAGGCTTAAGTCGATTAAAATTCAGATCAGATAAAATAATCAAAGGCAGAAGTAGAGAGGATAGAGAAGAATGTCTGAAAACAAAAATTACAAAGCGTAATTTCGTTTCATACGTTTGACTAGTTGACTTTTTACCTATGCAAATATTGCTTTATCTAATGCCTACGACATTTCTATCACAGCATCCAACATGAAACAATAACATTTAATGCCAGCCTCCTTCATAACCTCCAGCATCTCCACCTCCATAACTTTCTTCGTGTTTTGGAATGTGAACTGGAACATGTACTGGTACCTTAACTGGGTATGGTACTTCCTTTTCTACAGGATAGGGTACTTCTTTGATTACTGGGTATGGTTTATCTACTGAACCTTTACAGGTACAGGTACAGGCTTTTCTACTGGATATGGGACTTCCTCTCAACTTCGTAAGGTTGTGGTACTGGTACTTTGACATGCACTGGCACTGGTTTTGGTACATGTACGGGTATGGTTTGTCAATTGGTACTTTAACTTCATATGGTACTGGTTTTTCTACTGGATAAGGAATGTGTTTCTCAACGGTTAACTGGATATGGTTTTGGTACGTGGACAGGGTAAGGCCTGTCTACTGGAACTTTGACTTCATATGGTACTTTCTTTTCAACTGTGTAGGGTTGAGGAACTGGTATTTCTACTTTGACGGGGTATGGTACTTTTTTGTAAACAGTGTAGGGTTGAGGAACTGGGACTTTGACGGGTACGCCGATTTTCTTTTCTACAGTGTAAGGCTGTGGTACAGGAATTTTAACTTCGTACGGTCTTGGAACGGGTACTTTAACTTCGTATGGTACTTTCTTGATAACTTCGTATGGCTGAGGGTACGACGTATGGTACTTTAATGTATTCTTTTACATGAACGGGTACCTTCTTGATGACTGTGTAGGGTTGTGGAACTGGTACTTTTACCTCAACAGGTACTTTCTTTTCTACGGTGTAAGGTACATGTTTAATAACTTCATATGGAGTTGGTATTTTTTTCTCAACAACAACGGTTTTCACGGATTCATGTGTCTCGTGACCACCGCCGTAACCTCCTCCTAAGTCTCCACCTCCATAGTCTCCTCCGTAACCACCATCATGGCCTCTCCAAAATCGTGTCCTCCAAAATCGCCGCCACCAAAACTTCCGTGTTCTCCTAAACCAATCAGACACGTTTCTCCTGTTTCTTGTTCTCCTGTGAAACTTCCTTCTTTCTGTTTCAGCAGCTAGAACTAGACAGAAGCAGAACGCACTTGCGACCACCTGAAACAAACATAAACCGATTTTTATATTTTTTTTTTTCATAAGGAAAATTGTATTAAATAGAACATAAAGGAGATTTAATGATTTAAACCTACTATTAAAGAACTAAATTAAAATTTTTGGACTTTGATTCAGATTAATTAACCGAATGAATTTTGAAAATTGTTTTGAAATCATAATTTGTAGCAAAAAATATATATTTCTAATTTAGTTGGTACATGACAGCTTTATCAAATTATTACTAATATTAATTATAATTGGGTCAATGATGGAACAATTTTGAGTGATTAATCAAAGTGGATATTTTTGAGAGGAAATGGTGTCTAGACCTAGTAAATTTGTTTGAAAATATATTTTTATGGAAATATTAGATTTATCAAAGTAATCCAAATCACTGATTAAATCACTAAATTTTCAGCAGTTTCCTCTCAATCAACACTTCAAAACACATATTTCGTATCCACTTTCATATCACTTCCGGTATTTCCAAAAAATCGACACTGGTTTCACTATTTTATCTCAAACACAAAAAACGCACAAAAATAATTTTACTCACAAGGCCTTCATGTTTATTGTTAGAAGATATGGAAGGCTTGTGTACTGGTGCTCCTCTTCTGAACTTTATATATCGGCTACAGGCGTACTTTCTATATCGAGCGCTCGCTTACCACCTAGCCATGTTTCACTTCACTTCCATATCCTCTTCTTATGCAATTTCAAGCATCCACTGTAACACACATAACGTAGCTAATGATGAGACACATTTTTCAAGAGCACGCACTACGTTTTAGATTTTTTTCTGCATTTACTGAATTAATTGATCGACTTTGCTTAGTGAATGTGTCATAGAAATAGTTCCTTATTGATACTGTTTTGCTTATTTTAAAATCGAATTACTTAATGATACTTAATGCGGTACTTTTGCAATGCTCTTGTTTGTTATAATAACAGGAATTTATAAAAGGAAAATTTGTTATATGCGTTGAATAGATTTTAGTGATTTGCCAAATAAGGATGTGGAGGTATAGTATGCTTGTGACTAATTGAAAAGAAAATGTTTGAATTATATTTACTTTATTTGTTATGTTCTTTTAATTATATAATTTGTTATTTTGATTTTAAGTGTCACGTAGGTCGAAATTTTCTTTGTCTTTATCATTAAAAGTTTTGGATTTAACGACTATGAAGTTATTATTATTCTATTCAAACTGTATTTGTATTGTATATGTTAATTTTTTTTTACAATAGCTAACCTATGGACATACTTTTAATTGGAATCTATTAACGTAAATCCCAATAATTTCCAATAAAGTGAAATATTTCGTATTTCAGACAATCTTAAAAAGATTACTATTTTATTAATGTTTAACTATTTTCTATTGAGGTAGATTCTGAAGTGGTCTCTTATATACCGTTTCAGAAAATTGAACAATAAATATAATAAATATTAACTTCAACGAAGCGCCACATAAACGCTGTATCATTATCGTGGACCATCTAACATTTGTCGCAAGTAATCAACTTTGAAAAAAAGATAATGGCGAAACTATAAATCACTAAGCCTTTTCCCTGCAAAATTTGAAAAATGGATGCTTAGAGAAGTTCCAGAAACCCTGCCCTCAAAATGATAATAGAATTTGAAATTTGGGTGTGGCATCAGAGAGATTTACCTGTAAATTTCGTTCATTCAAATTGGGGGTTCCCAAAATATCACACATCCAAAAAGATAGTTTTGTTGGTTATACGTATGTATATATGTCCCCACGTTTTATCCGATTTAATTTTGAATTTTGCAGATGGGTAGAGAAAACCAAAATAAGGAATCTCAGTTGCCAGTTTTATTAAGAACTTTCTTAATTCACATTCTGAAATTCTTTTTAATTATTTATTGCTGAGATCAAAATTTTCTGATTCTCAGAGGATCATTTTTATAAGTTTGTCGTGTTTTCACTCACATCTTTTTTGTAGGTTTTCCCTATTTCTGCTAAAGCTTCTCTCTGGATACACTTATACCCCATACTGTATTTATTTTTGTTATGAGCATGTATGATTTGAATTTTTGATCTAAAACGCTTTTGTATAAATATACTTTGTGCATTTTAGTATTATTTTCTCTTTATGTCATTAATAAGAACCAGCACCCTACCATTTGTACTTTAAAGCAAGCTATTCATATTCCAAATGTACAAAATCTGTCTTTGGACGATTCAGATATAAACCTAAGTCTGTAGACTTAAATGTATTGAAGTCACTGTTACCTACAACAACTTTTCAAGTTGCGAAGTCTGCAATAACTTATAAACAAATGAAATATTTTCAAAACCATTAATTGTGGGTACTGTGATAATTGTGGTTAAGTTATATCCTTAAAATGATCCTTAAATTAAAATTCGTCAGTTTCAATGCAACCTATAGTTTAATGAATTAAAACCAAAGTATTTTTGTGTACTTTTTTTTTAAAGAAAATCATTCATTTTGACTTGATTCTTTTTTATGCAGACTTCAATGTCATAAGGAAAACTCAAGTTTCTGGGGTTTAAATAGTTATTATAACTAATGGTTTAATATAAAAAATCGCCCAAAATTCTGAATACTTTAAAGTTATGGGTTTCTGGATTTTTTGGAAATAACTCCACACTTGGGAAAAAGTAGGAATAATTGAAAATCTCCAAACGTTTGAGACCCCATTTTCAATGGCAGGTAATTAAAACAATAAGAAAAAGATAAAATTTTGCAAGGCAAATGAGATTGTTTAATTTGTTAATTTGTAATTTAAATGTTTGATAATCTGAACTCACGTAATTAATTATAAGTTAGTGTTATTTGATGTATACAGGTAGTGCCAAAAAGATTATATAAAAATAATAAAGATCTTTTTAATTTGGAAAATGGAAAGAGTTATCAGATAATTGTAATGTTTCAGATATCCCATTAACGACACAAGGAAAAATCTATGAAAAACCTTAATAAGAAAATGGCCCTTACTAATTTCTTCATTGATTATCGGCAACCAGGAAAGATTGAATTTTACGAAAATAAATTAAAGCAACTCTTAATTTTTCATTTTGTTGTGTTTTTTCTTTGTATAATATTGTAGAATTTTGAAAATGGATTTTTATTACCATGGTCCCGGGCATGTTCACAAAATTATGAATTTGTGTTCTTTCTTTGTATATTTAGAGGCCTAGATGTTTCTCCTATATAAAATTTTGTATTGAATAATAATTCAGAAAACAACTAAGTTTTGCCGCTACAGATTAAAAACCAGCATTGATATCTAGTTTCCAGGGGCCAGTGGAGCCATCTTGTCAAGAATATATACATCACGGTAAAATATGCGGAAATTTTTCAGTACTGCAAATTATTTATTTACACTTTCACTACATTTAGAGTTGCTATTACAATTTTCTTACTAGTTAAATTTATAAACAATTATTTATAGATAATGATAATTTTTGACCAATATTTCGGAATTCTCATTTTTCGTTATAAAAGATTCAGTTGCAGAAAGTAATAATTTTTGAAAGTTAATATTACTGAAATTAATTATTGTTATTTTAACTGCCATTATTTAACACGGTTACGTCGTTGCAGTTTCAACACTTAATAAGAAGTTTTCAACTACAGCAGATGTTTTGCTTATTTAACAAAATTATTTTGCTTTTAATTGAAGAAGTTTGAAAGGAACATTGCATTTAAACAAGATGTAATTTGTAAGTTACTAATATAACGATCTTTTGAACCAGAAAATATTTTATAATCGCATTAGACTAGATAATAATTTTATATGAATAAACATACTACATGACTTTGAGTCCAATTAATTAAAACAATATAAGCATCATATAACAATGGCACACTATTAATACATTATAGGACTATTGTCCCATTTATATCACCTATTTATATACTCATTTGAGTAATTCATAAATAGACCCAGAAATAAATTTTTTTTTTAATCAAAAAATTGCTGGACAAGATTTTTCTAATGTCTTGGGAAATTAAAAAAAAGATTTCACTTCATATCGATAACGAAAAATGAAGTCAGTACTTTTTTTCTGCCAACTATTAAACTCACCTTTTTTCTAGTTTCTAGTAGATTGCCGACTACTATGGAATTTATAAAAAAACATTTGGATAGACGAAAAGTGCTTAATGAAAATATATACAATATAAAATTTTGCAATTGAAATCGCTATGTAACCCAAAAAGTTACTGTAAATTAACTTAAAGGGACATTTCTTATAGTTTTTATATTTTTTTAAACATATTTCTAGAACGAAATTTTCGAAATTTGTGAGAATAGGTACATGTGTGAAAATGAAAAAAAATCGGTCGAGTATTCTATTATTATCCGCATTTTATGAAAAATCGATTCGCATAGAAAATAATCCAAGCTTCATGTACTCAAAAAAAATTAAATACACACATCAAACATCAATATCTTTTTTAGTACCTTGACGTTAGGTATAATTTTTCTATTGAGAGTCAGCATGAAATGAAAAAGTACCTTCACACGATAGAAACGATAAATTGTGCAAATTAAGACCACTAATAACAATGATAAAAAAGATATTTCCTATGTGGATATATTTGGCAACCATTATGAAAAACAGGGATAAAAAGAATACGCCCCAGTCTGGAATATAAAGATTTAATGTCTTTCTTCTCTGCCTGACATTGCTACAATGTCGACGCTTATTATAGTGCAAAGCCGACACGTTCTCACTCTAAATCTAAGTACTGTACTATTTCTTGGTTCTATTTTCGAAACTATTAACATATACTACTCAACTTGATTTTAAGAATAGACAGCAAATATGGGTATCTGTCATCATTAACGCTACCCTCAAAAAGCTAAAATCTGGAAACATCGGTTATATGCTCCAAACATAGTTTACATTATTACATATTTGAATAGCGACTTTCAAACGACAGCATATTGCATACAAGAGACTGTAACATCTCAAAAGACTTATAACATAATTGTTTAGTTACTCTTCCAATTGGTATCGTATGATTTCTAATATAAGAATCAGAGGTAACAAGCTTTACACTTACTTCCCATAACAAAAGAAAATAGTTCTTATATAGTTTAGTTAGAGATACTGAAACTCTGTGGTAGAATGGAATCATTTTCATTCTTTGCTATTGGCATTCGAGCATTCCGTATCGGCTCCTCTAGATCGTAGCGCCTGTCATTCGAATTCCTTCATTATTTATGGGGTGTGGGTCATGAAAGAAGACATAAATTTTCCCCGAGGCCAGGCAACCTGGACATTTAACGTCTAGCACTGCTCCTCGACCATATTTTTTGAATAAGTTCTTTCAATACCCTTTCCTTCGTGAACTATGGTGTAGTACGTAGAGTTACTTGCAACTTTGGTCGCTCTTTAGGCTCTGAACAAATCTTTGTCTTCCTAGGTTTATCCAGTTATTAAATTCCTTTCTGTCTGTCTGGTCCGATTAAAAACCCTTAGAGAAGGGGGTTCATAAAAATCTCATGAAGCCATGTGGTTATTTAAGGTCTTGGGCTCAGCTCAGCAAAAATCTAAGTGAGTTGTGACTTGGATCAAACATAAATCAACGTTTCCATGCCCGGTTCAAAATCAACTTTCATATCAGCTGTTGACACCTTATGTCAGATGCTTGATTCGGTTAACCTTACTTCTACTTCATCGTGTACTAGCATTGTTATGCCGGTGATTATTCACAGCTGGACATCGGGGGCAACCATCTTAGATAATCGCATATTCCTGAGCTTGACATTGGATACAGACTAGGGAAGGCTGATAAGTGAACCATGGAAGTCGCAGTCTCTGAATGGTAGCAACCCAAATCTGCAGTCACTTCTATAATTTTCTAGATACTTAGTGTGAAAAGAATTTAATCCTGTTGTTATTTGACTGACATTCCCTGGTTGGTTGTCTTTGTAGCAGATTAACAATGCGTACAAGCCACAATAAGAGGGATTATTGTGGCTTGTACGTTCGTACCCAAAACATTTTCCCTATGTGATCTTGTTTCACTATGCTATCTTCTCTCTTAGCTTCTCTATCTTGGACAAGAACTGCCAGAACATGTCTTTCATTTTATTAGTTATCTCTGGATATCCATACTCTTACTCCTTGTCAGGACATATTCAGCATTTGCACAAAGGAGAACTCCACTGCACTGCTTCACAAGTTTTTCTGAACAATTGTTTCTTAAGTTCATCAGTTGCATTATAGATAGGCTAACCATCGAGATTTAGTCTTGAAACTTGTAAAGTCTGCAAAAGCTAGTAAGAAAAACTTTATACTCATAAGATAAGTGTTATTATACAACCTCTAATGGAATAAAAAGTCGGATTAAACTACTATTTTATTTTTTTAGATACCGACAAAACGGTCGATCTTCAAATTAACTTTAAGGTCAACGTTAGTATTCGTGAAATAAAGTCAGTGGTAAACTACAAAGAAGTGGTAACTACAATCACTCTCGTTTTCCCTTTTTCACACGTATTAATATAAAAATTTGGACAAGGAATAATTTCCTAATTTTGATTGCAAATTTTAAGTACAGTTTTAATAAGCTATTAGATTTTTTTTAATTTATGTTAGAAGATCAAAATGAATCTGGAAGCAGGCTATATAACAATCATTTCTGGAGCCAAATATATTTAACGTTGATAAAACTGAATTTGACCCATAAATTACATTCTAGCATTTTAGTTAACGATACCTGTTGTTGCATATATTAGAATGGAACAACGTTCTGCCCAGTCTTAAGCGTTCGCTTCATATTTACAAAACCCAACTACCGTACACTGTATACACCAGCCAACATCATTACGTTGTCCTCGTTTTAAATCAACCTTATAACTCTAGTATCAGCATAAAAGCTGTATGATTTGTGCTAATTGATTAACCATTTTTTAGTAGAATATTCTTCTGAATTTACTTTTTACACGAGAATTTAAATGGAACCATTAATTTTCCTTATATATATATATGGTTATGTTATCACACGTATGTACTAGCTTTTACAGTTGTTCTCATTACTCATAAAAGAAACCATATTACTTACATTTTCATTATTTTCTTCAAGAAAAACAGATTGAAATAATAGAACAATTAACTTTTTATCTTGTTATCATAAGAATTGCTCGTTGACGTTGACGAGAACCACGATAAAGATGACTAAGCAGAATTCTGGGTATAAAAAATGATAAAAAAAATATCGAATCATTTAACAAAGTTAACTAATAATACAAATCTGCATGAAATAATGCGGTCTATCTCGTAGAGACATATTATTAAGGAAGCCAGGTACTACTGACTTAATTACCTTGAAATTCATTTACCTAAGGGCATCTTTAGTAACATGACCTTTGGTGAATTCAGTAACCATTTATTAGTGTGAATTATTTTGCTTTCTCATTTTCAAGCCCTCAAGATATTTTAGAGAAAACAATAACCATACTGGTACGATAACATACACTTGATGAAACAATTGTTCTCAGGAAATATATTGGGTTTATCAATAAGAGCATCAGAACTTTATCACAGAAAACGATATTGTCAATTCGTCCGCAACCTTATTATGTACCTATGTTCCACCACAATTCTTTAGCAAGTAGACCGAATTCGTTTATTCTTTTTTTAGCGAAATGGTGGTACCATAGAGGTTCCTGTAATTTTTTTTAGGTTCAGAAGAAGGTTACTTGTTTTGCACTATTACGTTATCACTTACACCACTGTACCTTTGCAAACTTTATGGCTAATTATATTTTCGAACACAGTTGGAGTTTCCCAATTGTAATAAAAATATGACATAAGCAAGAATTTCCTTGGAAGTCACGTGATTTTCGTGCAAAAATAAAATTCTCACAGGGTTGAACTACGATATAGATACAATTTTCGTTAGGCCTACTTAACTCTGGAGTACCTTTCAGTAGTCTCCTAGGCTTTAATAAAGACAAATAGCGCTGTGAAATCTGTCACCATCTCCTGGTCTGCCAACATAGAATATGTGCTGTCAAGACATTAAGTAAATAAATAGAAGAATGCTAGAAATTATAAAACTGAGTGCTGCCAATATAAATGCACTAAAACTAACATGCCTCCTAACTGCAACACCACAGTATATCAAAAACAGTTACACAATATTATTACAGTCACTACTAGTTTGGCAAAATTATTCATAACTATAATATTAACATATAATATTATATTTTAGTTTTTTTCGTTTACCATTTCTGTGAATTTATTGGGTCTAAATTTCCTAAAACATCTGCAGTATTCTTTTTCACAAGACTGTGCATCTTACGAATCATTGTTTCATAGCATCCCAAATATGAACATTCATGCTGTAATAACCAAATTCCTCGTCAAAACGAAGTGGTGGTTTAATCCTTCTTTTTCGTCCTATTCCTTTTATTATTTCTTCATAATATTTGTATAGTAATTGAATATTCCCCTTTCCTTTTCATTTATTTAATCTTCAAATCCACACAAAATCACATCAATCTAACAATAATTACTTGGTGGTTGATGCATTTTCAATTTTTCAATTGTTGGCTTAGTTTAAAAAATATTTCATGTGACATTTCTCTCTTTATTATATTAGTCAACTAGTCCTGTTGTTGTGATATGTAGTTGATTTAATTATTTACATACATTTATGATCAGTTATAAATCTCTTCTGTTCCATTTTGGTTTATAACATATAGTAGAGAATGTTTTATTATACTTCTTTTGTTGCAAACTGAAAAACTCTTGCATTCATATACGCCTTTCCATTATGACAGCGAAGTTTCGTTACTATCTTTCCAGTTCAGTTTGTAGCTCATTTACATGTTGTACTAAGTAATTGTATACCTCGTTTTTTTGTCATGATACAATAAACCTTAACCGATTTGCTATTCTAAAATGTAAAATTAAAATGTTATTTTACCTTTTAGAATTGTCCACTTTTTTCATAGTTTCCCAGAAAGTGCTTAAACATAGAAAAATATGCCACAAAAGAAAGCAACTAAAATTCCTCAAATTTGAGTAGTCTTGACATACTGTTATCTACTGTTTGGTCTGTGTTCATATCTCCACATACAATGTGGTACAGAAAAGACTTATAGTAAATATACAGTTTGTAATTTGTCAATGAAGAATTTAAGGTCTGCTTTAGGAGATCTATAGTCTGAATTTATGAATATATTTATTTATTTATCATCGAAAATAATGTTACAAACATTTACTTCAATAACTTGTTCGATTGAAAAGTTTCAGTCAATTGGCTTAGCAATTAAAATATTTCTTATATAAATGCAAACACCCCTTTATTATACTGGGTTCTACAAAATTTATTAACCAAACAATAGTTGCAGAAATTTAAAATTTACTAGTTCAATTTCATGATTTCTTAACACACATTAATTTTATTATTTTCAAGAATTTGTTAGATCTCAGAACTTTTACTTGCTAACACTCAGAGGATTAAAATGCATATATTTAAAATTACTAAAAAATCGCTTGGAATGTGTAATTTATATTTTCACTATCATCTTTCTCGGTTGCGAATAGGTTGGTGATAGTGATTTCTGAAGGCCTTTCTTCGAAAAATATACAGTAACCTTGATAACTTTGGGTCCTATACTAGCTCTTTCAAACCAGAGTCTATTCCGACTTTAAGCGAGTTGACACCCCAGTAGTTTTTTAATGGTAAACTGATAAATTGGCAATACGATTTCGTTTTCCTTTCGTTGATTCCAGTTTTTCTACAGTATACTTCGGGTTAAATTTACTCACATAAATCCATGATCAATCCCCGATGAAAGCATTTCAGTACTTAAATCAGTGCCCACAATTTTGTTAAGATATCAATCGTTGATTGAGTTGATGTATCATAATTTATATTTATTATTTTATTAGTATGTTTTTTAGTTTCCAATTCATACAAGTTGATACTTTATTGGTGGAATCAATTTTATATTTTACAGTGGAACCATTAGATGACATAATTATTACTAGGAGACCGAGAATAACATTGAATTTTATTTATATTCTGATTCTGACTACCAGGAGAGTTTGTCATTCCAGCAACATTGTTTTTCTTGTTTATTTATAGAAGACTGCAATTCCATGTTTAGGCTAGAATTAGTTATTGATTTTAGCAATCCTATAATAGTTTCTAGGTTACTTACAGATTTTCTGAGTTCACAGTTTATTTCACTGATTTATCTTATTTCAATTTTGGCATACTTAAGTTTATTTTCTTTATTGAGATAATCAGCACTAGCCATGGTTACCTTTGACCCGCGAGGTACACGATCACTTATTACGCTCAAAGTTCGTTAGATTTTCTGAAGATTTTATAATTTTATAATAATATAACGATATATTGTTACATCTTTCCACCTTTTGAACGACAAAATCTTTAAATATTCGTAATCCAACTTCTATGTTCATCGAAAATTGGAATATTAAAACACTATTTTTTGTTGGAATTTTTAGTCAATTCACTTCTCCACTTTCCAACCTGCTTCCACCATAATATAATTTAAGAAAACGAATCTTCATATCTTACATGAATATTTGACATCATGATATTAAATAATTAGACTGAATAATGCTCGAAATATAAAAATTGAGTGTTGCCAATATAAATATACCATAACTATCAATTACAAAAAAGCAAAAGAGATGATAAAAAAAGATGTACCATATGAACACAATACTCTAAAACATAACAAAAAACCGCGTAAAGTAAGGAGAGAAAAATATTCCACAAAGGGTTGAAAAATTGTCAGATATGACAGAAATTTAAAACAATAGAACACCATCACATAACGGGATCGTGGTAGAAACGGTGAAAGATGAAAAAGGAGAAATTTGAAAAAATATATGACTTTCCAAAGCATTCCTATCAACAGGGGAAATCTAAAAGACAATAATGCAAATATGAAATTATTGTACAAGAAAGAGTGTCAAATAAACATACTGTATACCAGTAAACCTTCATCCTAAGTTCAAACAACATTAAATAAATATATTATAAAAAACAACAACTGGAAAAATAAGAACCTACCCAACAAATTGGCTTAACAAGAGATTAGTATAGCACAAGCACAAGTTTACTGCAATTTGGAACTTAACCTAACATTTGCCCTTTCTCAAGCAAACCATGTTATTAATAGAACCTGAATAGAAAAGATGAAAATGTCATGGTTAATAAAAAATTTATTTAACACTATTTATAGAGGAAAAATAAAATATTTAATAGGTATCCTACTTTTTCGCCTAACCTTAATAATAGAATACGATTATATTTATTTTATTTGATCATAATTAGAACGGTTTTAATTACAAATTTCAGTTTTTATAAATTGCACCGCTCAGTTTAGCTTTAATGCGACATTTATTGGTGTTTCTTGAACTCAATTGTCTTCTACATAACTGAGAATCCTTTATGAATAAATGATTGCCATTTTATGTGAACGAGACGAAGATGCAGTAAATGTTGAATATAAATATATGCTAATAAAGCATTAAATCTCTATGCTAATTATTTTTGTACTGACATACCTATCATCAAAATCAGCTTAATTACCGTAATTAAACTGATAATAACTCTTTGTTATGTTAAATCCTTTTGCTAAGAACTCACTATGTTCTGGTCGGCCAGCAATTGAAAGTAAAATAACGAAACGTACGTCATTAAAATCTACAACAAATAAGTTTGTGAAATCATATGAAAATATATTGCAAGGTGAAAATTTGTTTAATGCTAGTATTACAATAAATCTCATTACACTCTGCCATAAGGTGTTTCAATATTTCGGTTACACAGAATTTCGTAGTCGAGAATCTAAAATTTGCAAGACTCAAAGATTTTTCTCGTGTGATAAAATTCAACAATACGAGATAATGTGCTATAGATAGTAATTGTCTGTACTTTTGTCGAATTTTTTGCAGTAATAACGCGTTATAGATTTTCATATTTCCACTGACATATTCAGTAAAAATATACTAGATATTAAATTTACAATAAATAAACAAAGCAGTAATGTTCGGTACATTACTTCTCGTATTGAATACAAAACTTTAGCAATTTGTCTTAAAGAAAAGTGTCTTTTATGTTTTATGCAATCAGAAAAGTTTTGGCATTCGTAATACATAATAATGTTTTGCACTTTACGACAAATTGTGAACTTGTACCTACATACACTTTAATTCAATAAATTGCGTGTACTAATGGAAAAAGTATAATTACAATAATCCTTTAAGCACCTCAGATATTTCTGAACGTTGCATAACCTCAGAATCCATAGCACCCACGTTACATGAAAATATAAATATGGTTTGTAACTTCAATTAAACATTTAAAAATATATATAACCGCCTTCCACCTATAACTAAAAGGTTAAAAATAATTATAACAAAATACACTCTAGCAAATAAATAACACATTCAATGTTGTTAGGTACCTACCAGAAGTAAAAATGTAAACATTAAAAGGTGCTCATTCTGTACAAATTAATTACCTACCAATCTAGTATATTTTTGAAGTCGTGCAAGCAATCTAAAATCCTATTGCGTACTTATCTACTACTTCATCAAACTTGATTGTTGCTTGGCACCGACTTCAAAATATACTAGATGGTAGGTAATTAATTTGTACAGAATGAGCACCTTTTAATGTTTACATTTTTCACTTGCTGGATAGGTACCTAACAACATTGAATGTTTATTTATTTATAGATTATTTTGTTATAATTATTTTTATTTTTTAGTTAAGGTGGAACTCAATTATATATTTTTTAATGTTTTATTTTCACTTTTATTATTTTTTAAACTCAGGTAGTTTTCATTATTTATTTTTTATTTTGTATGTTAACCTTAATACAGGCCAGGTAACATCGAAAGCCTCACATTACACAAAGATACATTTTCATTTATTGATAGGTAAATGTTTCGAACAACTTTATAAGCCAAATATATTTATGCCTATGGACCACGCATGTAACCTTTTCTCACTACATCTGTATAACTATAGATAATTCCATCCACCTTATGTACAACCATCCTGACATACGACTGCCACGAAGCATACATTTGTTAGCTGCCTTCTGAAACTTAGGACAGAGTAGAATCCATATACGAGTCAAATCCGTCCTATATTTCAACCATAGTATATAACTCCTTGTGCTAATAAATTTTTCATTTTTAACATTATATATGCAACTTCTTATAGCTATATACATACATCATATAACAGTTTTTAATCACCCTATATAATTTTTAATTTCAAATTTTTTCCAAAATTTTTAATACCACCAAGGTCACTCTACTACTATATTCCAACAATCCTTATATAGGCTGCCTATGGACCACTACAATTCTAGTATATATATAACGCACCATAACAGAGTTTGATATCTGTTGTCACTGAATTTTCTATTAGGCCGGGAGAATGTGACAACCAAAAGCACCGTCTTCGCAAAATGAAAAATTTTCATTAAATTGGTATTTGCTTATATACAACGAAACGAGCTTGGTTTCTCATTGATATAAGAAGCCGAAAATACTATGTTTGACTATATATGCTTGAGATGTACACAGAAAATTTTCAAATTCGCAATTAAAACTCCAGTGCCTAAAATTCCACTGTTATTGGAATTAAAATATTTATGAGGAAATGTCCTTTAGTCATTTCGATGAAATTTTTGATAAGAATTTTGGAATTTTCGGATTTTTTGCAAAATGAAAGTTGCACGTCACAGATATATGAGATCACCTAGGATCTTCCTTAATACGTTAAACTAAACTATCCATCATACAATTTCATCATTACCAATAGAATTCTTTCCATTTGAAGTTTCACCAATGGATATTATCAATCAAGAATATTCATTCAAAATGTTCACGAGAAGTCGGTTAAATAGTGTTAATTCAATTCGTTACGTGAGTCTAAAATATATTCAGCAGTTTCAAACCTACACATTAACACATACCAAAGTATTACAGAATATACTAAGATTAAAAATTAATAAATTAGCTTTTTGGTAATCCTCGAATTTTATATGTGAAAAACAATGCATAACGAGATAGTATCTCAATGAAGCAGGCGTAATTTCCGGAATAAGATGTCCCGTTATTAATATTCTAATTTTCAGGAAATCCTATAATGAAAACATTATATAGTCTAATAATTCTGATAGAGTTTTTTTGTTTATATATTAAGTTGGATAGTGGTTAAACACAAACCACCTAAACTATTTTTATTATCCAGGGGGGATGCTATAGGGCTCAAGCCATGTTAAAGAATCTGAGTTCCTACGTGACAAATCTAAAAATTGAAATTGATAATTATTGAAGTGAGGCCCACACTCACAAATACGAAAATAGAAGAGTCTGGTATTGAAATCCAAAAATTGCATTTCTTTCGAGACCATTGCCTTGATCCGAAGTACTCATACAAGCTTTATGTGTAAGAAACAGGGATGAGTTTATATATTAAGGGTCTATTCGTTCATAGAAAATTAATAAATTATGGTAAATAAACGTATAGAACATCCAATTAATACACAATACCTGTACAAAATTTGCTTTTCGTTCTAATAAACATTTTTCTAGTTTAAATTAGAGACTTGACATAAGTTATAACAGCACAAAAAACGTCAAGGTGATGGTGGTAAAAACAAGGTTGACAAACTTAAATGCGAAATAAACCGAAAAAATATGCAATTAAAAGCATTAAATAACAAGTTCAAGAAGTGACCATAATTACACCAGAAAAAGGGTAAGATGTGAATTGCTAAATATAAAATATTATTAATGTTAAAACACCGGTTTTGTCTTTTTTCATCCAAGAATATGTATGTTGCGATTCATTAGAATAAAGGCTTCATGAAAATTCATATTATTTCCAAGGTAACCTCGTGAGCAACAGGAAACAGAAAACAAAGAGATATTCATTAAATTAAAAATTTCAGCAGCCACCTGCACTAGCTTATCTTTCCGCTAACTTGTAACTTTTTCAGATATTAAAAATACATTCAACATGTAAGCTTGGTCACTACTCGTTTTGGAACAACTCAGTCACCAAGTATTTTAATATTTCAATGTTTAAAGTTTCAATTTAAATAAATAAAGGCTTTTTAAAAAGTTTTAATGTTCGGCAATGACCTAACATTTGGCGCAGCTTAGTAGTATTTTCCTACGTTTCGAACACGCAAACAAGATTACGCTCATGAGAACATAGTCCTTTGAGGAAAGTAATTCATCAAGAATTGGTGACAACTACAGTAGAACAGGAACTGCCTCACTGATGGGAACCAGAAAGAAATGAGTCACGTAAAAGCGTGAGTAGCGAATCATCTAATTATTTTTAAATTTTTAATGATATAAATTAATTTTTGATAATATTGCAACAAATTTTTATTGAAACATTATATATTTTCATATGTTGAAAACAGAACGAATGTTCTATTATAACAATATTAATTTTAAGAACATTATAACACTTAGAGATACACATTTTCTTCTCTAAATTCCATTTAAATATTCAAGTGAAATATTTTCAGTTAATTCCACTACCATTCTCTTAATTAAATTTCCATCTTAATTTTAGAACACTACGAATGTGTTGTCCACTTCAAAAAAAAAAAAGAAAATCAAGAAAATTAATAACAGATTTTAAAACAGTACCCCTATTCAATGCCCCAAATTTCGGCGAACATTCCACTAAAAGTTTCAATTCAAATCAAACCCCTCTTCAAAAAGAAATCAAATTCAAACGCCCATTCAAAATCTAACTTCAAACAAAAACCAAGAAATCCTAAACCATCTATTTCAAATAAAGTATCTAACGAAGGTAGAAGTGAAAAAATATTCAAAATAAAATGTAATCTTTCAAATACTGAAGCGATACTTTACACTCAAGAAAAAGAAAAAATCAGACTTCCAAATGCATTAGTAAAAGTAAATCATTAATCCTAACGCAATTCCCAAAAATATCGATTTTTATGATCTTTCTATTGAACCTGTAGATAATTCAACTGATTTTCAAATTATAAATTGAAACTCTGATTTATACGAACTCTCACAAATAGACAGAAATTATGTTATTCAACAACAACTCCGTTCAGACCATCTTAACGAAGAAGAAAAAAAGAGAATTAATAACTGAACTTTTGTTTAGAATTTGCCGATATATTTTATCCTGAAGGAGATAAATTAACTTTTACTAACGAAGTAAAACATTCCATTGAAACGAATAATCCTGAACCAGTCTGTACCAAATCTTATAAGTATCCCCAAATTCATCATCAAGAAGTTAAAACTCGAATATCCAAAATGCTAAATCAAGGTATAATTCAACATTCAACCTCTAAATGGTCATCTCCAGTTTGGGTCATACCAAAGAAATTAGACGCTTCCGGTAAATAAAAATGGCGTATAATTATTGATTACAGAAAACTTAATGAATTAACCGTTGATGATAAATACCCACTTCCAAATATTTCTGACCTCTTAGAACAATTAGGCAAAAGCCAATATTTTTCAACATTAGACCTCAGGTCAGGCTTTCTCCAAATTGAGATTGATAAAAAGGACATTCAAAAAACTGATTTTTCGGTAGAAAATGGTCATTACGAATTCATCCGTATGCCATTCGGACTAAAAAATGACCCATTTTTATTTCAAAGAGTTATGGATAACATATTATTAGGTATCCAAAATGAACGAACTCTTGTTTATCTGGACGATATAACAGTTTATTCCCCTAGAATTCATGATCACATTTCTCGACTGAAAGAAGTTTTCAAAAGGCTCAGGAATTCAAATATTTAAATCCAACCTGACAAGTGTGAATTTCTAAGACAGGAAGTAGCATATCTCGGACATATAGTTACTCCCGAAGCTGTTAAACCTAATCCGAAAAAAGTCGAATGCATTGTTAATTTTCAGAACCCAAAAATCCTAAAGAAGTAAAATCTTTTCTTGACTTAACAGGATATTATCGCCGCTTCATCCCAAATTTCGCAAAATAGCTAAACCTCTTACAAGACTCTTGCAAAAGAATGTCAATTTTCTATTTGATAATGATTGTAAAAATTCGTTTATACAACTTAAGGAAATTCTGACCACTGAACCCATTCCAAGATACCCAAATTACGATGAAGAGTTTATTCTTATCACTGATGCTAGTTCATTCGCTATTGGAAAAGATCCTGGCAGCAGACTTGCCAGATGGCGCTTAAAATTACAAGAATATAATTACAGAATAGTATATAAACCTGGAAAGCAAAATAATAACGCAGATGCATTATCTCGCATCACAATACATCACTATCAAGATTGTATAAATTTACATTCCAAAATTCATACTTCAAATGAAGACGATGACTCAATTCCCGAAAATCCTGATATTCAAAATTTTGGCAACGAAGAAAAAATGATTTCTGAATTTAACGGATTTGCAGAACTATATAAAACAAAATCTTTAATCTACTATTCCAAATTGAAACTTCAAATTCACAGCTCCTTGACAAAACACACAAACCTATCAAAACTTTCTTCTGGCAAAATAAGCTAACCGAACTCCATGATAAAATAATCGATGACTTGTTTGAAAGAAATCCTTCAATACAGACAGAATTAGTATACTTTCAAGTAAATTCTTAAAAGATTTCATAATCCCTATACCCTTTGACCCTCTTCACTTATTTTATATATTGTAAACTGCCAAAATTACTTTGAACCTTCACAAACTTATTACGTCGAAAATAATGTTGAACTTCCAACCCTAGAAATACTAAATACTCTCATATATCTTTGCTGACAAAGACATAAAATTTAAAATCTTTCAAAATCTTATTATTACCCCAAATGAAGACCAATCATCTTAGAACAGTATCCCTATGGAAAAAATATTCTCCATAGAGGAATTAATGAAACAATTAAAAAAATACAATTGACCCGGTTTAGTCAAAAGCGTGGTAATGTATATTAACGCCTGTGAAATATATCAAATGGTAAAATTTTGACGCAAAAATTTAGGTGCTCCTTTCATTGTTACTAAAACCCCATTTGAAAGAACTAATATAGATATTTTCGAAAACCCTCAAAATAATTATACTTTAACCATCAGAAATGATTTAGCAAAATTCACCCAAGCTTACCCCCTTTCAGACAAAAAGGCTTCATCAGTTATAAATACTCTTTTAGTATTTTTCCAACATTATGGCACTCCCCGACGTATACACTCTGATTATGGAAAATAATTAGATAATACACTCGTCCTGAATCAAATGAAATGATAAGAGCAAACACTGGAGAAAACCCCAATGAGCATCCTTTCAATGTACTTCCATATGCGGTTATTTGTTATAACAATACAAGAAATCAAACTCACGGTTTCGCCCTGTACGAGTTAACATTTGGAAATGCAGCAGGTAGACCACCTGAAACACTCTACAATCAAAAGGAATTGATTTCAAAATATATACGTGACCTAAATAATAAAATGGAACATTACTATAAAATTGCTAGGTAAAAACATCTTCATATTAAAAATCAAAAACGCGATTTGACAAAAATACAAATCAAAATCAACTAGAGTATAAAATTGTAGATAAAATCTATGTAAAGGAAAGCCAAATAAAAAGTAAAGCAGGAAATAAATTTAAAGGTGCATTTGAAATTCAAGAAATTCAGCAAAATTGATTAACCTTACAACATATCAAACTACTAAAATTTTGATAGGCTAAAGCCTTATTCTGATTAGAGCTTTCTTTTCTTTACAGAATCATCGCATTTCTCGGATTATGTGAAATTGTATATTCCCAATATTATTTAAATCCTGTGTGAACAACACAATAGGGATTTACTTCCAAGAAGGTAATATGAACATTTCCAACTCTAAGTGGACTCTCCTTATTTATAAAAAACTCGGTTCAATCAAATCCGCTATAGACAATAATGATAACATCTTAAATCATATGTTAGACGTTCTTAGTGAAGAAACTAATCGTATAATGGCTTTTAAAACATAAATTGTGACACACGTAAGTCTTCTCAGGCAAATTTCGAAAAATGCAAATGACAAATATAGAAATATTTTCGCAGACACTAGAAGCCATATTTCAAATAGACGCAAACGCGGCATATTAAATGGTTTAGGAACTATATGGAAAACCATCTCAGGCAACCTTGACGCTTCTGATTGAGAATATTTTAATAATTGTATAAATAAAATTACTCAGGATGAACATCATACTGAAAATCTATTAAAAAATCGAATCTCCGTAACAACTTCAGTAATAAAGAATTTTAATTCAACTGTTGAAAACCTGCAAGTAGATGAAGAAACACTTGTTTACTCATTTTATATCTCTACTGCAAATGCTGAAGACGAAGAAAACGAGCCCTTATAGCCATCCAAATTTCCAGTGATGACCCTCCACTTTCACCAGGCCTATTTCAAACATTCCTTAGGGGCTTTATTCCAAGAAGGCAAGGCATGCACCTAGGAGAACCAATTGAAGAAGACATTTCCCTATCATAATTACAGTTTCAATTAATCAGCAGTTTACGCACTATTTTCAAAACTTGACTTATAAGCGTCAACTTTTTTATATGAAAGGGACAGAGTACGATTCATTAGAATAAAGGCTTCATTGGTTTGCATTCAATGTCAAGATCATAATAAACAATATCAAAGCTTACATGAAAATTGATATTATTTCCAAGGTAACCTCGTGAGCAACAGGAAACAGAAAATAAAGGGATATTCATTAAACAATTTCAGCAGCCACCTGCACGAGCTTATCTTTCCGCTACCTTGTAACTTTTTCAGATATTAAAAATACATCCAACATGTAAGCTTCATTTTGAAACAAGTCAGTCACCAAGTATTTTAATATTTCAATGTTTAAAGTTTCAGTTTAAATAAATAATAGTATTTTAAAAAGTTTTAATGTTCGGCTATGACCTAATATGTATCTTATGAAATATTCTAAATACTTACACTTGATTCTAATTAAATTTTATAGCAAACATAACACTACCTGAGATACAATAATTGTCATAATAAAATGTTGTGTGCCTTTTCATGTTTATTTTCCTAAAACTTACCCTCAGCGAGGTCACGCCTGTGCTTTCTGTGAATTATTACTGTTTTAATATAAGGAACCTTAAATAAACAAATAGACTGATAACATATTTTTAAAAAAACTTATTTGTTCGTAAATATGATCAGGTAAACAAATTCTGGAAAATGTGTAATTGTTAATGCAGATATCAGTCCTAGATATTGTGCATTTATACTTTTTCTATGTTTCTGCTTTAAGCGATGCTTATTTCCATGGAATCGCTTAAAACCTAGTTTGTCTTTACTAGATTTTCCAAATTTCACAGCAGCGTAGTTTGTGCTTCTGTAATATGATGGATTATTAAGACGAGGTGATTTAAATTTTAAAACCAGTAGTGGTTACTATATTCTTGCAATTTATTTTGTTTAGGTCTTGTAGTAACGCAATGCTCTCTCAATTTTGAACTTTTCAGTATATTTGTTGGCTGTTATTTAACGTTCGCTGATGCTGTTGTGTGCATATATCTGATAGTTACAGTGTAACGATAGTTCATACGAAATTTAAAAATGTTATAATTATGTTTGTTAGTCAACTTTATCGAATGCCCCCATAAAATCCAAAAAGATTAACAGAAGTAGCTTGATGTATCCGAGGCACCTTTCCAAAAAAGCGTTCATAATTAGGAAATAGTTATTAGTGCCATATTTTATTCGAAACTTACTCGTTCTTTTGAAAACAGATGATCCAAAGATGAGAAGTCATACAGGGTCCGAACGTCCTAGACTATTCCAAGGTTTCTTAATCTCAGAAATTTTTGAGCAGTACACGTTAAATATATACGTTAATTTAAGATTGCTTGGAATGACGCTTACCGACCCTTTTGATACCTACCTACCTGTGACATCACTGCTTGGAATGGTGCAAAATTCGACAAATCTGGAATGATCAATGCTTCACTGACGAACACAGGTTTTGATTTGGCGGGCATGATGGACGCTTAAGGGGTCAAGCGATTTCTAGTTGATAGACGAAATACAGATTTCACTGTTGAACGTTAGACAACAAGACAGCAACGTGCCATCATACCATCATATGGGGCGCTATATGTCTGGATATGATATAGGTCAGAATTGAAAATCTTTATTGGTCAATGTGAACGTAATTGGCATATCGGCAATGTTTATTTCCTGGTCATGAAGAATTGCAATAGTTGTCTATCTAGAAAAACTTATTAATAGCGTAATACTAATAACATAATGCATTAAGAGATAATAGATAATATTTTGTAGGCAGCTAATCCAACCTGGGATAAAATAGAAAATCCGGATCAGAAATTGAGGAGGAGGTTAGAGGAGAACGGAAAATATTGTGTTCTATTTTCTCATCTAATCTCCCAATCTACTTCTAAGGTGTTTATCGCAACTTCTGTGCAAGGAATATTCCACATTGCAATATCGTCCATTATTGAATCTTGAGATGTGAATATCGACAGGTAAGATTTAGCTTGCAGTAGTAGGGGCGGGGGAGGGTGTTGTCGAATTAGGCAGAAGGAAGGGAACGAGAGTTTCAGTAGTGGTGTCGGCAGGTGGAGTATGTTTTATATTTGTAGACTCGAGATATAAAGACCGACATCTAGGATTTTCGGGGAAACTCCGAATCTGGAGCCGTTCCGTGTAATTGCTTGTCTCCCGTAACTCCTAGGTTAGAATGTCACGATATAATTTTCAGGTTACTTCACCAGTCAGAGATATTGAATACTCTTTTCGACATGAATGATATCTCGAAGAGAGAATGTTTTATATTATCAGGCGGAGAAGTAACGAATTGATTATGGTGTTTTTGAGATTGGGTTTTAGTCAGGTAAATTATAGGGTATACCAATATTAGGATTTCAATTTTAGGAGTGTGAATACATAGCCTTGGAATTGAGGGCTCAGAAAAAGGGAATTAAATGAACGGTGTTTAGGGTCAGGATGTTGGTTAGGAATGATTTTACGGGTCGCTAGGGGATTATCTATGGGGTTGAGTAAGAAAATGGCAGGTAAGGATACTTGGATATTCAATGGAAATGGATGATGTTGAATCATCATTCATGGATAGAATCAGGGATGGTTGAGGAGACGGCACAGAATTATCCATGAGGTTGTGGCCTGCCTCTTGGATATCTGATTTAATATCTGTTAGTAAATCTTGATATGACTTTTTGTTTCAAATGGATTCTGGAACTCTGTGATAGATATCAGTTGTTCTATCAGAATAGCGAAGTTCAATCATATCTAATATTTTGTTGATCGGCCATTTGCCTGGTCTGTTGTTGGCTTTCATCTCCATTTCGTTGTTGTACTTAATGAGATGAGAATTAGTAAAATCAGTTGTATCGATATTTTACTATATTTTCAATATGTTGTTTGATAGAAATTTAAATTATTTTTTATTCTAGGTCTTGCCACAAGGACAAATATGCAATCCTTTATTTTCATTATTATATATCATGGGTTAGTATATGCAACATTTCCCAGCAAACTTGGATGACATGCCATTAAGAGGATTTGATGAGTTATACTTTGTTTTTAAACTATTATAGAAGTAACGATTACTGCGAGTATGTATGTAATAACATAATTAAGGAAATATTTGATTTTTGGAGTATGCTGCATTTTTTTGTTCTCTCTTGTAACAGGTAAATAAATTTGATTTATTACCACATGGAACATTATTGTTTAATTTAATAATAAAAAGAAAGACGAACATTACTTAACCCTAATTATTAGAGTAAATCATTTTAAGAGTAAGAATCTATTTCGTTTATTACTAGATACTCCTCATTAGTAACAAATACTTAAGTGCTACTTGTGATACTATTTAATGATTTCTTTAAAAAATCATTAATTTTAATGAAATGCTAAAAAAAGAAACCCATTAAAGAATATTTATATTAGTATAGTCATGTTAGTTGTCTTAATTGAGAAACACCTCACTACTGAAAGAAAATTAATGCTAAAACTGGAACGTGCAATTAATATGCCGAAAAGGTAAAATTATGAAATATAATAGGAATAGAATTGAGGTGAATGCCGCTGCAATGGCTATGGTGCCGAACATTTTGAACTTCTTACCGACACACAAGATTTATTTTCGCATAATAATAATTTTTTAAATAAACTAGCAAATTTAAATTTTACAGAAAATCTGGTACACACAAACAAGTTTCTTAAATATGAATTATAGTTTAAGGTAAATAAACCGAAAGGAGACCAGATTTAAATTCGGACATTGACTTATAGATAGTAACCCTTATTATTTATTTATTTTAACGCAATCGGCTTATACAGTATGTTACAGTAACTATGTAGGTTTATTATAAATGTGGAGCATCAATCCATTGCAATTAATTATGAATATATCATTGGGTGAGCAACATTGTAATTTATTCATTTCAGAGATATTCACTTCTGAAACTCAATACATGACAAATCTACTTCAGGGATGTGCCTTGCCCAAGTGAGTTTCCGTTAAAATTTACTATCCTTTAACATATATTTTAGGTTACTTAAACGTGGTAACTTTCCTGGATGGAAGGAATGAAAACAATACAGGCGCATCAAGGTCAGGGATTGGTACAAAATGAGGAACAAATGAAATAAAATTACATTCAGATATGATGATGAACATGACCTTGACACCCAATTTCATAGTTGAGTTTGAAATCTCATTCGTATCAAAATAAATCAAAAAATGGACTTTTATCCAAAATTCAACGCAAAATAAAATTAAGGAAAAACAAGTTAATAATTTCTGGAACTGATTACACGAGTTCCTATGATTTTGTAATCATACAAAACGAAGATTAAATAAACTAAAAGTAGTTTTAAGTCACATGACAAATAGAAAATCTTCAGATCTGGATCAAATAACTACAAATCAGTGCTGGATGAGGAAAAAACGTCAACTGGTTAAATATAGCAGAACTTATGTCACTCTATAAGACAGGAGACCGAATTCTATGTGATAAGTACACAGGAATTAACCGATTAAATTCCAAAATATATATTATACACAAAAGTCATTAGTAATCCACTGAAGAAAATATTTATCTCTTTGGTTATTTAAGAATAAAACTGATTTAGCAAGGGACGAGGTTTTACAGACAATGTAACATGGCATATTATAGACAAAAGAATAGAATACAAGAAGAAACGAAATTCTTGAGAAAAGCTAAAAATAGGAAATAATTGAAGATTCAAAGTCTACCTAGACCCCAATCTAAGCGAAGCCGACTGAATACGAAACAGTCTGAAAACCTATTCCATGAAATGAAGAAGAAAAACACCGTGCAATATTAAATTAGTCAACAGATAACAAATGAACCAATCTAATGAATTACCTTCCACATCGTAAAGACTAAACTATTCTATCAGTATGTACCGTGTACCATATCAAATGTTTTCTAAAATGCAATGTAAGTACGTCCAGATCTTTCTAACAATTAATTTCTAGTTTACCCAGTCGATAGAGAGAGTTGCTTAGTAGATATAATATTCTGCACACACAGGTTCTTTAAAGGAGTAAGTAGGTCACCTGTTGGATTATAATTTAGCTCTAAAATCTACTTGTATATCTAAATCTGTCTGATTTATATCCTCTACGATTTTTGGTAATATTATTATATGAATATAGCAGAAGCTGATCATATATATTACGGACTTTATTAAATCTTTAATACGAGTATAAACAAGTATCTTACTCTACAGTAGGTTATCATTTTGAGCGTTGCTGATTGAGAAAATATAATCACCCTTAAACAGCAATTTAGCACCACAAGTCGTTTAAAGGAAATTTACGACAACAGATACAGGGAATTTTAGAAAATATCCGATGTTGACCTTGAATTTGACCTTCAACTTGACTAAATGAGTCGATTCCGTAAAACGAGAAGACCTAAAATTTCATATCTGAATTTGGGATTAACCGTGATTTTCAAAGTCGTTTCTTAGTCAAACTGGTTTGAAGGGGGACCTATAATAGTTTCCACCCAGAAATTGTTACGTCCGAAAATGTATACCACTGACATAAACTGACTTTCTGGACATATTCTGTTCTTTCATTTTTGAAGGTCAAAAAGGCGATTTGAGAGTTTAAAAGCTAGGTCAAGGTCAATTATATAGGGATATTTCCTTAAAAATGTGTCTTTAATATTTTTTTGTAGGATTAGTTTTCACGAAATTCTCTGTGACCATACTGTTCGAATACCTATGTGATTGTAGCCCTTAATACATGCATCCTATTGTAATTCTATTCAAGTTAATTAGATTTCAATTCAAGATTATGTAAAAATAATTTAACATTATATAAACAAATATATTAAATAAATAAAATCATATATATTTGCTTCTTCAATAAAATTATCTCAGATACCTTTTTAAAATTTATACATACAAGAACATAATAAAGAGATTTAAGAAAATATTTTACACCGTACTCCTTACAAACATTCAATGTTTTTGATCAGCCATGTAGGTCACATTACAACCTAATTAGAACGTTGTACAAATCTGAGTTGAACAGTCATTACAGTAGTTGTCCAAGTAATGATGTCTGTAAACAGTATTTAAAACAATGTCAACATCGTATCATAAATTACTCACCACTGACGAACCGTTTTTTGTATTTATTTATATTTTAGTTTTTATGCCCGAAGTATTAACTTTTTGTTCACAATATGGTCAAACATTATTTTCATATCAATTTTGTCTGGTTAAGAAGCACATATGGCACTGGAAGTACCAACAGAATAACTCTTAAGGAATGCATTATGAAGAACAATTTAGTACCTGTCCGGGGCTATCTATTGGTGGAAATTATCATAAAGTTATAATTAAAAAAAATCAAACAAATTTTACAGGTGGGCGACGTCTTGATCATCCCGCAAGCAGCTTTGTATGGGTGCATATAAGCAAAAGTTAATTTGCTCGTTAAAAAAATAAAATTGAAATTACTGGAAAATCCGAATTAATTGGTAAAAATCGTTTGAATTTTTTTTCTGTATAAAAATAGTTTACTTTTATCATGAGCAATGACCTAACCGAATCTTAATATATTTTAACTTCCTCGATCGATTTTCAATAATTTTTAATTCTGCAAAATTAAATAGATAGGTGTTTCAATGACCTTGAATTTGCATTTTCGGTAAATATATTGCAGCTATAAGCAAAATGTTTGTTCGAGCTCGTTTGCGTTTACGTCTCGCATGCATGGATACAACGCTAGGAACGATAATTCCAACCTGAGAACTCAGAACAATCGATAATGTTATCCAGTAACTTGTACGTAAACAACCTGTTCTCTCCGACTTTTCAAATACATCAAATCCAAATCCAAAACTAGAAGACATGGGCGTACCGAGGGGGGCAGGGTGCAGGTGCCCCCCCAGATCTGAAAAACCTGCTGTGAGCTATTAAAGCTTCCCATAAAATTGCTGACTTGCACCCCCTGGACCAAATTTTCTGATTGGCCCTCTCTTTAGGATAATTTTATTCCGATTTACCCCCCTCTAGGACATTTAGTTTTCTAATTTGCCTCTCCCTAAGCCAAGAGCTGGTTACGCCCCTACTAAGAGATTATAATCAAGATGATGTTTTTTGTGAATAAACCCTTTAAACGTTAAACATTTTTCAAAATCCTGAACCCTTTTTAGAGCCAAAATCGTTAATATATAACTTAGTTCTAACTAAGCAGTTGAATATTAGAACTGTAGCATTAAAAGATTTGCAATTTATCATGATGAATCCATATTGTCTAATGTAGATTTTATTGTGAGGTTAATATGGGGATGAAATGCAAGTTTATAATCAGAATACACTCCCAGGTCTTTTATGGAGTCAATTCTTTCAGGAACGGTATCTCTTATACTGTACAGAAACTGAATTGCTTTATTTTGCGGTTGAATGTTAGACCTTACACTTGAGAATGTGTTATAAAAGTTTATATTTATACACCGTTCCTAAAACAAGTTGATTACTATTTAACCGACTTCCAAAAAGGAGGAGGTTATCAATTCGTCGCTTATTTTTTCGCTTTTTTTTGTATGTATGTTACCTGATTTCTTCTCGTGTGGTGCACCGTTTTGAACGAATATGGTCTTGTTTAATAGCGTATATATCCGGATTGGTAAAACAAATTTTGGAAAAGAATTCTATTGGTAAAGTGATAAAATTTGTGAATGAACACATGCGTGCATGGAAATCGACCAATATCCCTAATATTTTAGTCGATTTTTCGATAACTCCTTATGGATGTGTATAGTTTTTAACGTTTAATCTATTAAGGAAGATCCTTAGGTGATCTTATATACTTTTCTGCGACGTGCAACTTGCAGTTTTGCAGAAAATCGCCGAAAATTCCAAAATTCTTATCAAAAATTTAATCGAAATGACACATAACGGACATTTCCTAATAAATATTTTAATTCCAACGTAATAGTGCAGTAATTTTAGGCACTGGGAGTTTTAATTGCGAATTTGAAAAATTTCTATGTACATCTCAAGCATATAGGTAGTAAAGCATAGTATTTTCGGCTCCTTAAATCAATGAGTACCAAGCTCGTTTTGTTTGTATACCAGGTAAATACCTATTTAAATGTAAATTTTTCCATTTTGCGAAGAAGGTACTTTTGGTTGTCACATTCTCCCGGCCTAATAGAAAATTCAGTGACATCACATGTGAAACTTTAAACTGGTACTTGGTGGCTTATTGACAGGGTGTTTAGTTATAGCAAATAAAATCACAAAGTAAAGTGGTAGAAGGAGTTGCATTTATATGAAGATTGAAATATAGGACGGACTAGAATGATAATGGTCCGTAGGCAGTCGTATATACAGGATGGTTGGAATATAGGGTGGACTGGACGTTTGGTGGTATAAAAATGTTGAAAAAAATGTGAAATTAAAATTATATAGGGTGATTAAAAAACTGTTACATGATGTGGACATAAGCAAATCATATACAGGATGGTTGATATATGCTGGAGTTGAATTATTTATACAGTGTGATTAAAAAATTAATTCTTTTTAGCCCATAAGAAGTTGCATAAAGTGTGGAGAGGAATTAATGTTACACAGGGCGATAACATAAAATGTTAAAAAGGAAATAATTTATGGGGTAGCCCACAAGGAGTTATATACTATTGTTGAAATATAGGACGGATTTGACTCCGTAAATATAGGATGGATTCTACTCCGTGCTAACTAATTTATGCTTGTCCGTGGGCAGTCGTATGCACAGGCTGGTTGGTACATAGGTTGGAGTGGAATTATCTAGTTATACAGGGTTGTCAAAAAAAGTTGAAAAACGTTACATGGCGTAGTCCATAAGGCATAAATATATTTTGGCTTATTAAGTCAACGTGTACTAGTACATTTTGTTCGTAAAGATTTACCTGTCAATTTAAATGATAAAGGATCATTGTGTAATGTTGAGGCTTTCGATGTTACCTGGTTCTGTCTATTAAGGTTATACATACAAAATAAAAAATATAGAATGAAAACTACCTGAGTTCAAAAAAAACTAAAAAGTTGAAAATAAAACATTTTAAAAAATATATAACCGACTTCTACCTATAACTAAAAAGCTAAAAATAATTATAACAAAATACAACTATAGCAAATAAATAACACATTCAATGTTGTTAGGTACCTACCCAGGAAGTAAAAAATGTAAACATTAAAAGGTGCTCATTTTGTACAAATTAATTACCTACCAATCTAGTATATTTTTGAAGTTGGTACCCAAGCAACAGTCAAGTTTGATGAATTAGTAGAGAAGTACGCAATTTTAGATTTGCTTGGCACCGGCTTCAAAATATACTAGATTGGTAGGTAATTAATTTGTACAGAATGAGCACCTTTTTATGTTTACATTTTTTACTTCCTGGGTAGGTACCTAACAACATTGAATGTGTTATTTATTTGCTATAGTTGTATTTTGTTATAATTATTTTTAGCTTTTTAGTTATAGATAGAAGTCGGTTATATATTTTTCTAAATGTTTTATTGTAGTGCCACACAGTTATTTAAGTTAGAGATTGTAGCATATAATTTGAGACCTGCATACAATAACCTATTTAATTTTACCGTACTTGCTAGGACGATAATGTATATTAAGAACAGTAAAGGATCTAGATTCGACCCTTGAAGGAACTCCACTTGTGGCAATAAATTTATCTGAATAGAAACCGTTGAGACAAACTCATTGAGCTCTATTATTGAAATAGGATCACCAAGAGAGTCTTTTGTGATTGATTTTATGAAATGCTTTGGAGAAGTCGGTGGAAATAACATCTGTTTGACCCCCGCTATCTAGATTTTCAGATATATGTTGCCCAATGACTTCTAGATTACTAACTACTGAACGAGACTTCATGAAACCATGTTGATATGTAGATATATAGTTTTCTGTTATAAGCGATTTGTAGAGAATGCTCTATAAAATATTGGATAGAAATTGGGCTATTGTTATTGATAAGAGCACTGTTATCTGACTCATAAATAGTGCAGATCTTGGCTAACTTCCAAGACTGAAGATAAGCTGAACTTGAAAGAATTAAATTGATGATGACGTTACAGTACGAGCGGAAAAATTCAACTAGAAGTCGACGAAACCCACCGACTTGGTGGACGTTCTGAAAACACTAGCCTGAAACTAGATCCAGAAAGTAGGTATAGAAAATTCATGAAGCGAATTAATTTTGGGGGGGGGGCATGTCTCCAACAAGTGGACGCGAGCAGTTGTATGATGATGAGCACTGTGAATATGTCCTAGTTACTGCTGAACTGAAAGTTGTTAAAGAGAGCGCTACACTGGACAATGAGTTCAACACATTAAGTGATTAAGTGAACTTCGCAATCGTCTACAGAAAAAAAATAGACAATTTTTATTCTTATACGTAATAATTTATTAATTCAGCTGTAATTATGACTTCTGAAGGTAATTAAATATTAATTTTTATCATAATTAAAATTTATGAAATCGTTAATCTAATCCTAAGAAAATATAGATCTTTTATGATTGTACAGTTTCAAACTAAAGTAACAAGTTTATTAAATTAATATAGATTTGTAGATTGATCAAAATCAAATGAATATTGAATCGCACAGAACAAAGTCGAAAAAGCAATTAAAACAATCATTAGATCAGTTTCAACTCTTTGCACCCAATCCTAAGGTTATAAATGTTCACCTCACTCTACGTAGATATGTTGGACACTTGATCCACATATTTTAAATTTTCAGTATTATGTAATAAACAATGATGCTATCCATAATCAAAGTTAAAAACACTATATTTTGGGGTTTCATTGTAGAAAATTTTCCAAAAACGCAAATTAACAATCTGAGACAGTTAAAAAATAGTTAAACTATATAGTTTGAACGTATGTACATGATATATTGAATGAAAAAGAAAATAAACATTGTGATTTTAGGCTTGGAAACTTCTGCAATTTTCAGTTATTTAATCTACAAATGATTTGTTGCTCTTGTAGTACACTGATTCTGAAGAGCTGATGATTAAAAAGACTATCTTTGGCATTTATTTGTTTATGATTAACTTTTCACAACTTTTTGTACGTATTGGTATTTTGCTCGGACTAAATATAAATATAGGAAAGATTTTAGCGTAAATCACTTTTAACTAACTCAAAATATCAGTAAGTTGATCTTTAGCAATAAATGAGATCAAGCTCTCTAGATATGCCCTGATACTGATTGTTAGCAATTTGCAGGTAGAAATTAAAAAACTTGCACACCTGTCTAATCAAGTAATGAAGCTAGCAAAACACGACCACTGCTTGACGGAAGATCGCACTAAAATTTATGATTTCACCTCAGGCACGAGTCAAATACAGGTAAAAAATAACTTTATATTTAATAATTTCCAGATGTAAATTTGTTTTGTATGGCCATATAAAATTTAGTTTGTGATTATAATAACTTGTAACTATTTTTATATATGTATTGTAATGTTTTTATTTTCACACTCGGGTTCAGTTCAGTTCTTGGATTTATTTAAAAACACAGTCTAACTCACTCTAATTTATTTCCACTACTTTTACACAAATTTATATTCACAGAAACTACTATTTACATTTTATCTTACTGTTCAATACGACCAACGAAAACTGAATCCCTCCTATCGCCAGCTATTCCTTTTATATATTAATCTCGGATTGTCTGGTACGTCCACGAACCATCAGGAAATTCAATCATGTTCTGGAAGCTTTAAGGGAATTCCCAGTAACGGCAGCGGTCCGCCGGTTGAGAGACAAACATTTCGGGTTCCACGAATTTATCGGAATAATGAATTGGTTGATCGCCGATTGCACCAGCTGTCGGATGAATTCTCGTAACAGTATAATATTTGTATTTAATTTTATTGATAGGTGTCTAATAATTCTATAAGGTCTAGAGATATGTTTTTGCAAGATTTCTTTTTCTAGAAGAAGTTATATCGCATAACATAAAAAGTGTTGTTAACACATTTTATTTCTTAATTAATTATACGGGGAACTACCAAGTTGCAAAAATCTCAATTTTGGCAATGAAAAGTTGTAGTGTCAAAAGTTAGTTTGTTTTATATGTAATTGTAATAACTACTAAATGATAGGTTGTTCTAGCCGACTGGATAATTAATTATTGAGGTATTTGCACTAAACGCAATTTTCTATCGTTCATAGTTATTGTTCCCATTTTGCCACATATTGATTAAACAACCATCTGAAAGAAACGCAGTTATTGTCAAATCTTTCAGTACATGGGCGATTGCAGTACTTTATGCTTTAGTTTTGGACTAGATAAATTTTTACAATGTTTTAAAAATATATTTTACCCTAAAACTATTTGTTTTTCGATTGTTTTATACTGCCATCGTGCTTATTCTGTCAATTCTCAATAACGTGATAAGGGAAAATCTAGAAAAAACTCTAAAACTATCTCGATATAGAGTTGTTAAAAAGGATATGATTACTATTAATTTCAACCTGAATTATTGGCAACCAGATATGTTTTTAATTTTCTACTTATACTGTTTTTTCTTTGTTGTTGAATTGTCAAATTGTTCACAAATCTCAGATTTCCCGAAATGTCTTTTCATTATGTAATTTTTGTGTTCATTTATTCGTAAATTTAGAGGTCTACAGGTTTCTCCAAGGTAATTTATTACATTCGTAAGAACTTTTGTAATTGCAATTATTTGAGTTTTGTATTATGTTTCTTAGTTTTGTTTTCAGTTTAACTGATTTTTGTGTATTTCTTGTTTCGAATTGAACATAAGACAAACATTGAGAAGCAACACTACACTTCTGTAAAGAATGCTGGAACCCAAAACAACTACAGTATAGTAGCAATAATACTGTATATACAGGGTTTGCCCGAAAGACTGGAGAGAGTGGACAACAGATTTAATGTCAAAACCACAATCAAAACAAGAAATACACTCAAATGAATTATATGGAAAACAAAACCAACAAAGACGACATATAATTCAAAAATATTCATTTAACAATTCCTTACTAATGTAATAAACATTGGGCAAAAACATAGACCTCTAAATATACGAATTAATGAACACTAAATTATATAAACAGATGACAGTTCGAGAAATGTAAAATTTGTGAACATGTGTGTGCTCTAGGTCATAAAATACATTTGACAATTCAACAATACTACACAAAGTAAAACACAACACAAAACGAAAATTAAAAGAGTCTGCATTAATTTTATAAATGCGCACGTTGAATCGCTTACACTTCCGTAGAATTTGATGTGGTTACCAATAAATAAAGAGGAAATTATATATTATGATGTTAATGGGACGACTAGGAGCGTCACATATAAATTCTCAAGAAAACTCTTACAGGTTCTTCAAATTTGAAAGCAGCTTGACTATGTTTTTGTTTTTGTGCTACCCTATAGATCTAATAAACAACAAATTTACTTAGGTATGCCATATAATAGTGTAAACAAGATAGTTATTATTTTCAAATTTATATTTTATTCAAATTTTAATACCATTGACAACGAAGAATAAGATTTTCAAAGGTTTGTATTATTTGCAAATACATTTTTCTTCAATGTGGTGTTATTTCCAAAGTAAACATTAAAAGAAACTGAAAGGTGCCAAAAATACGCTTCAGAGAACATATGAAAATTTTCTGTTCCAAACTGAAATTATTTTGGTGCAGCAATATAAAAACTCAAAAAATTTCTGACAGAATATTGTTGAATAACTACAACTATACTATAAAAAAGGCAATATTATAAAATTAATAATAATAAGCAAATTTCGTTATACAGTGTTGGTAAATCCTAACTTAAAAGTAAAGGTCGTTAAAAAATAAGAAAATCTTCAACTCCAATCTCACACAAAATATTTCCCTAAATTTTGTAGAAGTAATTAAAGATATTTATTAACTATCAGAAAATTAACTACACTCATTATTAAAAAGTTGTTGTTGTAACATTGACGACAATAATCGCAAAATATAATTAATATGCAATTGCACTAATGTTTCTTTAATTTACAAAACGCTTTAAGGCATACAAATTGCGAAATTATAGAGATATGGATTATAATCGACAAATAATAATCAGAAAGGTTATCAAAACCGTTATGTAAAAAGATCTTCAAATAATTGATTAACTTCAATACAACGTGAGAATCTAGTCTGCGAACTTTATATGTGCAAACTGAAAGCGTTCAGTCAATAATAATATACTGCATTTCTTGTTATGCAACTGAAAATCATAAAACCTTTGTTTATGAACATTGCTACATGAAAAGAGGAAGTAACTTTTACGATTTACGTATTACGAATTGTATAACTTTTGTAAGTTATGCTAGTTTCTTAAACGAATTTTTAAGCAAAACTTGTAAAATATGTGCAAAAGTTTGCAATAAACTTTATTTTGAAATATTGTGAGATATGAGTAATTTATTCCCAAATCCAACATTGTAGCGTGTACCCTTTTCCAAAAAATACTTTCCTAATCGCCATACCTGTCTGTCTATGCTGCCAGTCATTGTAGGCTAGATTACTTTTTCTTTTGTACCTGTAAAATTTGCCAAATTACGGAACCATACATAATTTCCGGCACTAATGTAGTGTTGTATATCTTTTTTTATGTTTTTGTTTCTTTTCTTTTGTCATAATGCTGGGTTCCGTTTATTTAATTATTTCTCCCTTTAATTATCCACTTACTTAGTCATATTGATGTTAGTTTTATGCCTAGATATACACACATTTGTTACAGCTTCTAATCTTTGCTTCTTCTAGATCTAAGTCTTCAGATCAGTTTTTTCTTCCTAGGCATATATGTATACTGCGTCTTTTGGTGCTGACTTGTTAACCCCACTTACACTATTCCTCTGTAAGTTTTCTGGGTCTTCTTTATCTTATGCATTTACTGCTTGGTTCTCCGCATAGTGTAAGGTACACGGAGTTGCGTGCCCGATAAACCTTCCCTTACCTCTACAATTTTACTTCCTTACCCTTAAAGCACATGATATTATTGGTTCAATCACTTATTTGTTGAAACTGAGTTTATGACCTATTTTCAGCGTACTTGTACAATTGTATAAATGCCGTTTCTCATTTTTTTTTTTTTCGTAAATATAGTCTGGGTGTGATTTTCAGGTTAGTTTTTTGTCGAACGTGACTCCCATGGTCGTGAAAGTCATTAGCCAGCAGATGATTCAGAGGTTCAAACCTGGAAACATCGAGTAATATGGCGCTGCAAAGTTTTTTCTTATTATGATTATCGTAAATAATTTCTACTTCATGCTTTTCTCGAAAACCAAACTGAAGCGTTGCAATAATTCCGAAAATTGTGGCTTCATTTGTTATTAAGAATAGATCCAGATCCCTTTTTAAATAAGGGCTACCCTGGACGATTGTAGGCAGAAATAACTGGCATATGGATGACAGCTGAGGTGTGCGCAAGGTCAAAGGCTGGTTGTTTGTTTTTTTTTAAGTTTAATTAATTTCTTGGCTATTATTGTCGTTTTCCTCCTTTTCGACCATTTAGTCTGTCACAAGTTCTTCTTCGGTTTTAGATGAGTTTCTACGAGGAGAACTACATCGGGGTCTTCTCTTTGAAGATTCTCCTGTAGTTCGTTGGTTCAGCCAATGTCTCCCTTTGCTTTTCAAGCTATTATTTGGAGTGAATGCTGTTGTCGTGTGTTACCCATAGATTGTTCCTTGACTCGATAGGAAATTTTTAAACTGTTTTAACGTTTGTTGAATGTCTTGGGTGTGTACCCGTATGGTGTGGTTATTTTGTGTTGATTCTGCTTAAGAGGTTACTGATTAAACTTTGTTGGCATTTTGACTAAAACTTCTGAATCTTTTTCAGTGGAAAATCTACTGAGCAGTTTGCGCATCTTGCTGGGTTGTAACTTTCTTCTGTGCATGTTTGTGTTTCGTGGTACTCTGCACATTTGACGCAGCGTGGCATCGGTGGCACTGCGTATTGTCTGTGGTGGATTTTTGCGTTTTTAATCTTCACTCTTATGTACCAGTAAAGGTTTCGTCATTAATTTTCTAATATTTGGCTTCCCTTGGAAGCTGGGGTAATACCATATGTAGTAGGTGTTTTATCCCATCACGGCACAGTTACATTCAAAAAATAGCAATGATTTCATATCCCATAGTTTTGAGTTTCTCTTTAATTGTCTCCGGTCCTGTTGTTTCGGGAAAGCCTCAGATGACCACTCATAGTGTTTTGTCGAAGTTCTACTGTTGGCCTTCTACCTAAAGGATTTTTGCCAAATCGCAGGGAGCATTTTCCGTATTCACAAATACTTGTATTCCTGTTTGTTACAAAGCGATTTTTTCCATTTTAATATTATCAACTTTGGTATGTTTTACGATTCTGGGCAGGTTTTCCTTTGGGATGACTGTATTGGCGGTACTTTCTGGTTATTTTTCAGTGGAACGGTCATTGTTTGGTTGCTATTTGACTCTTGGTTGGTTTGTTTCTGTTGAGTGGTTTGTGATGTCGGGTATTATTTTGCCTTGACGCCTTTCTTTAAGATGAGGAAAGTTCAGATTATCCGGATCTTGGGCTGGTTGTAGATTCTTGGTTTGTGGTGTCATTTTATATTTTCCCCGGGCAGTATTTCGGAAATGTTACCTCTGGATTTTTTCTTATCGTTTGGGCCAACGTATTGTCAATTCCTTTTCTGCATTATGGCTAAACTGAAAATATTTTTAGATCGATATCTTGCTGTTCACTTACTCTTTCATCAGTATGTCTGAGTCATTATACTTGCTCTGGGTTTGTACCCCGGCAATCTTGGCTTTGATCTCCTTTGCTGCTTTCTTAACTTCTTCAAGTTCCGCTCACTATTCAGTTTTTATCGTATCCAATAAATATAAATCATAAAGTACGCTTTTATGCAAACTAGTGGTCGCCTAGTAGTCGAAATTCGACCCTATTTCATGAAATTTTAAAAAGTATATTTTTATAAGAAACAGAGTGGAGAAATCGAAGAAGTAGATGTAGGTAATGACCAAAATTGTTCACTCATATTGACAAATCTATTGAAATAAAAAAATAAATAAAAATTTAATCAAATATCGGTATTCGAAATATTTTTGACAAATGAATGACCCCCCAAATTTTTGGCTGGAACCGCTCCTGGCAAAATATTCGATATAATTGGAAGATTTTTCTTTGGAACCTAAAAGGTTTCGTCATTTTCGGTTTCAATCAAGTTCAGGAATATTAAAGTAAAGAGAGAACCAACAACCCTAGGAGAACATAATTGTCCGCTGTCTGACAATTTTTTACACAACACCTTCGGGAAAGTTGTGATAATACTATATTAATCAAATAATTAAATTCACATAAAAAAAACTACATTCACTATTTTACCAGTAAACAATAACAACGCTTGCATGCCACTTCCAGAAGTACATGCTCTAAGAATATAACAGCATCTAACGATCACTCCCTCCATATATAATTACTCAATGTCTTGACTTTTGACCGTCTGGCGGCGGCAGCACTGTCAGTTGCTTGGCATTGACTATATGAACGTAAATAATGAATTTTTATATATTTTATTTAATGAATGAACCAATATTATAAATTAATATTAGCATTCTGCACTAAAGATCGTCAGTAGCTACTTAATAAAACAAAAATGAAGAAACTCAGTTGAAAAACAGAGGAGAAAAAGGTACCTAATCGTTTTGTCTTTGCCTATTTATATAAAGATACACTTTATAATTGAGAATGTGTTCTCAAACATTTCTATATGTATTGGATACATAACGTTGAATTTGTTGAAACGAGATGTAATGCTCGACATTCAGTACTTTCGGGAAACCTAGCACTAAGAGGTACCGAATCCGTAACTGTTCCCTGTCATTGCTGTTATCCTAGGTTAGAATATCACCTTAAAAAATTATCAGGCTAACATTAAATCTCCCGTCAACATATTCAACAATACGTCTCAAATACATAAAGAATTGTTCGAGAGGACATTCTCTTGTGAGAAGCTCCCGACCAGAAACAAGATATATTAGATATGTTTTCTTGTGTACAAGATACACCTCGATTTCCTACGTCTAGTATCTTAAGTTTACGCATCCAAAGTGTGGTCAACCTTAACTGCAATTCAAAAATAGTAAATGTTTGGTAACCAACAGTGTGAATAAAACAAACAAGGAATTCTGTTATCATTCCTCACACTTTATTTATTTATATAAAAAAGGTGTCATTAGTTAAACAGATATACTTGCTTCAGATTTAATTACCTATAATTCGCACATACCACTGTTCATCCTCTGTACAATTATTAAAAGTTTGAGTGAAGTAAATGCTAAAGAACGGAATTTTAATTGCAAAATTAGGTGTTATGAAAGAATACCATACAGCCAATTTTCTAATGATTCGCGAGTAACTCAAAAGTATAATAAACCAGACAATTATTCTACGTGTGCTTTATAATGTAGGTCAATCAAATTGTTTTATCATCGTATTATCGCAGAAAACATTACAAGAGCAGTTAATTATTTAATGTATATTTCATTTCCACTTAAATACTAAAGGTCAGATGAAAGTATATTTCATAAAACTTTAAGTAATTTTGTTAGTTTAATAATAAAATTGCCAAACCTATGGTCTATTACTTCTTTGGTTGGAGAAATAAGCTTTACTAGTCAAAACAAAAGTTGAGAGGTAATATTGTAAATTTAACTAAAGGAACATTACTTCGTTTTCTAAATTTCAGATAGTCAAGTAACATATATTCCTGATTTCGGTATGTGTCGTCCGTACAACCACACCCCATGGGGTAAAGTGACGCAATTTGAGCTCCAAAAGTTGTGACATCAATTTTTGACAACACTTCTCCTCCTGGATTTAATGTGCGTATTGTAGTATGCAGGTGTTTCTTCTGGTCACTCTCTAAACTGCACTTTAAATTTGTTGTTATGAAAAATTTAATTTAACACATCTGCCGAAATGAAAGTAGTATCTTGTTTGCAAGCCAATGACTATATTGTTTCAAATTGCTGCATTTTTTTATGAAAGAAAAATAGTAGACAACATGTCTGCTATGTTATCAGTTAAAGGATTGTCACAATCGTGCTGCTTCAACAATGGCGCGAAGAAATGTCCATATCCTACCAATACGAACATTGAATCGGGGATGAGAAGTGTCAGCAAAAATTAACATCTATAACAATTTTTGGAGCCCAACTTGCGTCACAATATAATAAACTTGGAAGCTACACAATTAATTAAATATTTCAAAATAAAAAAAATAGTCTAGTAATTTTTAGTTATTTATGGTTAGTTTTTACAAGCACCATGTGTACATGTTTTTAGCAATATTAACTGCCAATAATTATTCAATGCTATAAACTAACGTGTGAATATGGATACTTATTTATTTGCCCGATTTACTGTAAATTTCATGTGAGTGAAAAACATATGGAACTTAGGGAACTATCTTATTATAGTACTGTTAAAACGAAGAATTGGAGAGCATAAAAAATATACAAATTGAATACTGAAGCCGGTACATCGGGGTGAACGTTATAGATAAACTAACGTTTAATAGTGTCGCAATTCCTAATCAAATGTAAACTTATTAATTCTCATATTAAAAAATCTGTAATATCACATAAATCAGAATTGAGTTCATATTTGTCGCTGAGAAATACACCAAATACATCGGACTTCCATAAAACCGGATTCGCATTTTTGCTTTTCTTTGATTTTACTTAAGCTGAAAGCTTACTAGGACATGCCTGGAATTTACTAATTTCACAAGGAGTTCTAACAATTCTTTACTTTTTTTAGTGTAGAAATTATTTTGAATGCCCAGAACATTAACCAAGTATTTAATTAAAAAAAACAAATTATGTAATTACACATAAAGAGAATGCATGGTTTAGATTCTAAAACGGTCAGTGTATACTCCCGAAAATAAGATCAAATATGACATCATTTTTATTTAAAGCACAGTACAATATGTACTTAGTACTATCCCAACTCAAGTGTAAATGGTGATTACTCGTAACAGCATTCAACAAGACTAGCAAAGGGGAAGATATCAGAATAATGTAATTACCAAAGTTTCCTTAAGAAAAGTACTTTCTTATGCTGGTAGTTCTTCTTGGTCTATGTACAAACGAAAATTTGAAGCAGCGACTACAATAAATCGTTGGAATAGCCAAGAAAAGCCTATATTTCTTGTAATTTCCCTAAGATGTTCAGCGCTAGAAGTTCTGCAGTGCATTCCTGTAAATGAAATATGTAACTTCGACAAGATCATTGCAGTCCTAGACAAAAGATACGACGGCCAATCACTAAACCAAGTTTACCAGAATGAAAAAATACACAAATCTGGTCTAGCAGAATTTGAAGAAGACATTAGGCGTTTAACACACTTATCATACCCAGACCTACCTGATGACGTTAAAGACCAATTGGCTACACAACGTTTTATAAATGGTATTGGAGAAATCATGGTTCTACGAAATCTGAGATAATGGGTTAAAGAATAGTACTGCAGCTCCGCGGCGTGCTTTGGAAGTAGAGGCTATCATGAACATGGCCAAACCCATGGCAAAAGAGGATTCCAACAGTCAGAAACAATCAGAGTCGTTCCTTTAGAAAGTCCTGTCGAAAAGTATCCAACATTTGAGATAAAGTAGAAGCGAAGAACTATTGGAGTATGTTATCGCTTTAACGTACAGAACATTTCAAAAGGGGCTAAGGAGTGAGGTTACCAGACAGATCAGCAATTAGGGTTGGCCACCGCAACTATACTACCACTAGGAACAGTCAACCAGTCAGTATAAGGGAAACGCTCAGTAATCCACCATCAGCCTCCAGGACAGTACCAATCTGACAGATTTGTGTACAGGTGAATGAAGACTGGACACCGGAACAGTGTATCCAGGACCAAATGGCCAAAGCAGACTCAGGCCAGAAATTATACATGTTAGCTTATCAGAAGCAAACCGAGACCAGTTTAGTAGATAGCAACGAAGCAAGCACCTGCTCGAGTGTAAGTTATCGTTTAAGTAAATATTTTGAGTAGAACGTATTCTCAATAAAGACAATTTTATTTGATGATAAAATTTGCATTGAACCCATAGAAATCTTGTAACAATATAAAGGGGAGCTCTAACAAACAATTACGATTTCCAGAATTCCAATAGTGTCTAAATCAAATGCTTCCATTTGAACAATTGAGTGGCTGACTGAACTAGAAAACAAAATCTATTATTTAAGAAAACAAATGGGGAACAAAACTTGACTTTACGATAGAGCTTTTTACTAAGCTTTAGTATTCTCGCAAGTTTTATGGTAACTTTAAAAAAAGTCTTATACAAAATCATTGTCAGAAAGACAGAAGGAATGCCCATTGTAAATGCAAAAAGATGTCTAACGGGAACCCGACATTCCCGGTGCGGGTGATGCCTTAGGGTTAGGTTCAGTGTGACAGATATCTGAAAATACGACTTCCATCGCTTGAATTACGGACGAAGATAAACCAACCGAGAAATGCAAGCACGCAAAAGAGCTACAACCACACGAACTTCTAGTAAGCTTGTGTACCTACCCTTCTTTGCTAAGAGAAGCGGAGCATTGAGTGCGGTTATCAAGACATCTGAGGAAGAGTAGGAGTAGCTTATTTAACGCTATATTTCCAAGCATTTAACATTTTACGGTTTGGTAACGGATCCATGATATGCAAAGTGAAGTATAAATATCCTAGGTATATATAAAAACTACCTAATCGACAATATACATCTTGAACTCAATTAGTCCTAACGTCAATTTTTGCGGGTTTTTATGATTTAAATATTTTAAAGAACTGTATTACAGATTTTGCACAATAATACTTATTGCTTTATAAGTTTAATTGAATAAGAATAATTTATTAGAATACATCCATTTTTTATTACTGTTCTGTACAATAAATTAGGCTTACCAATTACCGCCGATTCTTTCATCATCAGTTTCGAATACAAAATTCTAGCATTTGTAGCTAAAATTAAATTACAATGATCTTTATGGGTAACAATATCTATTTCTAATAAAATTATATAACATTGGCCATTTTTATAAACTTTATATACCACTGTTAGCCTGAAGTTGGTGAACAATATAACTCGTTCCTCGTAGTTTCCTTGGACTTCCATCGTCTTGAACTGGTTGATCTCACAACGTTTCAATAGCTGTGTATCTGCTATCGTCATCAGGTGAATGATAGGAAATTCAGATTATCCATCGTATTGCAATATAGTCCGTGGGTTCAATTTAAAATTATAAAACTAATATTCACTTTCACTTTTCTAGAACTTTATTTACATTAAAACAGCTGATTCAAATATCACAATAATATTCCCATATACACTAGTCGGCGCGGTATCACTGAACTCTCCATCGTAGCTGCTTCCTTTATAAGCCAGCATAGAAAATTCTCGTAAAATCAATCATCACTCCTTCCGCTGCCGAGTCTTTTCGAGAACCGTTTTTTTATCTCAAAGCGTTTGTTGTCGTACAGAAATGAAACAGGGTCGGCTTTGGGTAAATTTCCTATCAGTATTTATATTATGGGGTTATGCTTCGCCGTTCATGGTCATTGGGTCTTATCCGGTCCAATCAGCGTCGTCGTACCTGGCGGTTGGTTGCCGGTGATGCGTAGCGGCAGAGGCCGAGGAAAAAGAATCCAAACCACAGTCTACAGGAAGGCTACGCATACAGGATTATACCTTCACTACAATTCCAACCACCCATCAGCAACGAAAACTGGCACCATCAAAACACTAATCCATAGCGCCAAAAATATCTGCAGCACACCAGAAGCCCTCAAAGAAGAACAAGTGAAACTTAGAGAAGACCTTTTGGCGAAATGGATATCCGGAAACGATCATTACCAAAGCGTTTGAAGAGCTGGACAAACCTCCTAGGCAGGAAGAGGACACCAAGGTAGCAACTCTACTATTACCGTATACTAAAGGCTTGTCGGAGAAACTTAGAAGAATTGCACACAGCTATGGAATCAGAATTTTCTTCAAAAGCAACAACACCTTGAGGCGCATGATAACAAGTACGAGGCCTGACGCACCAGCAATACCAAATAACTGTAGCTGGATACCAGGGTTAAAGAACACCATAATATCAACTGTGACCAGGTGAGAGTTATTCACAAGGAAGAACACTGTACAAAAGAAAATTCATAGAGACAGAATATATAATCTCAAACGAAAATATAATTAGGGAGCCCAGCGTCCAAATATTTAGGGGGCTCTTCTTCAGCCTCTGCCGCTACGCATCACCGGCAACCAACCGCCAGGTACGACGGATAATCTGAATTTTCTATCATTCACCTGATGACGATAGCAAATACACAGCTATTGAAACGTTGTAAGATCAACCACTTCAAGACGATGGAAGTCCAAGGTAATTTCAAGGTATACATACCACGTTATACTACAGAATGAAAAAGGTACTAAACAGTTGTTCAAAATAATATTAGTTCTTAGTAGTGGTAGTAAAATAAATTAGAGTTTATATTACTTTTGAAATCTGCAGAGTAAATAAAATTTTGTTCTATTCTAAAAATATGAGTGAGTTAGTATAGGTTAGGTTACAAAATTATGTATATATTTATGTACATATTTTTTAATAATTTTAATTATGTATAATTTTCATAATTAAACTGGAGTTCTGCCAGGTGAGCGCTAAGCTCCAAAACCGACCCTAACAAATAAAACAATTTCTTATACTAAAGTATTTGTTTATTTTTTATATGGTATGGCATTGTCTAGAGTCTATATTAAACAATACCCAGCTGAAAAAAAAAAAAAATTGTGTTATTTTATAAAAGAAACTTATTGTTCACAGATTTTTTGTCTATATTTCAAGTCGAATACATATGAAATAAAACCATTGTACTGCCACAATACCTCATGATACTATGATGGCATTGCGATGTTTTCAATTGTTATATTCTAAATTATTACTGTATTAATATTAAAAATATTATTAGACTACGATAATGGTAAATCTTTATTGTATTTCTTAAACAAATTTATATATATATATATATATATATAAATTTGTTTAAAAATGCTATATATATATATATATATATATATATATATATATATATATATTTATATATATAATTTCCCGCTCTAAACAAAAATCGTCCTATTTTTTCTTATTGCAATATTTTTTTTAAATATCCAAGACAGGTGGCTCATTTTAGATGGAATACCCTGTATACATACATGCATATGCACAAATACACACATATATACAAATACACACATACACATATATAGATAAATGCGTATAGACACCTATATACACTCATACTGTAACACATATCTTAGAAGTGTAGACAATTTCTTTACAATAGAAAATGAACAGCTTTTTTCCATATATTTTTTGAAATGAGTTTCTATATTTTATTTTTATAAGATATATTTTGATTAAGGGTTTTGAGATCATTTGGAAGTGTTGAACAAGTGAATTGCTTTTATAAAACTGTTTTTACTCTTTTGTAATGAGTATAGTTGTTCAATGTTTAGTGGATTTTGATTTGCTACTATTTGATTTTTGTTAATAATTTTGAGTACTTTATTTTGCAAAGATTGTAATAATTTGATGCTGCTTGCATATGGTCCTCCCGAAGCAATAATCCCATAAGTAATTATACTTTGAAAAAGTGCATAATATAGCATTCTAAGTATTTCAGGTGGAAAACATTTGGAGAGTTTATGAAATACAAAAACTAAATATTTAGTTTCATTTAATATGTAATCAACATGCTCGTTCCAGTTTAATCTGTACTCAAAGATTATTCCCAGGTATTCACAGCTTTCTACTCTTTTCAATGCTTTACCTAATATAGTAGTAATATTTAAAGCTCTTATGGACACTAGTACAGTAATTACCAAATGTCATAAAAATAGTTTTTTCGACATTTAAAGGTAATTTGTTTGAAGCAAGCCATTTCTGGATGTCATTCAGGTAATTATTCATTTTTATTTCAACTCCAACTTTTATCTGTGGAAATGACAGCTGTCATCTGCAAATGACACAATCACGTCTTCAAGCATGCAGATCAATAAATCGTTTATATATAAAATAAAAAATATATATTTATATTTATATGTTTGAACAATTTTTCTTGAAAAAAAAAACATTACCTGAAAACAACAAGAAAATATTTTATCACATAACTTGCGCTTTGTGAACAAAAATTTTGCACAATTTGCAAACGTCATTCCGAATTCAATGTGCCCTCATACAAAATATTACAAGGAAGAAACATCATTCCAGTTGATATGATAACCAAAACAATCTGCTTAATTAACCGATAACAACCAACCAAAATTTTAACAATAATGCACTAGTACGTATAAATATATAAATCTAGTTGTAGTACTCGATGTTTATTGAAACTTTTCGATATACTTGTAAATTTCCGCACCGTGTGATCTACGTTATTTATTGTCTATTATTGGAATTAGAAAGTGGTGCTTCAAAATATAGGAAATCATTACATTTTTCTACCGCACATATGTATTGCTCGCTAAGTAAGACCGCTGCTTGACTATTACAGAATTTTTACAAACCATACGTCAACTAGCCTGCATAAATTACTGAATTGGCATAAGGATTATATAATACGTTACAAGTCATTTAAATTAACATCTAATGTGAGATAAAGTAGTATATCTTTATTACATGACAAATTGCTTCTTTTTTGCAATCACTTCTGGAGAGTTTGTTGAATAATTATTCTTGATTTTTCGCCAATGTTAGCATACAGCTATTTGCCAGTAGATCCATTATGTAACCGTTAAAATACAGATAACCTCTTCTATGACTGAAACGAAAGTACATCCATTTGCTCAGACACATAGAAATACAGGAATAGTGTATAAAACCAATTCTTGTTAACAGACCAGAGTTCGTAGATTTACTCCAGGCTTAACTATAGCGTTTTAAAAGTCTGCTTTACTGTTTACATATGCATCTGTTTAGGAATATGAGATATTAGCTATTTAACTGGTACCACCTTTCACCATCATCAGTAGCCTAACCTGTCTACTGCTGAACAAAAGCCTCTCTCGTATTGTGCCATCTTTTCCGATTTTGGGCACCTAATAAACAATTTCAGCGAACATTTACATCATCACTTTCCTATATGTCTATAGTCTATAGCTTATCTGTTATTATAGCCAGGTGACCAGCCCAGTTTGATTTTAGAAGTACAGTGTCTAATACTTAGTGTCTAATAGTTCTATTAGGAATTTTGTGTTGAACATGGAAGCCCAATAATGACCTTTCCATTTTATCAGTTCTATGTCATTCCTGTGATCCATAACTCCTAGGATAGAATGTCACTTGAAATTATCAACGTCGCACTATGGAATACGTGTCATAACTTACCACGCTGCTTCAGTGCGTGTTGGTAAGGAGCAAGTAACGACTTCTCTACTTTTTGCCAATTACACCAGAGACGACTGTACCTCCTGGAATTATATCACAATTTTTATTTGTTGAAAATATATTGACCTGGCTGGGTTTCGATCTCGGGTCAAAACCTTTTATCAATTGTCTTTCCCTCTAAGCCAATGAGGCTTATTATGAAGTTAAAATATCCGTCAAAATCATAGACGAGTCCATGGTCATTTACAACATTAAGTAGCCGGAAAAGAGAACGATAACTTGTGTGAATTTATCTTAATAATGCATTCTTGAAGTGCGATGCTGTTCCGGTACTTTCTGGAAAGCCGTAGGGCTCCTCTGTATTCCTAAGGGCTTCACGTCTCTTTACACCTCTATGTGCACGTTTCTGGTTAAACGACAGCTAATACTTCAGTCAACAGGTGTAGTTATTTCAAACTGAATAAACTTTCAAAATTTTACTAACCATCGTATGGCCACTTAGATATCTAAGTACATCAATACATAGAATATGTGTAAATTAATAAATAGAAATAATTTCCAATTTGACATTGCCTCTCTTGAATTAATTTCCTTGAGAATCCATACAGTACTGGGGAAGGTTCTTTAATACTGTAATCGCCTTAAGCTGGCCATTTACACTGTTTACGAGTGACCACAAAATTTCTCTCGTTTGTAACATTATGAGCTGTCTTGGAATTCAACAAGAGAATAAAAGCGTCTCCCCAGGCTTTTTATTTTCCATAAACTTCTTCTTTCTGAAACTACATTAAGAATTCGATAAACCTATCTTTTTGGCAAAACGCTGTCGTCGCAGGCCTACTGAAGTTTCGTAAATGTTTCCGTAATATTTTTACCTAGGTCTCCAGCAAAAGTTTTATATTAAGAGCTACTCGAAATTGATATCACTCACTATTAAATAGCCCACAATGTGTTTCACCAAAATACTTAATTTTCAAAGCCCATGACTTATTTACCTAACTTCATTGTATTATCAGTGTTGCCATATCGAACGACACCTTTCATAGCAATTATTTTAATGTTCACTTGAACATTTATAGAATTATTGAATCATGAGTTGCGCTACCCACTATTGACCGTAGGGCCTGATTTATAGTGCTTGATATGACTCATTTTGTTTTATTGTATAAGGAAAGACTTTTTCTAATTTATTCTTTATAATTTGTAATGACTTATCAACAGATCAGTTTGGAAAAAGACTATGTTGAAACTAGCATATCATTTTTGTTCATAATAATAATCAATATATGACAAAAATTAAACTTTATCAAAATCACAGAACTAGCCGAACTCGATTTAAAAACCACATATTTTCAATTTGAAGGATATAGCTTTTTTGAACGGAAACCTAATGTCTCCGCAAAAATGCAGATATTGATGCTTTATTTAAAATATTGATCAGATAGCCATCACCCCATAAACTGGGATGAAAACGTAAGGCAAGATGTGGGAACGTGAAATATTTCCTAAAAATACTGTAAAGGGGATCGTCGTTATTATTTCCCATAGTAGAGCTGGAAATAAGATATGATAGTGTCAAAACAAGAAATATACTATTTTATATTTTTATGGGCACTCAGAACGAATGGGACTAACCACTATTACTATCTTACATACAGTAAAACGTATGAAATATTAAGCAGGAACACTTCTTGTGGTTGGTTTGTAAGAATAAAGAAATCCTTATAGTTGGGGTCTTTCTGGTTAATCTTGATATGAGTCGATAACTAGAGAATTGTAGTAGACAATGGCTAAGAATCAAGAGCTTTGCCCTGACGATAATGAACATGTTTTTCCCACAATGGTTGCTATGTTGCCTTTGTCTACTACAATTGTTTAGTTATCGACTCATAACATTGACAAGTTGCCGTGGCACAAACAAATCCAGAATAATATGTTGCCGTCCCCGCATGCTACCTGACATGGTATGTTTCGCAAATATAGTATGACAAGTACTTTAATTTAGGATTTTTTCAATTCTTTGCCAACATTTTATTAAAATCATGGCATACGTACCCAGCTTTTGGTTTAGGGAGGGGCCAAATTAGAAAAAAAAGGTTTAATGGCTCATGGCAAGTTTTTCAGGTCCGGTCATAAATTGCTGTTGTGTCGTGGAGTGCTGATAATGTGCAAGGCGGTAGCCAGGGGGTTAGGGTGTTCAAAAAATAAATTTCTGACACTCATCAGTCTAAATGATCAATGAACAATTAACATAAGAAAAAGAAAAAAATTACGTTTCTGCACTAGCAATTCTATACATCGGTATTCATAATTTGATAAAATTCTAGTAACAATAGCCCATTTGAAGAGCATAGAAAGATTTGAAACCCGCTTTTGTATGTAGCTTCCAAAAACTCTATTTCTTCTTGTTCCTAAATCTTACAGAGATCAAGTCCTGGAAATGCCATCTCTCCAGTATTATCTATTACAATATAAGTTACACAATTATCCAACAATCATAAAACGACGACAAAAAACAATAAGTCAGCAACATAAAACTACTAGTAAAGTTAATTTTACAAATAACAAAATTTCTTATGTGCATTTTTTTGCTTAGAGAAATTCTTAATGGAAAAGAATGAAGTAAGTCACTTATACAATATCTAATGCAATACAACCATAATAACAAATCAAATATTGAAATTACTTTGTAATGCGTTAATTCCCTGTTTAGCAGTATATAAGAGATTAAAATGTGGCATAAACGAATTATGTCGTCACTTTCGATAAGTGCATTATTAGAGGCCGAAAGCTATAAAAATCCAAAACGCCAATTATTGGCACTTTCAAGTATTCTTTAAATAAAGCCTCTAAAGGCGAAGTAATCGAATAGGTGTAAACTGAAAATTATCATGTTAACGTTAATTGTTATACTTACCTGTTGCTACACCTGTCATTCATTCTGTGGGTTTGGCACGATCCCAAATTATACCTACTACATCATCATCTTTCCTACAAATTGAAATATTAGCCACCTGCAAAATCGGAAATGCAAATGCTTGTCTAAATTTGTTTCAGGCAATAGATTATATTTAATCCAACATAATATTTCAATTTTTTAACAATTTTAAAATAAAAATAAAAATATAATTGCCTCTAATTCCAATTACTCAAACCTAAAAAACAAATTAATGAAGGTATTTTTTCTATTTGTGAAACATAACGATCTTTTCAACTTAATTAACTACACTGATATATTAGATATTAGAGCAGATATTTTCATACAGTTACTAGTGAAGGTTTTCCAAGAGAGCCCTAATGTTTTCTAAAAATAAAAGATATTATAATTTAAAAAAAAACTTTTTATGAAGTGAGATTCTAAAGTAACGGATAAATTCATTTTCTAAGTAATTATGAACGTAACTGAAAGATGCAGAAACAGGTCCATTTTTATACTAAATGAAACTACACTATTGAATAAAATTACTCATCCTTTAAGATTTAATAACTATCCCTAAAAAATATTTAAGTGAAAGGGTAACTTGTGGTACCCCGTTTAAAAAAGTTTTCAATTATTTATTCAACAATATTCAATATTCAAGAAAAAAATAATTTTATATTATGCAAACAAGTAGCCCTCAAGTCAAATACATGTCACTATTTACTAGTCTATTAGTTATATTTTGTCAAAAACAGCAAAATAAGATCTTACATTAAAATAAATACACTGATGTAATTTTCACTTAAATTTATTCACTATTGACAATTGAGTCTTACGTTGTATTCTGAAGAAGCCAGTAACCTGGTGAAACAATTGTCAATAGTGAATAAATTTAAGTAAAAATTACATCAGTGTATTTATTTTAATATAATATTAAAATGAATTTTCATCAAGTGAAGACGGAAACTATCATCAAAATAAGATCTTTTTATCACATTTAAGATGCATTTCAAATTATTTTTTATGACGTTTAAGACATGTTTAAATTTTTTTTTAGTTCGCTAGACATCGTTAATAATCTTTAGTTATTAATCGTTTATTTAGTAATTTCTAATTATGAATTTATATTTTAAACAAATAGCCTTGTACATTTCCCCGTGTACGGTGAATACAAGAGAGAGAACAAAAATTCCATTCACTTTGGATGTGTCAAAGATCCACCTAAACCTGAGCTATCAAAATTGAATGCTACATACATATATATATATATATATATATATATATATATATATATATATATATTGTTTCTTTATTACTTGAGAGTTTCCTTGACCATATGTTTCATATAAATTGACTACAATTTTTCTTGGTTTTTGGTCATTTGTTTATTTAATTTTAAATGTTACGTTTCGGACACATTTTGTCCTTTTTCAAACATGTCAAACTCAATCTAAAAGTTACAATTATTTTAAAACTATGATTATTATATAAAAATTAAAATTACTTACAATAGACATTTATGGACAAACCACTAATTTTTTTCTAGGCACATTTACATATTTAAAATTATTTACATTCACGTTCACACACAAATTGATGTCTAACGCCCATCACACTAGTATTTCAATGCTTTATTTGTATCACGATGTTTTGTTCTTGATTTTTTTCCAATTATTTGAGAACAGCAGCGTAGATTTTTCCGATATGGTTTACATCTTTTCTGTCATTTATCATTTATATTTATATATTCAACATTTCATGCAATTCACGTTTTTTGCTATGTGGCTCAGATTTGATTATCTTAGTATGTTCAAAATTAAAAGATGTTTTTTTTGTTTTTTCATGGTTTGTCAATGCCGTCTGTTTTTTTTTGTCATATTTGTGGGATTTTAACCTATTTTCAAGGTATTGTGACGTTTGCCCGATGTACACACCCTTGAATCTTTACATGGTATTTCGTAGACAATGTTACTTTTTTATTTTTGGGCGTTTTTGTTTTAAGCATACTGAAATTACTTGAGGTTAAATTATATCCTTTATGACATATATGGATATTGTGTTTGCTTAGTAGTCTTTTGAATTGTGTTGAAAGACCTTTTACATACGGCAAAGACAAGAATCTCTATGGTTGTTCTTATTTATTTTTCGTTCTAATGGCTGGTTTTCTTGTGCATGACTTCGGAATACTCTTAGCTTGGCGTTAAATATTTGATTTATCATTTTGTTCGGATAGTCATTTACTTTAAGTGCATTTTTCGCTTTATTTATTGCATGATCTCTAAACTCATCATCAGATTGTTTTATGGCTCTGTCTTCTAACCCCATTATAATGGATTTTTTTTGGGCAAGTGGGTGATTAGAGTTGAAGTGCAGATATCTGGCTGCCAAGTTTTTTTTGTATACCATTCAGTTAAAATATTTTCTTTGTTACGATATCGTGTAATATCCATAAAATTTAACATACATTTTGATTCTATTTCCATTGTGAATTGTATTTTTTTATGAAAACTGTTAAAGGCCACAAGTATATCATTTATTTTATCTGTTGGTACAGCAGTTATGGAGTCATCAATATATCTATAAAAAAATGGTATATGATAATCGATATTAGCAAGGACAGCTTCTTCCAGGTACTCCATTACAATCTGAGCTACAATACTTGAAATTGAAGCTCCCATGGCACACCCTTCAATTTGTTTGTAAAAATTTCCATTATACGTGAAATATGTGGAGTTTAACGTAGTATTGATTGAGTCCAGGAACTGGTCCCTTGAGAGGTAAATCTTTTAATATTTTCCCATCTTTTGCTAATCGACTCTAAAGCAAGATTATTTGGTATGCTGGTATATAGTGAGACTACATTTAGGGAAATAAGAGTATAGCTTATAGGAATTTTAATGGTTTTAATTTTATTTTTATATTCAAACGAATTATTTATATAATATTCATTTTGATATGCCACATTTTTAAGAATTGATTTTTGGAAACGGGCCAGCTCGTTGAATGGGGATTGAATGCAGGAGACTATAGGTCTTAATGGTATGTTTCTCTTTGTGCAATTTACCAGCTAGCGAAAAAGACCTGGTACGGGCAAAATCATGCAATATACTAACCAACTTCAAACAAAAACTAGAAAATAAAAAAAAACCAATAAAACTCAAATTTTTCAAAAAAGGTTTTAAAAACTAAACAATTCTTAAAGCAACACTCAGATGTAAAAATCCTAAAAGCAGACAAAACAAACAAAACAGTTATTTATGTATGCAGAAGAGTATGACTGAAAAATGGAAAATATCTTGAATGAAACAAAAACATATAAACAATTGAAATTAGACCCAACAAATACATATCAGAAAAAAAATAATGAGTTAATAAAAATGTGGCATACATTTCTCCTTAAATAGCAAAATCGTAAACAATTCATAATGCTCTTCCATCTAAAATATATGGACTTCCGAAATTGCACAAAGAAAACATACCATTAAGACCTAGAGTCTCTTGCATTCAATCCCCATTCAATGAGCTGACCCGTTTCCAAAAATCAATTCTTAAAAATGTGGCATATCAAAATGAATATTATATAAAAATGTAGAGCAATTTTTCGTGACTTATGGTGTTATTTCCCAAGAAGTACTTAGACATTGAAAAATATGCTACAAATATCATTCAGGAAACAACTGTAAATCTCTAGAAAATTATATGTTAACTTTCTGTAATATTCCTTAATACCATGCCATTTAAATCATCAAAATTATCCAAGCAGTTCTTGAATAATTGATAACCTCCTCCTTTTTGGAAGTCGGTTAAAAATTAAAGTGGTTCAGGAATTAAACGACGATACTCCTAATGCTTAGGAATAGATGGCCAGGGAACCCGACGTTTCCGAAAAATATTATTTTCTTTGATGAGGCAACGTTTGGAGTACGCAAAACCCTCACTGGATGATGGAAGTTCACACTCAGTATCCTATAAAGTCAACGTTTGCGCTGTAATAATAAATAACAGAATAATTGGACCACAATTTTTGAAGGATTATTTACTGGGACGAGATACCTGGAATTAAAAAAAAAACTTCAATTCAAAATTTTTTTCCTGATACTGTTAACCCTGCAGACATTAATAGAAACATAAGATTGACCTACACTATGCAGCAGCAGTGGGACAATTCAGAATAAAAAATCTAGAAGAATATGTCAACTAAGAATGTTCTAAGAATTCCAACACCGTATATATTTTTTTCTCAATTAACGAACGTTGCCCAAATTTGAGAATATTACTTAGAGTGTATTCATAGTAAGTATTGTTAGCTACTTCAAACTCACAGGCGTAGCCAGAAATTTTTTGAGAGGGGTTTGTTTAATGTTTTTGAAAGGTGATCGATTGATTAGTACGGCTGAAATTATGTTTTATCATATATTTCCCGTATATAAAAATTATATAAAATATATATTTTGTCCTCAAGTTTATTTCATTAAAATTGAGTTTTCAAACCCAAAACACCAAAATTTCGGGGCTGCAGCTGGCTGAAGTCTTGTTAAAATTTTATTTCTTTCTATGGCAACATTATTTATTTTGCAAATTACACAACTGAAAATTTATTGTTCTCATTGCCAAAGTCCAAATATCAAATTAGGGGCAGTTATTACCCTCAGGGGATTGAAGGGGAATATCAATAATTTTATTCAAAAAGTGTAATTTTATATATTATAAACATTGACCTGTTTCAGGATTTTTCATTATTCATAATTACGAAGAAAACGAATTTATTCGTTACTTTAGGACTTCGCTATAGATATAAGGTGTATTTATGGATAAATAATATCAGTCAGATGACCACCTCAGCTTCTTTGACAACCAATAGATCTCTTTTCTCTTGTGTAAATTTCGAAAAACGCCTGATTCTTTAGATAGTAAATACTTGGCGCTTTATTTTTTATGTAAACCCAATGACATAATCAAGCGAATGAAATTGTCCTCGGTGCAAATTTGATAATAAAAAGTCTTAAATTTAGATAAAAATATGAAACTACACCAGATATTACACATTGGTGACATTGAAAAAATGTTTAAAACGCCTGAGCAAACTGCTGTGTGATTAAAACTGGATAAGAGTCGGTGTTAGGTTTATATTTGTAGTTTCAGTTTGTTTAGGAGTAGTTCAAAAACATAAATTAATGAAATGTACAAAATGAAAGTTCTTCAGATAATTCGCGACGGAGATAAGCCACGAACATAAATGAAAGTTGCTGGCCTAAAATACCTCCAGATTGCCGCCGTCAACCCAAGGGACAGTTAATAAAATAGTAGTTTCGCAAGCTTAGAAGTATACAATGTAATGCAAGACTTTCAAGAAAACCACATCGAGTCTACTAACTGTCCTTCATCGATTCTTCGCATATTAAAACAAAATAAAATTCGTCTCTATAAAATGATACTAAAGCCGGTATTACATTGTCAAAAATCTTTGATAAAATCTTTTATAAAACATTTCATCAAATATTTGATATGTATGTCAGAACAAATTTCATTAAATGACATATTACACTACAACAAATATTTGACCAAATATTTTCTATTAAAAATGAAGAATTAAAAAGTAATGGGGGCAAGGAAAGGTATACTTTATCAGTAGCGGGCCTGTTAAGCAAAACTTCTTATTATCCGTTTAACCAAAATGTTATTTCAATGATCAACTGTTGGAATTCTTTCAAACGGGCGTAGGTGGTCCTTCATAGAAGAATAGAAAAGGGGCCGATAACCACCGATACCCTACACCTGAACTTATTAAAAGAGCTGAGACAAGAAGGCAAGAATGGCAAAAGAATTATTTTTGAATGGATAAGGCCATATTATAGATGTAAATTGTCTATTTTAATTGCTAAAGAAATACACAAATGCAAATCTTGTATAATAGAGGGTCCACCTATATCATTTTAATCGAGTACAACCATACGCTTCATTATCTATATAGATATGACTCACTCACTATTTAACAATACACAAAATTGCTTTAATTTTTTCGGTATATTTATTAACTATTGAATCCGCCGGGTTTTCTTTAACAGTCTTTGTGTACGTCCACACAATGGTACTAACAATTTTCATTAATTAACCTCTTGTTTCTGTTTTAGATATATCATTATACAAAATCAACGGTCTTCAAACCAGTAATAAAATTTTTGCTGTACAATTTACAATAAAATTGGGAGGCGGAAAGTTTCATTTTCACTGACAATTAAGGTCAAAAATCTTTGACAATTATAAGACGACGCGTGTAAATGTGATCAAAAATATATATCAAAGAAATATTTTATCAAAGATTAGGTATTACACTATCAAATATCTTTAACAAAGAAGTTAGATGAAAGTTATTTGACCGAAGATTTGATAATGTAATAGCGGCCTAAACATGATTTTTGTGAACAAATGAAAATGATGAATGACGATATTATTCAATTAAATCATGTTACATATATATATAACATATATTAACAAATAAACAAACAGTATTAGTTATTAGTCTTTGGGTTTGATGTAGAGAATTACGGTCATCAAATAAATATTTTTTTTTATAATTTTATGTATGTAATAAAACAAAATAATTTTTGAATAGAGAAAGAAAAGACATTTCTAACAATATACCACAAGCCCCTAATCCCCATTTAAATGTGGGCATTGAAATTGTTACTCGAAAAGTTTTTGCTGGTTGTGAGTTTATAAAATAATTTGAAGACTTTCTGGATTTTTTATAAATATATACAGACGGAAATAATGATTTTATTTACTATTGGTTGTTGATTTTCTGTAGTTATGGATCTAGTATTGTCAAATATATCTTCCTTCTTAGCAATTGGCGTTAGGCGATACTTTACAAGAAGTAATCGACTCTTTTAGGTGAGTGCTATTACTTTTTCTAATACATTTACCATCATGTTAATATTTAATGAGTCCAATGTTTAGTTTTAGTATTAAGTCCAAACAGATTTGTTGATTAAAGTTAGAAAGAGAAACACTCTTTTTATGAGCCTACAAGTTAAATGAAATTTTAAGTATAACTAGCACAATTTGTATGAAACAAAAAAAAGAAACAATTTTTATTTGAACCATTTATTAATTAGACCATATGTGCTTTAAGATCTTGATTTTGAGGATGTGGATACAATTAGGTACGCAAATCTGGTATTTCTCAGGCATATTAAAACAACTAGACAAATAAAAACCGCTTTCGTACAGTGAATTATACAGGGTATTCCATCTCAAACGAGCTACCATGAATATCTTGGTTATTTTCAAAACTACTGCAATAAGAAAAAACCGGTCGATTTTTGTTTCGAGGGGGAAAATTTTTGAGGTGCGCATTCAACATAAACAGGCCAATTCAATGACCTTGAGATTTGAGATAGGGAAAATGGGTGTTGTCGCATGTCGTAATAAAATTTTTTATTGCAATTTCTGTACATGTAATAATAAAAGAGTATTAAAAAAACGAATTTACAATACAATACAATGCCTCTAAAGCAAATGTTCAAAGTATCTTCCATTGACTTCCATACAATAGTACAACATTGACTGTAAGCCGTCTCTCACATGGTTCAGCACAGTCGGTGTTATCTGACGACACTCCGCTATAATTCGTTCGCGTAGTTCGTCCAAATTCTCAGGCTCAGTCATAATAATTTTGGATTTAACATGTCCCCACAAAAAAATCCAAAGGGTTCAGATCAGGTGATCGGGCATATCATTCTATAGGACCTCTTCTTCCAATCCAGCGACCAGGGTATTCCAAATCGAGGTATTGACGAACTGGTGCGGCGTAGTGAGGAGGAGCTCCACCTTGTTGGAAATTCAATTGCTCTTCATGTAGTAGAGGATCATTTTCTATTTTTTCTATTATCAATGCATTAATTTCATTTTCCAATATATTGTGATAAATTTCACCATTTAAATTACCAGAAATAAACAGGGGTCCAATTAGATGATTTCCCAAAATCCCTGCCCAAACGTTTAGATTTACCGGATGTTGACTATGAGCTTCTCGATGTAAATGAGGATTAGTAGCGCTCCAAAATCTACAGTTATGTCGGTTAATCTCCCCATGAAATGAAATAGTGCATTCATCTGAAAAGCAAACATTGTACAAGAAATTTGGGTTTTCGATCATACGCTGGGTCATAATTTCGCAAAACTCTTGCCTTCGATCACATTCATCCTCATTCAATTCATGAACTAATTTAATTTTGTACGGATGGAATTTGTACTTATGCAAAATTCTAAAAACGTTAATTTTGCTAATTTTGGAAGCTGCAGAGATTTGCTGGACAGACTGCGTGTTTGTTATAAGTTGAACATGGCCCAATGTAGCCACAGCTACCCCTTCATCATTTACAATTCCAATGGAACCTCTTTTTTTATTCATTACTGAGCCCGTCTCAACAATTTAAAATCAACTCCAATACGTATTTATGACGAACGTTACGTTCGGGATGGTTTTGGTTAAAAACCCTTGCAGCAGATCGAGCACAATTTTGATTTTGGTAATAAAAAATTACCAGCTCAACACGTTCTTGCAATGGGTATACCATAATTATCTTTTAAATTCTCAACAAATCAGATAAATGTACAATGCTTGAATTGATCGAATAAAGGTCAGAACAGATAAACAAACTTGCTGTAAAGATATTCAAGGTGGCTCTGTATATATAATTGTGCAGTAAACACAAATACTATTGAAAACAGTAGAATCTAATGCTTGGTATAAGTAAAAAATAACTATTACAAATTATTTGCCATAAAAAATAATACAGTATTCAGTAGATTATGAATGATGTAGATAACTCTAAGTATTCAAAGTGCTGGGAGATGCAGATGTAAAACTACTATGCAACAAAGTAGGCATAACAGGAAAATGGCCAAAAGATTCTATAACATCAATTTTCATTCCCATACACAAGAAAGGATCCACAATAAAATATGAAAATTACAGATTTATGTAATATCACATGCTATTAAGATCCTATTGCTAATAATAGACCAGCAACTAAAGAACTACGTACAATTACAAATACCGCCGGAACAAGCAGGATTTACAAAGGAAAGAGGCACCCGATCAAATTTTTAACATCAGAGAATTAGTAGATAAATCTTGAGAGTACAATACGCTGATGCTGTTGTGCTTCATCGCCTATAAGAAGATAAGTCCTTGCTTACATATTAAGTACATTTAATAAAGAAAAATGCGAAAGGCAGGAATGTATTTTGTCAGCAAGACTGGTTAACGTATATGGGGAATATCAGACGAGCATAGGAAGATGTCTAAGTGTTTATTGGGAAATAACACCACACTTTAAAGAAAATCGCTGTATATTCCTTTAAAGTGTGGTGTTATTTCCCAATAAAAACTTAGACATTGAAAAATATGCCACAAGTATCCTTCAGAAAACGAGCATAGGAAGACTTACTAATCTTCTATTTACCGACCATATGACTCTCCTGGCGAAAGACAAAAGAAGAATTCTACAAAAAATGCTAGATTTTGTGAGAGAAGAAAGTTGAAACTTGGGATTAGAAATAAATCTAAGTTAGATGAAAATGATAATAATAGACAGATAGACCAGAGCATAGCGACGTATTCGTTTGCAAAAATTGTTTTAATTCATATATTTTTTTAAATGTCCGGGAGGTCTTCTTGATTATAAAAGTGTAAGAAGACACTTGATATCTTTTGACGGTATTGTTTAAACAACGAAAAACTATATAACTTAGAAAAAATGCATTTTTTGCAATTAATTAATTTTTTTTATATTCTTTACAATATTCCGAATGAAAAAAGTATCTTTATCTCACTCTCATCTCTATGTATAAGATGAGCAAGAGAAAGGCATACGACGCACTTGTAAATTTTTGTCGCGGCTTTTCAGCGGTAATACGTTAAAAAAATAACATTACGGTTTCTCATATAATTTAATGTAAAATTTTTATATTAATGAATAAGAAACAGTAATGTTATTTTTTACGAATTACCGCTGAAAACCCGCGAAAAATTTTTACAAGTGCGGCCTTTCTCTTACTCATCTTGTACATCGAGATGAGAGTGAGATGAAGATACTCCTCTCTCAAAAGTGCATGCGCGTAGGAAGCATATTGTTATAATGTAAAAAAAATTCAATGTTTAGGCTATTTTGTTTAATATAGTTGAAATTTTTCTAAAAATTATAGCATTTTAATTTTTAATGTATATTAATTAGGAATTTGGGCGATTTCCAATTTTAAAAAATTCATAAATATTAATAGGTTGGAGATACGATGATGGGTGTGACGACTGTTTTCATTCCAACTATTGTAAAGAATATAAAAAATAATTAATTGCAAAAAATGCATTTTTTCTAAGCTGTATAGTTTTTCGTTGTTTAATCTTACACTTTTATAATCAAGAAGAACTCCCGGACAATAAAACAAATTATAAATTAAAACAAGTTTGCACCACTATGCCCTGCACTAAGAGGTAATACCTTAATGTTTAAGCACATTCTTGGAAATAACACCACAAGTCAGGAAATTTCGGTATGTTTCCAAACGTTTAGGTCAGACTCCGTTGTCAATGGCAAAGAAACTATGAAAAAAGGAGGTCAGTAAAGTTAGCACCGCCATTTTACAGAAACTCAAATTAAAACATATGGGAATTACGAGCTATTTAGGAGCTCTTGATTTTTACCTAAATTGATTTTTGAGCTCAATATTTACTATGGAAAAAGTGCAAAAAACTATTGGCGGTGCTAACTTTACGTAAAGTTAGCACCGCCATCTCAGAAAAACAAACAAAAAAATTTTGTGAGGCGTCTCAAATTAGGAGCTATTTACGAGCTTTTAATTGACGTATTGAACGTCAACCCCTAAATTTGTCTAAGGGGTAAAATCCACCCCCGAAAAAATATTGAATTTTAATTTTAAATTTAAAATCTATTAAAATTATCTCCGATTTACGAACTCTTTCCTGGTGTAATGCACATAAACATCTAAAAATGTCTAAGGGGTGAAAACAACCCCCCAAGTATGCAGTTTTTTCGAATTTTATGATTATTAAATTTTGAAAAATATCAGCATGATCTACAATTTACGAGCTTTCCAACGGTATATTACACGACAACATTCAAATTACTGGAAGGGGTGCAAACCACCCCCAAATTATGCAGTTTTTTCAAATTTTATGATTTATAGATTTTTAAAAATACCAGCACGATCTACGATTTACGAGCTTTCCAACGGTATATTACACGACTACATTCAAATTACTGGAATGGGTGCAAACCACCCTCCAATTATGCAGTTTTTTCAAATTTTATGATTTATAAATTTAAAAAAATACCAGCATGATCTACGATTTACGAGCTTTCCAACGGTATATTACACGACAACATTCAAGTTACTAGAAGGGATGCAAACCACCCCAATTATGCAGTTTTTTCAAATTTTATGATTTATAAATTTTAAAATATACCAGCATGATCTACGATTTACGAGCTTTCCAACGGTATATTACACGACAACATTCAAATTACTGGAAGGGGTGCAAACCACCCCCAAATTATGCAGTTTTTTCAAATTTTATGATTTATAGATTTTTAAAAATACCAGCACGATCTACGATTTACGAGCTTTCCAACGGTATATTACACGACTACATTCAAATTACTGGAATGGGTGCAAACCACCCTCCAATTATGCAGTTTTTTCAAATTTTATGATTTATAAATTTAAAAAAATACCAGCATGATCTACGATTTACGAGCTTTCCAACGGTATATTACACGACAACATTCAAGTTACTAGAAGGGATGCAAACCACCCCAATTATGCAGTTTTTTCAAATTTTATGATTTATAAATTTTAAAATATACCAGCATGATCTACGATTTACGAGCTTTCCAACGATATATTACACAACAACATTCAAATTACTGGAAGGGGTGCAAACCACCCCCCAATTATGCAGTTTTTTCAAATTTTATGATTTATAAATTTTGAAAAATACCAGCATGATCTACGATTTACGAGCTTTCCAACGGTATATTACACGACAACATTCAAGTTACTAGAAGGGATGCAAACCACCCCAATTATGCAGTTTTTTCAAATTTTATGATTTATAAATTTTAAAATATACCAGCATGATCTACGATTTACGAGCTTTCCAACGATATATTACACAACAACATTCAAATTACTGGAAGGGGTGCAAACCACCCCCCAATTATGCAGTTTTTTCAAATTTTATGATTTATAAATTTTGAAAAATACCAGCATGATCTACGATTTACGAGCTTTCCAACGGGATATTACACGACAACATTCAAACTACTGGAAGGGGTGCACCACCCCCCAATTATGCAGTTTTTTCAAATTTTATGATTTATAAATTTTGAAAAATACCAGCATGATCTACCAGTTACCAGCTTTCCAACGGTATATTACACGACTACATTCAAATTACTGGAACGGGTGCAAACCACCCCCCAATTGTGCGGTTTTTTTCAAATTTTATGATTTATAAATTTTAAAATATACCAGCATGATCTACGATTTACGAGCTTTTCAACGATATATTACACAACAATATTCAAATTACTGGAAGGGGTGCAAAAACCACCCCCAATTATGCAGTTTTTTCAAATTTTATGATTTATAAATTTTGAAAAATACCAGCATGATCTACGATTTACGAGCTTTCCAACGGGATATTACACGACAACATTCAAACTACTGGAAGGGGTGCACCACCCCCCAATTATGCAGTTTTTTCAAATTTTATGATTTATAAATTTTGAAAAATACCAGCATGATCTACCATTTACCAGCTTTCCAACGGTATATTACACGACTACATTCAAATTACTGGAACGGGTGCAAACCACCCCCCAATTGTGCGGTTTTTTCAAATTATAATAAGATTGTAAGTTCCTATACTTAAGAAAAAACAAGAACTTGATGAAACTAAATTTTTCAGTGCTGGATTAACTCACAAAATATTGTTTCTCAATTAATTCATTCATTATGCGGTTTGTACACCAGTAATGTAGTTTTGCCAATAAGGATACTCAGTAATGAAAAAGATATTACCATCTTATTAGTCCAACCCCAATATTTTTGCATAATTATTTTAGTCCATTTTCAAATATCTAAATTTAGAACGTTATTTTTGGCCTATTAAAGAATTTTCATTTTAGATTTTGATGAAACATTCGAACAAGCCTTCTTGCCGCTGTTGTAATGGCCTTTTCTGTAGCATGAAAAAATAAATTTGAATACACTGATTATGTGAATATATTGAAAACAGTTCTCTGATAATTGTTATCTAATATTTGATTGGTGCCACTGGTTCTAGTGGAGGCAATATATTTTATTAAAGCAGTAAAAAATTCGTAATGTGGTATTTTCTATTGCAGGGTTACTTAAATTCTTGAATCACATAAGTAATATACGCCACTCTGTACTCATCCTTTACGTTCAAACTCATATATAATATACTTCATTATACAATTAATCGCTATCATTTGATTTAAGAACATTTCTTTTTGAAATTCAAGTACCTTGAATTTCTCTCAATAAGTAGGTATATTGAAGTAGTTATTTATATATTTATTGTCAATAAACATTTTAACAAAATAATCTAATATATTTTATGACATTAACCAGTAATTTCAAATGTGAAATCGTCCATCTATGGAAATTTTACTGAGTTATTAGTTACAGGTAGGAATATTGACACCTAGATGGCGAGACAACACATTTGTTTAATTCATTCAAGTACCTTTTATGTCTTCCTATTTGTATATTTGGTTTGCTATGAATAATTTGATTATTGTGGGTACAAAAATAATAGTTGAAAGAATAAGAACGAAATACATTGCCCTCTCAGATACCAAACTCCTGTTTTATATTTCTTGTATAGATTATAGATTCAGCCCATTTTCAAATGGTAAAGGTTAGACAAAAATAAGAATATTATTTGACTTATATTTTCTGAAGGTTGGTTGAAAAATGCCGACTGGAATTAATCTGTGCATTTCGTAATACATATAAAAATATTTCTATTTGAAACAACTGTTTTAATATGTTAATTAGAAACAAAAAAACTTTTAATATTTTCATCCATTTCAAAACTCTGACAGTTTGAAATAATTAGTTATTTAGGTAGTTACTTGCACCTTTCAGGTGATTTTGAAGTGGTCCTGCAATGTATCATTGAAGAGGTACTAAATCATAATTTATGTTGCTAGTTTTATAAATTTAAGAACTACAAATTTGGAAAAAAATTGCATAATTTGGGGGTTGTTTGCATTCGTTACAATAATTTGAAAGTAAGTGTTATATATCCTTGAAGAGCTTCTAAATCGTAGATTAGGCTGTCAGTTTTGAAAATGAACAAAATCACATAATATAGACAAACTGGGAAATTAAGGGGGTTGTTTGCACCCTTTCCAAAAATTTTAATGTAGTATTTTAAAGCTCGTAAATCGTAGATCATGCTGATATATTTTTCAAAATTTATAAATCATAAAATTTGAAAAAACTGCATAATTGGGGGGAGGGGCGGCTTGCATCCTTTCCAAAATCTTGAATACAAACGTATAATATCCGTTGAAAAGCTCGTAAATCGTAGATCATGCTGGTATATTTTAAAATTTATAAATCATAAAATTTGAAAAAACTGCATAATTGGAGGGTGGTTTGCACCCCTTCCAGTAATTTGAATGTAGTCGTGTAATATACCCTTGGAAAGCTCGTAAATCGTAGATCATGCTGGTATTTTTCAAAATTTATAAACCACAAAATTTGAAAAAACTGCATAATTGGGGGGGTGGTTTGCACCCCTTCCAGTAATTTGAATGTTGTTGTGTAATATACCGTTGGAAAGCTCGTAAATCGTAGATCAAGCTGGTATTTTTCAAAATTTAATAATCATAAAATTCGAAAAAACTGCATATTTGGGAGGTTGTTTTCACCCCTTAGACATTTTTAGAAGTTTATGTGTATTACACCAGGAAAGAGCTCGTAAATCGTAGATAATTTTAATAGATTTTAAATTTAAAATTCAATATTTTTTCGGGAGTGGTTTTTACCCCTTAGACAAATTTAGGGGTTGACTTTCAATACGTCAATTAAAAGCTCGTAAATAGCTCCTAATTTGAGACGCCTCACAAAAATTTTTTGTTTGTTTGTTTGTTTGCGGTGCTAACTTTACGTAAAGTTAGCACCGCCAATAGTTTTTTGCACTTTTTACTTAGTAAATATTGAGCTCGAAAATCAATTTAGATAAAAATCAAGAGCTCCTAAATAGCTCGTAATTCCCATATGTTTTAATTTGAGTTTCTGTAAAATGGCGGTGCTAACTTTACTTACATGAAAAAAGGCATAATTCTAACTTGTAAAATTTAAATGTTTGACAATATCTATTATTTTAATTTTACATTTAAAACTGTGCCATTTTTCATAGTTTCTTTGGGGTTGACAACGTTTGAAAATATACAAAAATTTCGTGACTTGTGGGTCATTTCCAGAAAGAGCTTAAACATTGAAAAAATATGCTACCAATATCCTTCAGAAAAGAGCAATACCTTAACACAACGGAATATTGCGGATGAATTAGAAGAAGTGGCAGATTTCAGATACAATCAGGGACATGCAAAAAAGAAATCAGAAGACGAAAAGCGATAGCTCGAAATGTCATGACCAACTTGACGAAAATATGGAATGAACAACAAATCATGAAAAAGACAAAAAAAAAGTAAAACTGGATAGAAGTGTAGAATCCAAGGTAATCAAAGAAGCAGGGTGAAAAAAGACTGATGTGGTGCTGGGGTTTGATTTTACGTATTCACTTGAGTAGACAGACGCACACACATATCTAAACTGAAAGAGTTGGAGATTAAAAACTGAGTTTCCACTATTGGCCGGCGACGAATCCTACAATATTTTGGGCATATAATCAGAAGAGATGGGAATAATCTAGAAAAACTAATATAGAAAACCTAGAGAAAGAACACCAGCAAGTTGGCTCAACCAAGCAAAATGATAAGAAATACATCGGTTTCGGAAGGAACAAGACCGCCAATTATGGAGCAACAATGTAAAAGAATGCTCATAAACCTGGAAACACTGATTCGGTTTAATTCAATTTATTAGTAAAGCTTTATTATGTTTGAATTTTGATATAATTTAAAGCTTATAACTAGTTTGATCCAATGTCATTGGTTCATTTCCTGTACTCATTAATATTAACATTATATACAAAAATGTCTGGGCATTAAAAAGAAAAGATGATCCACACAAATCTGTATTTAGTCACCACTGAGATTGTTTCTATTTGAAAAACAACTTACCGTTCACCTGATCACGATAGCATTTCCAAAGCTCTTGAAACGTTGTTAGTAGTAAACCCAATCCAAATATTGTCACGCCTACGCCATTTATAAATTATTGTGGTTGAAAAGTATTTTTTATATCCCAGTTTTCGATATTTAAAAAAAAATTATATACGACAAATATCAAAGGTTCGTGAAAGCCATTTATTTTTACGTACAAAATGAACTTCAAAATATTCCATTTACGTCAAAACTGCAATAGAATGTAATTAATGTGCATGCGGTGTGAATATATCCGTATTTTTTTAATTGAGCCCTGATCAATTACGAAATGCAGGACTATAGTAGCCCGCTTCCCAACGACGATACCTTGGAAAATACTACACTTCTTAGTGAATATGGAGGTATGTGAATTATAAACCCATTAATTGTTTTTTGAGCTAGAAAGGGCGTGTTTCTGAGATACCATTAAGAAAAATAGAATAATAAGTTGTATAATTATTTTTGGATTGATGCATATTGTATTTGTTAATTACCCTCAGCTTTTGCAATCGCAAATTGCTTAATATTGTGATACAATAAATTCTTTGATGTCATGTAAAAATGTATAAACGCGTAGATTGTTTTATAATGAAATTATAAGACATGCGCGTCGTTCATAAGTAATTACGCATACGTTTAACAGGCTTTAATTGACAGTAATAGAGATAGCTTGACATTTCAGATCCATTACAACAGAGAATGAAGGTATGAATTTATTTAATAGGAACTGAACTTTTTTCATTTTAGTTTTTTTTTTTAATATACAGGTGCCACACGTATTCATTTAAATATGTTTGTTCGGTCATTTTTACCGTTAGTTAGCCTAACGCGATAGATAGTAAATAGTTGTACAAATGGTGAACTTGTGCATGTATAAACCAATTTTGACTATTTACCGTTTGTATATTTTCACTCAGGAATCAACCAACACAGTATTTATTTAGATTTAGATGTCTATTAAAAATAGGATTTTGAAAGTCTTCTTACTCTGACTGTTCAACCTTTAAGGTTAGCTAACTACCTATGTAAAAATTACAGAGAGAGAGAGAGAGAGAGAGAGAGAGAGAGAGAGAGAGAGTTGGCATTATTATTCCAGATTAATTCACGTAAATAACGAGAAGTTAATCGAAATTTAATTGAAATTGAAAAACATAAGACATTAAAAGCAAAATGTTGAACTACAAAATTTATCCAGTTCAGTAATTGAACAATAAAAAAAACTTTTTATCAATACAAGAAAACAAACAAAATGTATATCAACACCTCAAAATTACCATCAACATTTGATGTAAGGGTTAGTGGAACAACGACCAGAAGAACTAAAAACATAAAGAAAACATTTTCCATGGATTATACTAGTTAATCACAAAGGGTATTGTCTTATTTTATTTTTTTTACACTTTAGAATTGTGTCTTTTTTATTGTGGCTTCTTAAGCAACGGAGGTCAGACCTAATCCCGAAACGTTTGGAATATATAGCAATTTTCAGTACCTAAACATTGAAAAATATGCCCCAAATATCATTCAGAAAACAATAAAATTAACTGTATTGAACACAAGGTTGGTATCAAAAGTAAAATTATATATACTGACATAGTACCTACCAAGTGAAATCCAAAACTTATAAACTAAATTCAACCGTATCGAAGCATCTTCCAGATTGAAATTTAAAAAAATCGAGTAGATTGTCAGGGTATAGTAGTTAAACAACAATCAGTGGCAATTCTTCCTGGCTCCAGGTTGAAAGAGTTGCTATAGCATGAGCAGTGATGAAATGGTCAGGTCACTTAAGATAATCTGCCCTCGAACCACCCCAAGAACTTCTAGAACAACATTAAGATTCTTCAAATAGATCTAAGGAATACCTGCAAAAATTTAAGGCTCAAGTTTGACTTTTAATACATCTTGTTTGTTCAGAGCAAACGGAGATTTTACAGAGGAATTTGCCACACAAAATTTCAGCAGTGGCATCAGACACACCGAAATCCAGAAATGTATCCAACTCAGCTGCATAATTAAGTGCCCTTTAATTAAAATGAGTAATGAATTTGATCACACAAGGAGTGAGATCAGTTTTATTAGACCGAGTAAAAGGTATTAGAAGAGACGACCACAGAGACAAGCCAAGAGCATAACCAGATGGGAATTATACGAAGACAGCAGCAGCTTAGTCATCCATTGTAAAGGCAATGGCAGAGTCAGCCAGATAATATTCGACAGTAATGCTACTATAGCCATTATCAAACAAATAGTTTTGAGATCATACGATATCCATCTCACGGACGAAAACCATCACTTGCAAATCAATATTAAGAGAAGATAATTAAACAGTATGGGTTCAAATTTGATCCAAAATACATATACTCCAATAGTCGGATGAGGTATTTGTAGGGACGAGACCAACCGAAGTCTATACCCATTCAGTGAACCTTTTTGGAAAATCTACAGCGAAGGTAGAGACGAATCATGTAGAAGAGGCAAGGATACTCATGACTAAAACATGATAATTTTAGGAGATAGATATGGGTCAAAGGAACTATGGTTCAAAATAAGAGACTAGATACAGATTTTAACTGCAACATAGGCTATTTTCTAGACATCTTAGAGGAGAACGACACGCTTTTGGGTCTACAAAATTTGACGCAGGCCATAAAAAGTCCTGCAAAGATGATCTGCCTTCTGAATGGACTTGTTCAATAGCTAGTGAACGATACAAGCTGAGTACGCCTACGTACCAGCCCTACTGAACATACACCTGAAAAATCTGAAATATCCGGTATCATTTTCAGTTTTCACCTAGTGTGAATTGCTCAATATTAAGGAGAAGAATAGTCAAATAGGGACATGCAAAAGGAAGCATAGATACGAACCTACGTCGGTGACAAAAACGACATTATCTCTATGCTATGGCTTTCGGCAGATGTTAGTTGAGAATAGTAACAGGTGTATTGAAGCTCCCAGAATTCGCAGTGAAACATCTACAGACAATAAAATACTTCGACATTATTAGAAAAATCCTTTAAATAAAGTCAAAATTTTAAAGAGTTATCAGATCAATAATTTTGATATTAGTATTTATATTCAGAGTTTGGTGATATGACGTAAGGCGCAATATGCTACACTATCTTATTTCGTTGAGTAAATTAATTATCAGAAAAATTAACCAATTTGCTACTTGTGCAGGAAGACCAAATTATACTCTTCTTTAAATATGATCGATAAGTACCATTGAGTACAAGACAAGTACAAAATTGCCTAACTAACTTGGCTTCAATTATTTTATGAAAACTTACTTTTTGTGAGGAGTAGGTCGGCTTGTTGTGTGTATAATAAACGGATATGACCCAAAAAATTCAAAATTCTTAGCTCATTATATATCAACGTAGAACTATCTTCACGCACACATTCCTAAAAATACTAGTCAGATTGAAAAATTGTCAGTAAAATAAAGAACTAATATATAATGTTGATAAACCAATTTTTTAAATTATTACTTTAAATTGGCAATGAAGGGAAATATTTTTAATCACATAATAGGTACTTTACCTTATTTGTCAAGTTACTATGCTTTATTTGCCCATTATTTAATAATACTTTTCGGGTCAAACTTGTTCTACAGGGCGTTACGAAACCAAATTGAAAGTAAAAATAATACTATATTGGAAACTAAGCTGATTACAAAACACATTTTTATGCATATTTATTTTGATGTGTTACACTGTTAAAATTATATAAGTTATTTTTGGAACACCCACAACAATTTATAGCCTTTTCACACGGTGAACTATCATTTATTATTTACATAATAACAACTCCTTAGCATATTTAAAAAATTGATTTGCTTGGAACTTTTTCAGTTCTGAGGAATGGAACTTCTAATATTTGTTGGTGTTTGCTATGTTTTGCAATATAAAATTCTTATTTCTTTTACCCGCTCTCTTTAAAGTCTCCCTGTGTTATCTGTTTCCTGTTTTCAAATTTTACTAAACTGGTTGAACTGAAATAATAGCAGCAATCATAACGAACGATAAAGTTTGCCAACAACATAGAAACTGTGATAAACTTGATTTACTAGATAGAGAGCGTTTAAATATTTATACAGAAACATGTAAGCAAACATTATTAGAGATAAAACTAGTAAGCTAGTTGAAAATTTGCATATTAATTATTTTGGTACATTGAAAATATTTTCTTCATTGTTTGGATAATTTAAATTATTGAGGGTTTGAACCTGAAACACAAATAATGCTTGAAAACTACACTCTTAACAGTTTCTTCTTTCATTCACGAAACTATATAATGGTACATTTATACTAGAAATTGTTGGCTGCTCCCTTAGAAAATGAATAAATAGCATGTATTAACTGCAAAATTCCATATCTTAGATCACACTGCTCCAAATTAGTTTTTCAGAATTGGTACATTTCTTATTATTAAATGTCGATGAACTGTTGTTTTGTGGGTTTTGAGACAATATTCAAAACATATATTTGATCAATGCACACAAATTCACAGAGCTCAGTAGACTAAGGAGGCTACAAATTTTTGTTAAGACCCAGTATTAAGAGATTGATACCCTATAGGAATTGGAGGCATTTTCATACAATTCTATTAGAGGTATATCCCAAAAGCAGCAGTAAGTTACCTACAATTTGTAGTATTAAACCAATAATATTGAAAATGGGAGACAATGTGAAGCAAACGCAGAAACACTTAATCTAGTCAATACTGCAATTTTATTCTACAAAACAAATATGGCAGAAGAGGTCTATAAAGAAGAATGTCAGACCTTAAGTAAATGGTTCCCCCTAAGCACAACAGAACTTTTCAAAAAGTGTTCAATAAAGTCAGGATAGCTATGTTAACTTCCCAAAGCGATAGGCACTAAAATAAGAAGACAAAATTTAACAGAGCCAACGTCTTATGCAACCACAAAAGTATCTAATAGTTTATAAGCCAATAATGAGAGATTTTTTTATTAGCTTGTATTGTGAATAGTAATGAAATGATAATAACGCCATCAGTAGAAAAGTATTTTCATCAATTTATTGCTTTCTTGTTATAAAAGCTGGAACGTTATTCTTCATCATGCTTCATGCTAATGATAGCTTATGATTAGCTTGAGATTAATCCTACTCGAAATCAATATTATTTAGCAGTATTGCAGAATGGCAGTTCAAATAATTTATAGAAATAATGTACTTTGATAACGACATTATATATCAAATATTTTGAACGCACATGAAATGTACTTCACTTTGTATATTCGAATTTTCATCACAATGTCGTCAAATGTATTGATAATGCTTGTGAATATTGACCTAAGCGGCAACCGTTACTTTTCTACAGATGCCTTGATAGTGGAGGATTCAGCCAGTGAAAATTAAATTAATAAGAGGAAACAGTAAACTGGTAGCCATAAACCTAAAAACCATTGGAAAAATACATGTGCATGCACAAATACTAGACAGGAAAAAAAACCTAATAAAGTGCAAAGACTTTTTTAAAATCGTAACCTACTTCGAAGTAGAACTAATAAGTTGGAAAATAACAAAAACACAACACTAGACAACAAATAAAACATTCACTTTTGTTATGTACCTACACACAAAATAAAAAAAATGTGAAGAATAAAAGGGGCTCATTTTTTACTAATTAACTACCTACCTATTTAGTATATTTTTGGAATGGTACCAAGCAAACCTAAAACCCTGCATTGCTTAATTATCTACTACTTCATCAAACTTGATGGTTGCTTCTCGTATAACAAAAAAAGGTATTAGAGTGTGAACTATTGAACATGCCTTTAATTTATGGAATAATATTTGCTCTTATTTAAAAAAGTTACGTATTAGGTAATATTTCATAACAAAATTGCCAATTTTTTCGAGCACCACCATTTCAATCAGCACAAATAATTACAATTATTACCTATGTCTATCTTAAATAGCAAGAAACTTAGTAAAAGAAGAAGAATAACTAATTCAGTATCAGAAAAGAACGACTGACAACCCTCACCGTTTCGACTGCTATTTTGAAATTTTTATTAGTGTTGCCCAAAATGTGATTAACTCTGGGTGAACGATCCAAATAAACATGCAGCATACATTTTACTAAATATTTCTTGTTGTTTTCTGAATGATATTTGTGGCATATTTTTCAATGTTTTAGTACTTTTTGGGAAATAACACCAAGTTACGTCAGAAGTCAAATAACAGATATCGTCAAACATTATAAATTAGGTTTTAAAATTGTGGCTTTTTTATTGAGATTTTCTTAACTATTGACAACGGGGCCTAGACTCCGAAACGTTTGAAAATTTCGTGACTTGTGGTGTTATTTCCCAAAAAGTACTTAAACATTAATATTTCTTGAATACAATTTTGTTTGAAATGCAAGATTTAAGTAATACAGAACAATCAGCTGATTATCCGAAGAGTACAAATATTTATAACATCATTTCCCTACATTAATTTTGCACGGTATAGTTCTCGTAAGCTTCAGTTAACTTCCATGTCAAGGTGAAAATCACGCAACATCCATCTTTGTTAATCGAATTAAAGAAATGTAGTATGTGATTATTAAGACAATATTCAAGGATATCATTAACTTAAATTAACATTTCTAATAAATAATTGTCATCTCTAAAATATAAGTGGTTCAGGCAATAAATTAAATTATTTTGGTTTTCATCGTTTTTATAAAACATAATATTAAAAAATTGATGATATACTGAAAATAACATTAATATTAAGAGTAAACTTTAATTTTAATAGAAACAGTGGTGTAGATAATGGAGATGAACGGGATATATCCCCCCACTAGCGTTCCTCATAAATAAGGGAGAAACAACGAAAGATAGATAGAGAGAGAGAGAGAGAGAGAGAAAGAAAAACTAAAAGCCGAGAACTAACTAGACTTAATTACTGAAACAAAAAAAATCGAAATCTTATATTATATATATATATATATATATATATATTGTAATTGAATGTATTATAAAGAATTTTTAAATGTATGATTTTACCTCAGGGTCTTTTTTGCTTGGGTTCAAAATTGTAGATCTTATATAAATAAATGAATTTTATACTTATCTTATAAGTCTCTCTTTCTTCTTCGTTACACTATCACTTTTTTTAAAATTTTTAAATATATATTTTCCACTTTATTTTTTTAAAGATTTTTAGAAGACTAATAAATAATTTTCAAATTCTGGATCAAATTACAATTTATTAATAATGATTTTCCACAATACAATTCTGATATATATAATATTGCCTTTTCAACAAAATAAATTTCCTGGTTACTTAAATCTTATTAAATTTCTATCGATTTGTTACAAAAAATATTTCAATACTCTAAACAACAATATTCATTATACTAAATTGAAAACACCTTTATTTGTATCACTGATTGATTTTAGATTTCAATAATCTGTTTATTATAAAAATGTTTCAAAAACTCACAGTTGTCTGGCTTGAATTCCCTTTTCCTTAATTTTGGTTTTAGTATACTGCTTCCTGATTTGTTTTGGTTAATAAACTAAATTCTGCTACTCAATTGATATGTTTGCTGTTGCACCAATATTAATATTTTTTAACAAAATTTGATTTATCTCTTCCTCCAATAAATTTCAAAAAAAATTCCTTTTATGGAATATTTAAATTTATGATTTCCAATTGTTGATTCAAAATTTATAAAAATTTTAATTTCCAACTTAATTTCTTGTCAAAACTGACATGGAACACTTATTCCAATGAGATCACAGAACATTTATCTGGTTGTCATGGAAACGCAATATTACAGGAACGAAATTTTCAACTGCTCTGGTCGACGATCGGAAAACAAAGAGGACCTTTCAATGTCAGATTTCCTATTTATGTAATAAATCTTGCCACCTGCTATTTCCATTTCCGCTTTAATTTATTTTATTAATTTCCAAATATGTTTGTTCTAAATCATATGCAAAAATCTAAACAAATTTTAATTTGAATTTCAATACCGTTTACTATTATAAATTTTATCTAAATCACTTAATTCATGTTTTCAAAAATTTTGATTTGATACTTGTCACCTGCTGGTCACCAGTCATTTAACAGGTACTTAAAAAAATTGGATTTTACTGAAATTAAGACTTAATATCTTTTGAACTATTAAATTTTCATAAACTATGCTCTAAGCTCTTTCTAACGGTGTAAATCTCTTTAGTATTCCATCATTCATTCCGATTTTTAACGGTTTTTACAATTCTGACATTTCAAATCTCTAAATATTTAACAAATTTATGTATTTAAAATTAATTTTGATCCAAATGTGTTATATTCAGTGTTCTCATGGCCTAATATGTGATTTAAACTTGTTTTACAAACTCTACTGTGATTTTCATAAGTGAATTTAACCTCTTTGATGTTTGGCCTAAATGTGTTTCCTGCCTAGATTTTCTTATGTAAGTATCCAAATTCTACTACACTCTGCATGATAAATTATCTAGCTTTATATGCCACCTTTTATCCTCTCAACAATTTGCTTTTGAAACATTCTTTTTACATAGTTTATATTTTTAGGTTAACTATCTGTTATTGATTTCTGCAATTCCTTTCTTTATTAGATATGTATAAATTTTATTTACAATTTCCCATTCCTTTACTTATTTGAATTGCTTTTACTTTTGTATTATCTCATGTCTGTTTAAATCCATTACAAATTTCCCCAAAATTTTACAAAATAAATTCTTTTAGTTTTAACTTAAGAATTTATTTTGCTGAAATTTTCCAATACTTTCTTAATATCCATATATTTTTTTAACCTTTTATATTTATTAATTTTTATTTCATTTTTTTAGCTATCAAGAAAATCAATTAACAACAATACTGTGAACAAATTAAATATGAATGATTAACAACTCAACAAGAAAACTCAATAAATTATATATATACATCAATGATAAACTCTCAACAACTCTACAACTACTAGTATATTATTTACAAACTTATCCAAGATATGCTGTTCAAACTTTTGGAATCAACATTCTTAGTAAGTTTCCAATCATCATGTATCGTTCCCATTTTATTATTATTATTTTTTTTTAACCAATTCTTTTATTTTAAATCAAATCATTAATAATTATTTTTTTCTTTCCCTCTAGTTATATCAAGACTTTATCTGGTTGTTCCCTAGTATCTTATCAGTGAAAATTATAAGATTTCTACAAACATGTTATTAATTTTAAAATATTCTGACTAGTATCCATTGATATTATTATAATATTTTTCCATATTGTCCTTGTTTAATTTTAAATTAAGTTGTACATATTTTCATTAATTTAAGATTTATGCTTTTAGTTCATAAGTTTCTTCTTCTCTTTGTAATTTTTCTCAACACTCTCACTTTTCCTTTTCTTCTAACTTATTTGCTTCCATTCCATCTCCATACTTTCTTGCTATTCTATAATTCTTGCCTACAGGATAATTATATTTCTTCATATGTTACCGCATTTTTACTTCATTATTCTGTACCTTAGTACCTTCTTATTTCATCATTATTTCATACCTTCTTATAATTCTTTTATTATAACCGCATTTATATCATATATTCATTTATAATTCATCATATTTTGAAATACTTGTTATCATCCTGTTTCTTTTTCCTACTGTCTCCACACAAATCATTCACCATCTACTATCTTACTTATCCATCACCTGCATTCTTATTTATTTTAATCATTTTACTCTGAACATATATTTCTAAATTTCTTCATTTCACTTCTTTTTAATTAATTATTGTTGTTTTCTATTTATATTTTGTACAATATGGATATTAATTATCTTATTTTATATATAATATTTGAAAATACTATCAATGTTGTATATGCCTTTGATCTTCTGTGTCTTGATGTCCACCAACTCATAACTGTTCACTCCATCTCTTGTTTTTACCATATACGGACTTATTATGATGATACTTCCCTATGAAGGTCCTTTACTTATCTTCAATTTGCTCATTATTTTTTTTTATCTTGATCTTTCATTAATTTTCATTTCCATGTTCCTGTGCTAATGTTGGTCTTCCATCCATCCTTCCTGATCTATATTTGTATTTTATATTTTTTCCTGGTTTTCCAGTTTACTTTTGGGTTTATTCCCCAGTAATAAACTGTGTTCTGATGAGTTTCCCACAAAACTTTCCACATTTTCCATATACATGCTCATCTTCATATATTCTTGCTCATACTTCTTATTCATGCTTGGTTTCATGTAATCTGTATGATAATTCATTTTACTCATTATTGTTACCAAAAATCCTATTTTCCCCACTGTATATCCATCTTCATTCATTTCCACTTCCATAATTTACATATTTTTCTATTAACTTTAATTTTTCATATAATTTCATTTTTCTACTATGTTCTGGTATAAACTTTTCATTTTTCATTTGTGTTCCTGCTTCTGCTTGGTTACTTTGAATTTTGACTTTTTCCCCAACTTTTGCTCTTTCTTCTTGGTGTGTCACTATAACTTGTTTGTCTTGCTCTTCATGTAATGTAGTATTTTCATATTTTTCTTCAGCCTTGTCCAGCTTTGAATCATCTTCTTGATTTTCTTGACCTTTACATGGTTCTATAAATTTATTCTCTTATTTGTTTCATACCAACTTTCACTTCTTTGATCACTTGTTGCCAATTATTTTCTATTGTTTTGCTATTTTCATATATTTCTCTTTTAAAATCTTCTAGATTCCTTTCAATATCTTCTTTCATACTATTTATCTCTTGTTTTAAACTTGTATCCATTTTTAAACTCAACTCCTGTTTCATATTTTCCATTTCTTGTCTTATTATTTGATTATTTTCATTCATATCTTGTTTTATATCTGACATATTAGAATTTACATTTCCTATATCTTGTTTTAAATCTTGTTTTACACTGCCAATTTCTTGCATCATTCTCTTCATCATCTCCATCAATTGTAGATTACCATCAAATCCAATACTTGCATTTTCTCAGACCTTGATTCTTCTGGTTGTCCTTCTACAACCACATGCTCTGAAATGATTTGAATATTTTGTTCTTCAATTTGCTCTTCACTTCCACTTACTTCTTGTATATCTTCTGTTCCATGCATATCCTGCTCCATTTCTTCAGACATATGTTCTTCTGGATTATCCACTGATTTTGCAGCTCTAGTTTTTACCATTTTTAATAAATTATTTTTTTAACACAATTTCTTTATTTATTAATATATATGATTTAAATTTATTATTATTGTTTTATTTTTTGACTTATATTGTTTCTTTATCTATATGTATTTTTATAAATTCCCACCAAGTTTTTACGAAATTGCAAAAATCACTTATTTTTTTATAATTTCAAATATTCTTACCTTTTATCTTATCTCTTTAACCAAATTATCACACAATTTACTTTATCAGGAAATTTATTTTGTTCTTTCTTTATTTAAATCTGACAATTATTATATTTAATTTTTATATAGGACCCACTAATTTTGAGCCCCTTTAGTTGTTTGCCTTTTTTTAATTGAATGATATGAAATTGTAAACTACCTAACAATGTTTTTCTAATGCCACACTAGTTTTGATTCCAATTTTTTTATTTTTTATTATAAGATCCACTAATTTTCGAGCCCTTTTAGTTGGGTGCCATTTTGTAATTGAAAAGCCCCACGTTGGGCGCCAATTTGTAATGACTGTATTATAATGAATTTTTAAATGTATGATTTTACCTCAGGGTCTTTTTTGCTTGGGTTCAAAATTGTAGATCTTATATAAATAAATGAATTTTATACTTATCTTATAAGTCTCTCTTTCTTCTTCGTTACACTATCACTTTTTTTAAAATTTTTAAATTATATTTTCCACTTTTTTTTTTTAAAGATTTTTAGAAGACTAATAAATAATTTTCAAATTCTGGATCAAATTACAATTTATTAATAATGATTTTCCACAATACAATTCTGATATATATAATATTGCCTTTTCAACAAAATAAATTTCCTGGTTACTTAAATCTTATTAAATTTCTATCGATTTGCTACAAAAATATTTCAATACTCTAAACAACAATATTCATTATACTAAATTGAAAACACCTTTATTTGTATCACTGATTGATTTTAGATTTCAATAATCTGTTTATTATTAAAAAATGTTTCAAAAACTCACAGTTGTCTGGCTTGAATTCCCCTTTTCCTTAATTTTGGTTTTAGTATACTGCTTCCTGATTTGTTTTGGTTAATAAACTAAATTCTGCTACTCAATGATATGTTTGCTGTTGCACCAATATTTATATATTTTAACAAAATTTGATTTATCTCTTCCTCCAATAAATTTCAAAAAAAATTCCTTTTATGGAATATTTAAATTTTATGATTTCCAATTGTTGATTCAAAATTTATAAAAATTTTAATTTCCAACTTAATTTCTTGTCAAAACTGACATGGAACACTTATTCCAATGAGATCACAGAACATTTATCTGGTTGTCATGGAAACGCAATATTACAGGAACGAAATTTTCAACTGCTCTGGTCGACGATCGGAAAACAAAGAGGACCTTTCAATGTCAGATTTCCTATTTATGTAATAAATCTTGCCACCTGCTATTTCCATTTCCGCTTTAATTTATTTTATTAATTTCCAAATATGTTTGTTCTAAATCATATGCAAAAATCTAAACAAATTTTAATTTGAATTTCAATACCGTTTACTATTATAAATTTTATCTAAATCACTTAATTCATGTTTTCAAAAATTTTGATTTGATACTTGTCACCTGCTGGTCACCAGTCATTTAACAGGTACTTTAAAAAAATTGGATTTTACTGAAATTAAGACTTAATATCTTTTGAACTATTAAATTTCATAAACTATGCTCTAAGCTCTTTCTAACGGTGTAAATCTCTTTAGTATTCCATCATTCATTCCGATTTTTAACGGTTTTTACAATTCTGACATTTCAAATCTCTAATATTTAACAAATTATGTATTTAAAATTAATTTTGATCCAAATGTGTTATATTCAGTGTTCTCATGGCCTAATATGTGATTTAAACTTGTTTTACAAACTCTACTGTGATTTTCATAAGTGAATTTAACCTCTTTGATGTTTGGCCTAAATGTGTCTTCCTGCCTAGATTTTCTTATGTAAGTATCCAAATTCTACTACACTCTGCATGATAAATTATCTAGCTTTATATGCCACCTTTTATCCTCTCAACAATTTGCTTTTGAAACATTCTTTTTACATAGTTTATATTTTTAGGTTAACTATCTGTTATTGATTTCTGCAATTCCTTTCTTTATTAGATATGTATAAATTTTATTTACAATTTCCATTCCTTTACTTATTTGAATTGCTTTTACTTTTGTATTATCTCATGTCTGTTTAAATCCATTACAATATATATATATATATATATATATATATACCAAAGAAATATTTTTCGAATATAAATTATATCGTCATTTCATAGACGGGGTTAATTTCAAAGCAAGTAAGAAAGTTCATATATTCTTTAGTCATGTCACAAATAAAAAAAAATAATAATATAAACTTATAACAATTTATTTTTCGCTAACAAAACAGGAACATTTCTAGAAATAAATCTGGATCCTATTCCGGAATTAGAATTTATAGGCCAGAATCACTACCGGAAAGATGAAGAACGACTATGATGGTATAAAAAGGCTGACGTACACCAAGAGTTCAGTTGAGTAGATAGTAGCGTATTGGAACATCTGACCTGTGAGTGCATCGATCTTGTTAAAAGTAAATATTTTGTAGTGAAACGTATTGTAAATTATTTCAGGAAAAATAAAAACTATTTCTGGTGAATTGTTTTGAACCTACGGAGTCCGTAATAACATGTATTAATTAACTCTATTTAGCATAATGTTTTATGCTTTCCTTGATTTTCAGAATGATATTGATAATATTGTAATCATATCAGAAATAGAACTATCAGAATTATAATAAACATAAATTTATTATTATTATTTGCCGCCAAACTTACTATTATTTCCACAAAAGGTTGCTATTTATTGACATGTGTCACAATTTTCAAATTATGAGTTACACTTGATTTCCCTGCAAATCGGAAAAATTACATAATATTCATGATGAAATACATACTTATTACTTGTCAATTAACCAAAAAACACAGTGAAAATAGTGGAATAATAAGAACATAATTCGGAGTATTTGGCTATTTCATTTACAGAATACTGCTTAAATTTTGATGAATGTAATTTACATAACTCTTTGTTGATTAACAACTTATCCAAGAGGTCTTATTTTTCCCACTTATTCTTCGGTTCATTGATTCTAGGATGGTAAATATCATTTTTAGTAACCATTACAGAATAGAAACGGAATAAATCTATCATTTGACTATAATATTCTTGGAAACCATCGTGTTAGTTTTATGGTAAATAATTTTATGGTAAAAAAAAATAAAAAAAAATAAAATAAATCTTTCCTAGATTTCAAACAAATTCTAACACGAATAAATCACTAACACCATTATCTTGTTTAATATCGACGACAATCAGTCGCTGGCCATTACCAGTTCGATTTTTTTATATAGTACAACAAGCTTTCTCCGGGACCTTTGTCATAAAATATCCTACAATTCGCATTTGTATCATCCAAAATAAAAATATATTTGTGTTCTCTTCTCAGTTTAAATAAATTTATTTTGTCTCAAAGAGAACAGACCATAGCTGAACACTTAAAAACTATACTCCAAACAGTATACTAGTGAAACGTTCAGGCACATTTAGCAATAAAGTTTTCAAGTGCACTGTTAAATGACAATTTAATTTTACGGCGACAAATCTATAAAGCCCTCATTACAATATAAGTTCATTGTGGACCTGTACATATTATAACAGCCATTAATTATATTATTTATTTAAAGGACTGCAAAATGTTAGACAAGAATATAAATTTTAAAAGTTTTGAAAAAAAATGGGAAAAAGTTTCACCTCCTACTTTTCAAATTTTAGATATTATCAAATAGACTGTGAACCATGAAAAGGGTTAAACACTGAAAATCATAGATTTATTTTATTTCATAAAACATGATGAGGTTAACATAGTTTGATTTACGAAAGCATTTGCCACCCTTTAGTAGAAAGCTTAATGCTAATGTTTTTCACAAACGTTGGGATTTTAGGTTTTTTGTTGTCCCAGACTTTTTCGGTAGCTAATCAAGCGCCCTATAAGAATTATGCACGTAAAAACTGAACTCAATAAAATCAATCTGAACGTTCGAATGTTACCCAATTAAAAATTATATCATATCCGACAAGTATCGTACATTCGAACACTTCCATGACATATCTTGCTTTCAACTGATTAACAAAATGATTTACACGTAATGTTTTCATTAATGGGTCTCAAAACTTGTACCTACTGCGTTATTGACACCATAAATTTTTGGTGCGTGAGCGTCCCTCATAAATTTCCGAGACGTTTCAAGTTGATCCAATTATTATTTTTAGTCAGGTGCAAGGCATTATACTACCTATGCCGGCGTAAGTACATACATAAACATTTTTAAGAATGGGCATAAATTATTGCAAGAAATCAATAAAGCCGAATAGGCAGTTTGCCGTTTTGTGCGATCAATGTGATTAACTCATAAATTTTGCCAGATGGTTTCAATTCAAACGTAACCGTCGTGTGTTATGAAGGACTGAATATTGTTATCGGGAAAAGAAAGTGAAACTAAATGACATCGATTTGTTATTTCTTGTCTTGAGGAGCGTCTGGAATTAATTTCCGAAGGCAATGCAATAATGCATTGTCATATCTTGAATCACAAAGGAGATTCATACATTGTGTTTCATTAGGGGCTATTTAAATATTATGCAAATTATTTTGCAATATTACCTCAACAGCTTCAATCAAACAGGTGGTGTTTATTAATTAAACTAATAGGAAATATAAAATTAATACCATTGAAATTTGGTCATCAAAATATTGCGTAATACTTGGATTCCGTAAATCCACTTTTACTTTAAAAGATTCTTTACTTGTAAACAATTACTGATTATTCTATAATAAAAAAATAACCCTGTTTATTCAACTAACGACTAACAAAATTTACAAATTTAATTTGATATATATCAAATATATCATGTGGGAGCTTGAAGATTTACCTCTTGACTTCAGCAGCGAAATATGTAACACTACTCCATTTGACTTTGATCGTCTCAATATTACGAATCATCTCATAGTATGGTGCCAATCAAACTAGCTGTACACCTTTTCTATAAAAAGAAGGTCATTTATTTAGTGGTTTGTCTTCTCGGGAAGATTATTTTAGCAGAGATACTTTTTGAAGATGTCTTTTAAAGAGGTGACCATCTGGGTAATGAACGTCTGTCACTGCTCGCCTCACAGTGCTCTTTAGCCATTTCCCTCTGATTCCTTTTCTTTCAGGATTATATTTACTAGAACAGATTTTGCAGCCACAAACTAATTCATTAACAGGACTATGTTCAAAGGTAGAGCTGGTCTCAACTTTGATTGTTATGAAAGTGCTGAAAATGGTGAGTGAGAAATCACTATTAGATATATCAATAATGTTCCTAAAATTGTTCCCTTAAAAAACTAGTTGGCACGGGTAACCTCGCAGTTAGCGCCGATCCTTCACATAAGATGCTACTTCATTATCACAATGCGGAGGCTAAGAACAAAAATTTGATGATCTACGTCGAAACGTCTCAACAAGCATTTATGATGCTTTTTGTTTCACCGAAAGAGCGTATAATGTTGATTTATTGGGTGTATGTTACATCCCTCCGCGCCCAGACTACAGCTTTATGAGGACCATTGTAGATCTGTGAAGTTTATTTTGTCGTGTTACCCTGATGCTGAGTTAGTTTTATGAGGAGATTATAACCTTCCTGATGTTACTTGGAATAACGATAATTATGGAGTAAACTATAGATAATGGAAATAACTACCCGGCCACTTTATTGGCAAACTGCTTTGGATTTCATAGACTTTTTCAAAAGAATTATGTGTTAAATGCAAGAGGTAGGACTCTAGATTTAGTGTTTACTAATGATTTTAGTTTATGCACATACAAGTCGGACGATTATATACTTCCATCCTCCATTAACCATACACCTATTGATATTTTACTGCCTTCTAATTGTGTTAGCAATAGTTTAATTTATGAAGATTTTTATTATGACTTTAAACAAACGGATTATTTCGCTATCAACAACTTTCTTGCTAGCTGTAATTGGCAACCGTTGACCGACTGGGATATTGAATCAGCTGTAGCTTATTTTTATGATAAATTGTATTCGGCTATTAATTTACACGTGCCTATTAAACGATTTAAGTCTTCCCCTTATCCTGCTTGGTTTTCGAGTCAGCTGCGTCAGCTGGTAGCTGAAAAGAAAGCTGCGCATAAAAAGTTTAAGTCAACTAATAGTTATGATGATTATTTGGTTTTTCGCATATAGAGGCATTTGTAAAGATGTCACTAATAATTGTTACAAATTGTACATTAATAATACTGAAAATACTTTAAATCACAATCCAAGAAGTTTTTGGGGTGTATTAATGGCATGAAAAAGTCTTTTAATCTTCCGAAATCCATGTTTTATAAGGATGAAATAAGCAACGGGCAGAGGAAACGGTAAGTCTTTTTGCTACCTACTTTTCAACGGTTTATAAATTGGATCAGAACATTAATGTGCCTCATTTTCATTATGAAAACTCTGTTAACTTGTCTTCCTTTTGTGTAACTGTAGCAGACATCATTGGCAGAATTAATGAACTTCGGATAAAGCTCTCGTGTGGCCTTGTTGGTATTCCATCGCATTTTTTAATAAACTGTGTCTACACTCTAGCGCTTCCTCTGAAAACAATTTTTAACTTGTCACTGTCATCCAGGAAAGTTTCCCAGTTTTTGGAAACATAGCTATCTGAGGCCAATCCACAAAGGTGGATCTAAAGAAAATATTGAGAATTACCGAGCTGTATGCTTGCAATCGGAGATCCCGCAATTATTGGACTACTTTTTCTCTCAATTCTTATCATGGCAATTTAAACACATTTTTGTTAACGAACAGCATGGATTTCTTCCGGGTAGATCTACTTTAACGAATTTGGCCGTCTACGAGTCATTTTTAGTAAAAACTTTGGAGAATAGACTACAAGTTGACTCTGTTTATACGGATTTCGCTAAAGCGTTTGACAGAGTTAACCATAGAATACTTTTGGCCAAACTTCAAGCTCTAGGATTTTATGGGCCACTTTTAGAGTGGACAAAGAGTTATCTCTCAGACCTATACCATTATGTTAAAGTGGGGGGTATTATTACCAGGATTATAAGTGTGCCTTTAGGAGTTCCACAGGGACCATTTTTTTTAATTTATTTATTAATGACATTGGCAAAATTATTAATCATTGTAATATCTTAATGTATGCTGACGATTTCAAACTGTTTAAAGAAATTGCAACTAGCAATGATGCTACGTTACTCCAATCCGATTTAAACTCTTTATTTGCCTGGTGTATTAGCTATGATCTTGACCTGAACATCAATAAATGTTTTATTATTACTTTTGCAATTTCGTTTATTATATTGTTCACTAGTACGATCTATTCTGGAGTACTGTTCTGTCGTATGGAACCCCCACTATAACACACATATAAAAAAAAGTTCAAAATAAACTCAGCATTTAAAATGGGTTTGAGCAGGGACAATTATCAATATAGTGATATTTTAGTACAAATGCATTTACATTATTTGCAAAATCGGCGTAACATAGCTGACATTTGTTTCCTATACAAGTTGTTGTCAGGTGAACATGACGGCCCTTACTTACTAGACAGAATATCCTTGAATACTATAATGAGAACTCGTTCTTCAGAACTCTTCAATGTGTTATTTCATAGAACTAACTATGGATTTTGTTCAGCAATGACTAGGTTATTGCGTACAGACAATCAGAACTCCTCACATATCGATCTGTTTTACAACTCAGGGTAATCAAGCGCTCGTTGTACGTACGTTGTATAATATTTAATGCTGCCGTTTGTTTTGTTTTTGTTTTTGTTTTGTTCGCGACTACATGTATGTTGGTCTTTAGGACTTAAAAAAACCCTTTTTAAAAAATATATTTATTTCGAAGCTGGAAACTACAAACTTTCACTGATTCTACTTTAAATATTACTTTAACAAATTAAATGATTATATTATTTAAACCTGGTTTGGAAGCTAACTAACGACTAACTAGACTCTGACTTAATATCTTAAAATCTCAAACTTAATCCTCTGTAAATTAATTGTTATCCCTATTTATAATGTTTGTCTAGGCGTGGTAAAAGACGCTACGTAGTGCTGAATTAGCTTGAATGCAGGTGTTTCCTGTTATTGCTCAAAAGTCATTAGTAGGTTTATATGATTAATGTTTCTTACTGCGTAGTCCTTTTTACAATGGGTCTATTGTTAGTGTGATACATAACACTCTTCCCTCCTTAGAAAAAATTTGCTTTCTACACAATGACGCAAATTTTCAAAATTGTTTAAAATTATTAATTTTTCAAAATAAGTATTTGTGATTAAAATACATAGTTTTTGGTTAGACATGGTAAGAAATTATCTGGTTAATATGAATGAATAATATATCGTTTGATTAGTATATAAATTAACATAAGAATATATATATATAGATATTTAAATGAGAAAAAGTTCAAAAATTATTAAAAGTTCTCACATCAAATTGGTGTTGTTTCTCTCATTTCTAGTATTGATTCGTCTCTTATTGAATTTCTTCTCCTTGGGTGGAATCGTCTGAATATGCTTCTAGAGGGTTGTACTTCTTGTGTGGTGGATAAAGTATCGCAGGGTATACTTTTGTGCATCGTCTTCTACATTTATATATTGAAACATAGGATTAATAAAATTACAACAACTATACAAAATATTGTAAACCAATGAGTGTGTTTTTGAAGAAGGGTCGGTATTAGTTCATCAAGTTGTTCTGAGTATTGGTTAAGTTTGTGTTCTGCGATGTTAGTTCGTCAAGGTTTTGTTTTTGAATTTTTTAATGGTTTCAGTTTGATCACTTGGGTTTTTGCACTGTTTTCATTTTCCACAACCTCGCGGGGTATGTTTGGCATTTCGATAACACTGGTGTCTTCTGACGTGTAGCTTTTGGTTGATTGGATTCGTATTGACCTATGTAGGCTATACAATAGGGTTGAAGTTTTAGGATTGAATTTCGAAGTACGTTGAAAGTTTTGGTTGTTGTGTTTTTGCACTGATACTAATTGGTATGTTTACACTTGTTACTATTAACCATTCGTTGTCCGAAATTAGTTGAACTTAGTATCTTCTATTGGTACATCTATGATTTTGCAGTTTTCTGTATTTTTGTAGATTTGGTGACTTTGATTTCACATGGGGAATTCTCGTTCGGTTGGTATGCGATTTGGTTAAAACATAGTAAAATTTCTGTGCTTAGGCTTTGCACTTTTCGAGGGTTTCAAGTGTGATAAAAGATTATTATCTCTGCTGATCGCTATATATTTGTGTGAATTGAGGATTAGGTGGGATAGTTTGGTTTTTGGTTAAATATTGGGAGTGAATACACATGTAAAAGTTTATACTCCTCTGGTTCTACTAATGGTATTGGTAATATGAAGACAATTTTGTTATTTGAATTGGTAAGCTTGTAAATCAATTATTTCAAAGTATTTAGCTATGTTGGCTATATTTGGTAGTAAAGGTAATTATTTGAACTGAGACGTGTTGATATTATTCTTAGTTGAAAAATGAGGTCTTCGGGTTGAATAACTGAGGGATGTATGCTTTTAATCTGGCAAAGGTGATTGAATTGATTATATCGTTAAGTTCATCTTCAATCAAAATTAATGATTCGAGTAATTGTTCACAAATATTAATTAAATGAAGTTTTGATTCGTAGAAGTTTTGATTATCTGAAAATTATAATTGCATTTTCTATAAGGTGGAGATTTTCATTGAAAGTTTCTTCATCAATTTGAAGTTTTCTGATTGTGTAATTGAATTTTTAATAACTGATGTTGTTACAGATATTTGATTTTTAAGAAGATTTTCTAATCTTTTTTTCATCATTTTCTACTTCTTGAATTACTTTATCATAATATTGTCCGTCTTCACTATCTAAATTTCCTGTAATTGCTTTCCAAATTGAACCTAGAAAGTTAAATGCTCCTCTCTTAAATCTCGTGTTATTTAAGGGTAAGGTATAAGGGTTTATGTCGGTTTTGATTTCGTTAAATTTTCTTTCCATTGTCATAATCATTTTATTTAGCATTGTGATGTGCGGTTTTATTTCAGAATAGAATGATAGCATTCTTGGTGTGTTTTGTTCGACTAAATTTTAATATGGTTTAAAATTGAAATATCATTTTGATATGCGTTTATTAAAAGTGTTATATCTTTGACTACTAAGAGTTTCCATTTTTCGTTTGAAATTTTTAATCATATTCGTGGTAATATTGGATTCCTAACGTGTTGTTCAAGGTAGTTATTTTGAAATCGCTGGTATTACTTACTGTTATTGCAACTGTGTAAAGTATTTGCAAGTGTGATGATTTTTGCATCTGCAAAGAAAAATTTTATTTTATGATTGAACTTATTTGGTCTGAATTTATTGTAAATTCTCTATTTGTTTCGGTATCTTTTACTCTTATGGCATTATTATCCATAACTTTAATTATTTAAAGGGTCCGTTTGATTTATTACAAAGTTTATTTTTTATTTGAGATTCTTTTATAAATACAAAATCATTTAGCTCAAATGTTTTTCTTTGGGTTTTGATTTTCGTCGTGTCTCTCTTTTGCTTTTAATTTCTTTAAATAGTTTTTTCTTCTTGCGGTTTGATAAAAATAGGATATTTTGTTTTCAATTCGCGCATGTATTTTGAGATTAATTCTTCTTCATTATATACCTGTTCTGGAGGTCTGGAATTCGTGTGTCCAAAAATTAATTGATATGGTGTGAAACCATGTGTTCTATTAATTGAATTATTATAACATATGACTGCATATGTATACATGTCAAGGGATGATCTTCTGGGTTGTCGGTTACTGTTGCTCTTATCATTCTAGTAGAGTGCTCATGAATCTTTCTACTGATCCGTTGCTTTGTGGGTGGTTGATTGACGAAAATGTTAATTGAATGTTATAAAGGGTACATAAATCTCTTAATAATTGATTGTCAAATTCTTTTCCTCGATCACAATGAATTCTTGAGGGTGTGCCGTAATGCATGAAATATAAAAGTAACGTATTTATTATATTTTTCGCGGTTTTTTGTTCTACTGGATAGGCTTGAGTAAATTTTGAGAATTCGTCTCGTATTACTAAAATATAATTCTTCTCTGGTATTTCTAAGATATCAAGGTTTATGCGTTCGAAAGGAACTTTTGGTGTTTCAGTTATTATTAATGGATTTGATAAGTTCTTTCTGCATGCTTTGGTTTTATTACAAGTTTCACAATTTTTTATAAAGTTTTCCACATCTTTATTTAAATTTTTCCATTGATATTTCCTCTTAATTCTGGTTATTGTTTCATGAATACCTCGATGCATGTTTAGTTTTCCGGTATGATTTTCTTCTATGATTATCTGTCTTTGTTCTTCGTCTGGGATAATTATATTGGGATTACAAGTGATGAATTCAATTTCATTATCTGAAAAGATAAACGATAACATTTCTGCGACTGGTAATTCTTTCGTTCTTCCATGTGGTATTTTTGTTTATTTCCTAACAGTACTTCTTTGTTATAATAGAGTATTTCGAAGATTGCTTGCATTGAGTTTATGTGCGGAACTATGATAAGGAAATACTTTCTTCGAGTATTTGATTTTGATGCTACGACTGTTTATTTTATGCTCGTCATACAAACTATTTATATCAAGTATGTCTTCTACTATCTTGAATTGGGATTCAGTCAATTGTCCTTGTTTAATAAATGAGATTATTGGTTTCTGATTTTTGTCTAAGAATTTTTCGTTTGTGAAGGTACATTTCGAGTAATCGATTAAAACATTTCTTTCTCTTAAGTTTTTGAAAATATTCCATTCGTTTTCGATTGTTTCATAAGCTATTTCTGTTTCAGGTGTATATGATCGTTCTTCATTTTCTTGTTCCTCTTCTTCTTCTTCTTTGATGCTTCCGTAGAATATTTTTTGAATATTTTGAACATGATTATTCTTATTCTTGATAAGGCGTCTGCATTTGTATTCTGTTTGCCTGGTTTATAATTATTTTGTAATTGTATTCCTCAAGTTTTAGTCTCCATCTGACTAATCTTGATCCTGGATCTTTGACATTAAATAGCCATGTTATTGGCGATTATCGGTTATTAAATTAAAGGTTCTACCGTAGACTATATGTCGATATTGGGATACTGCCCAAACTATTGCCAGTAACTCTTTTTCAATCGTTGAATAATTTTGTTCGTGTTCATTTAGGGTGCGTGATGAGTAAGCTATTGGTAAATCTTTCCCAATTGGACCTTGAGATAAGACTGCTCCGATTGCGTAATTGCTTGCATCTGTTGTGATATTAAATTCCTTTTCAAATCTGGGTATTGAGTATAGGGAAATTTATTAAGTTTTTTTTAATTTTTTCAAACGCTCGATACATTTTTTGGTTAAATCAAATTTTACATCTTTCTTTAATAATTGCGTGAGAGGTTTTACTATTTTTGCGAAGTCTTTAATGAATTTTCTGTAGTAACCTGCTAATCCTAGGAAACTTTTTATGTCTTTGGGATTTTTGGGAATCGGAAATTCTTTTACTGCCTTTATTTTCTCTGGATTTGGTTTTACTCCATTTTCTGTGACAATGTGTCCTAAGTAAGATACTTCTTTTTTCAAAAATTCGCATTTATCTGGTTGTAGCTTTAAGTTTGCATCTCGTAGTCTTTGGAATAATTCTGTCAATCTTTGAACATGCTCTTGTAATGATGATGCGAATGATATGATGTCATCCATATAAATTAATGCTCTCTCATTTTGAATACCTGTTAATACATTGTCCATAACGCGTTGGAATGTCGCTGGTGCGTTTTTTAATCCGAATGGCATTCTTTTGAACTCATAGTGTCCGTTTTCGACAGTAAAGGCTGTTTTTTCAATGTCTGCAGGGTTTATTTCTATTTGATGAAATCCTGACGCTAAATCCAATGTCGTAAAATATTTGCATCTTCCTAATTTGTCCAATACATCGTTGATATTTGGTAACGGATATTTATCATCTGTTGTTACATCATTTAGCTTTCTGTAATCAATTACTACTCTCCATTTTTGTTTTCCACTAGCATCTAGCTTTTTTGGTACTACCCAAACTGGTGATGACCATGGCGTGATGAGGGTTGTATTATTTTTTGTTCCAACATTTTATTAATCTGCGTTTTCACTTCTTGTTTGTGGATATACGGATATCTGTATGATTTAGTATGAATTGGTTTCGCTTGTCCCGTATCTATTTTATGTTTCACTTTGTTTGAATGATAATTCGTCTCCTTCTAAATAAAAGATATCGGAGTAACGTTTGCATAAAGGAATTATGGCATCTTTTTTCTTCTTTATTTAAATGATCGGTTCGCAGAGCTTTTTTCTCACTCGTTGCTGCCTTGTGTAGAGATTTTGGGTTTTTATGTTGAATACTGAAGTTTGTTTTCGGTCTTTTTTCTTTTCTTCGAGAAAGGGTTCAAAATTAAATTGTCAAAAATTACGCTTCTTGTTTCTTCGGTTTTTGTTTAGAATTGAAGTATAGAATTCACCTTTTTTGTTGGTTTTTATTAAACAGTTTGAAATTATAACACCATCTTTTTCTTGCGAATTTAAGATTAATTCCTTATTTAAATGATCACATTTTAATTTGAATATTTGTTCTACTCGCGGTTCAATTGTTATTTCATTTGTTATTTCGTTTTTCTTTATACAACGGTACGGTTTTTGGTTTTTGTAATTAATTTACGATTTTTTATGTCAATTATGCATTCGTATTTTTGCAAAAAGTCTATACCTAATATTCCATCAAAGTTCATGTCTAAGTTATAAAGATATACTTCATTTCATCTCGTTCATCTTCTGTGAAAAAATTATTTCTTACCGATTGCGTTATTTCAATATATTGATTTGTTACACCGTGTACTTGTATTGGTTTAATTGATTTAATTAATTCTTTAGGAATAAATGTGGTTTTAAATTGTTATTCCGGCTCCTGTATCTAATAAGTATTTTAATTCTCCGTTGCGTGATTTTATATAAAATAAGTTATTTTCTTTAGACGTGTGTTGCGGTATTTTTATATTTTGTTTTGGTTCTCTTTGTTTCTTTGACTTTGCGTTTGACTGGTTGAAGCCCCTTGAGCAGAAGAGCCAGTCTCTGTTCCTGCTCTCGTCTCGTTTAAATGGTAGCTTCTTTGTGGTCCATTCTGGAAGTTTCGATTTTGATTTTGATTACTTGGAGGTCGATTTGAATTTTGACTATGATAAGCAGTATTATCACGTCTGTGGTAATTATTGTCGTACCTTGTTGAGAATGATAACCGGTATTATCATTTCTTTGGAAGTTTTGATTGGAATTGCGTTGATAGTATTGATTTTGATTATTTTGTGAATTTCTGAATCTATCATTATTTTGTTTTTGTCTACATTCATTAATTGCGTGCCCTGATTTTTTGCAATAGTTACAGAATTTTTTATTTTTGTTAACATTGGGGGAATTTACGCACGGTTTTCGCTGTTCCAGATAACTCAGCTGATATTCCGTCTTTACAATATTTGCTGCTTCTGCAAGGTTTGCAGGTCGTGAGGCCCGTACAATCGCGCCTACCTTTGCGTCGAGACCTACTAATAAAGTTTGTAATGCAACTTTATCAACTAGCGCTTGTTGTGCATCTTTTTGTTCGCGGGATAAAGTTAATTGTTGGTTAATCGCTGCATATAATTTAGAATGATGGGCGTTGATTCTGTGTACATAATTCTGCGGATTTTCATTCGTACCTTGTTTGATTTGTTGAAGATCTATATGAGACTTGTTAATCGCGGGAATCACCAAAATGTGTTTTTAGTATTGTTTTTATGCTTTCCCATGTTTTTAAATCGCGTGAATTTATTAATTGCGAGGCTCTACCTTTAAGTTTATTTTTTAAATGTATCGTGAGGAGATACACTTGCTGATCGTTTGCGACGTCGAATGCTGCATCGCAGGAACTTAAAAATGTGTTTAAAAGAATTGAATCGCCGTCGTACTCAGGGATTATCTGACATAACTCGCTTAATCGATATTCAGGTTCATATATATTTTCTTGGCTCATATTGGAAATGTTATAGTGGCTTTAATAAAATTGAAATTATTCTTGTTTTTCCACTTCAAACTAACTGAAAACCTTCAATTACACGTTTGCTCGAATTCACTAAGATTTGCGCTCAAAGACGAACTCGCGGATTATACTTTTGCTTGATTTACGCTCAGTCAAAAATTACCCCTTTTTGTGGAAGTTTCCGAAGATAATGTCTTGTATTACCGTTTGTTTAATGAATATAAACTTTATTTGTTATAAGGATATGAGGATATACAAGTATATGTGCGTATACATAGATATATATAGCAATGCCACAAATAAAAATCTTTTGACTCACCGTTTGATTTATCCTGGGGATTTAAGTTGTCGTAGTTGTCGTAGTTGGTTCTTTGTGTAGATCGAAGACTTGGAATCACCCAATTCGTCGTTGACTGCTTCTCGAAATCTGGTCTGGTCAATTTTCGCTTGCTAGGACTGGATTTTCGTTCTTTGCTGGTCAATTTCAAATTGTTTTTCTGCATCCGTGCTGACTGCGCCAAATTGTTGGGTCTTTAGGACTTAAAAACCCTTTTAAAAATATATTTATTTCGAATCTGGAAACTACAAACTTTCACTGATTCTACTTTAAATATTACTTTAACAAATTAAATGATTATTTATTTAAAACACTGGTTTGGAAGCTAACTAACGACTAACTAGACTCTGACTTAATATCTTAAATCTCAAACTTAAATCTTCTGTAAATCTCATTGTTTTATCCCTATTTATAATGACGTCTAGGCTGGGTAAAAGACGCTACGTAGTGCTGAATTAGCTTGAATGCAGTGTGTTTCCTGTTATTGCTCAAAAAGTCATTAGTAGGTATATGATTAATGTTTCTTACTGCGTAGTGTCCTTTTTTACAATGGGTCTATTGTTAGTGTGATACATAACATACATGTTGTCGCGAAGAAAAGATAACACATCAAAACAAAACAAACGGCAGCATTTAATATTATAATGTAATAATGTTTACATTGACGGAGTTATAAAACACATAAATATGCGATGAGTACTGATTGACTGTACTCATTAACCTAGTCATTGCTGAACAAAATCCATAGTTAGTTCTATGAAATGAGACATGGAAGAGTTCTCATTGTCGTTTTCAAGAAAATTCTGTCTAGTAAGGAAGGGCAGTCAAGTTCACCTGACAACATCTTGTATAGAAAACAAATATCAGCTATGTTATTTTGCATAGATTGTAAATGCATTTGTAATAAAATATCACTATATTGATAAGTGTCCCTGCTTAAACCCATTTTAAATGTGCTACTATACGAAGAAATTTATTTTGAACTTTCTCAATATTAGCTATATGTGTGTTATAGTGGGGGTTCAATAGGACAGAACAGTACTCCAGAATAGATCGTACTAGTGAACAATATAGTAAACGAATCGTATTATGAGAAAATGTTTTAGATGAACGATTGACAAAACCCAAAACCTTGTAACCCTTGGAAATAACTAGACCAATGTGCCTACGAAAAGTCAGAGAATTATCGAAAACGGCACCAAGGTCACGAATTGAACTTACTCGCTGTATCGTTTGTGAATTAATAGCGTATGAAATGATTATAGGTTGTGAAATTTTTGCAAAAGTAATAATTAAACCTTTATTGATATTCAGGTTAAGATCGTGGCTAATACACCAGGCAAATAAAGAGTTTAAATCGGATTGGAGTAACATAGCATAATTGCAAGTTGCAGTTTCTTTAAACAGTTTAAAATCATCAGCATACATTAAGATATTACAATGATTAATAATTTGCCAATATCATTAATAAATAAATTAAAAAGAAATGGTCCCGCGTGAGTGCCCTGTGGAACTCCCGAAGACACACTTATAATCCTGGAAATAATACCCCCACTTTAACATAATGGTATCGGTCTGAGAGATAACTCTTTGTCCACTCTAAAAGTGGCCCATTAAATCCTAGAGCATGAAATTTGCCCAAAATTATTCTGTGGTTAAATCTATCATACGTTTTAGCGAAATCCGTATAAACAGAGTCAACTTGTAGTCTATTCTCCAAAGTCTTTACTAAAAAGACTCGTACTCGAAAAAAATCCATGCTGTTCGTTTATAAAAATGTGTTTAAATTGCCATGATAAGAATTGAGAGAAAATATAGCCCAATAATTTCGGGATCTCCGATTGCAAGTATACAGCTCGGTAATTCTCAATATTTTCTTTAGATCTACCTTTGTAGATTGGCTTCAGGTAGCTATGTTTCCAAAAACTGGGAAACTTTCTGGATGACAGTGATAGGTTAAAAATTGTTTTCAGAGGAAGAGTGTAGACAGAGTTTATTAAAAAATGCGAGTGAATACCATCAGGGCCACACGAGAGCTTTATCCGAAGTTCATTAATTCTGCTAATGATGTCTGCTACAGTTACACAAAAGGAAGACAAGTTAACACAGTTTTCATAATGAAAATGAGGCACGTTAATGTTCTGATCCAATATATAAACCATTGAAAAGTAGGTAGCTAAAAGACCTGCAGCTTCCTCAGCCCCGTTGCTTATTTCATCCTTATAAAACATGGATTTCGAAAGATTAAAAGACTTTTTCATGCCATTAATATATATAAAACTTCTTGGATTGTGATTTAAAGTATTGTCAATATTATTAAAGTACAATCTGTATCAATTATTAATGACATCTGACAAATGCCTCTGATATGTGAAAAAAAACAAATAATCATCATAACTATTAGTTGACTTAAACTTTTTATGCGCTGCCTTCTGTTCAGCTATCAGATGATGCAGCTTACTAGAAAACCAAGCAGGATAAGGGGAAGACTTAAATCGTTTAACAGGCACTTGTAAATTAATAGCCGAATACAAGTTATCATAAAAATAAGCCACATCTGATTCAATATCCCAGTTTAACACACTATACGTCGAATACAAGTCATACAATTTTAATCATAGTCTGTTCAGTTAAACACTGAACATTTGTTAACGTAAAAATGTAATAATATACAAAGTTGACGGAGAAAATTTAGAGCTATTGGGTGGTGAGAGTTTAATATCCTGCGGAGTATAGAGAGACGAATTCTATATTTGTTTAACGTCACATAAAAATTGCAGAACAAATTGCTTGTACAGGGTGACTCATTAATAGTAAAAAAATATATGCCCTCTCTTTATTTATGGCCCAGACTTTATATTAGATGAAGCACAACCAAGAAATTATCAACGTTGTAATAAAAAATTGATTATTTCCAAAAAAAAACATGTTAGGTATTTTTTTTTAATAACCAGAACGAAAATAAGTCTATCATGCGACAACTGATACAATGATGAAGGATTTTCGATGTTTAACACCCTTTGTCTCGAAAACTAGTCATAGAATTTGTTTGAGCTTATGGACTCTTTTTATCAGAACATCAACTCCAACAACATACCAACATGTCAAAAAATTTTAGGGAAGTCCAATTTTCCATAAGAAAGGTGCTTGGTCCTTTATAATTAGATAGTTTATTATTTATTTAAAAAACTCTAGTGCACTATTTTCTGCTTATTACAAACTTACTATATCTACTTATATAAATATTAATTTTTTGATCCTTGAACTTTTTTGTCAACTTCTACAACACACCAAAATTTCGGAAAATTTGACAGAAGTCCATTTTTCCATAAGAAAGGTGCCTTCTCATTTGATAAGCAAGATATAAATTCTTTTTATATTCTGTTGATTTATTCGGAGAATTTAGAATTAATCTTCTAATCAAGGAATTATGGGGTAACAGTACGGTAGTGTACAATGCAGTCTGGAGTCGTAAAAGGTCAGTTAGAGAAACAATTTTACTATTGTAAATGTAAATTCTGTGCCACGGCATATATTTCCTTAGTTACATCGTCCTAAAATAATTATTAAATATATCAATTTTAAATCTAGAGTTTATTATATATTCTGTAGAAATATACGACATAGTCTGAATTGTGGTGATTATTTTCAAAGTTGTTACTCATTTCAAGCGTTAATGCAGAAGCACCTGTGGAATCAAAACTAGATGTTCATTTATCACGTTGCAGCGACCCGTGATTCCTCTAATTTTCGCTTACAATGAATGATGAGTACACACAATATGTAAAACTTTATACTGGTGCATAAATGTCTCACGACGGTTGGTTAATCACGGATTCGCTGGTGATAATAATTTGTCGAGATGAGACACTTTTTAATATGCAAATAAGGTCTATAAATTAATTCCAAATATAACAAAAAAAAAGTTAGGCATATACTACAAATTTCTTCTCCAGTTTAATTACAACTAACATATTCTTTCACTAAACATAATTTATCCAACCTTTTTGCAGTACTATATGAACTGAAATCATTTCACCATCATTCACATTTAATCCAGCAAATCCAATTAGCAAAACTTTGGCGCTATTTTTAACATGCAATCAACACGTGAATATTTTGTCGTTGTTATGGCATCAATTGTTCTCCACTTAGAAGACTAAATCCTCTCGGGCGACATTTTCATTTGGGGCTCGGTGCGTGTTTTCGTATAAGTCGAGCGTGAACGGGGAGGGGCTTCAAGAGCAAGGATGTCGCCTGAAGGAACAACTTCTTGATAACCGAATATAATGTTGATTTATTACGTGGTTTCGTTAGGATTTCCTTGCTTCCGGCGATGTGAGCGTAATAATTGGATGTCAGGAAAATGGGTACTAGAAAATTTTCGCAAACCTGTGACACCATAACGCTATTAGAATATAGTAAATTTCAATATTCGTAAAAATAATAAAATATGTAGATAATTATCTTGAAGACGACATTGACAAATATTCTGAGGTGTAAAATATTTGAATATGATGTGAACCCCTACCGAGTTCCTTGCCAAATATTTCCCATATAGAGTTCTATGAGGTGTTATTACTGCGCCTTTTTATCCTCACTACTTTTCTGTGACAGACAAGTATTTGGAAGTTGTAATGGAACAAATTGTCATTGTCAAGTTTATTAATTTGACCAATACAAAATTGTACTTATTAGTGAACATCCAAGAAATAACGCAAACAAAACCCACAGTGATTGAGAATGGCTTGGAGCTTATCGACAAACGATAAGAGTACCCAATATACAATACACACATATGAACACAGGGTGACTAATTGATCACATGGTAGAGATATTTTTTCTCAATACATTCGTGAAGAAGACTTTCTGCAAGAGTAATCCGGGCAATTTTCGAAACTGCTGTGTTCAATTACAACTTTCAAATACTAATCTGTTTCAGAAGGAGATAAAACTTCAATGGGGAGACAAAAATCAAAGACCTCCTCAATAATCATTTACCCATTATTATTATTATTAAAGGTATTAATATATTATATAGTAATTATTATCAATACATTAAAATCCTTACAAAAAGGAAACTGGTTCAAACATGTTTAGACTCGATTGGCTATGAATGATATTTTATGTACATTGTGGACAAATAAGAATTTAACCTACTATCTATATGCCATAAAAAGTAATTCCTAACGTAACCAACCTTATTCAGTTATAATGGGGGAAACCGAAGTAGTCGAAATATAAATAAAAATTCCCCTCACCGACACATTTTGTAACATCTTCAGATTGAAAAATGATATCGATATACGGTTTTTGCTGAATTGTTGATAATTTCTTTTTCTTTCCGATTCCGTTGTCAAAACAACATGTTTGCATTTAACATTTTTGGGAAAAACATGATTTCTAAAAAAATTGGATATCGCACTCTAACGTTTCGGTTATTCATTAGAATTGTTATAATGTATAGTCTATAAATCAGTGGAGAAAAGCCAATTTCAAAAAGCTCAAATTTATAAAAATCAAAAATAAAATGAAAGTCAAACCAGAATGACGAGCGTTTGTTTTCAACAAGTTTCCCACTCACCCCTACCGTTTACTTGACAGGATAGAACCAAATACTTCTAATAAAATGTATGCGGAATGTTTCTAAAATTACGATTTTCTAGTTTTTGGAGTACTTTAATGAGGTAAACTTTGTAGAAATTGAGCGATTTGCACTTTTGGTCTTCAGTTACGCTCTCTAGCGGTCATCGTACAGCTTTCTAAATAGTTTTCAGGTTTTTCTCGTGGCCACTTTAGTCTAGAATATTTTTTCCCCAAAGCTGTACTACGAGCCGTTCCGGAGATATAGACTGCGGCCATTCTTATTTGCCCGCCCTGTACATACATTCGTGGCCACTTTAGTCTAGAATATTTTTCCCCAAAGCTGTACTACTAGCCGTTCCTGAGATATAGATTGCGGTCATTCTTATTTGCCCGCCCTGTACATACATAGATGTGAAAAAGTGACCAAAATAATTTTTGTAGATTTTTTTGTTCATAAACTCTATTGTTATTCTATTAAAGGCTTGTTAGATGTATTTTCTATAGAATCCTTATTTTATCTCTGATGTAATTTTTAATAGCTTGACTTATTAAGTTTTGATGTATATATAAATTAAACACAATTTAATTGCTTGGTTTAAAATATATATGACACTTTCCTCGAAGTTTTCTTGGACTTCCATCGTCTTGAAGTGGTTGATCTCACAACGTTTCAATAGCTGTGTATCTGCTATCGTCATCAGGTGAATGATAGGAAATTCAGAGTATCCGTCGTATTTATATTATACACTTAACCTGTCATGCGTCGCAGGTCATGTTCACTGGGTCTTATCTGGTCCAATCACCGTCATCGTCCCTGGAGGTTCGTTGCCGGTGATGCGTAGCGGCAGAGGCCGAAGAAGAGCTCTCCAAATATTTTTAATTTGGAGGCTGGGCTCGCTAATTATATTTTCGTTCGAGATTATATAGGCTGTCACTATGAATTTTCTTTTGTACCAGTGCTCCTCCTTGTGAATTGTTTTTAGCCTGGTCCCAGTTGATATTATGCTGTTCGGTCCATGCGTGATTAGCTAGCCCAGATTTCGTTACATCTGCCTTTTGAGTAGCTGTGCGGTGTTCCTTAATCCTGGTCTTCAGCGGTCGCTTTGTCTCTCCAATGTAAAGATTGCCACATTCACACGGTATGCTGTATATACAGTTATGTGGTATTGCTGGTACGTCGGGCCTCGTTGTTGTTATCATGCTCCTCAAGGTGTCGTTGCTTTTGAAGATCATTCTGATTCCATAGCTGTGTGCAATTCTTCTAAGTTTCTCCGACAAGCCTTTAGTATACGGTAAAAGTAGAGTTGCTACCGTGGTGTCCTCTTCTTGCCTAGGTGGTTTGTACAGCTCTTCAAATGCCCTGGTAATGATCCTTTCCGGATATCCATTCGCCAAAAGGTCTTCTCTAAGTTTCACTTGTTCTTTGAGGGTTTCTGGTGTGCTGCAGATAGTTTTGGCTCTATCAGTAAGTGTTTTGATGATGCCAGTTTTCGTTGCTGATGGGTGGTTAGAATTGTAGTGAAGGTATAATCCTGTATGCGTAGCCTTCCTGTAGACTGTTGTTTGGATTCCGGTTCTAGTCCTTTCACTTTACATCAAGGAATGGTAGGTACCCACTCTCTTCCATCTCCATGGTGAATCTAATGGATGGTTGGGATTGGTTCAGGTGCTCCAGGAATGCCTGTAGTTCTGTCCTTCCATGTTGCCAAATAATAAAGGTGTCATCGACATACTTCAGCCATAACTTAGGCTGCTTCTCGAAACTCCTCAGTGCATGTTCTTCGAACCATTCCATGTAGATGTTGGTGATAAGGGGAACCCATAGGCAATCCATCTTCTTGCATGAAGAACCGGTCCTTCTCCTGAATGTAGCAGTTCTTGAGGCAACATTCAAGCAAGTCCATGATTGAGTCTATTGGCAGCTCCGTCCTCTCCATCAGGGTTTCGTCTTCAGTAAGTTTCTGTCTCACTATGTTGAGATATTCGTCTAGTGGTACGTTCGTGAAAAGGTTTTCAACGTCGAAACTTACTAAGCGATGTTCTGGCCCAAGTTCCATAGATACTATGATTTCGACAAAGTGCTTTTAGTTCTTGACGTGCGATGATGTTTTACCCTCCAAAGGCTGGATGATTGGTAGAAGGAATTTCGATAGTGCTGCTGTTGGTGAGTTGCGCGAACTTGTAATCGGTCTGAGAGGTACTCCAGCCTTGTGTATCTTGGGTAGTCCATAAAGATGTGGTGGTTTGCTGTGATGTGGCGTCAATTTTCTCCTTGTCTCGGGTAGAATCTATTCAGCATGATCTCTGAGCGCGTTGTAAGTTTTCCTTTCTATTTTGGATATTGGATCAGTAGGCAGTGACCTGCATTTTCCCTTCAACAGTACTTCGTCGATTTTCTTGTTGTATTCCGTTCTGTCCATCAGGATGGTGGCATTTCCTTTGTCAGCTGGTAGAATGATGATAGATTTGTCGTCCTTAAGTGTTTTTATGATTCTCCTTTCGGATTCGTTGATATTTTGTTTGATGTGTTGTGTTTTCTCAATTGCGGTTCTGACTTTCCATCGGAATTCCTCCAGTTGCGGTGTCTCTTTGCTGCCTATTGCTGACTCCACGGAACTGATGATATCTAGTACTGGCAACTTTTTTGGAGCTACAGCGTAGTTTAGCCCCTTAGAAAGCAATGTTTCCTCGACTGCTGTGAGAACTCTGGATGACAAGTTCACCACTGTTTTCTTGTTGGTCGTATCCTTCGGCAGCTTCTTCCTGGTAAGTTTGTTAAGTTTCTCAGTGTGCACCTTTTGGCCGATTCGTCTGATGTTGTCACAGTGTTTTTGAACCGAAGCAAAAATCGGCATGTGGTCCTCCTCGTGTGTGCATCTTCTGATTTCTTGAAACCTTTCTTCTGCGTCCTTCAGAAGTTAGGATTTCTTCCAGCGATGATGGTTGATTTCTGACCTCACTAAAGCATGGCTGGCCTTGTCAAGTATCTTCATAATATCAACTGGGACCAGGCTAAAGCAATTCACAAGGAGGAGCACTGGTACAAAAGAAAATTCATAGAGACAGCCTATATAATCTCGAACAAAAATTACCGAGCCCAGCGTCCAAATTAAAAATATTTGGAGAGCTCTTCATCACTACGCATCACCGGCAACCAACCTCCAGGGACGATGACGGTGATTGGACCAGATAATACCCAATGACCATGACCTGCGACGCATGACCAGTTAGGGTATAATATAAATACGACGGATACTCTGAATTTCCTATCACTCACCTGATTACGATAGCAGATACACAGCTATTGAAACGTTGTGAGATCAACCACTTCAAGACGATGGAAGTCCAAGGAAACTTCGAGGAACGAGTTACATTGTCTACCAACTTCAAACTATATATGACACATAATATATTTTTCAATGTCTAAGTACTTCTTAACACCACATTAAGAAAATTGCTGTATATTCCAAACGTTTCATTAAAATATTTGACAATATTAATTTACAACTTAGAATTGTGCCTTTTTTATACAAGTTTCTTAACCATTGACAACGGGGTGTGACCTAGACCCCGAAACGTTTGGAATATACAGCAATTTTCTTAATGTGATGTTATTTCCCAAGAAGTACTTAGACACAAAAATGTTACTGAGAAAAATTTTTGAAGCGAAAGCTTCTTGACGGAGGTTCACACTTACCTATATGAAAACAGATGAGCAAGGGTATGAGTGCATAACTTGAAATTTTATTTGTTTCGAAACGTTCGGACCGACACTACGAATTACACCACGACCGACACCCCAATCGACAACACACTACCATGATCTTCAAATATCCATGAAATTCAGTTTTCTTTAAGCGTAAGTGACAGGTAATTTATTAGGAGTCTCTTTTTTAAAAAAATTAATATTATATAGGAGATAAACTAATATAACATCCAATTAATATACAATACCTGCAGAAAACTTGCTGTTCCTTCTAAAAAAAACCCAATTCTCTCTTGGTGATATATTAAGTTAGAGACGTGACTTTAGAAGTCAGAAAGAATACCATGAAATTGGAAATTAAATTAATGTACCTACTGACTAGCTTCATATTATAAAGTAAACATTTTACATTAAGACATCGAATAATGATTGAATTATATTGAGTAGAAAAGCTTAGATGTAAAAATTAAAAAAGTTGTATTCTTGAATTAATATTGTTATTAAATTCCCGGATCTGGCACTGTCTACAGTACTTCTGGAGGTAGCCTGCAATCTACATTAATAACCGCATAACATATACTTGATGCGTCTTTAAAATTAAAAACTCAAATTTATCGTTTTATTAACTTACTAGCCTTTACCAGCGGTTTCACCCGGAATTTACAAGTCTTGGCAAAAAGAAATAACTTATGAAACATATGGGTTATCCAATATAATAAGTTTCCCAAATTTTTTTGAGACGCCCTACTTAATTATAAATCCACCAATCCCGAATAAATTTTACCCACACTGCAAGTGCTTATAAGCCACCTTATATAAAAATTTTATTCCATTTTTTTTTAATCACCATGTATAACTCTACCTCTACTTCACCTTTTGGTACAACCATCTTGTATATGCTGCTGTTTATTTGTCACCCAATATAGCTTTTTTTCACACCTGCTTATAACTCTACTTTCACCTGCTTATGGTCTACGCTATATAACAATTATTTCTGATATTTTTTGAGCCACCTTGGTCAAACAATATAACATTTTTTAAATACTTTACTATAACACTTTTCCACCCTATATTTCAACTACCCTGTATGTGCAACGGAATATGAGCCACTCTATTTCACAATTTTTCCTCATATTTTTATCCACATTATAAAGTATTATTTCTCTCCGCACTTCATTTAAAGCACCCTTCATTTGCAACTTTTTCTAACCTGTGTAACTATAACTTTACTGCGTCCCATATTTCAGATACTCCATATATGCAACTGCTATATAACAAAATGTTTCTACCAATTATTACCCACCCTGTATAATTATAATTTTACTCCACCCTATATTTTAACAACGTATAGGCAACTACTTATTTGCCACCCAATAAAACATTTTTGTACCACCCTCTATCCTTAAAATTCTACTCCAGCCTATATTTCACCCATCCCGTAAATGCAACAGCTTTGTAGATCATAATTTTTTTATAATATTTTTTAAACCTACATGTATAGCTGTAATTATACTCCGCTACATATTTCAACCATCCTATGTATGCAACTACTTGTGGATATAAAATATTTTTTAACAACTCTATAAACTACAATTCTACTCGAACTCAAATTTCAACCACCCTGTACAAACAACTTGTTCAAACATTTTTTCAACCCAAGACAAAATTAATGGATACATGAAATTGTTTATTACTTATTTTTTACCTTGTAGATAATTAATTTTTGAGTCGAATGCGTAAAAGATACTATTGATTTATTAGTAATTTTCTCTTTAGACAATCTGGCAACCCTGCATGATTTTTGAAAATCTGCACCGGTCTATACGTTTGCATAACACCCAAGGCGTCGTATTGTCGATTTTAAAGTTGTTTCTTATGGGTGGAGAATGAGCGGATAATGACCGTGGCTTCCGGGCTGGGCTCCACTCTCATTATACGCACTCTGCTATGTATATGATCTGTGGTATTAGCAAAATATAATTCGAATTCGAAATTGAAACCAAACGTCAATTTTTTTTCATACACTTCTGTTGAATTTTTGCCTCATTTACAATTCATCGGATATTAATTTTTGGTCACTTTCAATTTATCGTGTATGAGCTCCAACTGGCAAATTAATGAATCATCAAATTTTTTATTGCTTGCTGAAATAGTTGTATGATTTTGTGGTGTTTACTTTTCAAGTATAAATGTTTTTATTGATGAGATTTTCTGAATCGAAAGCCTCATAACAGAAGTTCGCACTTAAACAATGGAGAATTGCCGAGTAGACTTGTAAACTGCTGACACCCCGTGATGGTGTATTGATTACATTTTTACATGATTGAAGTTTATTTGTAATATGTACCTACTTCTTTAAACTATATTACAACAGCTATTTTGAAGAATAATCTGGAGATGCTGTGATATTTAAAAAATATGTAGTTAAATAATGTTTTCATAATTTATTATGTTATAATTAATGTGACCTCGTTATAAATATTGTCAGGATATTAAATAAGTGAAGAATGTTCGAAATCTTACAATTCAACAAATTTTATTTGGCACTTATATTTAAATTAAGAATTAAATTAAGCATTGGGATAAATTATTGTGTTTTTATAAAAAAGTGGCCATTATTTTAATTCTCATAAAATTTAGGATATAACACAAGACAGAAAGTTCAGACTCAAATGACTTTTGTTTTATTTTTAATGAATCATTCTAAGCCCTCTAAAAATATGTTGTTAAAATTAATTTACGTGTCATTTAGTTCAGCAGCACATAACAAAACTAATTTAACTGGACATTACAGTTATGTGGATTAAAGAATGACTTCTCTGTAGAAGGAATAGAGTTAAAATTGAGATTTTGACTAGCCATGAATATATTCAGAAACCCCTATGTTAGGAATCTTGCTCCGATCGCAAGTAGGTCCACTGTTCTAGGATTCGTAACCCTCATGCCACCCTAGCTCTAAATATGTGAGCTTTCCGACTTTGACACATTAATAATTCTCACACACTCTAACACCTCTCTGCGGGGCAGCCCGCCTTCACTGGCCTCATTACCCCAAAGAATCAGACACTGGATCGTTCCACACTATATACTCATATCCACAAATACACCTGTGGGTCCGAACACACATGCATACCAACAATATATTTCAAAGAAACTGCAGGACCAGTCTATGGTTTCATAAAAAATGCAGAATAAATTACAGAATTTTATAAATAAAAACCAGTCTGCAGCCAATGCAAACATTCTAAACTCGAATCGATCTTGTATCATTATGGCGAGGTGGCAAAAATATAAATATAAATTTTAATTAGTTAAAATAAAACTAAATTATATAAATTTCTAAAAGATAAGTAAATAGTAAGTCTAGTTACGTTACATCTGTAAATATATTTAATTTTCTTCCAATTAAAATTAAAATCCCAAGAATAAGTTCTAGAAAAACAAAACTGAAAAAATGAACAAAACTCTTCAGTTTATCAGAAATGAATAAATGAAAAACATAGATAAAGCCGAATTGAGAACCTCCTTCTTTTTGAAGTCGGTTAACAATAATAAGTAACTACTAATAATTTGTAGTAAATAGATATTATTGTCGAATTTTCTGAATTGTAATACTGTTAATCAGTTATTAATCTGTAAGTACTAATAGTAATTTTCAAATAAGTTTTAAAGATTTAATATTAGAGACCAGCCTACGTGGAGGTAATCTGATTACCTTAGTGGGTATTGCGATATATACTATGCAAGGCTTTGTAATTTTTGATCAATAAATTAAATTATAATTTATTACTCCCAATCTGTCCACAAAATCAAACTCATTGGTGTGTTGTAAATGATACATTTATTTTATAAGTTAATTAAAACAAAAATTCCAAATATTCTCTCTCCAATATGGTAAGAAAAATTTTTACGTTATTGTCAAACTGATTCCTTAAAACCAATTCTCTACCAAAAGTTTCTCTATTTTACATTGAATAGAGTCAATTGATCATTATCAAGACCGATAGAAAACTGTGAAATAATCATACCAACACAATTAGTGAATTATAACTTCAAAACACGTTTTATTACTTCCCCACACTCTAATTACATAAGCGCACATTATAAATACACGTTCGTAATTATTTTCACTAATTTACATAAAATTTTCTCCTAAATGCACACTTATTCAAATGGGCAATAAAACTGTGTGATTTCTCTGCCCACATGCCCTTTAATTGGCACACCACAATTGGCACTAAACTGAAATTATTAAAGTCTGCACGAACTTTTAATTAAAATTTGTCTCTATGTCAGTTCTTTATCCCAGCTGACATATCTAAACAGTTTCTATCCACGATCGCTTAGTTTGAAATTCTGTTTACCCTTTGAAATTAAACTTCCCGGCCTAGTTTATGATTCTCAGAGATAATTATGGAAGGCCCAACGTTTAAATGTCAGAATATGAGTTTCTCTGAACTTTATGTAGTATTATTATATGTTCTTGTGGTTACAGCTGATAATAAGGAGCCTTATAAACTATTGGAAATATAATGAGTCACTAAATAAGCAAGCATAAGTTGAGGCATCTGTTTAGAAAGTGTTGCTTTTCTAAATGATATGTGTTTGAACTGATAAAGTGATAACAATTATATTTTAGTGGAGTTTTATTATATCTGATACGAAGTGCGAAATAATAATAAGCCGAGTATAAGTAAAGTTTCAGAAAAACATCAGCTACAGTTTAAAAAGTTTTCTCTTAGTAAAACCTCATTAACAAAAATTTGTCGCAGTGTGTCATTTCAACGCAGTGGCTGTTCAAAACTAATTTATACCAACGCTAATTCATTGCAAGTCTGACTGGGGGCCTGTTTCATAAGAAACTTGTCACTTGTAAAAGTAAATGTCAGATTTGTAATGTACAACAGGAAGAAAAGTATGGAACAGATCAGAAAACATAATATGTGTACATATCCGGATATCCATTCGCCAAAAGGAGAGAAGACCTTTTGGCGAATGGATATCCGGAAACGATCATTAGCAAGGCGTTTGAACAGCTGGAGAAACCACCTAGGCAGGAAGAAGACACCACGGTAGCAACTCTACTATTACCTTATACTAAAGGCTTGTCGGAGAAACTTAGAAGAATTGCCCACAAGTATGAAATTAGAATGATAATCAAAAGCAACAACACCTTGAGGAACATGATAACAAAAACGAGGCCCGACGCACCAGCAATACCAAATAACTATATACAGTACATCGTGTGAATGTGGCAATCTTTACATAGGAGAGACAATGCGACCGCTGTAGACTAGGGTTAAGGAACACCGCACATCTACTGAAAGGGCGGAGGTAACGAAGTCCGGACTAGGTAATCACTCATGGACCGACCACCATAATATAAACTGGGACCAGGCCAGAGCAATTCACAAGGAAGAGTACTGGTACAAAAGAAAATTCATAGAGACAGCATATATAATCTCGAACGAAAATATAATTAGTGAGCTCAGCGTAAAAATTCTGCCGCGAGGCATCACCGACAACCAACTGCCAGGTACGACTTTGCTGATGGGACCGGATAAGACCCAATGACCATTTCCGGTTAAGCGTATAATATAAATACGAGGGATAATCTGAATTTCCTATCTTTCACCTGATGACGATAGCAGATACACAGCTATTGAAATGTGGTAAGATCAAGCACTTCAAGACGATGGAACTCCAAGGAAATTTCGAGGAATTTTAGTTTTGTTGTCTTACGGTTCCAGTTAATATACATGTACGACACTAAGGCATATTCAGTAAGCAAAATCAAATAATGTTCTGCTCCTGAAGAAAAAAGAATATAAAAATTTTCTATTAATGAATATATTAATATTAGAAATATACTTCTAGAGTTCAAAACGTTAATAAAAATGAAAAGCCTTGATTTGAATTATTTGAAATTATATCAAATAATTTTGTCCTCTAGCGGTGGAAAATTTAATGGCTCTAGTTCAGCTATTATGGAATAGATGGGGCAATAACTTATTAACGGAAAATTTTGGCAGTTTGCTCATTTTTTTATTAATGACACTAATTCCGTATTTTAGCAATTAAAAAACTCAAGAAATTTGATTCACAAAGAGAAGGAAATGGTACCGAACTCTTTTGCATTTGCGTATTTATAAATAGATTTTTAATAAAATACACATATTTAAAACGTCAATATGTTCAATTTAGGTCAAAGTCATTCACCCTGTATTATGACGCAGGATTTTGCAGGAATAGTAAATCAAATAACAGATTAATAATAAATATAATATTTTTAACCTTTAGTTTTTCTAAAATACTTTAGTGTTATTCAGATATTTCACAATTACGATCTTAATTTCTAAGAAGAAACTGCAAGAAACGAACTCTTAAGTAATTATAAATAACTGCGATACAAAAGTACTTACATATTGGTACACCTTAAACTGCAATGTATTTATAATCTCAAAAATTTCAATGAAACACAAAGTTAGCGATGACAATTTCAGTATATTTTGTAATTGTATTGAAATTGAAAATTTTCAAATAATACACTGATAATTTTCACATTGAACTGAAAATGTACATTAACTTACCAGCTAACAATGTTATGTCAAACTGAAATCAAAATAATCAAATTCGCTAAAACAAAAGATGGCCGTGAACATATCATGGGCTTTGTAATATTAGTGAAATTTTATGAAACTATTAGCGTTGAAAATAGAAACATTATAAATTACTAGCCGGTATCCGCGGTTTCACCCGCGTATTTAATGTACAATTCTGTGCCAAAAGGAATATTGCTCCCAAACTACAAGTGCTTATGGGCCACTCTATATAACAGTTTTATTCGACTTTTTTGAATCACCTTATATAACTGTAACTCTACTTTACGCTTTAGTGATACCATCCTGTATATGCTAGTGTTTATTTGTCACCACATATAACATTTTTAAACACTAAACTATGCCTTTAGTCCACCCTATTTATCAGTTCTAACAAATGTTTCTGAAATTGTTTGAGTCACCTTGTAAAATAAAAATTTTCTCCAACCTATATTTTAACCACTCTTTATATGCAACTTTTTTTTCACATTGTGTTAAACACACTGTATAACTATAATTTTGCTTCGCCCCATATTTTAGGTACCAATTCCATACAGTAGGATGCAACTGTTCATGATCTATATTATATAATTTTTTTTTAACATTTTTTGATTCACGCTGTAAAACTATAATTCTACTCCGCCCTCGATTTAAACCACCTTGTATATACAACTACCATTATAACATTTTTTGTACCACTCTGCATAACTACAAATTCACCAATCCCCAACATTATTCTCCAAAACTACAACTACTTATTAACCACCCAATATAATAGTTTTATTAAATTTTTCTAACCGCCCTGTATAATTATAAGTCTACTTTCATCTTTATTTAAACCATCATGTTTATACTGCTGCCAATTAATCAACCAGTAAAACTTATTTATCTTTGCGTTTTTTAACCATCCTGTATAACCATAATTTTACTATACAAAATCTCTCAGTTACCTTGTATATACTTTGCTTAAGGAGTATCAAATATAACTTTTTTTTAAACACCTATCTATCACTCTGCAAAACTATATATGTCAACTATCTTATCCATCCATTTTTCTGAAATTTTTTTGAGCCACTCTGGCAAGTATAATTTGTCTCCACCTTATATTTTAACCCCTTCTTATATGCGACTTTTTCTAAAATTATTTTCACCACACTGTATAACTATAATTTTACTCCTCTCTCTGTTTCAACTATTGTATATGCAACTTTTAATCGGCCACTCAGTATAACATTTTTGTGCCACCCTGTATAAATACAAATTCCCCAATCCCTAACATATTTTTTTAATGAACCGCCTTGTATAACTACAACTTTCCTTCCGTCTATATTTAAGCAATCCTGTTTATACTGCTGACAATTAGTCAACCATTATAACTTATTTGTCCATCAGTTTTTGAACCATCCCGTATAACAATATTTTTACTCTATAAAATATTTCAACCACCCTGTTTGTATATGCAGCTGCTTAGGGATAAAAAAACGACAATTTGAAAAATCCAAAATTTGTGAACATATTGGGACCTTGGTCATAAAATACAGTTTCAAAATTCAGTTATATTACACAAAGGCGAACACAACACCAAAAGAAAACTAAAAGAGTCTGCTTTAATTTTGTTAAATGATTGTATCGCTACTACCTCCGTAGAATTCAGTCGTACCTGGTTGCCGATGATTAAGGAAGAAATTGCTAATGGTCATGTCCTTGTGAACAACCCAATATCGGAATAGTTCATAGGGTTTTTCCTAGGTTTTCCCTTATGGTTTTAATGGGATCACTGAATCAACAAAATTCTTTGGTGGAATTTTTGGCGAATGCAAAGTCGCACCTAGGAGCGCCACATAAAATTCTGAAGATCTCCCTTTCAAATTCTTCCAATTTGAGAGGAACTTTATTATTATATGATCTTTAGAAGTTTCTGTGCTACCCTGTATACTACAAATAAAATTCTCTTAGGTACGCCAGAAATCAAATAATACATATTGTCAAATATTTTAATTTACATCTTAGAATTGTGCCTTTTTTATCCAAGTTTCTTAACCATTGACAACGGGGTCTGACCTAGATCCCGAAAGGTTTGGAATAAACAGCAATTTTCTTAACTGTGGTGTTATTTCCCAAGAAGTACTTAGACATTGAAAAATATGCCACAAATATCATTGAGGAAACAACTATAATTTTACTTCTCACCATGTTTTAGGTATTGCATATTCTATTCTATCAAAATTTTTCGAACAATTTTTTATCCACTCTGTTTAACTATAACTCTACTCCTCTCTTTATTTCAAATACCTTGTATTTGCAACTACTTATCGGCCACCCAGTATATCATTCTTTGGCCCACAATGTTTACCTATAAATATAAATCCATCAGGTCTCAATATATTTCACCAAAATTGCAGCTGCTTATGGGACACTCTAGATCACAATATTGTTCAAATTGTTTTTATATCACCTTATATATGTATATCTCTACTTCAACCTGTATTACGACCACCCTGTATATGCTGCTGCTTATTGTTTACCCAATATACTTTTTTTAAATACTTTACTATATTTCTAGTATATTCTATATTTTAACTATCCTATCTGTGCAACTCAATTTTTCCTCATATTATTTTAACTCCCCTTTATTTGAAACTTTTTCTAACCTTGTTTAATCACACTCTGTAACTATAACTTTAATTCGTCATATATTTCAGGTACTCCATGTATGCAACTGCTCATGTTCTACCCTATAAAACTAAATTTTTCCACCATTTTTTTTTACCCACACTGTATTATAATTCTACACCCAATATAACCTTTTGGTACCACCTTTTATTCTTAGAATTCTACTTCACCCTATGTTTGGAACGTCCTGTATATGATACAGCTTGTAGATCATAACATAACATTTCTTTGTAATATTTTTTAAACCCACCTATATGACTGTAATTATACTCCGCGACATATTTCAACCAACCTATATAAGCAACTACTTGTGTTTAATATCATTTTTAGGGTTCCGTATATACTATACAAGGATACCCTTATAATATCACTCAGGATTTCTGCCTCTGTCACATCACAGCAATTTTCTCCTAAACTATTGGACGGAAGAGGTTGAAATTTGTTATCAATTTGATTTTTTTGATTTTTGGGGGTACTTCTAATTTTGAAAAAAATAGGAAATATTAAACGTTGCCCGAAATTTACAGGAAAAATAAGCAGAAACCATTAATATTTATTTTGGGGGGCAAATTATAGAATTAAATAAAAATTTAAAACTAAAAAAAATTAAACGCATTATGTAATATATCAAATGAAAGGTCTCATTCTGAAGAACACAAATATATTTTTTTCATAATTAAAAAAATATTTATAAAGATGTTAACGAAAATATACCAAAATTTACCCATCCCCGCCCTCTTTATCTCCGAAACCATAAAATGTAAAGTTTTGAAAAAAATTAGAGGTATAGGTTCTGACCTGAAGTTTACTGGTAAAATAAGGAGAAACCTCTACTTTTAACTTTGGGAAGCAAATTACAGAATTAAATGGAAAATATAAAATTAAAATTGTTTCTTTTCTAACCCATCATGTTATATATCAAATGAAAGGGCTTATTACGACGAAAACAAATATATTTTTTTCAAATTTTTAAAATAAATTAATTAATAGACATTAACAAAAATATAAAAAATACCAATTCCCCCCCCCCTTATCCCCGAAACCATAAGCTGGAGAATTTTGAAAAAAATGGAGGCATAGCCCCTCACCTGAACTTTACTTGAAAAATAAGGAGAAACCCCTAATATTTATTTTGGGGGACAAATTATAGAATTAAATGGAAAATATAAAATTAAAATTGTTACTAACCCATCATGTTATATATTAACTGAAAGGGCTCATTATGACGAAAACAAATATATTTTTTTCTTATTTTTAAAATAAATCAATTAAAAGATATTAACAAAAATATAAAAAAAATGACCCATCCCCCCCTATCTCCGAAACCATAAGCTGGAAAATTTTCAAAAAAACAATGGAGGTATAGCCCCTCACCTGAACTTTACTGGAAACATAAGGAAAAACCCCTAATATTCATTTTGGGGGGCAAATTATAGAATTATATGGAAAATATAAAATTAAAATTGTTTCTAACCCATCATGTTATATATCAAATGAAAGGGCTCATGATAAAGAAAACAAATATGTTTTTTTCATATTTTTAAAATAAATTAATTAAAAGATATTAACAAAAATATAAAAAATTACCCATTCCCCCCCCTTAACTCCGAAACTATTAGCTGAAAAATTTTGAAAAAAATGGAAGTTTAGCTCCTTACCTGAACTTTACTAGAAAAATAAGTAGAAACCCCTAAAATTCATTTTGGGAGGCAAATTATAGAATTAAATGGAAAATAAAAAATTATAATTGTTTCTAACGGGTCATGTAATATATCAAATCACAGGGCTCATTATGACGAATACAAATATACATATATTTTAAATGAATATTTTAAAATATATTATAAAAATATTTAAATAAAATTACCTATTTTCCCCGTTATTCCCCAAACTATAAGACCTCAATTTTTTTGTTTATAGGAAAAATATGAAAAAATCCCTAATTCTATTATTTGGCCCCCAATTAATTGAATTAAAGGGAAAATAAATTATTAGAAAACCCCCAGAGTAATTTTTTTAGGGACAAATTATACAATTAAATGGAGAATAAAGATTCAATTATCAAACGCATCATGTAATATAACAGATAAAAGGCTCATTATGTGAATTACAAATATATCATATTTTTAAATCATTTGTTTAAAAGATATTAACAAAAATATAAAACCTCGACATAATTCCCACTTTAGAAACTACACTATTTAAATTTTGAAAAATATATTTTATTTGTATTTTGTAATAATTTGAATAGCAGATTTAATAATTTATAATTTAAAACTTGACCTATTTTGCCCTTTATCTTCCAATCTACAGAGCCTCAAATTCCCAGACAAATAGATTATAAAAGACTTCTCTGAAAGTTTATTAATAAAATAAAACTCTAATGTTAATTTTTGGGGGCCAAATTAGAAAATTAAATACATATGTATTCTTATAAAAATCAAGTGAATTCTGAAGCAGATAAAATAAAATGTCTATGTGTGGAAAATGGAATTACAAATTTAAAACGCTTTCTTTAAAAGATATTAGGGTAAATATAAGAAAATGCACTCACTCCCTGCTTGTCTGAAACTGAAATATTAGATGGTACGGAACGCTTAGTTTGCGAGTCCAACTCGCACTTGACCAAATGATTTTAACTCTCCATCTCTTTTGTAGCGATTTGATTTTGACTTTTCATAATATTTTTGCCCTTAGGTTATGATAGCACGGGGGTAAAAATAAGTTTTAAATTAAATGAGAAATTATTCAAGATTTCAATTTCATTCAATGAGAAAAGTTTTCAACATATATAGGGATTATCTAACATTAATTAACAGCAGATGCATTGTGTGTGGAATTATATTGAGTCTTAAAATATGTGGTTTAAGGTTTATTAATATGTACATATGTTTTGTAGTTAGTTGTAATGTATATCACTTTCATACTAACTTTTGACTTGGTTGGTTACATTTTATGCTTACGAGCTGAAATCGTTAACTGTGAAATTTAAGAATAAAGATTATAATAATTTTATCATTCACTTTGAGTCTATTAAAATGTTTCAGTCTTAACCCTCAAAATGTAGGTATTACCTAACAAATGTTTAAAAATATTATATTTAATATTAATATATCATTTAATGTAATTTGTAGTATTATTATATATCTGTATTATATATATAATAAATATTTCCTCATATTGTGCCATCCGTGAAAGCCTACGACTAGACATATATATATCGAAATTGATTTTATAGCCCGATTGTTGTTGGTGTTGGAACAGAGCCCATGTTGTCTGTTTATTTTTGACAGCTAATCTGTGCTCATCTAAACGGGCTGAAATTCTCCTGTACGTTTGTCCGACGTATACCTTTTCGCACGTTCTACAGATTATACTATATACCCCTTGGTTTTCAAGTTTAACTTTTGGTTTGAGATTTCCTAAACTTGTGCCTATGGTCTGGTATGGTTTGTAAGCTGTCGCTATGTCTTGCCTTCGAAGAATTCGGCCAATTCTGTCCGTTGTCCCTTTGATGTATGGTAAGACTGATTTTGGTTTTTCGATGAGGTCATCATTTGGTTTTGGCTCAAGGTGTTGTTGTGCTATTGCCTTTTTAATTGTGTGGTTTGTGTATACGTTTTGTGGTAGAGCATTATTTATGTGTTTTAATTCGTGTGATTTGTTATTGTCGTCGGTCAGTCGTATGGATCTGGAAACTAGCGTGTTGGCAACTCCCTGTATTTGAGAAGGGTGGTGATGGGATTTGTAGTTTAAGTATCTGTTCGTGTGTGTCGGCTTTCTATATACGATGTGGTCGAAGTGCCCATTCTGGGAACAGCTGGTAGTTTTCTTCAAGTTCTAATTTAAATTGAATCCTGAGGTGTATGGAGTTTAGATGCTCCAGGAAATATATCAGTTCTTGTTTGCCCAAAGGCCATATGATAAATACATCATCGACGTATCTTAGCCATAACTTTGGCTTCAGGTTTGCTGTCTGTAGTGCATTTTTCTCGAAATAGGTCATGAAGAGGTTTGCCACCGCTGGTGATAGTGGGGACCCCATTGCGGATCCGTCGGTTTGTTTATATATGCGGTTGTCATACATAAAATAGGCACTTTTGAGGCAGTGTCGTGACAAATCTATTATGAATTGTGGGAGGTCTTCATTCTCAGATATTTGTGCTTCTTCTACTAGTATGCTTGGATATAAGCTCTTAACATCGAAACTAGCTATGATATATTTTGTTTCTATGGAAATATTGTTGAAAATGCGCCTGAAGTGTTCCGAGTTTTTAATGTAAAAATCTGCTTTTTCCACAATTTGTTGTAGGACTTGAACGATTTGGGGAGAGGAGGATTTTATAACGCATACTTTTCCGATTTCTCCTTAACTTCATTCTTTATAAAAAAATACTTTTGACAATAGAACTTCAATAATGTTCACAATCTGATGAGATAGGATCGAATTTCGACCCCCGGGCGACCTCTAGTGTTTTTAATTAGTCCCTGTAATTTTCGTTTTGTATTAAAAATTTTTAGATCTATGGATCTTTACCCAATATGAATCAGAAATTAGAGTGTTACATAATTTGTTCTACAGAATTTGATAAAAATAGATTCACCGTTACAGAAAAAAAATCCTGTTATACAAAAAAATGGGAAGTGCATTATAATTGAGTCAGGAAAGTGCACTTACGTAACCATGTTAATATCCAGAAACATAAAGAAACATCTTATGTAACATCTCCTTTAAAATGTGGTTTAAAAATTTCCCATAATACCGCATATGCATAACATTGATCTTGGCTATAGGTAAGTTGAGTAGCGAAGCGCTAATGCCAAGATGATATACTACATGAAAACGTCCACTTGCGATAAATAATCATTCAACATAAAAATTGCCGAGGAAAAAGGGTACAAATAGAGGATATGGGAATATCATAAACTTTGGCAATTTGCCAAGATGTGCGAGGTTGCAATGATGGCGCAACCTGATAAAAGCTGTAAAAAAGCTGCCAATATGAAAAACTTAGACTTTGGCAAGTTGCTGAGATTACTAGAAAATGATTTAAAAATTTCTTTAACAAATATAGATTTGGCTATAAGAAAATCATATTACCGTAAAAATGAGAATATAGTAAATTATAATTAGTATTAAGGAACAAAACACTGGAAGTAAGTTATTGCTTTATATTGAGTTATTGTATTTTTTTAAACTTTGTAGAATGCTTGTGTTTATTTAAACACAGAAAATGCTTGCTTGCTTGCTGTCTGTGTCATATTCATCTTTGTGTTTTATGGATGTCGTAGTTTTGGTTTCGCTTGCATATGTTTTCGTAATAATTTTCGCTACTAAATAACGTCGTACTGGACTCAAACCATCACTGTGTACCAGGTATCCAAATTGCATTACCGACAAGACAAATAACTGTTTATTATTGGTGATAATTCATACCAATCAATACTTTTAATTTCTTAATAATTTTCATATCTATAATTTGTTGTTAATATAAGTATTAGACAATGTCATGAAATTATATTACTTTATACAACAATTCACCCCCAGTTTTAAGTCTACTTTTTATTAGGGTGTAAATATCAAAATTATTAATTAGTTATAATTTTGGGGAATTTTATTGATTACAGCCAAACACTCAGCTATGCATATTTCAGTCGAATACTTTTCTAAATTTGGCACATATTTTTCAATCAGCTAGTGGGTTTCCAGGATGATGTTTCAAGAACAGCACGTTGCAGATTATAACTTAAATAGCACTAGTTTACAAATTTGCAGCACAATTTTCTTCATTATCACTCGCATGCTCTCACTATCTACAATTACATATTTACTACATACTACTGCCTTCGAAACTGGGTCACTCACGATCACTTTTTTTTGACACAATTAGAATAATTTTTTTTATTTATATACGTGAAAATGAATAAAAATATTTTTTATAGCGTCCTCACTCAGTCCCTAAAAACCTAACAAAACGAACATATTGTGACAGGAATTCATCCGATATTTCGTGGAACTCGAAATGTTGGTGTGTCGAATTTCATCGAATATTCGAGAACACATAAAGGAAATTTCCCAAAGGCTCTTTGACCTTCTGGAGAATTCCGAGAAGAAATATATAAATACGGAGAGCTGTAGGAAGGATCCATTCATTATTTGGGCGCAGTTTACTAAACAAACAACAGATGTTCAAGATAAATTTTAAATAGTGGTGTGAATATGAATTAAAGTATTGGAACTAATTAGAGTGAACCGAAGTGTAAATAAAAACATTACAATTATTATATTTTTCTTACAAAAGTAATAAAATTACAAATATAAGCCTATGTGTGGAAAATCAAAGTGTATATCTATACTATTATAAAATTGTAATTTTGTCTGTTTGTTTGTTTGTTTATTTGTTTGTTCGGGCATCACGTAAGAACTACTTAACTGATTTTGCTGAATCTTTTTTTTTTGTTGGGAAGCCTGTAGTTTGACTAAAAATCTGATAGACATTTTATCTCTCTAAATTGACAGAAACGGTATATATAGCGAAAAAACTTCTACCATGTTGGGTAATTCAATTATTCAATTGGTTCCACCGCACGCACAAACTATTAGATACTGGCATCAGCTTAGCTTTTATTCAAAATTCGGAATGTGCAAATGTAACATGTTTCGATTTAACAAAAATCAACATATATCAAGCGTAATTATACAGGGTGTTCTATATATAAGAAACTTAGTGCGGATTAGAATAACATGGATTAAAAAAAATCCAAAAAAAGTTATATTTGGTGTCCTATAAGCAGCTGGATATATACGATGTGATGGAAATAAGGGGGAGTAGAATTAGTTATACGGGGTGGTCCAAAAAAGTTATACTGATTAGGCCATAAACAGTTCCATATACCAAGTGGTTGAAAAGGGGTAGAATATTTATAGAGTGAATAAAAAAACTTAAAAAATGTCTTAAGTGAGCAATTAGGATCTTTGAATTAGGTTTATAAGATTCTATAGTTATGAAATGGGTTAAAGAAATGTTACAGGCAGTTGTTTATACAGGGTGTTTGAAATATAAGATGGAGTGGAATTATAGTTTATGTTGTGGTTAAAAACTTGTTTTATATCCACAAGTCGTTACATATATAGGATGGTTGAAATATGTAGCGGCGTAGATATAATTACAGCTGTACAGGTGTGTTTAAAATTATTTTAAAGTAATAGTATGATCTACAAGCTGTTCTGTTTACCGGATGATTGAAATATAGGGTGGGGTAGGGTTCTAAGGATACAGGGTCGTACAAAAATGTTATATTTGGTGGCAAATAAGTAGTTGCATATAAAAGGTTGTTGAAATATAGGGTGGCTTACAGTTAGAATTATACAGGGTGGGTAAAAAATGCTAGAAAAATTTTGTTACATAACACTTGCATATATAGAGTACCTGAAGTATGGTGCGCAGTAAAGTTGTAGTTACACAGTGTCATTCAAACTAGGTTAGAAAAAGTTGTAAATGAAGGGTGGTTTAAATGAAGTGTGGAGTGAAATTTTACTTTAATATATCTTGAAAAAATATAAGGAAAAAATGTGAAATAGCGCAGTTCATAATAAGTTACAAAGATAGGATAGTTGAAACATAGGGTGAAGAAGTGTTACGAAAAAAAATGTTATATTGGTTGACCAATAAGGTAGTTGTAATACATACAAGGTGATTCAAAAACATATTGAACAAAATTATTGTTATTTTCGTTGCTTCAAAAGCAGTTGCGGTTTTGGTGAAATATATTTGGCGTTGATGGATTTATAGTTATACTGGGTGGTAGAAAAAATGTTATACCGGGTGGCCGATAAGTAGTTGCAAATACAAGGTGATTGAAATAGCGAGTGGAGTGGATTTATAGTCAAACAGGTTGAATAATTTTTTTTTAGTATAGAACATGAGCTGTTGCTTATCTGCAATATCTGAAACATTGATCGAAGCAAAATTATAGTTCATACAGTGTCACTAGAACTACTGAAAAATTTTATATTTGCTTGCCCCTAAGCAGATGCACATACAGGGTGGTTGAAATATTTTGTAGATTAAAATTATGGTTATACAGGGTGGTTCAAAAATAAGTTGTAATGTTTGACAAATTGGCACAGGATGGTTTTAATGTAGATGGAAGTAGAGTTAGTTATACAAAGCGGTTAATTTTTTTTATATAAAATTGTTATATAGGGTGGCCAATAAGCAGTTGCAGTTAGGGTGCAAAACTGTGTTTTTATATTTGTGACTCACGAAGGGTTCCACATATTCCATTAGGATGGATCAAAAAAGTTTAAAAACAATTGTTATATAGGGTAGACCATAAACAGGTGCATTCTAGTATATGGAATATCTGAAATATGGGGAGAAGCAAGATTATAGTTTTAGAGTTTGTAACACAATGTTAGAAAAAGCTCATATAAAGGTTGATTAATATATAGAGTAAAGAGAAATTTTACTTTAAAAGGTGGTTAAAAAAAATATCGGAAATAATTGTTATACAGGGTATACCATAAGCAGTTGCATAGCTGAAATATAGGGTGGAGAAAAGTTATAGTCAGTTGTTCAAAAAATTATAAAACAGCAGCATATACAGGATGGTTGCAATATAGGGTGAAGTAGAGTTACAGTTATTCAAGGTGATTCCAAAAATATCGAATAAAACAGTTATATAGTGTGGCCAATAAGAATTTGCAGTTTGGGTGAAATATATTCGGGATTGGTGGATTTATGGTTAAGTAAGGTGGTTCAAACAAATTAAAAAAATTTTTATATAGGGCTTGAACATTCCGTACGCGGGAGAAACCGTGGGTAACGGCTAGTACTATTATAAAATTGTAAGTTTGTCTGTTTGTTTGTTTGATTGTTTGTTTGTTTGTTCGGGCATCACGTAAGAACTACTTAACTGATTTTGCTGAATCTTTTTTTGTTGCGAAGCCTATAGTTTGACTTAAAATCTGGTAGACACTTTATATCTCTAAATTAACAGAAACGGTAGATATATCGAAAAAACTTCTACCCTGCTGGGTAATACAATTACTCAATTGGTTCCACCGCACGCACAAAATATTAGATACTGGCATCAGCTTAGCTTTTATTCAAAATTCAGAATGTGCCAATGCAACATATTTCGATTTAACACAAATCAATTGATATAATTGTAATTTTACAGGGTGTTCTATATTATAGGAAACTTAGAGCTGAGTAGAATTAAATGGATTTCAAAAATCTAAAAAAAGTTATATTTGGTGTCCTATAAGCAAGTGCATATATACAATGTGGTTGAAATAAGGGAGAGTTGAATTAGTTATACGGGGTGGTCTAAAAAAGTTATATTGATTGGGCCATCAACAGTTCCTTATACCAAGAGGGTGAAATAGGGTAGAATATTTATACAGTCTGGATAAAAAATCTTAGAAATAAATGTGTTATGTAAGCAGTTAGGATCTTGGAATTATATTCATAATAAGCTGTTAGTTAGAAGGAGCTGTTTATACAGGGTGTTTGAAATAAAATATGGAGTGAAATTAAAATTTATGTTGTGGTTAAAAACTTGTTTTATATCCACAAGCAGTTGCATATATAACATGGATGAAATATGTCGCGGAGTATAATTACAGCTATATAGGTGGGTTTAAAAAATAAGTAATGTAATGGTCTACAAGCTGTTCCATTTACCAGTGAAGTATAGGGTGGGGTAGGATTCTAAGGATACAAGGGTGGCAAATAAGTAGTTGCATATAAAAGGTTGTTGAAATAAAAGGTGGTGTAGAGTTATAATTATACAGGGAGATTAAAAAATTCTAGAAAAATTTTGTTATACAGCAGTAACATATATGGAGTACCTGACACATGGGGCGCAGTACAGTTATAGTTATACAGTGTGATTCAAACAACGTTAGAATGAAGTGTGGAGAGAAATTATACTTTAAAATGTCGTTGAAAAAATATGAGGAAAAATTGTGAAATAGCGTAGTTCATAATAAGTTGAGAAGGTAGGATAGTTGAATTATAGGGTGGAGAAGTGTTATGGTTAATTATGTAAAAAATGTTATATTGGTTAACCAATAAGCAGTAGCGTATACAGGGTAGTTGTAATACATACAAGGTGATTCAGAAACATGCTGAAAAAAATTGTTATATACGGTGCCCAATAATCAGTTGCGGTTTTGGTGAAATATATTGGGCATTGATGGATTTATCGTTACACAGGGTGGTTCAAAAAATGTTATACTGGGTGGCGGATTAATAGTTGCATATACAAGGTGGTTGAAATAGCGGCTGGAGTAGAATTATAGTTAAACCGGTTGGATATTTTTTTTGTAGCACATGAGCTGTTGCATATATGTAATATCTGACACATGGATCGAAATAAAATTATATATAGTGCATACAGTGTGATTAAAACAATGTTAGAAAAAGCTGCATATAAGGGGTGGTTTAAATACAGGGTGGAGACAAATTATACTTTCAATTGTGGTTCAAAAATAGTTATATAGCGTAGTCCATTAGCAGTTGCATATATAAGATAGTGAGTGGACCAGAGTTATAGTTAAGTGTTAAAAAAAAACAAATAAACAGCAGCATATAGAGGATGGTTGCAATATATGGTGAAGTAGGGTTACAGTTATTCAAGGTGATTAAAAAATGTCGAATAAAATTGTAATATAGGGTCGCCCATAAGTTCTTGCAGTTTGGCTGAAATATATTAGGGATTTGTGTATTTATAGCTAAGTAGGGTGGTTTACACAAGTTTTTAATTAGGATAATCCATATATTCCGTAAGTTATTTCTTTTTGCGAAGCTTGAACATTCCATACGCGATGAGACCGCGGTTAACGGCTAGTTGTTTATAAATTTAAAACGCTTCCTTTAAAAGATATTAGGGTAAATATAAGAAAATGCACTCATCCCCTGTTTGTCTGAAACTGAAATATTGGAATCTTGAAGGTGGTAAAGAACCCTTAGTATACGAGTCCAACTCGCACTTGGCCACATTATTAATTATTATAAATTGAATATTGCCGTAAAGATATGGCAACAAAGGCGCAATGGCGATTCAACCTTATCACCGATCGCTGAATTGGGTAAGTGTTGTTTCCGTGTAAAATCTTTGGCTGCTTCAATGTTAATTTTGTTTCCTTTTCTTTTTGCCGTTTTTTTTTTGTACTTTTTAGTGTAAGGTTTATCCTGGTGAAAAATGCTAGATTTTAACGAAAATTGGATTAAATCTTACTGTGAACTGCATTCTTTGTGTTGGAAATAATTAAATTGAATTTAATAACTAATGTGTTCCTGCTTAATTTAACGGTTAAATAGATCATTTCAAGTCACTAAATAATATGTAAATAGCAGAAGTAGCTCTTTATTCTTCTCTCCTATAACTCAATTTCTTCCAAAAAGTAATATCAAAGACTGAAATTTATTTCACGAATATGTCATAAATGTTTATTTACAGAAACCAATCTCAACGAAATAATAATAATTATTAAATAATAAACTGAGGTGTTAACTTTTTTCGTAGAGGAAATTATTCCTTTTTTCGCCTAGCTGATTTGTGTTGGCCGCTTGGCGACGTTGCCTCATTTACAACAATTTACTTAAAATGTTTTTTGGATTATCTAGGTCATTAAGGCCAATAGACCATAGTAGTATAGGTAAGTGTTTTTTGTTTGGTGTGCACTATCTCCACCTAAAATATATGCACTCAAACTATTTACACCCTGTATAATATTATTTTGTCCGAAAAAGGTCGAATTTCAACCTACATGTCAATATTTTTAGTTTATGCCGCTTGTAGACACCCACTTTTGTATTTCATTCACATTAAACCGGTGGAAAACTTTGAATAAAGACCATAAAAGCTCTAAATATTTAAAACATGTCGATTTCCAATTACATTTTGGCAAAAATGTTGATGGAAACTATCACAACTAGTTACTGAATATTTATTCATTTACAAATCACTAGGTTATCTAATGTTACTAAAAATGTATTCTCATCTATCCCATTTTTCCTAAGAATTCCTGAGATATTACGAGAATAGTCTTCAGTACCAAACTAAGGATGATATCATTTAGCCCACATGGATGATTAATTTAGGTTTTCAAAACAATGAAGATGCTACCTCACTTAAAAAAATAATAGACTGTGTAATTACAATTAAAATTTTCGAACAAAACTAACTTTCCTTAAATATCAAATTAGCAAATTATAAATGTAGCATATTAAATAGGAACATGCTAAAGAAATTGTTGTTAGTTTAGTGTCACAAATTGTTATGCATTTTTATGTTTGAACAGGTATATTCTACTACAGTGTGTTTTTCAACATTATATTACAAGATTTTTTTATAACAGTGATTTAAATCATCATCATATATGTTCTTTCAACTGAAACTTGCTTCTACAACATCCTAACCATTTACCCCACAAAATTTATCAACAAAGTTAAACAGACTGAACAGAAAACAAACCTTTCAACCTTTCTCTTACACTATACTACTCAAGACAACAACATACAGTTACAACTTAATATATACATCTGTCAAAAGATTGAAAAGAGTGGGCAACAGATTATGTTAAAACAACATTCCAAACAAGAAATCACTTAAATCTTTAATATCGAAAACAAAACCAACAAACAAAACCCAGAAACATTTCGTACAGAACACAAGAATAAAACGAAACGACAATTTGAGTGAACTTACATAAAGTCGACTGCCATAATGAAATAAGGTCAACATTTGAATGTCAACACGCACTAAAGGATATTATTATTCTGGTCCTTGTTTGTGACGGAAAACCCTCATAATATCCACAAGAGCAATATTGATTCTGTGTTTATTTTGCCTTCTCCTTGAAATGATCGAGATTATTTTTCCACGAACACAAACAGTTCTCTATCGTGGAATCTGGTGGCAGCTGGTGTTTTTGGAGTTTTCGTAGGTTGATTTTTAATCATTATGTTGGCAACTGGATTAAAATATAGGCTATACAAAAAAAATAATAAGATCGGGTTTCTGTATTATGCTTACTTGGTATAAACAGGAACAATTTTTTTTACAATTGGCTAATTGTTTTATAGAAATTAGTTTAGTTATACTTAGAGAATTTGTTTAAACGACCAAATCAAAATAAAAGTAAAAGCTACTACTTTAGGATTATGGAAGATATTGAAATTTTTTTAAATATATTTTACATTATATTATTAGACAAACAGATACGCAAGTTTGAAACTTAATCATCGTATGGCACGGTAATTGAGAAAAACATACTGCTTAGTAGTTATTTTTTCCAACTGTATTCTTCTAGAATCTAGGATTTTCGGCGAAAGTAGCACACAGAGAACTATGTAATTGCTGTTATCCAGTAGCTCCTAGGTTAGAATGTCATGATATCATTTTCATACAGTACCTTTCTCAAGTTAAAAACTTACATTAATCACAACAAGGATATTTAAAATGGCAAATAGGTTAAATAGAATGAATTGACACGAATAATTAATAATAATTCCGTCGTCTGCAAAATAAGCTATCATTTTGTGGTTTCTGGTTAGGGAACCTTCATCAGTTGCGCTTGCCACAATTGAATGTCCTCTCGAACACTTCTTTATATATTTGATACATTTCGTCAAATTTGAAGACACGAGATGTAAAGATCGGCATCTAGGATTTTCGGCGAAACTAATAGAGCTTCCGAATCCGGAGCCGTTCTATGTAATTGCTGTTACCCGTAATTCCTAGGTTAGAATGTCACTATGAAATTTTCAGGTTACCTTCACCTGTCAGAGATATTGAATACTCTCTTCGAGGTGTCATTCTTTTGTACGCAAGACAATATATATATTATATATATATTCTGGTTAGGGAATTTTCATCAGTTGCGCTTTCCACAATTTCATGTCCTCTCGAACACTTCTTTATGTATTTGATACATTTCGTTAAATTTGAAGACGCGAGATGTATAGGCCAACATCTAGGATTCTCGGGGAAGAGAGTATTCAATATCTCTGACAGGTGAAGGTAACCTGAAAATTTCATAGTGACATTCTAACCTAGGAATTACGGGTAACAGCAGTTACATGGAACGGCTCCAGATTCGGAACCTCTATGTGCTAGTTTCCCCGAAAATCCTATGTCGGTCTTTACGCCTCGCGTCTTTAAATTGACTTAAGTTAGCGCACACAATCTCTACCTTTCTTTGTTGGATTGACTATAAGTCAACACTGACCTTTAAACTCAGGTGACCTTAACGGCTAAGATTATCATCAAAGATAAAAACAATCTCGTTTGATTATCTGTACAACGTGGCAAAAGCCATTTTGTAGAAATTAAGTGAAACCTTGTAAGTATTACAACCCAATTTAGAGCAATCTCTGTGAGTTATAATATCTTTGAACAAGAGATTTTTATGGCTTAGCGCTTTCTAACTTTTTGTTTGATTTATTAGCCAACGATTACCAAAAACAATCAAGAAATAGTTCTAAATAATTTGACAGAAACCCCTAAATCCTAGATTTTGTGGTGGTCTATTGAAATAAACCACAATAGCAAAGGCGACTTATAAAATATCAGGAAACTTAGGTATGTTTAAATTTACACTGTTTTGATCTAAAGTATTTTTGTCAATGATATATGTTTACTAAACTACTACTAAATTAATATCGCATTTAGATGATACTCCTAGATAATAGTAATTCTCTAGCTCTTACAGACTCCAGTTATGATGCACAAAGTGGAAAGAGGACTGAGAAATTGGAACGTTGTCTATAATATGATGTTGATAGTTTTACTAGTAATTGGTTTATTTCTAAGTTGGTTACCTAAAAATTAAAACTTACGGTGTTTATCCAATTGAAGCTCCGTTGGTGTTTTTTAGCCACTGGCCCTTCCATACTTCTATTACTTATTAGCGAAAATTTTAGTAGCCTGCTTTCTTTCAAGGTGGTCAAACACTCACTGGTACATCTATCAAGGCTACTATTAATAATATCACCTACTATTTCTCCAAAATTTTGACACATCCATGATTTAAATTACTAAACTGAACAAGGACTTGAAGACTATACATGATTTAATTATAAATTATTACATATCTCTACTTATAATATAATGAGAACTGAAGCTGTGTGAATGAGAAATTTCTGACTGGGCTGTAGCTCGACAACTACAAGATTATTCTTTATAAATTATCCTTTCAAATAAACCAGTCTCATCTAAAAGCAGTGTCAGCATTTGAATTTCTTTAAAATAGTTCAGTGAAACGCCGAGAAATAAAGATTTCTTTAAATAAAATTATCTGATATTAAAGTGTTTGGGTTAATACAACTTTAGTATTATAATCTGATAATATGCATTCAAGCAATTTTTAGCTTTAAGGCCAACAACGCCGAACTACTATAAAATCATTAAAATGCGTAGTAGCTTTTTAATAATGAAATTTTTCTCACATCTCTATACCCTAACCTACAGCCATGTATTATATTTCAATCCAGAGTCAAATACCGAATTCTCAGGGCTTCGTCCGTTTATTTGCTGTCGAGTTATGTATTTACTTTTTTTATATAAAGTAAATATTTGAAAATCTGACAAAACCTTTTTCATTTTCTGTTTGTTTAAGGCATTCACTTTTGGATAAAATTTCAGTTATATTTCGTTTCTAAAAGAACAAAATTCGAAATAACGTAGGTACTAAAGATTTTATGTGAATGACGAAAATGTAGCTTTCTTACAGTATATGTTTATTTATTTCACCTATGAATTATTTATTCGAATTTTTACTTTAAAATTGCAACAGTCAAGTTTTCAAAAGTTGTTTGTTACTTTTAGTTTATTAGGCTCAAGACAAAATAGAGCTAAATATGTGCTAGGGATTTTTTTTAGTAGTAGATAAGGTAAATAATTAGAAATCAAAGTAAGAGCTATTTAATGAAATTGCTCGTAATACTCATTATATAGAAAAATCCTCTCGCGGACTACCTGAAAAAACTTTTCTATGGATTTACGAAATGTGTTTGAATTTATATTTCAATCTTCTAATTAGTTTATAGATTCTTTTTAAGGAAGCCTTCTTTAATAGCTTCTCAAGGAAGCAATTTATAAATTATGTTATGATTATGATATCGCTTGAGTTTTCATAATTATCATTTGTTTTGTAAAGTTTGAGTGTTTTGCTATTGATTAATTGATTATGGAAAAATGTGAAGAGCAAATAATTGTTTCAATAGTAAATAAACCTGTAGTTTGGTGGCGTTATGTGGACGATATATTCACTATTTGGAAACACATAGGAACATGAGTTATTAAACAACATCAATAACAAATAACCAATTTTACAATACACATTAGAAATTGAACTGAAATCCAGACAGTTTTTTTGACATTTTAATAACTAAAACACAGACGTCATTTGAAACAGCTGCCTACAGAATACCGATTCACAATAAAAGGTATCTCAATTATAACATTAATTATCCAAATATATTTAAACAAGGTATCATAGTGCAAAAATCAATCAACAAATATGTTAAGAAAAATCATTTAAGAAAATTGCTTTCTGCAAACAATTGTCGTGAAGATTTTCTTAATAAAAAGTCAAGTCAAATTGAACAAAAAACAGTCGCTAGCAGCCTATGCCAAGGCTGTTGTTCTAGGCAACACTAAAACGCAAGATAATTACATTACAACAGCAAACAAACTAAATATACAGGGTTTTTCCGAAAAGCTATAAAAAGTAAGCCACATACTTAATATTGAAAACTATAAATTCACTATAAGCAGTTATTATAAAAACAAAACCAAACAACACAAGTCAAAACTCAAAAAAAGTGCGTTCATAAAATTATTTGCCAATACAATACATTTTTTATTGGAGAAACCTTTAAGTCACTAAAAGCTGGAATAAATATACAGAAAAAAATATAAAGAATCGACAATTTGAAACATCAAAAATGCGTGAACATGCCTGGAATCTTGACCCCAATCGACAATTTCAAAGATCTGCCATATTACAAAAAGAAAAATACACACAATACGACATCTGAAAGAGTCAGCTACCTCGTAGAATTCAGTGTTTCCTGGTGGCCTATAATCAAGGATGAAATTAGTCGTGATCGGTTTCCTTTATCAGAATACTTTTTGTTAACACAATTTTTCCTAGGTTTTCCCCTATTACTTTACTGTGATCTGTGAATAATTATAACTTTTTCATTGCATTTATCTTATGGCAAAGTCGCAATATTTTATATACAGGGTGTAAACGGTTTGAGTGCAAAGATTTTGAGGATCAATACTTCAGGTCAAAACAAATCAAAAAGCTTTATAACATTTTCAGAAATAAACTATAGTTTTGCCAAAAAAAAAATGAAAAAGTTAGAAGTTCTGTAGCCTTTATTACAGTGAATAATAGATTATTTCCGGCTTCAAATGATTGTAAAGCTAAATATGTAAATACTCAATAGCGTATACACCTTTAATAACTGTATTAACAAAGAAAATTATTATTTAAACTCTAAATATTCTGTTATAATTTGCCCAACGTTTCTCCGATCAGATGTGGCAACATAGCATATACTCAGTACTACAGCTGGCCGCTGCCATGAATGCTTTTTTGCTGCCCGGTTCTTTTAGGAAAGTGAAAGTGATTTTTGCGTGACATTCGACATAACGTAAATTATTTGATTTTCATTTTAAAATATAAATTGGAAAAATAAATAAAATCTGTTGTGAATTGTGAGTTCGAGTGTATTATTTTGTGACAAACAGTGACAATCATACAATTAGGTAAAAACCTGACATGCAATTAATTTGTGGGGAAAGCAAATGTAATAACAAGAATTTTGAATTTTGAATATTTACTATAAATAATCCGTTTGCTCGCCAGAGCTCTATCATCCTGCAGGTCAAAGATTTTTATTTGTCTAAGATAAGTAATATTAATTTCTTAGTAACAATTATTTCTCGAAGAATTTAACACATAAAAGTACTACATATAAGAAATGTTTTGTTTAATATAGTTTGTATCGCATTATTTTTGTATCATAATGTGAACAACTTTGTATCCTCCCTTCTTCAACTTGATGCTTAAAATAAATCGCCAAATATAAATATTCATTTCAATACATAGATATTAAAAGGGTACATTTTTGAAAATAATATTTCATAAAATTTTATGTGCCTAAATAAATCTACCGGCACTCGAAACTATGAAATTATTTAATACAAAAAAATAACAGGTGTTCATTTTTTTTGTGGTGACTCATTCCTTTATTATTCACGCTACAAGCAAATCTCATTTTTAGCGCGACGTTGCCACATTGACAATAATTTACTTAACATGTATTTCAAATTTTCTTGCTTATTAAGGCCTTTAGACCATAGTGTTATAAGAGTTCTTTGTTTTGTTTGGTGGGTACTATCTGCACCTAAAATATATGCAGTAAAACTATTTACACCCTGTATATCAAAGAGCAGTAAAGTTTAATTTGAAATTGTACATTCTCATATTTGAACTTTTTAACATTTTCTTTATTAAGCAACTTAGACCCTGAAACACATGAAAGTTCGCAAAATTTACAGTCGTTTTATCCCAAGTGAAATGTTTTTCCAAAAAAATCCATAAAATTAAAGTTGAAATGCGACAATTAGCACTCACAAGACAATCAGTAACTGTTTTACCCAACAAACCAAGTAACAAAACTGTATTTTAATAAAATCTTTGTCTAGGGGTGACCCAATGGCGTACTTGATCTGACTATTTGGGGTTTCAAGGAGCAGTGGCACCTAGTTAAGTTTTTGATTTGTGCAGTACATACAGGCGCAACTGAAGATAATAATGACGTTTTACTTACTTCAACTATCTATTTATATGTTTAGCATTGTTATCTGTGCTCTAACTTAATTATTAAAATAAATAATTTTGTGTTAATTAGTTTTTAAGAGTTCTCTGACAATAGTAATGCCGAACTTGTACAAATTTTCACAGATTTAGTGCAGCGAAACGAGTATATGTTCCGTTCTTATTTAAACTAATTAAACAGGCTTGGACGCACTCTAAAACATCAAAAAACGTCAAGAGTTCAAAATGTGTTTCTGTAAACGCATCTAAAGAATCTTCTGGGTCTATCGAGTCACAAATAATGAAGTCAATTAAAAAGACGGTCAACAATATGGCATATCCCAAGTAATGCTACAAAGGCAGTTATGCGGCAAGAGGAAGAAAGCAGTTCTCCTGGTCCAAAAACTTAAGATAATAGATTAATATCTCAACGATTGGACTGTTCAGTACAGCCGCTAACCAATGGGCATCACAAGAATAAGAACCTTTGAATTTGTATCGTGTAATATCTCACCTACAAATCTAGGATAACAGCAATAATTTTTCGACATTTCGTTCTTTTGACGCTAGCGCAAACTAGGGAGGTTCCCAATAGAAACGACCAATCGCTGTGCGTTCGACTGCCTGTATATTGTCGAAACAATAGGGTGTCTATTGACTTGTTTCCGGGATAGAAGTCAGTAATTGAAGGTGATGACAAATATACTCCGGAATAATCATATAAAGACGTTTTTTTTGCTGCTTTTGTTTTTGCTAAAACACGTTATTTAATGAAAGTGCATCAGTTATGTACCAGACAGTAGTAGTACAGTTTCAATAATCCACAAGAGATCCCTGCAGTCCTAAACTGCCTGTCTCTTGGTGCTGCAACTGAGAAAAATATTATGCATTTAGAAAAAGATATGCATTTTGAATATGAACTTAGAATCCGTTTGTTTCAGAACTAATGACTACACAATTTGTTTTATCGTGACTGATTTGATGAACAGAATAACCTACGCGAGACCTTATTATTGGACTTAATAAAATAATATAATTTATGTTATAACTTTGGATTTTAATCTATTCAGGCCAGAGAACTTCTGAATGGTCGGTTCCAACCATCGACGAGAAATGAAATGAAGATTGAAAACGTTCAATGTTACTCAGAGGCCTTAAAACTCCCACCAATATTAATATATATGCTGGAAACCTATGCGGCTTCATTCATGTGCCTATAAAGCTTAATATTTATTTAAAGAAATAAAAAGAGAATTTTTAAAACATGTCTCTCTACTGTTTTGACATAACACTACATAATTTTCATATTTTCAAACAGTGAGGCAAAAACGTTACTTGTTAATTGAAAATGTGTTCGAGTTGTTCAATGAGAACGGATGTTAAGGATCCATAAGTGTTTCATTGCATAATGCTTGAGCCTACTTATAGGTCTACAAAAAACAAAGAACATATAGAATATTATTTGATCTGGATGCTAAACTTTAAATTTTTTTTCAGGCCCCTGCAATGTTGACCGGTTATTGGCGATTTTGGTTCCTAATATGTGTCAGTTCAGCTATATTGGTAGCCTCTATGGATATAAGTAAGTATACGTTGTTCTACGTACTACATTCTATTGCATGCTAAAGTGATTGTGTTTATACAATTTCTATAATTATGATCAGTTTATCTGAATTATTTGTATACGAGCAATTAATCTGGAATTATTAATTCTCCGATATTATTTGTGTTTTTTGCATTGATCGGCAACGAAGCTAAAAAAAAAGTTTCTAAAGTTGTTATTACATTTTTAGAAAGTTTAATGACAAAAACCAGAAACAAACAACAAAATGGAATAGAAATTCTATTTACATTAACGATTACCTACTTTACTTACTCTTTGCAAAACATTTATCCCTATAGATATTTTTTATAATTTTGAAAGATAGAGTTACAAAAAGACAAGCTGTCAAACCTATTAAACAACACATTAACATGAATTAATATGTCATTATGTTAGGGATGATTTTTAAAAGTGCTTCTCAGGTTGCAATAGTAGTAGTTTCAGTGTTTATCTGCACGTGATACATTTGTGATACACATTATTGTGCAGTGATTAAGATCTTTACATTTCTCAAATGTCAATTATAGAAAAATTTTGAATATTGGATTATGGTATTATGGGATATTTTTTCATGCTGAAATTGAAGCCTGTTTATTCTTTTAGGATATTTTATTGTACACAAATTTTTAATGGTTGGAGCTATTAGACAACAACGACATCTCAAAATCTATTTTCAAGGTTTATTATTTTAGGGTATTTTATTGTACAGAATTTTTTAATGGTTATACAGCACAAAACACCATATTCTGAAAATAGTTTCGAATTGATGCCAGATTTCCCCCCTTTATCTGTCTCACTCACTTTAGACGTTGTTCGTCGTCGAACGTTGTGACTCATTCACAGTTACTTGATGGTAATTTAATTGTACACGTTTCTATTTGCAAATTATTGCAATACAATTAGGTATCGTTATAGGTGTATTTGTATTTATTTGGCTGATTATTCGGATAGGGTATCTTCCTCTTAGCCTTTCTCATCCACCTTTCCTTGGTTGGTCATATTTTCCATACCCTCTCTTCACAGGGAATGTCCTAAAATTTTAGCATGCAACTATGGATTTGTAGTAGCAAACCAACTTTGTATTCAATACTGATTACTTCAAGTATGGAAATATTTAGACGGTGAGTTTTCCATTGAATTTCCAGGTTACCTAAAGAGAAAACTGAAAAGTTAATAAGTAATTATCTTTATTTAAAGTTATTTAGTAATTTTGAGCATAACGCAGTTGGCCACATTACTAGATCATTTCCAATGCTTATTTCCCCCTCCAAATATTTAAATGGTACAATTTATGATATTTTTAAATATATTTTCGGTATTTATCGCATCCTTTAATGTCCATATTATGCCTAGTAGCAATTATAGCTTACTCATATGATTTCTATCCCATTTGAAGATTTCTTGTATATATATTTGTATCTGTCATCATTTCGATTTTATATTTCTTTTTAACATCAATAGCAATTCTTACAAATGGTACGCTCTCATCGTACAGCAGCATTCCTCCCCTGTTCCTGATCTTCGGGCCTTACTGGCTGCGCAGATGTCACATTTCCGGCAACAGGCCCTGAGGTCTTACGGTACGGTCACAGTCAAACGGTCTTGTTGGATAGCAGTGGTCACAATAACACCATAATACACTGCCGTATCTGCCGACGATCGAACGAAAACAAATAAATTGGTTTTATTCGGCAGTGCACCCCAGTCTAGTGTCTGATAGTTTCAATTTCTTTTATAATTAAATTTAAGAAAAAATCACTATTGTTGATTATGAAAAATTAATTACAATAGTTTTTGAAAGCAAGGCGTTGGAGATTACAAGAGATACAACCTATCATAACAGAAATCTAGGTTGGGTTGTTTCTTCGCATTACGATTTATCCAAAAATCTTTTTAGTTTTGAATAATATTTTCATCAGAGGACTCATTTCCAATAAGTAAATTTCCGAATCAAAATCCATTTTGTCTAATGACTTGGTTTATCCGATTTCATCAGAAAACTGAATAAATCTGAGCACAACATTCGAACAGGCGTATTCGGCCGTATACGTCAGAGTAAAAATTCTGCCGATGCCGGCGCCACTCTGACTGCAACCTAACTTCCTCCGGTAAATCCATTATGTACTTCGGTCAAGACGGCAATATTATTCAATCCAAGTTAATCTCTGCACTGAGTTATGGTTCTTGGTATGTCTGCAGTTGAACGGTTTCTGTTTGTATTCGTTAATAATGATGGAGAGGTTACAATTGTTCCCACTTATTTGTAACGAAATTGTTGTTTTCTGAGGACTGTCTAAATCTTAGAAATCACAAGTATAATAATGACCCTGACAAACTGGTTGATCAAAAATACAATAATGTGAAGAATCGATGAATAACATAGTGACCAAAGGAAAAGAATGTGAGCAGCCTACTTTCACAAATAGTCCAATCAGAAAGGCGGATGAGAGTAGTTTATAGTTTAGAATATGTTTCTAAACTAGAGAGACATACATGGATAACATGGTAATGTATTTAATCAAGTTCACTGAGCGCGCAAACCAGTCGTCGTCGTGATTATGTAAAATTTGGAAAGCCTTCTGTTAACTGAACTCTAAGACTACAATAAATTCTATTATAAATAAGTATGCTTTACCAATTGTATAAAAATGTTTTTGGGAGCATTTTGGTCTGTATCATAGTTTCTAGCAAAGAATGGATGACTGTTACTTAATACTGGACCTAATGAAACACATATTAAGCGTTTTTCTCGTTTAGTCTAGAAACACTTACACATCCAATTTATGAATGAGATGTATGAATACTCAATTTGAGTTCTATCTAATTCGGTTTTAAACAGTTGTGGATATTCTTGAGGCCAGCTCAAGGATCTCTTCATTGGAATCATATGAAATAACGAAAAGATTGCTGAAGAGGCCTCTTATTATTCTGCCTACTTAATGGGATTTTCTCCCCTCATTCCTGTTCTGTGTACAAAATTTAACAATGACTGCCGAAATTTGCACATAAAATTTTGTTCGTGTCATAAAATAACTCATTATTGATAATTAATAATAATCGGCCTTAAGTCAAATTTTATTTACATTGTGTCAATTGTATCCTTATGAATTATTTTAAGAACCATTGTCTAGATAGCTTAACTTACTGCCTGTTCTCATGACCATGCTGTTTAGTCATATAACAGTCTCAGGAAATAAAGATGACTGGAATTTTTCCTATAAATTTTATCAATATCATGGAATGCTGCCCTATAATCCGTTCACCCTTTTTGTAAAGAAACTAGGTTATGAAAGGTACAATGGACGTCTGCAAAGGAATTAACAGGAATCAAATGTCCCGGTTGAAGAACATTTGCTATTGGAATACGCAGTGCCGAATAACTACTTAGATTAGGGGAAGACGGTAAACAACTCGCTATTGTACTTGCCTACGTTAATTTGCCACTGAAAAAAAGAAGAAAAACTAGGTTTTGCTGTAATCTAACAATATATATCTCTTAGGTTTTTTCCTTTCGCATGCAGATTAATCGATATATAGAATTCTGTTCTAATTCTACACCCTGTATTCCCCATACTGAACGCGCTAACACTATTTTTTGCTCCAATAGATTTTAAAGGTTCTTTCAGATTCTACAATATATTTTTAAAGATTTGACCTTTAACAAATAGGTTGTACTCTAATTATTTCCATCAAACCCTTTGTAAACATAATAGCTTCATTACTGAGGATATTTCCAATGTTGAAATTGTGTATTGGTTAGTGATTTCGAAATGCCTAATTACGAGTTGTATTTAAACTGAAATGTTCCTGTTAAGGCATTAACAGTTATGATTGGAGTAAGGGGTTATTATATGAAAAGTTGTTAATTAGCAATAAGGATCTCAGAAGGGTTATATTCTGTACGAACGTGGTGCATCAAGATATTCTCGACGATAGCGGTCCTCGGAGACTTACAATTTATTCTAACGTTATAACGAACAGTAGTTCAGCTGTGAAACGAATTTGGTTAAATATTTTTTAACGGGAAATCAAAATATTGGGTTTCTTGATACCTAATCGCAATGAGTCAATCAATATATTGACAGAAATCATCACAAATTTATATATTTTCAGGAAACTAAAAATGTTTTCCAGCAAGACATATTTCAATACCAACGTTCTAAAAATATATTTAAGGAAAATAATGAAATACTCTGTTTATATCAAAACTAAGTTTCAGTAGCACGTGAAGTTGACGGCTTTTCGTCCGAAATATTAAAAAAGTTTTCAGGTCCTAATTTCACCGCTTTCTCGTCCACAAAGGAAAGTAGGACCTTTATCAGTAACTTGACAGTATTCTCTTGTGCTATTTTTTGTACTTTTTTTTACTTTCTCCTTTTTCTGTTTTTTGTTCTGTCCAGATGCTTTATGTAACTTACAGAGATATTACGACCATTTTAATGTTACCAAGATTCAAGTAATTTTAGAATTCGTTTGGTTACTCACTAATACAAGAAACTGTATAACATTTCAACATATTTGTAGGTTGAAACTCATCTAAAAAAAATAATCATGCCTATATTTTAAGATATGGTGCCCGTTTCAAAAACTGTGATGACATTCTGAAGAGTTAATAATAATATAAGTTTAGTCTTGAAGCAAACAATTGATACTGGAGTACAAAAGGAAAGTCATGTACCTCTGATTTTGTTTTTGGTTATGTTTCTAGACAATATTTAGACATTTTTCTCGTAAATCGCATAAAATACATTTTTGGTGTAAATGCTTATAGTGCCATATTATTTATTAATCAAAATAATTTCGTCAAGTACGAGTTAGACTCGCATACTTAGGGTTGCGTATCACCTTTAAGATTTGTATCCAAGTATATATCTGCCTAATATTCCAGTTTCAGACAAGAAGAGAATCAGTACATTTTCTTATATTTACCCTAATTTCTTTTTAACTAAGCCTTTTAAATTACTTTCAGGGAAGCCCTTATACCTAATTTATTGTCTGAATTTTATGTTCAGTAGATTATTAGATAAAGGGAAAAAGGGTCAAGTATTAAATAATAAATTATTAAATCTTTTAGACAAATTATTTATAAATAATTTGGTCAAGTGCGAGTTGGACTCGCATACTAAGGGTTCCGTACCATCTTCAACATTCTAATATTTCAGTTTCAGACAAGTAGGGAATGAGTGCATTTTCTTATATTTACCCTAATATCTTTTAAAGAAAGCGTTTTAAATTTATAATTTCATTTTCCACACATAGACTTTTTATTTTATCTGCTTCAGAATTCACGAGATTTTTATAAGAATACATATGTATTTAATTTTCTAATTTGGCCCCCAAAAATTAACATTAGAGTTTTATTTTACTATTAAACAGGGAAGCCTTTTATAATCTACAGTCTGAATTTTGAGGCTCTGTAGATTGGAAGATAATGGGCAAAATAGGTCAAGTTTTAAATTATAAATTATTAAATCTGTTATTCAAATTATTTAAAAATACAAATAAAATATATTTTTTTAAATTTAAATAGTGTAGTTTCTAAAGTGGGAATTAAGTCGATGTTTAATATTGTTGTTAATATCTTTTAAACTTTTAAACAAATGATTTAAAAATATAATATATTTGTAATTCACATAATGAGCCTTTTAACTGATATATTACATAATACGTTTGAAAATTTAATTTTTATTTTCTATTTAATTGAATAATTTGTCCCTAAAACTACTATGGGGGTTTTCTAATAATTTTTCTTATAAATTTCATGTGAGCCCCAGTACCCCTAATTATTTTCAAAATTTTAGGTAGTATGGTTTCGGAAATAAAGCGAGAAATGATTTTTTTTATATATTTATGTTAATATCTTGTAAACAATTAATTTTAAAAATATGAAAAATATATATTTGTATTCCTCATAATGAGCCCTTTCATTTGATGTATTGCATGATGCGTTAAAAAAAATCCGTTTAATTCTATAATTTGTCCCCCAATATTAATATTAGGGATTTCTTTGTATTTTTCCTGTTAACAAAAAAATTTAGTTCTAATAGTTTGATGAATAAACGGGAGAATGGGTATTTTTTTATTTTGTTAAATATATTTTAAAATATTCCTTTTAAAAAATGTAAAAAAAAACATATTTGTATTCGTCATAATGAGCCCTGTGAATTGATATATTACTTGATCCGTTAGAAACAATTATATTTTTTTATTTTCCATTTAATTCTATAATTTGCCCCCCAAAATAAATATTAGGGGGTTCTCCTTATTTTTCCAGTAAAGATCAGGTGAGGCGCTATACCTCTATTTTTTGCAAAATTTTACAACTTATGGTTTGGGGATAAGGGAGGAATGGGTATTTTTTATATTTTTGTTAATATCTTTTAATATATTTGTTTTCGCTATAATAAGAACTATTATTTGATATATAACATGATGCGTTTGAAACAATGTTAATTTTATATTTTCCATTTAATTCTGTAATTTACCCCCCAAAATTAAAAGAAGAGGTTTCTCCTTATTTTCCAGTAAACCTCAGGTCGGACCCTATACCTCTAATTTTTTGCAAAACTTTACGATTTATAGTTTCAGAGAGGAGGGAGAAATGGGTAAATTTTGGTATATTTTCGTTAATATATTTTTAATTATTTTTTTTAAATATAAAAAAAATATATTTGTGTTTCTCATAACTTGACCTTTCATTTGATGTATCACATGATGCGTTTGAAAAATTTATTTATTTTTAAATTTTCATTTAATTCTATAATTTGCCCCTCAAAATTAATAATTAATGGTTTCTCCTTATTTTTCCTGTATAGTTCGGGCAACGTTCTATATTTCCTATTTTGTTCAGAATTTTAAGCTCAATGGTTTTAGGATATGTATCCCTGATCGGGTCACCAAACTATACATTGATGCCAAATTTCAACCTCTTCCGGTCGTAGAGAAAATTGCTGTGATGTGACAGAGGTAGAAATCCGGAGTGATATTATAAGGGTATCCGTATATTGTATATACAGAACCATAAAAAAGCAATGACTTCATATAAATCAAAATTTAATCTGCTGCAAACATCTTGTGCAATCCTTGAACTTATTTTCTGATGTAACTTAACAATTAAATTTCGAGATTAAGAAAGTTTATATGACATATCTTAGACATTTATGTTTTTTTAGTTTAATTTTCAGGTTTTCTAAAAAAAACATTATTATAGTTGCTTTCTGAATGATAATTGTGGCATCTCTGGTTTTTCTGAGTTCTTTGTGAATAACACCACATGAACTTGAAAGTTTGTATATTTCAAAAGTCCAAACGTTTCAAGGTCTAAATCAGATCCCTGTTTTCAATGGTATTAACACTAAATGAACAAAAAATTAACAAATTAATAGGATTCGCAATGACAAATGTCGTAATCACGATATTTGTCATTAAATAAAAATAAGGAATCATGTCTGAATTTACTTAATAAAATACAATTTCAGTTATTCACTTTAATTAAGTCATTTCAGAGAAGTCAGTGGGATGCATAGAACAGCAGTCCTTTAATAACTATTCTTCCGATTTTTCTGAAAAATGATAAATCCCACGTTCAAATTATCGAACTTGATTTATCGTTTCAGAGTAATCCATGAGCATATACAAATATCTGTTAAAATGCCTTAAAAACAGAAAAATACTATACAAATAATTACTTAATGCACACCTGCTGCCTAAGGATAATGATTTATGTCATTATATACCCTCACCAAGGCAAGAGGGGATCGCAACTGATGAAGGTTCTCTACTGGAATCAATATATTGTCTTGCGTTCAATGGATTGAAAAATCTCTAAAAGTTAGTATCGTAATTTCTTTGAGAAGTTTTAGTAAACCTACGAATTTATTCGTGTGATTTCTATCCTAGGAATCACAGGGAAACGCCGTTACACACAATACGACTCCCGATTTGGAGTCTATGTGAGCTAGATTGTACTGATACTCCTGGATGCCGAAACTTATTTCGCGATAAAAGATTCTCAATGCCTCTTTTAACAAAATTTTAGCTGACATTGGGAAAACTGCCTTAAAAAAATCCAAGGTAATATGGTGTATCAATAAATGTACCTACTTAAAAAAGAAATTTGCAGGAAATGAGTGTAATAAATTGTTAAATACCATTGAAATATTGACTTTACGAAAAAGATACATGAGAATGTTTAAAACAAGTTATGGGGTTCTTGAAATTTCAATAACGGCACAATTTTTATATCATTGTAGTATAGTTTAGAAATTTACAAAAACATGCAATGGGAGCTGCTTATTGGTATTACTAGGAGGAGCAAACGTTTACTATACATTATATTTGCCACAAAATTATTAGATTATTGCATTTCTTGGCCTATTTTTAATAATGAATGAGTATGCGTAAAAATATTTAAATACAGTTATACCAAACTACTATTTTATTACATTATCTTACTAATAGTTTCATTATTATTATTAGACAATAAGGCCAAAGCAAGACCCTCCCCAATTTAGACAAACACCTTGGAGTACCACCTTGTCAAAGAAGGCTAGAAGGGAAAATTAATTCTCTTCCGTTGGTTTTGTTAATGTTAGTTTTATCTAAGGCAACAATACTGTTTCCTTTGTCGGCGTTAGTAAAAATTAAATCTTTGTCCATAATTTTGTTTTTGGTAGAGTTTAATGTAGGGAGTTCAGGGTTCGCTTATACTCATTAATTAAACTCCATAAAGATAATCACCCTATTAGATCTATTATTTCCTATTTCTCAGCTCCTTCTTCAGACATTTCCAAAGCGCTCCTTGACATATTAAAACAATACTCCAAATTCACTCCCACATATAGCATAAAAAACTCTCTTGACTTAGTGAAACAAATTCAAAAAATATTCCTACTTAATAATTGCATACTATTATCCTTCGATGTAGTTAATCTTTTTCCCAACATCCCACCAGAAGAATGCACCATTCTTATCATGCACTTACTAGAAATGAACAACACCTACCCAATTATAAAAAACGAAATATTCATTCTCTTACAACTTTGCCTTAACCAAAATTATTTTCAATAAAACAACAACATTCACACTTGTAAACAAGGTTTAATTATGGGTAACCCATTAAGCCATCTTCTGGCCGAAATATTTATGAACAACATAAAATCACTCATTTTCAAACATAATCTGAAACTAAAATCTTATATTGGTATTGATATGTTTATGAAATTTTTGCTTGTTTTACTGGTACTTACAAACAACTACAGTTATTCCATAACTACATAACTGAAATCTACCCTAGCATAAAATTCACCCTGGAAACTCAGACCGAAAATACACTAAATTTCCTTAACTATCCATAGACATGACAATAAACATACCTTTTCCATTTATCATAAACCTTCACACACTGACCTTACAATCCACAATAGTTCACACCATCCTAACCAACACAAACTTGCAGTATACTATAGTATGTTGCACAGACTAATTACCATCCCATTATCAAAAACTGACTTTAATAGAGAACTACACAGAACAAAATGTATTGCTATCATTAACGGTTATAACCCTCAAATTATTGAAAACATGTTAACTAAAAATTAAATAAAAAGGCTTTAAATGAATTATATCCTCCTACCCATAATATCGATCCCAAATTATATCATATGATCACATTTATCAGTTCTCCCTCTGAAAAAAGCCAAATTTTTATTAAATACAGCTTTTAACAGATAACAACTTAGGAAAACATATAAGAAACAATAAAGATTAAATTAACATAAATATCATCTCGGGTGTCTAAAGTTGACATGTGGTAATTGCGCTAGTTTATACATTCGGAAGATCATTCAAGACAAGATGGGATGAACATACCAAAGCTTTTGAGTGTCACAATTACAATAAGTCAACCTTTGCCGACCATTTATTGAATGAAAATCATGTACCTCAGAATACGTTCCAAGTATTATATTTACAACAAAAGAGTCATTAGAAATTAACAAAAACAAAAATTAACCATACCTCTTGAATGATCAAACCGAAATCAATTCATCTCCATTACTAAATCTTTTTAATAGAATTATATTAACTTATTACCTGCATATTTTATTCCATTTAAACCCCTCAACTGTAATATTTTGTTCTTGCTTAATAGTGGTATTTCCCTCCTACCTGCTTCAATATCCCAGAATTTCAATAACCCTCTTAATAGCCCTATAATTGCATCCATATATTTCTTTGTTATAGTTTTGGGCATTAAGCATTTGGTTATATTTTGTATTCTGATAAGCCAGTATACTGGTAAAACAATTGTTAATAGCAAATTAATATAAGTGAAAATTACCTAAGTGTGTTTATTTTAATGTTAAATTTTTAATATAAAAATAACAATACGCTCAAAAAATTCATTAAAAAATGTTTTATGCCCTTAAAATAAAGCGTGGTAGGTACAATTTAATTTTGTTTGTTACAAGTTTCTAATTGGTGTCTCGAGACATTTTCGAAAGTAAAAGCGGGGGTACATAAATTTTTTAATTTAAATCTAGTCAAGAGCAACTTGAGCTGAATTTGGTCCACAATAAAAAATATTGGTTTTATTATATAAACACAAAAAATATTGAAATATTTTATTCTGAACAACAGTAAAATGTAAAAGTTATATACATGTGTTTTTGTTGATACACTATAAAACATGAAAAAACATACACAAAAAAAACACCGGAAAAATATAAAATATAACAATAATAGCTTAAATTGGGTCGGGATGTTCTTTTATTTTCTGCCACACAACCTAACCACTTATTTATATACAAGAATACTAGTTAATCAAATTGTAGACATTTCTTTCTCACACAATATCAGTGAGGAAGAATTTCTGTAGTGACAACCAGCATTCTATGCAATTGCCTTAAATTGTTCGCCATTTACAAATTTCAAATACTTATCTGTTGCAGAACAAACATACGAAAAATAACTTAAATACGAATTTATGGCTATATTATTTATCAGTCAGCAGAAAAATGAATTCTTTAAGAAGTATTTTCTGGAATAAAAATCAGTTTAAGTACTTTGTTTAGAAAGTCAGAAAAATAAGTTCTTTTTGAAGTCAGAAAAATGTATTTATTCCCTATGAAGTCTCTTGAAATGTCGCTGGGAATTCTTTATATGAGCATTCGACATCTTGAAGCCTTCTCAAAGAATTTATATTGACGTTGACTTGGATGTCCAAATCTTAAATATGATTTCCATAAGACGGCATTTTTTGCTGGGAGCGACATATTCCTCGCATGTTTGCTGGATTGGCAGGTGAAGCAAGTAATATCTCTTTTCAAAAAATTGCAGCAGTTATAAAACTTAATGATCTTGAGCTTCTGACTTGGACTGCACGAATTTGAAGCTGAAGAAAGCATATAAATATATTTCCAAAGTCGCATGTTCTGATGAGGGTTTTGTAGGTGAAACAAAACAATGGTATTTTTTTGGGCGATATTCAGTAAATCATAAAAATTATCATGGGCAGTATTGAATATTTATAACTAAAATCCCTTGGTTTTATCTATTTTTTGAAGTTTTTAGTTTGCATTTAAACTAAAGTGTCTTTGAACTTAAATTCGAGGCAATATAATAACTGAAACGTTTTAGATTTAAAGTAGTCCTAATAAAAAATTCAAAAATTTGCTATGAAAGTCTGTCCGTTTTTTTGGATTTTTTTATTAAATACGACAAACCTAAATTAATCTTCAACTAGTATATTAATTTTCATTGTCTCATATTTATGTTAAAAAATTCCAAAACCTGATCTGCTGTGAAACAATTTCGTGCTTATTATAATTGTATATCGTTTTATGTTGGAAGGTCCATTACTTGCGCACTACGTGAATATATTACACCTAAAACGAGATGAGTTGTAATTTTAATACACAATTGCTCTTGTGTATCCACTATTTCTTTCTAGCCTTATGATATTCCCTATTACTTCAATATTTATAACTCCAAAGTCTTCACCAGTGATATTCTCAAAATGATTTGTATATTGAAGTGACCCTCTAAAACAATTAAGTACCTACATAAAGAATTCTTGCGAATTTGAAGATCACTTATGCTTAACATACTGTTAATATTGCTACTATTAATAATATGGAGGCGATAACCTCGAACATTTCTTCTCCTCTGACATGATGTTATTAACTAATAATAAATTTCTGAAAAAAGAATTTTCAAACTCGTCTACTTTAATTCACCACGTATTGAAGTCACATTGATTTTAGCTCTAGAATTTAAAATGAACAGTGTCCAATAAGAAATAGTCTCATCCAGTTCTCCTTGGATTTATATTAGCTCAAATTTAATTATTTTTTCCTGTATTTCAAAGATGTGCAAATTGTGGTTGCGCATAGATCGAAATAAATTTTTCAACTGCTCTACTACAAACACAACGATCTGGTTTTAATTATCTTTAAGCCAAAGCCTTGCCAGAATTCATTTGAGATGCTGATCTTGTGAACAAATTTGTTCAATGCTGCAAGGGACAATTTTGAAGCTATGCAGCGAAAAAAGACATTTTAAAATTTTACAAAATCAATGAATATTTCATTAACCTACTATATATAGACAAAAATTCAGCTATTTCAAGAACATCCTTCGTTTTTGAAATATCTTAAAAATAGATTCTTTATTGACATAGTACCAACAGTGATTAAGTTGGAAATAAATTGTTGCATTTCTTTAAAATCTAAACACGTTGCATTGTGTATTTCGGATGTCAGTTGTCGTCAGATTCGCATTTTGAATATCATACATTTAAAATATTAGAACCGACTTCAAAGCTTTGTTTGCGGTTTCTACAAATTTACAACCGGACTACCCTCGAGATTCGCAACAAAGAAAATGATCTGGTTACCAACAAATTTATAGAGTTCCCTATCACAGTTCATCTCTCCTAGTTCCACCAACAGGCATGGAATGGACAATATCCTCGATGTGTGGACTGTTCAGCTTAAATAATATAAATTATAAATACAATAAAAAAAACTTAACTAAAAAGCAAAAAGTATTTTTTTACATGCATATCTTATCATGAACTATAACTTTTTCTCTATTATTCATAAGAAAGTTTTACCGTTTTAATCCAACTGATGAAGACACAGTGTATATAGAGACCAACTGAGAACCTCCAACTTGACGTTGATTAACTAACATTTATTTTGATTTTAATCCAATTTTCTTAATTCCGAATCCCTGGTTCCGAATACAAACATTTCCTCTTTCAATACTGACGCTTCCATAAAAGTATGCTATTTAAAAATGTCTATTAAAAGTTTTTCCCAATTTTCTTAAAAACGCTATAAACTATGTATTTGAAAATACTGTGGGACTACTTCGGGCTCATCTTAACGGAATCCAGTTTAAACGTTCCAAATTCCTTTAGCCGGTTTCAAGTAATCACTGAACACACATAAAATGTCTTGGACGACCTAGCCTCGCTCGTGATGTCGATATTTCACCATGTTTGCTATATACACATATTTTTTCTGAGATGATTACTATTTAAAACTCCTTACTTACCTAAGGAATAATTTAATTTATATGATTATATTATTTTAATTATCTTAATAAGTGTCAAACATGATTTCTTACACAAAAAGACATCAAAACATAAATTTTTATTGGATTTGTTAAGCAGTGTTTGGTGCCCCCCTAGTATGTTCTACTTTTACTTTTTTAAATACCCTTACAGGTTTTTTAAAATCACTTTCAGAATTTGTAAACAATATTAAATAAATCTTCAAAAATTCTCAGACCTAAAAATATAAATGTGCAAGTTTGTGTGATAATAGCTCACTCATAAAAAATATTTTGCTACGTGCTTTCCCTTCAAATCCAAACATTTGTCATCATGTCTTACTATGATGGTTAAACCTAACAAGAACCCTTTTTAAAAATCTGATTACATCTCAATTATAAACAAAAAATGAAGTTAGTCAAAGTATAAAATCTAATTATTGTAATATTTATTTCTTAGGGAATGCCTTCTAAGGAATAATAATTTTGTAAACCCAAAAATAGTATTTCAGTTAAAGTATTTTCTCATTAATAGTTGTACTATAGGTTGGATTTGGCACTGTAATTGTTTTCGCTTTGCACAAGGGAATCTTCACCATTTAAATGTTTAAATATCTTTTTTAAAGATATCAGGCTTTGAAACTCGTTAATTATTCACTTCTATATTATAATGAACAACAAACTGTGTAAACTTAAAAAACTAACTGTATGTATCCATAAGGTATATTTGAATATTGGCTAGTTTTTTTAAACTCGATGTAAGGATATTAAAAATAGTATGATTAAAATGACTATAGCATCACTCACTGCTTAACAGGACAAATATTTAATTATTGAAATCTAAATATGTATTATTTAAGACTCATTTCACACCGTACTAGAAATTGTAGTAACTAACTTGTTTCACTATCTTATTCGACATTAGATACCAGATCAACATCTTAACTTAAGCTACAAGCTAACGGTTAAACATATAGTTTATTAAAAAATACATTTATATTTGTATTTTTGTATCACACTTTATTATCACCTTTGACATTATTCAACCAACTTATTTCCTAATTAAAGAAACCTATTTTCTCTTTTTTTTCTTACTTCCAAATTATATTTCAATTCTGATATTATGTATAGTTTGTAAAATATATTTCCTTGTAGTTAAGTTAGAAAGATATCACAGAAAAATGTTTGGCATTTTTCATATGTAGTTGAATAAAATAAATTTTGTTGTTTTACATTATACATTTGAAATTATAGGTATTCCCTATAAGTTATATCAACAAAAATTGTAAATATGTTTTACCCTTGGATTTTCTTTCCTGTATTGATTTGAGTATATTTAAAAAAGTACTTCCCATAGATGCAAGCTTCTCCTTAACCTTTTCATTACTTCAATAAATGTATGACCTAAAACAATTTCTGCAAATAAGATGACTTTTTTCTGTTTATTTACTTTTTAGTTACTTCCGATGAAACTCCATTAAGTATTTTCTACTGCCCAGACTAACCATTTTTCTGTGTTATTGTTTTGATTTTCTGACAAAAATTCTCTTTTCTAACCGATGTTTCATTCTTTATTTTCGGTCAGGTTCGTGTCATTTATTTGAAACGTCAGACTGAATTATTACGTAGCGAAGCAATGTCGATGTCGATACTAGGCCCTGTAATGTATTACAAAAGATACCGTATTTCGTAGGGCACAATTTTCCGATTGCTTATTAAATTTGATTAAACAGATGACCTCCTATATCTCTCGCTTAATGGCAGGCGTTAAACATTCAAGAAGACAGGATATTAGGATGTAACACACTTAAGTAAAACGTTCGGGGTATAGCTGCGGCTCGGCACGCGTTACCTTTTAGTTACAGAAGATCGTATCCAACCTTGCAATAACAATTGAACCTTTGAAGTAACATTTTTAATATTTAAAATTCGCAATAAAACGATTTTTCCCAAGGTGAGACCCTCACCAATCGATTATTATCCATCGAAACTTCCAAATGGGAAAATTTCACTAAAATCGTTGGAACCGTTTTCCAGAACTCAATTACATATATATATATATATATATATATATATATATATACATATATATATATATATATATATATATATATATTTGTTTTTAAGTTTTCGCAAGGGCACTAAATGTTTTAGGTGGTTTCCGGGAATTCATCCGCGTAGTTGATAACTGATCCCTGCCGGGATCGATGGTAAAATGACGACGTTTCGGCAGAGTCACATCTGCCCTCTTCTGGTCGGTTCGCATAATTCTCGTAGCCTTCTGCTTTCGCTTCTAGTTACTCGAATACAGTATTCTGTTATAACAGCCTGTGGATAACGGAGCACATTGTGCCCAACTGTAAAGTCTGGACATCAACAACAAGAACACAAATACTTTTATATTATATTTATCTCTCTATTTAGGTTTTCGAGTTTCCATAAACAAATTCAAATTTTAAACAAGTGCTCTATTAAACCCCGATATACAGAGAGCAACAAATGTATAATATATAATATAATTGCTCTAAAACACTAAACTTCTAGTTTACAACAAGGGCTCATGCTTTTACCGGCATAAGGAATTATTAAGAAAGAGCTTATGTATCACTAGTGTGAATTAATTATCTTAACCGGAACCAGCTATTTTCATTTAGAAATATCCCGCCACATTAATCGGAAATATTTGATTAAAAAATGATGAAAGCATATCATATGTTGAACATCAGAAAAATAAAACAAAGTGAACCGGCAAATAATGGGGTTTGCGTTCCCTAAGAAATAAACTCATAAAGGAAAAACGATTATCGCTATCATGAAAGTTATTATGGACAATCATTACGAAGAATTATAAACTTGAATTTCTAACTGTTCTACAAAAGATATGTATCATTTGCATACCAGTAGATAAATATAAGTACACAAAGAACTTATTTCAAGATCAATAGTACAATTTAGAATAGAAATTAAAAATAATAATAGCAACTATGTAGACATCAAATTAAAACAAACAAAATGGACATATTGTAATCAAGTGGGAAACAAGAGATATTTGGTCAGAAAGTTAATTATGTTTTAACTCATTACTCCAACGGGGTGCTGTTATATCATCAATAGTTAGAACAATAAGAATAATACTCTATCCAACACATAAAGAAAACACAAACGAAATGAAGAACACATTACAGTCCCCCTCTTTAGATGTACCTAACATTGAAAATCGAATTCATAAGATGTAAACAGTAACATATAGTAAATATATTTCCTTATCTATATATAAATAGGCAAAGAAAAAACGATTAGGTACCATTTTCTCCTCTGTTTCTCAACCGATTTTCTTCATTTTTGTTTTGTTTAGTAGTTACTGACGACCTTCAGTGCAGAATGCTAATCTTAATTTATAATCTTGGTTCATTCATTAAATAAAATACAATAAAAATTCATTATTTACTTCCATAATGTCAATGCCAAACAACTGAATGTGCCGCCGCCAGACTCAAAACATTGAGTAATTATATATAGAGAGACCAATGCTGCTATATACTTAGAGCATGTACTTCTGGAAGTGGCATGCAAGCGTTGTTATTGTTTAGTGGTAAAGTAATCGTTGTATATTATAATAATACAGGGCGATTCCAGATATGTTAAAAATCATTTTTTTCGTGGGTGGCACATAAGCAGTTGCATATATAGGGTGTTTAATAGTAATAGAGTAGAGTGCAATTATAACTAATAAAATATTTATATAGGAAAGCCCATTAGCGATTGAATTTACAGGGTTTCTATGAATAGAAGGTGCAGTAGAATTACAGTTATACAGGGTGGTGCAAAAAATATTATAAATAGATGCATATACCGGGTGGCGGAAATGGAAATGCAACATTTCGTAACCCATAAGCAGTTGTATATATAGGGAAGATGAAATATAGGGTGAGAGGAATTATAGATATACAGGATGATGATAAAAAATGTTAGAAAAGGAAATGATTTATAGAGTAGTTCACGAAGAGTTCCATATATATATAATGATTGATATATAGGTCAGACCAGAATTATAGTTACAGAAGATAATTAAAAATTTCATAAACAAAAAGAGTAAATATGGTGGGTCATGGGCAGTGGCATATATATGGTTTACCTGGTGGTTCAAAAATGTTAAAAAATATGCTTGGTCCAAGAGCAGTTGCATATACAGGGTGGTGGAAATATATAATGAGATGGAATTATTATAATGAGGATTTTAATAAATGTTAGAGAATTGAGTGCAATTATAGCTATACAGGGAGGTTAGAAAAAATAACTATGTAGGGTAGCCCATTAGCGATTGAATTGTTGTCATATTAAATGAAGAATTACGACTTTGAACACAAATAAAGTCTTATGAATTATATCTGGAAAAAACTTGAATTTCGTTACTTATTTGTAGAAGCGAGATGTAAGACCGTCATCTAGGATTTTCGAGGAAACTATCACACAAAGGTTCCGAATCTGGATTCGTTCCGTGTAATTGCTGTTATCCCTAAAGTCCTAGGATAGAATGTCACGATAAAATTTTCAGGTTACTTAACCTGACAGAGATATTGACACAATTGGTCGAATTTCGACCACTGGGCGACAGCTAGCTATACATAACTACCTCAAATCTCTAAACAGATAAAAGTGCCATGAACCTCACAGTGTAACTATTGTGTGAAAAAATAATTATTAAAATAGTTTGTTCGTAGAGTGTTGGCACAGCCAACTATCGAAAAGGCTGATACCCGGAAAATTCTTAAAACGTGGCAGTTTGTGGCAACTGATCTCTACGAACAAACCTAATATTGTAGAATATTTATACCAAATTTAAAAAATATACAACATTCTATTAATAACAAGCATAACTTTGATATTAAAAATAATTTGGTCAAGTGCGAGTTGGACTCGCATACTTAGGGTTCCGTACCACCTTCAAGATTCGAATATTCCAGTTTCAGACAAGCAGGGAATGAGTACATTTTCTTATACTTACCCTTATATCTTTTAAAGGAAGCGTTTTAAATTTATAAAAAATATACACTTTGATTTTCCAAACATAGACTTTTTATTTTATCTGCTTTAGGATTTGCTTGATTTTTATCACAATACATAAGTATTTAATTTTCTAATTTGGCCCCCAAAAAGTAACATTAGAGTTTTATTTTACTAATAAACTTTCAGAAATGCCTTTTATAATCTACTGTCTGTAGATTGGAAGAAAAACGGCAAAATAGGTCAAAGTTTAAATTATAAATTATTAAATCTGTTATTCAAATTATTTAAAAATATAAATAAAATATATTTTTCAAATTTTAAATAGTGTAGTTTCTAAAGTGGGAATTAAGTCGATGTTTAATATATTTAATATCTTTTATACAAATGATTTAAAAATATGTCATATTTGTAATTCACATAATGAGCCTTTTATCTGATATCTGATGCGTTTGAAAATTGAATCTTTATTTTCCATTTAATTGTATAATTTGTCCCTAAAATTACTATGGGGGTTTTCTAGTAATTTATTTTCCGTTTAATTCTATTATTTGGAGGCCAAATAATAGAATTAGGGATTTTTTTCATATTTTTCCTATAAAAAAATGAGGTCTTAGAGTTTGGGGAATAACGGGGAGAATGGGTAATTTTTTTAAAATATTTTTTTAATATATTTTAAAATATTAATTTTAAAAAAATTAAAGAAATATATTTGTACCTATTCGTCATAATGAGCCCTGGGATTTGATATATTACATGACCCGTTAGAAACAATTATAAATTTTTATTTTCCATTTAATTCTATAATTTGCCCCCCAAAATGAATATTAGGGGTTTCAGTTTATGGTTTCGGAGATAAGGGGGGGAATGGGTAAATTTTTTATATTTTTGTGAATATCTTTTAACTAATTTATTTTATAAATATGGAAAAAATATATTTGTTTTCTTCATCATGAGCACTTTTATTTGATATATAACATGCTGGGTTAGAAACAATTTTAATTTTATTTTTTCCATTTAATTCTATAATTTCCCCCCAAAAAATATTAGGGGTTTCTCCTTATTTTTCCAGTAAATTTCAGGTCAGAACCTATAAATCTATTTTTTTCAAAACTTTACGTTTTATAGTTTCGGAGATAAGGGGGGGGGGTATAATTTTGGTATATTTTCGTTAATATCTTTTTATATATATTTTTTTAATATGAAAAAAATATATTTGTGTTCTTAGAATGAGACCTTTCATTTGATATATTACATGAAGGGTTTGAAATTTTTTTTATTTTAAAATTTTTATTTAATTCTATAATTTGCCCCCCAAAATTAATATTAATGGTTTCTCCTTAATTTTCCTGTAAAGTTCAGGTGAGGGGCTATACCTCCATTTTTTTTCAAAATTTTCCAGCTTATGGTTTCGGAGATAAGGAGGGGGGGAATGGGTAATTTTTTTAATATTTTTGTTAATATCTTTTAATTAATTTATTTTAAAAACTTGAAAAAAATGTATTTCTTTTCGTTGTAATGAGCCCTCTCATTTGATATATAACATGATGGGTTAGAAACAATTTTAATTTTATATTTTCTATTTAATTCTGTAATTGGCCTCCCAAAATTAAAAGTAGAGGTTTCTCATTATTTTTCTAGTAAACTTCAGGTCAGAACCAATAAATCTATTTTTTTTTCAAAACTTTACGTTTTATAGTTTCGGTGATAAGGGGGGGATGGGTAAATTTTGGTATATTTTCGTTAATATCTTTTTAAATATATTTTTTTAAAATATGAAAAAAATATATTTGTGTTCCTCAGAATGAGACCTTTCATTTGATATATTACATGATGCGTTTGAAAATTGTTTTATTTTTAAATTTTTATTTAATTCTATAATTTGCCACCCAAAATTAATATTAATGATTTCTCCTTAATTTTCCTGTAAAGTTCGGGCAACGCTCTATATTTCCTATTTTTTTCAAAATTTTAGGCTGAGTCGTTTCGGAGATCGGGGGGGGGGAACGGTCGATTTTTTTAGTTTTTCCCCCCAGAAGTACCCCTAAAATCAATTTTTTTTCTTTTACGATATTTATTCCTGATAGGGTCACCAAACTATATATTGATACCAAATTCCTCTTCCGTCCAGTAGTTTAGGAGAAAATGGCTGTGATGTGACAGAGGCAGAAATCCTGAGTGATATTATAAGGGTATCCGTATATTGTATATACGGAACCCTAATACGATAATTTTTTAAATAGAAACAAATTACTTTAAAAGGTTGATAAAGGAAATGACATATAAAAACCACATAAAAATATCAACTATTTTCACACGGATATAAAAAATCTTAGTGTAACTCGTGTCACAACCTAATATTAAAATAATAGATTATTTGTTATCAAATTGTTTCATCCTGATTCTGAATCTTATTATTATTTTAACAAATATTAATTATAGTTTCAGTAATTTGTTTTCTTGGCAAAAAACATCTTGGGTTTTTGTTGTGTTTTAATTTCCTTCGATAAATGACTATTAGCTCACACATTTCCTCATTTACATGTTGATGAATATAGATGACATGTAATCAAAATAAAAAGTGTTTTATATAATACTTAATGTATTGTGATTTTTTCATTCAATTTTATTCAACCAAACTATGTATGTCTTAATGAATAATAATTAACATTTTTCAAAGTTTTTCCAAAAATTTTATTTACTTATGTTAATTTATGGTAACCCAAGAAATTTATGTTATCAAATTAGTGTTAATATGAGATAACAAGTAATAAACAAAAAGTTGTATAGTATATTAAAAATGAAAACAGCCCTAGTAATTTACAAAATACATAGTACTTTCAACTTTAATAAAGATAAGACTCTAAATGAGAGCGCATGTAATTAAGAAACGTTTCTTATTTCGCAAATAGGAAAAGTAATATTTTTGGTTTCTCTCATGGAGATTTGTGTAACAAAGTACTTGTTCTCAATGTTTGCATTACCCTTAATGTGTCACTCTGCAAATATAATTTTAGATAAGCGACGTCAGAGAGCGACAACATCATAGCTAGGCTTCAATAAGATGCAAATCCACGGAGATGGGAAATTTGCGGCGGGATTTCATTCGAAGTAGGGTGATCTATTAAGATAAGCCGATCGAATTGGATAATGATTGAATATTCAATGTCGAAAAACCACTTAATTAAGACGGATGTTAATACATAAGCAAGAACCGTTCCCCTGAAAGGTGCTCAAGCTAGATTGTATAAGACATTCTATATGCTAAATATAAATTTTAATATGGTGGTATGTGATTCGTGATATATATATATATATATATATATATATATATATATATAAAGTTTTCGCGGGCACTAAGTGTTAGGTTCCGGGTGAGAACCGCGTCTGAATTTATTAATACTGACGTTTCGACCCTGCTTCGGGCCATTATCAAGAGACAAAAGTAAAAAGACGTTTCAGAGTCTAGATCGAACTCGGGGCCTCAATCTGCCTACTCCCCAAGAGTCACTAGGTAACTGAACATAATTTGAGTCTGCTCTGCATCTTTTATTTATAGGTAGCGCTGGGTTAGAAGGCTACGAGAATTATGTCACGTGATGAGGCTGTGTTGTGATTGGTTGGGCTACTGGTGGGCGTGTCTGCTTTGTTTACCATCTGGCTCAACGAGATTACGGAGGTCCAAGCTGTGGGAATTGTCAAGAGACAAATGTGAAAAAGAGCTTCAGAGTCTAGATCACTTAGGGCCTCAATCTGCCTACACCCCAAGAGTCACTATTGGCTTCAGAAATATAATTAATCATCTACAGTATAAAAAGTGTTCGAATAACCAAATTCGCGAGATTAAGTAACACATTTTCATAAGCATAATATTTAAGTTAAAAACTTTTTCATATCAGTACTTTTAGGCTATAAATAACGGACTCATAAATCAGTTTAGCTTATAATAATCTATCCAGCTGAAACATTTCCTTTCGGTATCCCCCATTTCCGTGGATCTGCATCTTTGCGGGGTGAAAGTGTTGACATTTTCGTTCCCTCTAATGGCTTATTAAATATGGAGTATCCGGCAGAGCGAGCAAAATTCGCACGCTCTCTATCAAAACTGGAAAAAAAGTTTGGGAGAAGTTGTTAGCCTCGTGAGGATCTTTTTGGTGTTATTCAATTTATAATATAGAAAATGAATTCAGTGCTTTTAAAAGTCCCCATTTCGGATTAATACTAATGGTTTTGGAGTCGAAATGTCTCCAAAGATACTTTCCCTGACACATTAAACATTTCATACAGAAATGTTGTTTGAGTTTCTTATGAATTCCCTGCTCACAAGGCTTTTAGTCAGAAGATGCTTTATGAAAATACGTTTCAGAATTCCTCCACATTTATTGTGCAAGGCACTTAGCTCAAATTTGTTAGAGTAGTTACTGATGTTAAAAAATCGTTTTGACTGTGAGTTTCGCCTTATATATAATTGCATAAGGCTTGTATTTTAATGATGTTATTGTATTTTGACGTGAGTGATATGGTGCTTTTATAGCACTGCATAGTCACATTCTACAACAGTCAGCAAAAGGAACACAACTCCAGGTCTGGGGGTGGGTAAATAGTTTTCGTTTAAACGTCATGCTCAGGTTCATTAAAAATTCAGAGGGTTATGAAAACTGTATTTGTTTTTATATTTTGTGGCGTTTTATATTTCTTCTAAATTTTAGCTAAAAAATTTAACAATCCGCCATAATGGTTTAAACACCAATCAGAATATATAACATATGATGTATTTAAACAACGTTTAAACACCCTTTATCTTGTTGACTTTGAAAATCTATATATTGCTTATCTGCGTTTATCAAATATTTTGGTATTCCCAACAAACAATTACATAATTATATGTTACTAAAACCGATGTGAAGCAAAAATTAGTCATGGAATCAGAACTTACCAAAGCAAAAGCTCTGATATTCCGATAACACAGGTCTACAAAAAAAAGTTTTCTGTACTTTACATGTGACATGTGATATCCGAAGAATTTTTGCCTCCTGAACACCGTCAGATTTGGTCTATCAACCTTCAGTCTTCAGCAAATAGCTGAAAGGCTTCAGACAAATGAAGACTTGTGGATTAGTCGAATCTGCACATGTGATGTATAGGTTCCGATGTATCTTCACATGCTGAGTTTTGCTATCAAAACCGCTCCATCTCTCGTCAATCTTCAGAAAATCGCTAAAAACCTTCAGAAAATCGAAGACTTCGGAAGACTGGTCAAACCTGCACGCGCGACATATGATTTTTGACGTAATTTTGGATGAGCAATGTTTTGTTGCTAACATTGTTTCATTCCCTGTTGGTCTTCAGGAAATCGCTGAAAAACTGAAAATTGAAGAATTTGGAAGACTGGTGAAACCTGCAAATTTGCCTAAGAAATTAAATAATCACTTCGGATTTCAGTTTATATATAAACGATTGAACATTGGTTACCTCAATATATTAATATAATATGATCAGTTATAAAGCTCAACGCGAGACTTAAAATACGTGTTAAAGACTAGACTAAGAAATAAGACTAGATAAAAAATAGACATAAGACTAGATAAAAGGAATAAATATGAAACATAAATATAAGACTAGATGAAAAATATAGCAAAACCTTCAAAAAATCGATAAAAAGTAAAAAATTTCTAAAAGTAAAAGAACAAATACAGAGTTACGGTCGCATGATGACGGTGACTGCGGGCTCGCTTTCCCACCCTGACCAGCCACCGATACTGGGTATCGTACTTTACGTACGCGACCCTGCATCGTAGAACTAAAATTTCCTTCAGTTGCCATGACGGCGTGAAAGCCTTCACCCGAGGACTCTGCCGGTAAAGTGCTGAAGACCCCAGGGCAACTAAAGGATTAATATCTTTTACTTCTGATATAACATTGAGAAGGTAAGAAAACACAAAACCTGTTCATGAATATGGAGCACATTGAACTACTCCTGAGGATTCTTTATTTCTCTGGTTTTTAGTGGTTTTGCGAACACTGAAAAGTTTTCAGAAGACCAACAGTGGACGAAACAATCTCAGCAACAAAACATTCACTCAAAATTACGTCAAAAACCATATGTCGCACATGCAGGTTCGACCAGTCTTCCAAAATCTTCAATCTTCTGAAGATTTTTAGTGATTTTGTGAAGATTGACAAGAGATGGAGCGGTTTTGATAGAAAAAACATGTTCAGCATGAGAAAATACATCGGAACCTATACTTCACATGTGCATATTCGACTAGCCCACAAGTCTTCATTTTTCTTATGCTTTTCAGCTTTTTGCTGAAGACTGAAGGGTGATAGACCAAATCATATGTCACATATAAAGTACCGAAAACATTTTTTTTTGTACACCAGTGTAATTGAAAGCGTTTCATGCTTCAAGGAGGTCATATAAGTACAATAATTACTGATACCTAATTTCCTTCCCTGTGATTGAATTTAACTGCCTGTTTTCGCTTATACTCATATTTTGGCAAACTAAACGATTCTAATTGATGTCAAATTTTATCGATGGTGCCCAATGAGTGCAGTGCCAATAAATTACCTTAGAAAAAAAAATTCTTAACAGTATAGTGGTGGTGAGAATGTTTAGAACTAACGGTACGTAAATGGGAGAAGTAATATTCGTATCGAAAGGTTTAATATAGAAGTTGTAGATAATTAAAAGATATATATCATAGAAACCAAACTATGCATTTTTATGACTTATTGAAGCTATAAAATATTTTTATACTAAATATTTTGCTTTTTTTGCCAAGTTAATTCGGAAAGGTTTTGTTTCTGTCAATAACGTTCATGGACAAAAATTTTATTTTTGGAAATTTTTTTCGTGGAAGTCTCGTCTTTACTATGGTGCAAAAATTATAATATATATAAAACCCCAAATAAAAATAAATGTTGATTTTTCCTTAAAATTTACCAATCCAGTATTGCTTGTGAAAAGTTAGTGTTGAAAATTGTCTTCTAAACGTTGTTTGTGGCATATTCTTGATTACTTTTATGTTTTTTGGGGCAGTAACACCACAATAGAAATAAAACGACGTATATTGCACAATAGACTTTGAAACGTTTGGTATTCCTGCAATATACATCGTTTTACATCTATTGTGGTGTTATTGCCCAAAAAAACATAAAAGTAAGTAAGTTAGTGTTGAAAGTTTTTCAAACAGTGAGTTCAATGTAACGTATTTTAGAGGAACTCTATGTAATATTTAAGGTTCTGGATGCTGGAAAAAAATTGTCTAAACAATAATCGCACCCAAGAAATTAAGAATAATCGTGATTTTAGACAATAAAATAATTTTCTAATGCTTATGGGAAGACATACATTAAAAACAATTTCAGTAACATATATATTTCAAACTACATATTAAAAAAATATTTATCGAGGGGCAGTTTTTCTACTACGTACTGTTGAGTACGCGAACTTCTCATTAATTTCGCTTGTGACTCACCTTGCCTTTTCAATCCCTCATCTGACAGAAAAGGAATAAGTTACTGAAAGTTTGCTGGAATCTATCTTCTTCTGAGAAACTAGTTATGATGCCAATTTAATGCTCCACTTATCCTGGGCGATGAATTGTTCTAATACTTAAATACAACCACTAAAAGCACACAGCGATTCAGAGAAGATGTATCAGGAAGAAGCAACAAATGTTGAAAATAATGTTGAAAATTAAGATTAGGGCGATCTGTAGTTCTTTGAGGAAGATCGTACCCCTTTCCGACATCGAGCAATGTGTTGCTCACGAGGCATAGAAGAGTTCTTCTTGTCTAAAAAGGTTAATTTTTCTCAATTAAAGTGTGAAATTATTATTTAAAAAAATATATTTTATTTAATTTGTAACACATTAACCTTTTGAACGACTTTTAATACTTGATTTCAACGAACTGCAAAGAATCAGTAAAATTTACGGAAAAAATGTCATGAAATTTGCAAAGCTGAACTTGTTAATTATAAAGTAAGCAGCGTTTTTTAATTTTAATAAGTAAAAAAAACAAATAATAAATCAATCGCTTAAAAAATGTATTGCATCATTTGTGCAAACTATAAACGTGCTACTGTGACTCGCATACTACTATTGATAGAATTATAGGTAAATCAAAGTATATCTTTTTCTAATATTCCAGTTTCAGAAAAGGAGCGAATGAATGGATTTTCTTAATTTTACCTTAATATTTTTAAACTAAGCGTTTTAAATTTATATAAATTATATAGTTTTATTTCTCACACAGACCCTATTTATTTTATCTGCTATATGATTCGCTAGATTTTTATAAAAATATTTGCTTAATTTTCTAATTTGGCCCCCAAAATTAAAATTAGGATTTTCCCTTTATTTTACTAATAAACTTTTAGTGAAGATCTATAAATCTTTATAAAGATAAAGGAGAGAATTGCTGAAACGTTTTAAATAATAAATTATTAAACCTTTTAAACAAATTATTTTAAAAATAAAAAAACTATTATTGTGTTTGTATAATGATATAAATTACTGTTAGAATTTGTGTTTGATTTTTCTTAATGGTACGAATTTTATATACTTTAATGACTAACAAATTCTTTTAAAAATATGAAAAAAATTTAGTTATATTCCTCATTCTTCCACTTAATACATTACATGATCCGTTTTGAAAAAAAATCTTTTAATTCTGTAGTTTGGCGCCCAAATTTAATATCAGGGTTTTCTCCTCATGTTTCCTGTAAAGATCATGAAATTTTAGATTGTGTACTTTTTGAGTTACAGGGGGGGAGATAGGTCGATTTTTTATATGTTTAGTTAATATCTTTTAAACAAATGATTTAAAAATATATAAAGAAAAATAAATATATTTGTAATTTTAGGAGCCTTTCATTTGATATATAACATGATAAGTTTGAAACAATTCCCCTCCCATCACCAATTAATATTTGAGTTTTTGAAGCCCTTTAACAAAATATTATTAAAATAATTTAGGTCATATGGGGAATGAGTATTTTTTAATAATATTTTCCCGACTTGACCATACAATGTATGGCATCACACTCCCTCTAAGGCACGCTATGAGTGCCTTTAGGGGAAAATTCACTAAACCCCAGATATCCTAGATATCAAAAGGGTTTAGCCCTATGGGAGCCCTTGCCAGGTTTTCAGGCCCGTGGTTGGAGTCGTGGCGGCAGTTTCCCATGAATTTCCTGACCCTCCGGGCTGTCCCTAACAAGACAGCTTTTTGCATTTGTTTGTTAAGATGTTCGTCCAGACCGAGGTATTTTAGATTGTTTAATAGATGTTTTGGGACTAGTCCTGTCATAGACATAACAATTGGTACAGTTCGTGTGTTGTTCATGTTCCACTGAATCTTTATTTGAAATTCCAAATCTCTATATTTGGTTATTTTCTCAGCCTGCTTGATATTTATATTATTGTTGTTAGGAATTGCTATGTCAATTAAAGTTGTTTTTCGAGAGATTTTATCTACCAAAACTATATCTGGTCTATTGTGAGCAACAGACCGATCGATCAATATCGTGCGGTCCTAGTACAGCTTGTAGTTGATATTTTCTAACACAGATTCTGGTTTATATTTATAGTATGGTAATCTTACCGACTGTGATAATTAATGTTTCAGTGCTAGTTCCTGGTGAAGTACTTTTGCCACAGCATCGTGTCGTTCTCTGTATTCAGTTGCAGCGAACGCTTGACAACCTCCTGTAATATGCTGGATAGATTCATATGTTTGGCAACCGTACCTGCATCTATAGTTGTTAATAGAAGGGTCTTTAACGATGTACTTTAGGTAGTTCTTAGTTGGAATTACTTGATCTTGGATTGCCAATATAAAGTCTTCCGTTTCAGGGAACATATGACCAGAGATCAACCAGTAGTTCGACGCTGCGCTGTCGACATAATCTTGGTTGACGTCATTTATACGTCTTCCAGGAAGGGGCTTCTATTTCCATTTCAGCAGTTTCTGATCTTTGGTCTGGTGGTGTAATTGGACATATTGTTGTCAGTCGCAGTGGTGTTGAGTCATCAACCTGGCACATGACTCTATATAGATCAGAAAATTCTGCGAGTTTCTGGAAATGACTACGCAAAATAGAAATTTGTTGATCTAATAGTTTACATAGATCTGTCAATTCTCTTCCTCCTTCATACCGTGGCAAAGTTGTACGTTCGACAGAGCTCTTTGGATGGTGATTTTGAGCTTTTGTTAGTAAAACTCGAACTTTTCGGTGTAATTGTTCAATGTCAGTCTTGCACCAATTAACTATACCGAAAGAGTAACTGAGCACTGAACACGCATAGGTGTTAATAGCGTGAAACAGATTTTTACTGTTTAGTTTGGTTTTCAACAGTCGTCTTACCCTTGTATAAAACTCTGCTGTTAGGTCCTTTTTCATAGTCATGTGATCAATACGTTGAGCCTGCTTTATTCCAAGGTATTTATAAGTATGACCTTCCCCCATAGATTCAATTGAGGTGCCATCTCCCATTTCGAAGTGCCCCTGCTGTATTTTGCCTTTAACTATATTAATAATTCGGCATTTGTCTAGGCCAAATTTCATATGGATGTCACTAGAAAACCCTTCTACTATTTTAAGCATATCATGCAGCTGTTGTTTTGTAGCTGCCATCAATTTTAAGTCCTCCATGTATAAGAAATGGTCTATCCTTAATGCTTGTACGTTGTTGTGTTTGAGACTGAACCCAAAATTAGTCGAGTTCAGTTTGTTTGAGAGAGGGTTCATGGCAAGGCAGAGAGATTTTGGTTCGCCAGGTGGACATGGCATATTCTAAAAAGTTAATAATACAATTATTCACTTTATAGAGTTTCAGCACCTTAATGAGCCAATCATGTGGAAGTGAATCAAAGGCCTTTTTGTAGTCCACATATGCCATGTAGAGATTTCGCCGTTTGGCGTGGGCTTGATTGCAGACAACGGAATCAATTATCAGTTGTTCTTTGCAACCCATTGAATTTTTCGCGCATCCCTTTTGTTGTTGAGTAATTATGTTGTTCAGCTCACAATGTTTGAAAATGCGATGATTAATGCACGATGTTATGAGTTTGTATAAGGTTGGAAGGCAAGTAATTGGACGGTACTTTGCTGGATGCTGTGCACATAGGTTGTCCTTTGGTAAGAGGTATGTAGTACCATGCGTAAGGAAACTAGGCATCTTGTGTGGGTGGGAAGTTACATGATTTATAAGGGCTGTTAATGTTTCGTGGGTTGCGTACAGTTTCTTTATCCAGTAATTTTGTACACCATCTGGTCCTGGTGCTTTCCAGTTATAGAGATGCTTCATTATATTGGATGTGTCTTCCGTTGTAAATGGTTGGTGTTGCATGGCCTCACAGTTCTGAGATGCAGCCTCCTCCTCATTAATCCAGCTTGCTCTGGAGTTATAGGAGATTGTTGTGGAAAGCTGTATTTTCCAGAATTCCTCGATGTCTCTTTTACTGGGGTAACTAGGGGATTCATTATTATTGTTGTTGTTAAGTTTTGTATAAAACCCTTTTTCTGATTGTCAGAAGAGTGTGTTGTCTAGTTTCCGTTGGTTACTGGTATTGTACCTTCTCAATCGACTTGTGTAGACGGAGAGCTTTTGTCGTAGACTGTCCAGACACTGCTGAGATGTAATGTTTTCTCCATCCCACTGGGAGTGTATTCGGTTATTGTCCATGATAGTCTTGACAAGCCTTTCTATTCTATTGTTCCTGACTCCTCGTTGGTACTCGGTCAATCTTCCAACGTCTTTCCGAAGAGAATTGATTTTCCCTTCAAGTCTTCTTTGCCAAGGTGGTATTCGAGATGTTTGTCTAATCTGGGGAGGGTCTTGTTTTGGTCTCACTGCGACCCCAATTGTTCTGCAGATGGAAGTTGCAGCACGGTAGATGATTGTGTGTAGCGACTGTAACGTATTAGCACCTAAAACATAGTTTGGCAAGATAAATTTGTTCATAGCCTGCAAGACGATACCCAGTTTCTTAGAAGATCTTAGTTTGGGAAGAGCTGGTCTAGTCAGTGGATCTGTTCCACTATACTCTCTTTGAGCTCCTTCCATTTCTGCTTGGATCTTCTCAAGCAGGTCAGCGTTCGTTGGCTGTTCTTGTTGTAGTTCTTGAGTCTCGTCCGCTCTTTGTGCCAAAGGCTCTGGATCGATTGTATTTCGACCAAATAGTTCGCGCTCCACTTCGCTCTTTATTCTATCCAGTTGTTCAGGCGAAATAAGGCCATTTCTCAAGATGACACGATATTGATCTGCCACTCTCTGTTCAGTAACTTGAAGCTCTGGGTACTCACGACAGAACTCTTGATGGAGTATTTGGCGATATCCAGTCTTGTCCTGGCCAAGGTTCGTAATTCTGTAAAACGTGCGCATTAAAAATTCATTCATGGCGCCAGTCCATTTCATGGGCTGTCTTTTCAGTCCCGCTTGAGTGAGCTCTGGCATAATATTTTATTAATGTCGTTTAAAAAAATGTTTTCAAAATATGAAAAAACTGTATATTTGTAATCCTCATATAGTAAAGCCCTATGATCTGGTATATTGTATGGTACATTTAAAAAACGTTTAATTTTTAATTGTCAGTTTAATTCTATTATTTGCCGCCGGAAATTAATATTAGGGGCTTCTCCTTTTTATTCCTATAATGTTGCAATGACGCTATACTTGTATACGCCTAATATTTTTCAAACGTTTAGGTCCTATGGTTTCGGATTGATTTGAAATATTACCTGATGCGTTAGGAACAATTGTAATTTTATGTTTCCCATTTAATTCTGTAATTTGTCCACAAAATTAATATTACGGGTTTCTCCTATATCTCTGATTTTTTTTTCAAAAATTTACTTGTTGCACTTCGATATTTTTTAAAATATCTTTGGAAAATAGGAAATATAGAACGTTGCCCGAACTTTAATTTAATATTAATAAAAAAAACCCTCTATTAATTTTGAGGACAAATTATAGAATTAAATGAAAATTTAAAAATAAGTTTTTTTCAAACGCATCATGTAACACATCAAATGTAAGGTCCCCTTCTGACGAACACAAATATATTTTTTTTATATTAAAAAAATATAGTTAAAAGATATTAACGAAAATATACCAAATTTACCGATCCCCCTTCCCTTATCACCGAAACTATAAAACGTAAAGTTTTGAAAAAATTAGAGGTATAGGGTCTGTCAGGAAATTCACTGGAAGAATAAGGAGAAACCTCTACTTTTAATTTTGGAGGGCAAATTACAGATTTAAATGGAAAATATAAAAATAAAACTGTTTCTAACGCATCATATTATATATCAACTGAAAGGGCTCATTATGACGAAAATAAATATATTTTTTTCATATTTTTTAAATAAATAAATTAAAAGATATTAACAAAATATAAAAAAATTTACACATTCCCGCTCCCTTTATCTCCGAAACCATAAGCTGTAAAATTTTGACAAAAAATAGAGGTATAGTCCCTCTGAACTTTACTGGAAAAATAAGGAGAAACCCTTAATATTCATTTTGGGAGGCAAATAATAGAATTAAATGGAAAATAAAATTATAATTGTTATATAATAACGTTATATATCAAATCAAAAGGCTCATTATGACGAATACAAATTATTTTTTAAATATTTCTAAAATAAAATTATTTAAAAGATATTGACAAAAATATTTAAAAAATTACCCCTCCCCCTTATCTCTGAAACTAATATTTGAAAAAAATTGAGGTGTAGCCCCTCACATGAACTTTACTGAAAAATAAGGAGAAACATCCTATTATTGAATTTGGGAAGCAAATGACAGAATTAAAAGAAAAATAAAAAAATAAGCTTGTTTCTAACGGATCATGTAATATATCAAATCACAGGGCTCATTATGAAGAATTCAAATATATTTTTTAATTTTTTAAAATGAATATTTTAAAATATATTAAAAAAATATTTACAAAAATTACCCATTCCCCCTTTATTCCCCAAACTCTAAGACCTACATTTTTTTGTTTACAGGAAGAATACGAAGAAATCCCTAATATTAATATTGGGGGCAAAATTATAAAATTAAACGGAAAATAAAAAAATATTTTTTAACGCAACTTGCAATACATAAAATGAAAGGGCTCATTATGAGGAATACAAATATATATTTTGCATATTTTTAAAATTAATTGTTTACAAGATATTAACATAAAGATGTAAAAAATTCTAATTTCTCGGCTTTATTTCCGAAACCACACTACCTAAAATTTTGAAAATAATTAGGGGTACTGGGGCTCACTTGAAATTTATAAGAAAAATTATTAGAAAACTTCCATAGTAATTTTAGGGACAAATTATACAATTAATTGGAAAATAAAAACTCAATTTTCAAACGCATCATGTAATATATCAAATAAAAGGGTCATTATTTGAATTACAAATATATCATATTTTTAAATCATTTGTTTAAAAGATATTAGCAAAAATATTAAACATCGACTTAATTCCCATTTTAGAAACTATATTTAAATTTTGAAAAATATATTTTATTTGTATATTTAAATAATTTGAATAACAGATTTAATAATAAAATAAAATTTTTTTCCCTTATCTTCCAATCTATAGAGCTCTTCAAACAGTCCTATCCTATGTTATTTTTGGGGCGTAAAAACATCGTTTTCTATAAAAATCAAGCGACTCTTGTGGCGGAACCCTTACTCCAACAGACTAAATTGTTTATTTATAGATTCCCGCAGCGATAACGCAGAGAAGGCCATGGAATCGTGATATGCTTTCGGCAGGAAAACACGCAAACACAATCCTTCGGCTATTGCCAATCGGTGAGTAAGACGGGGCGTGAATTTCCACCCAACGGCTTATCTTCAAGAGCCAACGAAGGATGCGCCCGCGTTATTTCACGATGTGTTGAGTGGCCACACTGACAGGACGCGGTATTCATTTCGTCACCGACCAAACAGAAGGCACACGAATGTGCCACCGGTGTGTGGCTACTATATGAAACCTTCAAAACGCGGAGAGAAATCGCTACGTTTTGCCGTGGCTCTTGCGTTCTTTTCTACCAGATCAACAGCGTGAAATAACGCAGAGAAATGGAATCGATCTTAACCTTCGGCGGCTGACCTTGAAGATGCGCCCGACATTGACCCGTGGGGTAGAAATTCGCCGCGTTTTTTCGGCTGCGTTTTTTCCTGCCGAAACGTGGCGTGAAATCCCGCCAGTCTGGCCTTAACCTTAGCCTTAGTTACCTACTGTAATATAAAGCTTCACAGTAATGCAGTTTTTTTTTTAATTTTCGTTAATTTTTCAATGAAACTGATAGACACAATTGATCTTTTATATTTTTCCTTAGGTAATTTGAGAGCAATCAGAAATAGTGTATGTTTTCCAAAACACCCTAGTGGGGTATGTTACTACTTACTCATTTACTTGTCCTTGTACGTCCTTACTGTTTGTTGTGTGCAGTTCAATGTGCAATTATACGAAACTCGCAGAATTTAGGTTGTTACCAAATTTACATACATATATAGATTTGATAAAACAATTTTTTCAAATGCAATTAGTTAACCTGACAAACAGTATTACTTCTTTATTATAGGCTAAAAACTTTAGCAGGCAATCTAGATGAATATATCCATGAAATTAGTTGAATTGAAACAATTGATTAACAGAAGTTTCTTGTATAACGATGAGCAGAACGAACTAGCCCTAAATTGAACGAGTTTCTTTCAGAAAAACTTAAATTGTCAGTAGCGAGTAATTGTAAAAACTTATTGTGCTACATCATTTAGAAAATTACATCCGGTTTTTCCGTGTTCCTTTTCTAAAGTTCTCTAAAGACTCCCAGTTATTTTTTAAGGAATTTCACACATTTTGTTTTTATCTGTAAGTTTAATATTCTGAATAAGTGTCAAATTTTAGTAGGGGTTTATGGTGAACGGATTTGGTTCACATTTTTGTGTGTAATTTTGTATTTCTGCAAATTGTTCATCAATGGTTTTTATGTAGGATCTACCAATATCTATATATAAATAGGCAAAGACAAAACGATTAGGTACCATTTTCTCCTCTGTTTCTCAACCGATTTTCTTCATTTTTGTTTTGTTTAGTAGCTACTGACGACCTTCAGTGCAGAATGCTAATCTTAATTTATAATATTGGTTCATTCATTAAATAAAATATAATAAAAATTCATTATTTACGTCAATAATGTCAATGCCAAACAACTGAATGTGCCGCCGCCGCCAGACTCAAAACATTGAGTAATTATATATAGACAGACAAATGCTGTTATATACATAGGGCATGTACTTCTGGAAGTGGCATGCAAGCGTTGTTATTTTTTAGTGGGTAAAGTAATCGTTGTATATTATAATTATACAGGGCGATTCCAGATATGTTAGAAATCATTTTTTTCGTGGGTGGCACATAAGCAGTTGCATATATAGAGTGTTTAAAATATAGAGAAGAGTGCAATTATAACTAATAAAATAATTATATAGGGAAGCCCATTAGCGGATGAATTTACAGGGTTCTTGGAATAGAAGGTGCAGTAGAATTACAATTATACAGGGTGGTGCAAAAAATGTTATACATAGATGCATATACAGGGTGGCGGAAATGGAAATGTAACCCATAAACAGTTGTATATATAGTTAAGATGAAATATAGGGTGAGAGGAATTATAGATATACAGGATGGTGATAAAAATGTGTTAGAAAAGGAAATGATTTATAGAGTAGACCACGAAGAGTTTCATATATATAATGATTGAAATATAGGTCAGAGTAGAATTATAGTTACAGAAGATAATTAAAAATTTCATAAACAAAAAGAGTAAATATGGTGGGTCATAGGCGGTGGCATATACAGAATGGTTTTCAAAAATGGTAAAAAATATTATGCGTGGTCCATGAGCAGTTGCATAACCAGGGTCGTGGAAATATATAAAGAGATGGAATTATTATAATGAGGATTTTAAAAAATGTTAGAGAATTGAGTGCAATTATAGCTTTACAGGGGGGTAAGAAAAAATAAATATGTAGGGTAGCCCATTAGCGGTTGAATTGTTGTCATATTAAATTAAGAATTACGAATTTGAACACAAATAAAGTTCTATGAATTATATCTGAAAAAAACTTGAATTTCGTTACTTATTTTCGAGGAAACTATCACACAGAGGTTCCGAATCTGGATCCGTTCTGTGTAATTGCTGTTCTCACTAAAGTCCTAGGATAGAATGTCACGATAAAATTTTCATGTTACTTAACCTGCCAGAGATATTGACACAATTGGTCGAATTTCGACCACTGGGCGACAGCTAGTTTACATTAAAGAACCTGTGGCTACAGAACTCCTTTATTTCTATTGAATGTCTATGTTTATGTATTGTATGTTTTCCTAACTAAAATGTTTTCCATTTTTTCTCCTCCACACATGCAAATATTTAAAATATCTTCCATATACTCCACCATACAATACACGGTGGAAACTCTAATCGTCAAAACACCAAAGATTAAACGAACAGTTATAACTATGATTTCATTGGAGCCTTAACTACATTTTGCTTGTTGGACTTAATTTAAGTCATGCTGTATCAGTGTATGTTCATTCGCCTGTTTTGCAGAATCAAACAGACTAACGAATATACATCGGAATAAAATGTCAACCAAATACTTGTATTTTTGATATATATGGCTCGAAGTGTGACAATTAAATAGCAGAACTTGTCTACCCTTGTTTAGGTAAACAACGTAACAAAGAATTTATCTACTGTACGAAGTAGTGCTCCAGATTTCTAAGCATCACCACCCTCTTCACCATTTCAACCGTTTTGCTTTAAACTCCCCCTGTGAAGTTTGCAAATGGTTTCGCCTAATTTAAATTCCAGGTTTGTATGGAGCAAGATATGAGGAAGGAGAAAGATGGTCCGGGTCAGGAATTTTCTTCTTTCCTAAAAGAAAGCTTTGTGTCCGCTTCTTTGAGGTTGGTAAGGAATTCAAACAGTATTTCAACCTGATAGTACTAGACGGGGGCCCAAGTTATTTTTTTTTATTAATAACAGGCTAAAAATTTTTGAATAGGTTTACTTCGCCGATACGCCCAATTTTTCCTCTTCGAAAATTTTTGAAACAGAGAGCTACCAGGTGTTAAACATGTCAAAATGGTGAATGAATATTTTTTATTAATATCAGTTAGTTTTTTAGTTACATCTTTTTATAATAAGATTAAAAAAACGCGAAAACACTTTTGTCCTACACCTCCGATGATATGGCCGCTCTAAAAATGTCAATTCAATGTGAGCAAATATTTACAAATAACAGCCTAATTTTTTCACTATTGCTTGGTAATTATTATACCAATCGAATGGCATCTTTGTCCTACAAGTCAAATGAAATGTTTTCCTAGTCCTACACGCGAAACATGTTGGTTTTATGAGCTCGCCGAAATCATTAATAACAACCTAATATTGCTTTTGTTGTTTAGGGAACAATGTATGTGATTTTACAACTGTCCTACAAAAAAGGATGTATTGCTAAAAAATTAATAAAACTAGTATTGAAATTGGTATAACAGTGCATAGACGTTCTAATTTTTATTTAGCCGTTTAAATGCACAAACACACACACAAATAAATGTTTTGGTTATTTACTTGACAACGGGAACTAAGAACGCTAAATTGACAGAAGAGAAACCAGCACGGGAATTTAGGCAAAAGCCTATGACCCTCATCTACACGATTTTGTATCTATATCAGAGTAATAACGGAATTATAAAGACCAAAAATAGGCAAAAAATGTGTTTTTATTAGAGTATTAAATAAAAAATATACATCGATTTCACCTAACTTAATAACTTTGTTTATTATGTAAGCGTCAGTGGAGAATATTAGAACACTGTCATTAAACGCCAATCGTATTTTCAAAAAAATCTGAATAGAGATTCGTCCTGAAAGCGTAGCGTACCAAAAAGCATCGTTTTGAATCGAAACATTATAAGGGTATTTAAGTTTATTAATATTATTATGGACTGCGTAAGATATTTTTGGCATATTTTGGCATCATAGACTAGTAATATAAACAAATATATGCAAATGCATCTCCCTGAGAAAAATCTAATGTAAAACATTAATTTATCAAATCCCATTTGACCTGTTCAGGGATGGGTGGCATAAGGTATGGGTTGTTTGGTAATTACTGTTGTTCGTTAAATAATAATTGTTAGAAATGGCGCGCGTTAATCAAGATGGGCTTATATAAGGCTATAACCATGCAACTTTATAGTAATTTAAACATAATCAAACATAGTATTGTTGTTATGTGAGTAAGATAACTCATAAATACTTATTACTTGGATTAACAATATAAATATGAAAAAACATTGATTCCTAAACCAACGGTTACTTGGTGCCACCCCTCGCTTAACAGATCGAATTATTACCAAATGCATAATCATACTTTTCTGGTAGGACTAGGGATACATTCCCCTTATTTTTGTTTTGTTGGACATTTACTTTTTTGATTAGTCAAAACACTAATGAAACTTGTCGTTTCCTTGTCCAACAGTTATTAATGATTTCAACAGGTCCATAAATCCGACATGTTTCGCTTGTAGGGCTAGGAACACATTCCATTTAGCTTGTAGGACAAAGGTGTCATTCTATTATTATAATAACTACCCGATAGTGAAAAAATTAGGCTGTTATTATTTAACATTTTGCTCAGATTAAATTGACTTGTTAAGAGCGGGGGACGCGGCGGTCATACCATCAAGGGTGTAGGACAAAAGTGTTTTCGCGTTTTTTTATCAAATTATTAAAAGATTTAACTAAAGACTAACTAATATTAAAAATTTTCACTCACCATTTTGACATGTTTAACACCTGGTAGCTCTGTTAGCTACCTGTTTCAGAAATTTTCGAAAAGGAAAAAGTTGGGCGTCGCAGCGAAATTAAGCCAATCAAAAATGTTTAGCCTGTTTAATTAAAATAATAATAATAATGGTCAAGTGCGAGTTGGACTCCCATACTAAGTGTTTCGTACCACCTTCAAGATTCTAATATTCCAGTTCAGGCAAGCAGGGAATGAGTGCATTTCCTTATATTTATCCTAATATCGTTTAAAGGAAGCATTTTAAATTTATAAAAAATATACACGTTGGTTTTCCATACATAGACTTTTTATTTTACCTGCTTCAGGATTCGCTTGATTTTTATAAAAATATATATGTGTTTAATTTTCTAATTTGGCCCCCAAAAATTAACATTAGAATATTATTTTACTAACAAACTTTCAAGGAAGCCTTCTATATTCTACTATCTAAATTTCGAGGCTTAGTAGATAGGAAGATAAAGGTCAAAATAGGTCAAGTTTTAAATTATAAATTATTAAATCTGTTATTCAAATTATTTAAAAGTACAAAAAAAAATATATTTTTCAAAATTTAAATAGTGTAGTTTCTAAAGTGGGAATAAGTCGATGTTTAATATTTTTGTTAATATCGTTTAAACAAATGATTTAAAAATATGATATATTTGTAATTCACATAATGAGCCTTTTATCTGATATATTACATGATGCGTTTGAAATTGAATTTTTATTTTCCATTTAATTGTATAATTTGTCCCTAAAATTACTATGGGGGTTTTCTAATAATTTTTCTTATTAATTTCAACTGAACCCCAGTACCCCTAATCATTTTCAAAAATATAGATAGTATAGTTTCGGAAATAAAGCGAGAAATGAGAATTCTTTATATCTTGTAAACAATTAATTTTAAAAATATGAAAAAAATATATTTGTATTCCCCATTTGATGTATTGCATGATGCGTTAAAAAATATTTTTTTATTTTCCGTTTAATTCTATAATTTGGCCCCAAATATTTATATTAGGGATTTCTTCGTATTTTTCCTGTAAACAAAAAAATTAGGTCTTATAGTTTGGTGAATAAAGGGGGGAATGGGTGATTTTTTAAACATTTTTTTAAATATATTTTAAAATATTCATTTTAAAAAAATTAAAAAAACTTATTTGTATTCGTCATAACGAGCCCTGAGATTTGATATATTACATGATCCGTTAGAAACAATTATAATTTTTTATTTTCCATTTAATTCTATAATTTGCCTCCCAAAATGAATATTAGGGCTTTCTCCTTCTTTTTCCAGTAAAGATCAGGTAAGGGGCTATATGTCTATTTTTTTTCCAAATTTTACAGCTTATGGTTTCGGAGATAAGGGGGGGGGTAATTTTTTTTTATATTTTTCTTAATGTCTTTTAATTTATTTATTTTAAAATTATGAAAAAAAAAATATTTGTTTTCGTCATAATGAGCCCTTTTATTTCATAAATAACATGATGGGTTAGAAACTATTTTAATTTTAAATTTTCTATTTAATTCTGTAATTTGCCCCCCAAAATTAAAAGTAGAGATTTCTTCTTATTCTTTCAGTAAACTTCAGGTCAGATCCTATACCTCTATTTTTTTCAAAACTTTACGTTTTATAGTTTCGGAAATAAGGGGGGAATAGGTAAATTTTGGTATATTTTCATTAATATCTTTTTAATTAATTCTTTATAAAATATGAAAATATGAAAAAAAAATATATGAGTGTTCCTCAGAATGGGACCTTTCATTTGATGTATTACATCATTACATATTAAATTTTCATTTAATTCTATAATTTGCCCCCCAAAATTTATATTAATTATTTCTCCTTATTTTACCTGTAAAGTTCGGGCAACCTTCTATATTTCCTTTTTTTTCAAAATTTTAGGCTCAGTTTCGGTGATCAGGGAGGGGAACGGTCAATTTTTTTAGTTTTCCCCCCAGAAGTACCCCTAAAATCAAAATTTCTTCTTTTACGATATGTACTCCCGATCGGGTAACAAAACTATACATTGATACCAAATTTCAACCTCATCCGTCTAGTAGGTTAGGAGAAAATTGCTGTTATGTGTCAGGCGCAGAAATCCGGAGTGATATTATAAGGGTAATAACTTAAAATAAATAAAATAAAATAACTTGAGCTCCCGGTCTATACGCACACGAGTACCCACATATCCTATGACAGGATAGTATTACATCTAATTTTATCTAAATTTCACGAAATAGATACAATATACAGAACTAATGTAAACCTCTCTTATTAACATTTTATATTCTATAATTAAGGCAATTTGCAGGTCTTCCCAAGTAAATGTGAATCCCGTGGAACTAGCCAAATGCTTATACTGTCGACGAAGTAAAAATAGAAACACTACTTCAAGATGTGCTCAGTATGGAATACTTGGCACAACAATAATACGGACAATATACATAATATTATCGGGTTATAATATTTTAAATGTTTCTGAGCAAATGATACTTTCGAATGTTATTTTGTCCTGTTATTATTAAAAATAATATATAATAGAAAAGTATTTATATTTTACAAGTTAATATGTCTCAAACGTCAATAACCGTCGTATAGGTATACACGCGACGAATGGCTGGTAATAAGTTAATATTTTCTCTACGAAAAGCTCACTATGTTAAACTAAACTTACAGTATTAAGTCGTTAATAATCAGCTTCATTGACAGTAAGTGAAATTATTGACACTATCGAAATTTTACTGTATATTATTCATTTTTTATTAACTAATGATGTCGGGGCCTTAGGTTTGTTTGTAGAGTTCTTTAGTTTATTTGTACAGCATATTAGATAAAATGTAAAAGTGAAGGTATATGGAAGTTATGGGCTTTCAAAGTTTGTTATAAAACGTCTAATATACTGGTAGTTTAATGTATAACTATAATAACGTGCAATGACTTGACGGTTGCCCAGGATTAAGACCCATATCGCAGGAAAAGGATCATTTTACGTGAAATTCAATTATGGCACATGATTATCCTTTGAACGTTGCGTGAGCAGTAACTGTATTCGCACCCCATATAGCGTGCTTAGTGGCTTTCTAAGTTGATACTTTCGACCGACAGATAGCTATTGACCTTAGATCTTCAAACAAACAAGACCAGAATAACCGAAAATTTATTAGATAAACCATTAAAAATGGAGCTATTCAAATTAACAAGCCTCCTTCATGCTCTGAAGGGAATCGACTCTGTCAACGCTAAAAGTGTTCTGTTGAGAACTACAATGGTATAATTAGAACTATTTTGTTGTTATCATACTATTGTGTTTGCTTTCCAGGAAAATGTATTACCAAGTTGTTCGATGAAGTTCTGGAACAAATATATTCGTTTAAAGGATATTCAACGTGTATTATTGTGCTTGATCATTAAAGTTTTCTCGCTTGAGATAATTTTTTGAAAATTGTAAAGAGAGGACAAAGGGTAGGAAGGTAATTTGGAGAAATTGCTGGATTACTGGCTGCTTGTACAGAAATTCTTTCACGTAGATATTCTGAGAGTGAGAAAAGCATAAATTATGAACAACCAGAATTTCTGTAAGTAAGTTATACAGGGTATTCCATCTCAAACGAGCCACCTTGAATATTATGGTAATTTTCAAAACTATTGCAATAAGAAAAAACAGGTCGATTTTTGTTTCGATGGGGAAATTTTTAGGGGTGCGCTTGCACGCATTCAACCTAAAAAGGCCAACCTTGAGATTTGAGATAGGAAAAATAGGTGTCGTATATCATTTGAAAGCCCTTTTTACGGACATTACCGTCGTAATAAAATTTTTTATTGCAATTTCTGTTCATGTAACAGAAAACCTAAGGGTAAGTAGTAAAACCCGATTATTAAATTAAAAGTTTTTAATGCATAGAAAAGTATTAAAAATGAGTACTTTTATAGTACGCTCTTAAACCATCCTGTTTCACTGCCGCACCCTGTAATAACAAACAATACAAGAAAAAAATTAAATGTAAACATTCATTTATTTTACATTATTTTTTGCCGATATTTACAACAAGTTTGTTTGTCTGTTCTGGCCTTTATTCGATCATTTGAAGTATTGTACATTTATCTGTCAAGTTACTACTTTACTGATTTGTTGAAAATTTAAAAGATAATTATAGTATACACATTGCAAGAACGTGTTGAGCTGGTAAGTCTTTATTAACAAAATCAAATTGAGCTCGATCTGCTGCAAGGGTTTTTAACCAAAACCATGATTAAAAGAGAATTATAGTATACACATTGCAAGATCGGCTTCAAGGGTTTTTAACCAAAACCATCCCGAACGTAACGTTCGTCATAAATACGTATTGGAGTTGATTTTAAAATTTGTTGAGACGGGCTCAATAATGACCAAAAAGGAGGTCCCACTGGAATTGTAAATGATGAAGGGGTATCTGTGGCTACATTGGGCCATGTCCAAATTATACTAAACACGCACTCTGTCCAGCAAATCTCTGCAGCTTCCGGTATTGGCAAAACTAACGTTTTTAGAATTTAGCATAACTACAAATTCCATCAGTACAAAATTAAATTACTTCATGAATTGAATGAGGATGACTGGGATCGAAAGCACGAGTTTTGCGAAATTATAACCAAGCGTATTATCGAAAACCCGAATTTATTGTACAATGTTTTGCTTTTCGGATGAGTGCACTATTTCACTTCATGGGAGGTTACCCGACATAACTGTAGATTTTGGAGCGATAGAAATCCTCATTTATTTCGAGAAGCTCATAGTCAACATCCGGTAAAACTAAACGTTTGGGATTTTGGGAAATCATCTAATTGGACCCCTGTTTATTCCTGGTAATTTAAATCATGAAATTTATCACAATATATTGAAAAATGTAATTAATGCATTGATAATAGAAAAAATTGAAAATGATCCTCTACTACATGATGAGCAATTGCATTTCCAACAAGATGGAGCTCCTACTACGCCGCACCAGTTCGTCAATACCTCGATTTGAGAATACCCTGGTCTCTGGATTGGAAAAAGAGGTCCTACAGAATGGCTTGCCGATCACCTGAACTGAAGCCTTTGGATTTTTTTGGGGACATGTTAAATCCAAAATTTTTATGACAGCCTGAGAATTTGGACGAACTACGCCAATGAATTATAGCGGAGTGTCATCAGATAACACCGACTATGCTGCACCATGTCAGAGACGGCTTTCAGTCAAGGTTGTACTATTGTATGGAAGTCAGTGGAACACACTTTGAACATTTGCTTTAGAGGCATTATATTGTAATATAAATTCGTTTATTTTTAATACTCTTTTATTATTACATGTACAGAAATTGCAATAAATTTTTTTATTATGGCGGTATAGTCCTTAAAAAGGGCTTTCAAATGATATACGACAACACCTATTTTACCTATCTCAAATCTCAATGTCATTGAGTTGGCCCTTTTATGTTGAATGGGCGCGAGCGCTAATTCACCTCAAAAAATTTCCCTTTCGAAAGAAATATCGACCTGTTTTTTCTTATTGCAATAGTTCTGAAAATAACCAAGATATGCAAGATATTCAAAGTGGCTCGTTTGAGATAGAATACCCTGTATATATTGAGTTACTTAGGTATCTGTGATAAGTATCACACAAGGATGGATCGATATTTCACCACCTTCCTTAACATATTTTTAACTATACATTTTTAAATTATTCAATACTTATGATTGTGTTACCAGGTCTCTCATATATCATAATATACTCGAATATAAATATTTTTTTAATTTTATATTTTTTTAAATTTACTCTTATGTCTTTCAAACATAATATAAGGTGTTCCTGGCTTGAATGTGACCCTATAAAGTCCCCGTAGTGTTTACTGCAATTTTGTTGATATTGTATTTCATTTGATATAATTACACAATTGGTTTCAAAATTTTAATTTTTCTTTTACATTTGCATTTCTGGTGTGCCTCCCTAAATTAAAATTAAGATTTTTTGCTTAGAGCATTTTCTAAACTTTTGGTGAGGTAAGTATATTTTCCTTAATATCTTTTAACCTACATTTTTCAAGTATGCATCTGCATCAATATTTGTATTCCTGATAATAATTCTTTGTTTTTTTTCTTAGGTTATCTTGTAATGTTTGAGTAAAGCCCTATATAGGTCTAAATATTAGGTTTATTTATTTGCCTGCCCTGTTTGTATTTTACATTAATAACTTTGATACGATACTTTTCAACCATTTTTAAATTATATTGTGTTTTGTATATAATGAGCTCCTTACGTGATGTACTTGACAATATTTTAAATTTTTATGTCTCATTTAAATGATCATTTGGCCACAAAATTAATAGAATTGTCTCTTAAAGTTTCGAGTGATAAACGGTAATTTGCTCAGTACATTCTGTAATACTCAAGAGTGATCTTATAAAGGTTTCCGCAAGACGAACGAAACCCTAAAATGTTTATTAAAATTGGTTCACAACTAGCCGACATATCAGAACATATGTAAAGAAAGTTCAGCTAAATTTATTTAATTTTAAGTCGATAAAAGGAGAGAGCCAGATAATAAAAATAATAAACATATTTTCATGTGCTGGTTTTTTAAATTAAATTGAAGCTTGACCTAAAATAATATTTGTTTTCATTTATTTATTTCTAAACTAAACCAATCGTTACTTATGTTATTATTTGCCCTAAAATGTTTATACTCCTACTTGTTATAGTCTGTACATATATACGCAGGCTATTAATGTATTGAGTGCTTCTGCTTATTCGCCTCGGCGATATTTTCTAATTTTATTTGGTAACTATTTTTTGATATCATTTGATACATTTTGAAATGATATCTTCACAAAATCAGTGTGTAAAATGTCTTTTTACAGATTTTATCTAAACTCGACAATATAACATTTATTTTTATACGAAATATTACCAAAATAATGAACAGAATATAAACAACTTAAAGCACTAGGGGAACTTTTAATATTTGTTGTTATTGTCGGGTATTTTCTTAAACTCTGTCTCCGGAAGAGGAATACATTATTTCACCTGCCTTTGGGATAACGAAGCTCCCTTAGCTTATGTTTTCTGATGAGGAATCTTCATTAACTTGCTTGTTCTATCTAATGAATTATTAATAAACTTTTTCGGAGTTTGTATGCCGCCGTATCTTCTGGAATTAACTTAGAATTTATAAGTAGCCTTAATGAACAACAAATTATGACTATTACTTTTTTTAAACTTTCAAACCTAATGAAAACATTTTTGAATTGATTGTGTTTTTATCTAACACACATATTCAGTCTAAAATGTAAAAATATAATTTCATATTTAGTACACTGATAAACAGAACGCAGTTGTTCACTTGATTTTCGAAATTATTTAATTTTGTTGCCACAAACTTAACCACACTCCAGTCTGTAGAGCTTTTTTTATAGCAAAACTGTTTAATAGGTTAATAGGGCCCGAGTCAGCATTATAGTCAGAACTATTGTTTTATTCAAAATCACGGATGCTGAAATATAATGATAAGACATTTTTTGAATCTGCAAATATTGGTGATATATTATTGAAGTTAATTAAAATGTTTTTAGAATACATCACTGCCCCTTATGTTTCCTTAAATACCTGGAATAAAAGCCGAAAATTGATGTTTATTGAAGAACAGATGATATTTAAATTATATATATGGAACGATCCGCATCAACCGGATCAGAGCTACGCCCAAAATTTGAAGCTACCGAAGAAATCGAGTAAGTAGTCATTTTGAAGCTTAACACCTCAAATTTCTAAGTACTTCTTGGGAAATAACACCACAGTTCAAAGAAAATTGGTGTATATTCCAAACGTTTCGGGGTCTAGATCAGACCCCGTTGTCAAAGGTTAAGAAACTACGGATAAAAATGGGGGCACAATTCTGAGATGTAAATTAAAATATTTGACAATACATAATATTTTAAATATTATGTATTGTATTAACTACTTTCGAATGCTGACTTAGCCTTTGAAAAAATCCAATATGGCGACTTCAATATAATGGTCGAAATCTAGAGCAATTTCAAGTACCAGAAGAAAAAGCATGTAAATATTAAAATTAACCAATAATGGTACCGTTTCTTTAGTTCAAATTGTACCTGATAGATGCCGTGAAAAAGCCCAAACCATAGATCTCAAAATTTCAATATCAAGAGTCTAATATGGCGGTCAAATATCCAATATGGTGGCCGAATATTTGGAAATCATCCGATTTGTATCAAATTTGGTATACGGGGGTTTCTCAGCTAGCGAATCAGAGATCTGATTTGCAACATTCAAAATGGCGGATCCAATATGGCCGTCAATTAGATATGGTGGTTTAATATTTGTAATATGGCAGCTTTAGAAAAACGACTGCTTAACATCTTATTTGATTTGAGGTGGCTTAATGCAATAGTTTCTTGTAAAAGTCATTCATTTATCTTAGAATGAGTCATTATTGTGAAATGAGCCATCATTTGTGCACAGTGATTTCCAAATATTCGGCCATCATATTGGATATGTGACCGCCATATTGGATTCTTGATATTGAAATTTTGAGATCAATGGGCTTTTTCAGGGCATCTATCAGGTACAATTGGAACTAAAGAAACGGCACCATCATTAGTTAATTTTAATTTTTACAATCTTTTTCTTCTGGTACTTGAAATTGCTCTGGCTTTCGACCACTATATTGAAGTCGCCATATTGGATTTTTACAAAGGCGTACTCGGCATTCGAAAGTAGAGGTATTAAGCTTCAAAATGACTACTTGCTCGATTCCTTCGGTCGCTTCAAATTTTGGGCGTAGCTCTGATCCGGTTGACGCGGATCGTCCCATATATATGTTATATCACAATTCAATTAATTAACTTTTTAAAAAAGATTTTTTTATTATAACAAATACTATTATAACTTTGAAATAAAAATGAAAAATAACAATATAACTGAAAAAGTTCTGAGTAATAATGAATACAACATTAGAGCAGTTAAAATTTATAACATATAACATGCCGAATAAGCAAAGTCGACGCTGCAATTCCCACGGGTGTTGGCCGTGCCGTAATCTGACACTACACGTGTCGCTGAGTCAGCGGGGAATGTTGAATTGTCATTGCGATATAAGTTCGTTCTAAATAAACTTATATAACAACTCCCATCCATATAAAAAAGTTGATGGTACAGCTCAAATTTGTGCCAGGTTGTGGAGTTCCATATCGTCGGTTGGACTCAGGAGGCTGTGCAGCTTTCCTTTGGACTTTGATGGTACTGTAGGTGGCGTGTGCTGGACGGCGGAGTTGGGTGTAGTGATCTTCTTGAACCTCTTCTGTATTGACTTCACTGTGAGGAGTATAATCATAATTACTATTAACGTGACTGTTGTGATTGTAAGCCAGGACATATGTTTTTCTAATGGTGGTTCTTGCATCAGCTTTTCCAGTTCCATAGAATATTGGGTAAGCTTACGGTTGCCAACATCGAGGTCTTGTACGTCTAATTCTTGCAACTGTAGGAGTGTTAAATTTGGTATTTCCTTGGCAGCTGGCATGCCATTGCAGCAGTTGAAAGGAATGTGCACTGGGTGGTTCTTATAAGTGATGTTTTGAACATGTTTGGAAGTTCTTGTAGCATGGACCTTTATGTTGTCGATAAACGCATTGCAATTGGCTTTGATTTGCAACACTGAATTTGTTGACATGGTTTGTGTCACGACATCTTGACCCTTACATTTGATAGCTATGGGTAGTTGTCTGGAAATTGAGAACCATAGGTTTTATGTCGATCTCTTGATATATTATATTCTTCTGCTTATAATATGGAAGTTTTGCAGGTTGCTGGATCTGTGGCTGGCTGTCTGAGAAGCTGACCTTCGCAGGTGGCATCTTTGTCTATTGGATGTGATATGGCTTTGGAACAAATCTTATGATGTTTAGTTAAAGACTTGCAGTCGTCCAGGTCGATCATCCAAAATTGGGATCGGATACAGGTGGTAAATGGTGTAAATCTCAGGATCAACTAAAGGAATTTTGAGTCCAAAAATGATTTTGGTGTTTATTTGAAAAGCTTCCAATTCTATCAAATCAATATACTGAGAAACATTTGAACTGTAAATAGGAAGTGGTAAATTATTTTCATGTAGTGACTGAGAAACCTTTTGAAAGGAATCGAACAAATCTACTGGGGTTATGATCGAATTATGAAAAAATTTAAGCGGGCGAAAGAGGCTGTAGTTAAAACATCATCGAGAGTGTTTTCGATAAATATGTAACTCTCCATTAGGCTTTCACACAGATCCAAGATATTCATTTGAAATTCATGAATATCAAGATCATTTCAGATGTATAAAATTGACTGCCTTATTTTTTCAATGTTATTCGAGAATAGTTTCTCCTCGGATTGAAATTTTTCTAAAGTGTTGTTGAGGCTCGTAATGACTGATGTTGTTACAGATATTTGTTTCATTAATAAATCTTGAATTTGGTGTTAGTCTTTAGTAAATTTAGTTAAACAGCCCTTTATGTATTCACCATCTGTTGCGCCTAAGTGTCCTGAAATAGCTTTCCAAACTGATCCCAATCCGTTAATAAGTCCGCGTTTTCTTCTGTTAGTAGGGTAAGTTTGAATATCAGCGAAGATGTCTGTATACTTAGAGTTAACGGATTTAAAAATTTGTTTCAAGAGGCTAACATGTGTATTTTTGGTTTAAATGATTTTGTATTAGTTGTGTTTTCGTTAATCGTTTTGGTTTAGTATGGCGTCGTTATTTGAAATAGCACCTCTGAAAGGTCTGAGGTCTTTGAAGACAAGAACTGTCCATTTGTCGTTTGAAATTTTAAGAGAGTATTGTTGGAGGTTTATGACTGAAAACAGTCCACAGAATCTGAAAAGAAGGGATTCATTCAAAATATGGTTTTAGTCTGTCAAAGTTAATTTTACTGATTTGGTTAGTCTGTAAGCATAACTGGGGCAGAGTTTTTTCATATCGCGGTAATTTCAAAAGGTTCATTGGATTTGTTTTCGGATTTGCTTTTAATCTGAGACTCTTTCACGTAAATTTTGTCGCCTACTTTGTATTCTGGTGGGATAATCGAAACATGTTTGTTAAATCTAACTTTAGATTTTTTATTTTGTTGGTCGTTTTTTGAGCGTGCAAGTCTATAATAGTAGTTCATTCTATTGTTAAGGTACCTAACAAATTTGGAAATGAGTTTTTCCTGATCGTATATTGTTTCGGGGGGTCTACTAGAAGTGTACCCAAAGACAAGTTCGTAGGGCGTGAAACCAGTAGTTTTGTTTTTAGTATTGTTGTAGCAGATGACTGCGTAAGGGAGGACGTTGAGTGGATGTTCAGCTGTATTTGTATTTCGATAGAACCATTTGATTCGGGATGGTGGACACTTGAAAAGTATAGTTTTATGTCATATAGTTCGCACAGGTCCCTTATGAGGGTGTTATCAAATTCACGTCCATAGTCACAATGGATGTGAAGAGACGTACCGTAATGTTGGAAGAATATTAGGAGGGTGTTCAGTTTTAGCTGTTTTGTCACCAATTGGGTAGGCCTGAGTAAACTTGGTGAGTTCATCCCTAATAGTCAGTGCGTAGTTTCTAGTTAGATATTCGAAAATATCAATGTTGATACGTTCGAATTGGTGTTTCAGTTGGGAAAAAAGAGCACTTAAGTGTTTTCTAAAGAACTTTACCTTCTGGCAAGTTTCGGAGGACTTAATAAATTGCTCTACACTTTTGATTAGTCCAGTCCAATAATACGTTTCTTTAATGCGTCGGATGGTCTCGTTCATTCCACGATGAAGGTTATTTTTGCCGCAGTGGTACTGCTGCAGTATAACGGGAATCTCGTCTTATGAAGAGGTTGTCACAATATTTTGACAAATTTTAACTTTTACGTCGTTGTCTGCAAGTATAAAGGATAGTATTTCAATAATCGGTAGTTCTACGTTGTTTTCAATACAAAAAGTTTCGGATTCGTCTAACTGGTCTTGGTTGTTATAGAGGATGTTAAAAAGATGTGGGACAACTGTTCCAGGATCAAAGGATAAATGGACAGTTAATTATTATCTATGCCTTACAGTTTTGCTGGCTAGAACATTTAGAGTGTCAGTAGTGGAGTTAGGGTCTTCTTCGAAAATGTCGTCGATGATTTTGTCCTGCGAGTCATTGAGTTTATTTTGCCAGATGAAGGTGACTATTCGTTTGTGAGATTTGTCTAGGAGTTGGGCGTTAGAAATTTCTATTTTTGAATAATCGATTATCGACTCGGTTTTATACAGTTGAACAAATCGATTAAATTCTGTTGTCATTCGTTAGTCATGTTCATCGAATTCTTGATCATTATCGGAGTCTGGTTGTTCCGGGGCGGTTTCGTTATTTGCAAAAATGTTGATTTTAGAAATAAAGTCGGTGCATTGTTTGAAGTGATTAATTTTGATACGGGAAAGAGCGTCTGCGTTCATGTTTACCTTGCCGGGCTTGTATTCGATTTTATAGTTATACTCCTCTAGCTTGAGGCGCCATCAGGCTAGACGACTGCCAGGATCTTTGATAGAGAATAGCCAGTAAAGTAAACTTTCTCCCAAAAAGATAAGGTATGTAGTGCTTGACTGACCAAACAATGGCTAGCAGTTCCCGTTCGATAGTGGAGTATCGAATTCCTGCAGCGCAGAAAGTACGGGAAGCATATACTATAGAAAGATATTTTCCTACAGGCCCTTGTGAGAGAACCGCTCCAATTGCAAAAGCACTAGCATCAGTAGTGAGCAGGAATGGTTCTTCGAAATTTGGGTAGATCAACATGGGGTCAGATACAAGAGCTTGCTTCAGTTAGTTGAAGGAAGACTTGCAATCTGCGTCGAAAATGTATTTGGCGTCTTTCTGCATTAGTTTCGTTAGAGGCTTTGAGATCTTAGTGAAATTGGGGATAAAACGTCGGTAATAACCGGTGAGACCAAAAAAAGATTTAACATCTCTAGGAGTTTAGGGCTGAAGAAAATTCTGGATGCATTCAACCTTTGAAGGGTCTGGTTTTACTCCTTCCTGGGTGATAAAGTGACCTAGGTAAGCAACTTCCTTACTCACACATTCGCACTTGTCAGGTTGAATTTTCAAGTTTGTGTAAGACGCTTAAAGACTTCTGTTAAACGGGACATATGCTTATGGATGGTTGGTTAATTAAATTAAATTTAATTAATTAAAGTTTATAGAGTCAGAGTAATCATGTGTATTCAAGTTTAAGAGAGAGTGTGTAAGGTCAAGGGGTACTAAATGAAGATTGGAAAAGTTAACAGTTTTGGGCATCGCGTTCGCGTTTATTATTGAAGTAAAAAATTCTCGTTTTGAATTAACGCGTACAACTGCGTTGGGAAGTCGTACTTTGTCAATTACTTGTGTTGGCAAAATTGCGTCAATATTGAAAAGATCGCATTTGAGTTTGAAAATTTGTTCGGTTCTTGCTAGGATAGTTATTTGATTGTTATGTATAAGAGTTTGTGTGTTAGTACTGGGTGTGTCTGTTGGTTGTGCGTTAGACTGATAGTTTTAATGTTAGTAACTAACTGTTTGGATTTTAGTTCAACTATACATTCATAATGTTCAACAAAATCTAGACCTAAAATTCCATCAAACTCAATATCTAGATCGTAGATAAAAACCTTATGGGGATTACCTACGGCGAACGGAATAAAGGTTGATTGAGAGATTGGAATTTTCTCATGAGTGATACCTTGGATTGTCACTTTTTCTGACGAAAATTTGTAACAGTGTTTTCTTTAAAAATGGAGATACCAGCACCCGTATCAATGAGAAGTTTGAACTTTCCCGAAGCTACGTGAATGTAATATAAATTTTTCTAGTTGACAGTTAGGAGAGGACTTAGAGAAATTCTGGATTTGGGTTTGGACTTCGGAAATAGTTGTTGAATCTAGGCTCGGGAGAGCTAGAAAATCCTGCTATTCACTACTACTACTATTCAAAGGTGTTACGGAGTTATCTTCTAAAGTTTGCTCTGTGTCATATTCAACAAGATTTTGACTGAAATCTTCATAAATGTATGGTCTATTTTCAGAACTATAGCCATATTCGTTTTCTGAATATTCGTGATAATTAGTATATAGGTGTTCGTTGAAATGATGGGTCCTTTCTGGGCGATAGTGTGGGTATGTATGTATTACAGACGGTCAGAATTGATTTGGTTTGAACGGGGGTCTTTGGAAATTTGTTGGTCGAAATGGTGGAGCTTGATGATTGATATTATTTGGCGTTGGATTTGGCCTCGAAAGTTGATTTGGCCCTACAAAATTTGTTCTAATATTTTGGTTGAGGGTGGTTTTGATGTCGCAACCGACAATCTACGGCAATGTAGCCTAATCGTCCACAATTTAAACATTTCGGTGGTTGAATGGGTTTCCTAGCCTGAAAAGAGGGCTTAGGTTGAGCGGATTTATTTATCTTTTGTTCTTCGAAGTATGACAACTGAAGTTCTCTTCTGAATTGAGAGTGTGCCTCCAGGAGGTCCTTAGGATTGCTGGCATGAATTATTTGGCCAAGACGTGGTTCTAATCCTGTAAGTGCAAGTGTAGTCTGAGCATCTTTCTGCTCATTGCTTAGATCTGGTGATTTTTGAATACTAGAGTGCATTTTCGCACTCAAAACCTGAAGCCTATTATAAAATGTCAGAAAAGAATCGTTTGTAAGTTGTTTTAAGCGTTGGAGATCGTGAATCAAAGACGACAGATCACGCGAGTCTCCCAAATGCAGTATTGGAAGCTTCTTAATTTCCAAATATGAAGCGGGTTTTCTCGAGTTGTCAGTAAGTTTATTTTTAATATGAATGACTAGCAGATATTTTTGATCTGCAAATCGACATATTGTAGGCTCAAGTACATGCGTGTAAGAACGTGGCCAGGGAGATTTGATCGCCTTCAAATTCCGGAATTATAGAAACTATTTCCGATAACCGGTACTTTTTGGTGTCATCGGAAACTACATTGTTTGTTGTTTGTGCCATTTCGATGTGTTAGAATTAAAAGTGTACATAAGTTGACAAAAATAAAATAAAAGAATAAGTATAAACGAGGGTTTGTAAAGAGGTGTCAATTAAAATATTATATAAAATTATTAAGCAAATGTATGTAAATTGGGAGTATACGATATTTTGGATAATAGAACAGTAAATAGTAAATTAAAATATATCAAATAAATATTTCAATTCAAATAATCAAATAATAAATTAATTCAAATAATATATCAAGATTATCAATTAAATAAAATAATCAATCAAAATAAAAATCAAATTATCAAATATATCAATCAAACCTTTCAATTAATTTCCTAAAACATTAATTGAATTAATTATTTAATTAATTAACTTTTTAAAAAAGATTTTTTTATTAAAACAAATACAATATAACTTTGAAATAGAAATGAAAAATAACAATATAACTGACAAAAGTTCTGAGTAATAATGAATACTACATTAGGGCAGTTTTACAATTTATAACATATAACATGCCGAACAAGCAAAGTCGACGCTGCAATTCCCACGGATGTTGGCCATTCAGTAATCTGACACTACACGTGTCGCTGGGAATGTTGAATTTCGTTCTAAGTTATAGCATAAACTTATATAACGTATATATATATATATATATATATATATATATATATATATATATATATAAACGTCTCCAAAAACAGATAGGTATCACACAATATACTAAACACTATTTACACACAAGAATACTGGCTAATCTTATTGTTGACATTTCTTTCTCTCAGAATATATGTCAGGAAGAATTTCTTTATAGTCAACAAATAATCCGGGAAATATCCCGAAAATCTCTCCCCGTTTGCATAACTTTTAAAATATTATTTTTAACAATCTTCCATATCTCGTATTGAAATATTTTTGAATCAAAAATCAGTCTACCCTCCAAAATTACATTTCATTAACTAAACACTTTCAAGACATTATTTGTTCATTATATAGAATATTAGTTATTACTTAAGCATAATGAAGTGACGCCTTAATTTGAATAAACAAAATACAATACAAATATTCTCAGGCAGGTTTACTATGACACATTTATTGACCTTTTGGTGAATAAGATTTTTAAACTAATTCCCTACTGCAATATCCTTCATATAAGCGCCTGCTACGATTCCTGAGGGCATCAAGTTTACTTAATTAAGTTTCTTCTTGGTTGGAAGGCGAAAATGGGGCATTTCGACATAAATGTTTATTAATCTCAGAAGGTACGGCCACTGTGTTAGTGTGCCGTGATGTTTTGAGACGCTAGTATGACAATGCTTACAAAATATGGACCCAAAATGTACTAAATTTAAATTCAAAATTATCACTTAGAATGCAAAGATATCCTTGCTCATGTTACATTTAGTGATGAACTGACTTAATTTTTCACCAAATTGAGCACTCACAATGCTGGTATCTATAAACTCTCATAAATTTTATAACTTATTTTCCAACCATCAAAATTAGTGTGGTCTATAGTGTTTCAGGGAAGCTGGTTGGTGTTGTAAACAATGTAAGTGACTAATATATCAGAAACGTTTTGTCATTATATGATGCATGAATCGAAATTTAAGTAGCTGCAAAATGAACAAAATTTACTTACTTTATTGGTATTATCATGGCGTCATATGATCTTTAGCTGTCGATTTTACTCAGGTTTCTTAAAGACTTTCTCCACATACCTCTACTTGTTAATAATCTGCACTAATATCTGTTTGCTAAATATCTGAAATTACTCAACAATCGATAATTATCATTAATTTACTATTTGTGGTCGATACTTGGTAGGGTAGGGCTAAATGGTCAATTTTTAACATATTATCTCATAACTAATTGCCTTTAATATTTCTGGATAATATTTTGGTATCATTGGGTAGGGTAATCTTTTATCTATTAATACTTTTAATTAAACTTTTCCAGACTGTGCCTACCCGTCAGATATTGGCGATATGGCCAGTCAAGTCGAATGGTCCCTGGAACCCCCCAAGTGGGGAATAAAGAACTATGGCTAGGGTAAAAATGACCGGCATTATTAGATAATATTTTATACATATTTACCCAAAATAAATTGAAATTATGTATGTAGATCGTATTCTATATTTATTTACGAAAATATTTAAAAAATAACAACATATTTATTCGTTGCTAACAATAAATAATACCAGTCAATTATTTCAGTCTAACAATATTTTAATAAAATTTATTTACATTCAATTTTTTACCCCACAATCAACGTAAAATTTTTAAAAAATTAACAATAATCTTGGAATAATCAAAATAAAACTTCACAGCAATTAACGCAGAGTTAAATTAACATATAAAACAAAGAAGTAATCTTCGTTTGAATCACAATTGTTACATATGTATTGAAGAGTCGATAAGAAACAGTGTTCGAGAAAGAATCGCAACATTTTAAACAAAAGTATTGCTATATACTTCGTGGGTTCAATTAAAATTGTAAAAACTTTTATTTACATCAAATATACACAACAGCTGATTCGAATATCACAATAATAATTCAACATAAGCTCTTCGCTGCACTAACTAACTGCCGCGATGATGGGTCGTTCCTTTTTAAAACCAGCATCGACTCTTCTCGTACAATCCATTATCAATTCTACAGTTGCCTAGCTATTTCGAGATTAATTTTTTGTCCTCTCAGCGATCGATGTCGTCTTGGAATGCAACCAGAGCCGGCTCAGGTAAATTTCGTTACAGTATTTTTCTTCAGAAAGCGAACTACGGAAGACTGCCCTGCTTATTTTCTAAATCCAGCGACAACGCTTTTTTTTCTGGAGTGTCTGTTAATATAGCTGTTAATATAGCTGTTTTGCATTGTTCTCTATTGTTCACTTTACGAGGTCCAACCTTTGGAAACGGCCTGACAAGTTCCAGAAAAAACGCTGCATTTGATGACGTTGACGTTTGAGGCTCGATAATAGGTAGAACAGCATTGGAGGTTGACAACTGGGGATCGATAGGTACCAAGAAACGAGGTGATGTAGGTTACTGAGAGTCAATAGTCGGAGACAAGTGATCTCTGTTGACGCAGCTGACAATGAAGGTCGATTCTCACGAATTTGTCCATCTGTCGAGGTAATCAATATTTATTTATGACTATTATGGCCGTTCGTTGCAACTCCACATTTTGTACTTTGTACCTCACTCAGTAGTTCTTTTGTAATTCTGAAAAATAAGATGAACAGGCTCGAATTACTTGCTCATGTGGGATAAAAAGTCGCTCATGTGGGGCATAAAGGTTCATACGAAGCACGGTGGACCTTTTTACCACCAGGGTACATTGACGTACATTTGACTTTATATATAAAAAACAAAAGAGTGCATACAAAGAGTAACAGTGTTATCTAAAACTTGATACTAAAAGGCTAATATTCGAAACAACTGGCTTTCTGGTCTTAATAACGTAAGTGTTAGACTGAAATCAAATAACATAATGAATCCTAGTTACGTGAAATTTTCGGACGTCACGACTTCAAACACTCTCTCATTAACTAACCGCATAGGAGCGATTGAACGGCGTATATACCCACAGATCATACAATAGAGAATAGATAGGAAACTCTGTGGTGAAAATTGTGTTCGCAAAATGGCGGATTTAGCCATCTATGATTCTTCCGGGTAAATTAAAATGTGAATTTGAGTTACAGACATCTGCATTTAAACAATTGCCGATAAAAAAGGAACCTGCACACTATCTATCGGGTGTATTTCTCTGCTAGTTCCTATCCTTTTATGAATATACTATAGATGTCGGCATCAGCGAAAAAAAATCCCAATATATTTTTTTTGTTTTTATTTACAAAATCAAGTACAACCACAACATATTGTTCACAAATAATACGTTTCGGCCATGTTTTTGGCTTTTTTCAAATCTATTCTAAAACAGATAATACTATTGATACATTTAAGAACTTATAAAATTATAATTAACTTACCCACAGGGGGAGTTAAAATTATAATTTCATACATTCTTAAATCTATCAATATTCTGTTTTAGAATAGAATTGAAAAAAGCCAAAAACATGGCTGAAACGTCATCAATAAAACATCTGCAATAAACACAATCTTATCAATTTGAACAACCTAAAATCAAGAAAATGTACATTCAACCAAGTTTGAAAACAATGTGCAATGACTGGTTCTATATAGAATACTCTGTATATTTGAATTTTCTACCTCTTTTGCATTCTTTAAAGAAGTATGAAACAATACAATTGAAGATAAATAATATAAATATATTTATAATGAAATATAAATATATTGAAATACATAAAACTCCCAAAAATACTAAGGAAATAGTACTTATTAAAAAAAGTTGAAAAAACAAATATGTACACTGTATATTTTGGATTGCTACCTTTTTTTGTTTACTTTAGAGGAAAAAAGTAGGGACTATACAATACCCATATTAATAAATGTTAACAAAATATAATAAAATACATAATACTCCCAAAATAAGTAACATGCTTTGAAAATGAAACATTACATTAAAAAGTCAAATATACAGAATACATCCATCATAGATTAGAGTACTCTACTTTTTTAGGTTTACTTAAATGAATACCTTTGAAAATCATGACAATATACAATACACAAATCATAAATAAGAATGTAAAATTATATACACCATACTTTATAAAATACACAGATTATTATTAACATCACCTAAACATAATTTAAAACATAATACTTCAAAAAGACTATTGTGAATTTCAACAATTAAAATGTAAAACAGCTTTTAAAATAAGAGACAAAAATGTAGAGTATTATAAATGTTTAGGTCGTGTTTTACTGTACTTATCAAAAGCTAATTTCATTATGACATCAGCATCTTTATATCGATGATCTTTCCCTGATAAAATTCTATTCACTGTTTTGACATACCGAAAAATTGTAAGAGTAATTGTTTTGTTCACAAATAAATCAATGAAGGAGAAATGTTCATGACAAAATAAAGATTCAAACTGTGAACAATCAATTTCTCTTTTGATCTTATCTCTCATATTAAAAGCTGTTAAGAATTTTGGTAGCAAACTATAAATTTCATTTGTAAGGGAATTAAAAACTTCAATAAAACGTTCTGAAGGGTATACCAAAGAAGATTTTTGAAATTGTCTTTGCTTAATTAAAACATTTTGGGCAATATCTCCACTTGATAATAAAATACTTTTACAATTTTTGCAATCAACTTTAGAAAATATACTTCTACAAATATATCCTAATACATATGATATAGCAAGATCACCATTAACATCAGAAACTGACTGTCATATGAAGGATATATAGGTGGTATTGTATCATATTCTTCTATTTGTGGTGCAGTTGTTTGATGAGTCAAAAATTGTTTTAATGTGTCTAGTGCACCACATGATTGATCTGGTTCACAATTGGATTGGGGTGAATGTAACGACATACAATTATTAAGTAATAATGACTTAAATGAAGAGACAAAACATGAACATGTAGGATTAGTGTTTACTGTGACCATGGCTTCTAATAAGGTGAAAAGAAATTTTCTATTGGGTCCTGATTAAAACATCGAGGACTTATATATTTGAATCCTTTATCTTGTAAAATTTTCCATATTTTTATCTCAAAGGTACTGTGAAGTGTGAAAGTAAAATTTTGTAAAGAGGGTGTAATCGTTTTATGAGATGAATTCGGAACTGCAAAGAACATTGACTTTAGAATTGGAATATAATGTTGCCAAGTTGCAACATGAGTTGAGTTTTTAGTCACTACACCCCTCAATTGCTTACCAGGAGGAGGCTTCAATAAACTACCATTAATGCTATCAAAAAGCTCATCAAAAAGTAAGAGACAGTCTGCTGTTTGTGATGCCAATGGATCAATATACAACTGAGATGATGGTGCAACCTCTTTGCTCATTACTGCCCTAACTTTCATTGCTGAAGCTACAGTTCTACTAAATACTTGCGTGCAATTTTTAACTTTCATTTTTTTAATTCTATGAGGTAGAACATGTTCATCTGTTAATTTTGGAAACTGGCTAAACTTACCCATTTGTGCATCCTTTCGATACGTATCCACTATATGTGACCAAGAGGCAATTTTATTTTCTCCATTTTCAGTGAAATGTAAATCTTTTGTCAATAATGCATTTCTTACACCTTTTAATAAATGTGGACAATCAAAAAAATGAATAATTTCTTTTCCATCAACCAAATAACCGTGAAATTTGTTTTCAATATTATTTCTCAAACAATAAGCATTTGTATCTCTAAGTAGGTAATTTACTGCCGCGCGGTTTGTTGCACCTTGGTCACATACTGTGGCTACCAGCTCCAAACCAATCAAACGAATATGTACTATTATTTCCTTTAAAATTCTAACTAAATCTATTGTTGATATAGTACTTTCACAAAAATAATAACAAATAGGTTGCTTCCACTTTTTATAAATACCTTGTAACATAAAAACTAATGCATGATTGGCAAAGTGTATGCGGCGATCACCACTACCAAAATCTACAATTCCTTCTATACAATCTTTTGAATAATTATAATTGAGACCACTACTTAAAGAAATTTCATCAAACATTAATATACAATATTTCTCTTTTTCTTGTTGCTTAGAAACAATTCTTTTTAAATTTTGAAAATTTGTTCATTATAACCACAATTAAATGGAATTCTATTTATAAGATTACTTAGAGTCTTAGAAGATGGTAAACTAAATACTTTTGACAAAAACCTATAACTCTTGGCACTTTGCTTATAAATTGATAGAGCAAATATTTTATCATCTAATGAAAAGCGTCTGCCCTTTGGCTTTAACCGTTGATTTCTCATTTGACTTAAAAAGAAATTTATAGTTGTACTGTTTACATTTTTCAAATACCTTAGTTCACATTTTTTCTTCCCAAGTGCTGTAACCGCTGTTTGTTGTTCAGATTAGTGGCTCTCCTTGCTGTTCTCTTCCATTTGGCTAGTTCTCTCCTCAAATTCTTCTGTTCTGATTGTTCAACCCTCTTTCTCACCCCTACTGTTTTGTGTGCTGCAAAGTATATCAAGAAATTATGAAGAATTCGAAAGCCAATATTCAAATGCTTACCTTTAAATCCTTCTATTATTTGACAATCTGCACTGGTAGACTCCCCTGCATGGTGATCTTCCAAAGATTCACTGAAAAGCCTCTTCCTCCCACCATAAACTTTTTCTGGAATTTTCACAGACAGTTCAGGGCTGTCAGATGCTTGATTTGAAGCAGTACTGCTGCATTCTTTACTTCTTGTTTTTGGTGGGGTCACAGGATCTTTTTCTGGTGAAAACCATGCAAATGAGTCTCCAGCAGTTCTCTCATAACCTAAAATGCAATAATATATGAAATACAAGTACATATATATGAGAAATATGAACATACCAGGTAAATTTAATGTTGGTAATGCACCTCTTAATAACTTGCCATTGGGTCCAATGCAGTGCTTCTCAAAATGATCTTCACAAATAACAGTATGCCGGGCATTTTCAATACAGAGTTTTTCACTATTTATTCTTCTAAGCCATATTTCCTGGTACTTGGGGGTGGTTGTAATATAATGTCTAAAAATATATAATTAATAATTTACCTTCTAAATACCACAATTCATTACCTTTTAGACGTTTCATTGGGACATTTAGGAACACAACATTTTTGCTGCGATGCCATTATATAAATGCTAGTTCCTGTATACCAATCTCGAACGAATCCGAAAAATATGTGTTTGATAAACCTGAAAACTGATAAAGAACTCCAAAGAAAGATATGAATGATATATATATATAATTAGATTACAAAATTGTTAATTTTTAGTGAATAAATAAATAAATATATAGAAATACTCGCCAGATAGGATATTCCTCTTTATCAACACTATTTTAATTACACAGAAATCTGAAAAGAAATGCTCCAATATTATAACAAGGCAAAAATTTTGGTTGATGCACGATGCTTTCATATGTTCTTGCTTCGACAATCATAACAAAATGGACTCTAACAATGGCCGACAACAACTTCAAACAATTGATAATTAAGTCGACTATTTCGCCATCTGGATGTGATACGAGCAACCGTCAGATTTAGTATTCGGGAAGAAGTCTAGATGACTCGTCGAACTGTGGTACAATGTTGTGTATTTCAGTTCCCACCCCCTGGTATATACCTTTTCAGCAGCACCTTCTTATACGAGTCACTTATTTGTCGAACGGACTTTTAGGTTCAGAAATATACAGAGTGTACCTTTTTACCCGCCGACTTTTAAGCCCTGTCCTACCCTACCATGAGCAGCAAAATACTCCCTTTTATTGGTGGATGAACTATTGTATTATAGTGAAATATATTTCCAAATATAAATAACAAAATCAGGTTGTTTGTCAAACATTAATGTCAAATTGTGATTTACTAAATTTGTCATTACGAATCCTTTCAATTTTTAATGTTTCTTGCTCATTTGTGTTAAGTTATACGATTTTAGGGTTCCGTATATACAATATACGGATACCCTTATAATATCACTCAGGATTTCTGCCTCTGTCACATCACAGCCATTTTCTCCTAAACTACTGGACGGAAGAGGTTGAAATTTGGTATCAATCTATAGTTTGGTGACCCGATCAGGAGTACATATCGTAAAAGAAAAAAAATTGATTTTAGGGGTACTTCTGGGAGAAAAAACTAAAAAAATCGAGCATTGCCCGAACTTTACAGGAAAACTAAGGAGAAACCACTAATATTAATTTTGCGGGGCAAATTATAGAATTAAATAAAAATTTAAAAATAAAAATTTTTTCAAACGCATCATGTAATATATCAAATGAAAGGTCTCATTCTGAGGAACACAAATATATTTTTTTCATATTAAAAAAAATATTTAAAACGATATTAATGAAAATATAACAAAATTTACTCATCCCTCCCCCTTATCTACGAAACTATAAAACGTAAAGTTTTGAAAAAAAATAGATTTATAGGTTCTGACCTGAATTTTACTGGAAAAATAAGGAGAAACCCCTACTTTTAATTTTGGGGGGCAATTACAGAATTAAATGGAAAATGTAAAATTAAAATTGTTTCTAACCCATCATGTTATATATCAAATGAGAGGGCTCATTACGACGAAAACAAATATATTTTTTTCAAATATTTAAATTAAATTAATTAAAAGATATTAACAAAAATATAAAAAAAATTACCCATTTCCCCCCCTTATTTCCCAAACCATAAGCTGGAAAATTTTGAAAAAAATTGAGGTATAGACCCTCACCTGAACTTTATTGGAAAATTAAGGAGAAACACCTAATATTTATTTTGGGGGGGGGGCAAATTATAGAATTACATGGAAAATTAAAATTGTTTCTAACCCATTATATTATATATCAAATGAAAGGGCTCATTATGACGAAAACAAATATATTTTTTTCATATTTTTAAAATAAATTAATTAAAAGATATTAACAAAAATATTAAAAAATTTACCTATTCCCCCGCCCTTATCTCCGAAACCATAAGCTGTAAAATTTTGAAAAAAAATGGAGGTATAGCCCCTCACCTGAAATTTACTGGAAAATTAAGGAGAAACCCCTAATATTTATTTTGTGGGGGGGGGCAAATTATAGAATTACATGGAAAATTAAAATTAAAATTGTTTGTAACCAATCATGTTATATATCAAATGAAAGGGCTCATTATGACGAAAACAAATATATTTTTTTCATATTTTTAAAATAAATTAATTAAAAGATATTAACAAAAATATTTAAAAAATTACCCATTCCCCCGCCCTTATCTCCGAAACCATAAGCTGGAAAATTTTGAAAAAAAAATGGAGGTATAGCCCCTCACCTGAACTTTACTGGAAAATTAAGGAGTAACCCCTAATATTTATTTGGGGGAGGCAAATTATAGAATTAAATGGAAAATTAAAATTAAAATTGTTTCTAACCCATCATGTTATATATCAAATGAAAGGGCTCATTATGACGAAAACAAATAATTTTTTTCATATTTTTAAAATAAATTAATTAAAAGATATTAACAAAATATAAAAAAATTTACGCATTCCCCCTTATCTCCGAAACCATAAGCTGAAAATTTTTGAAAAACTGGAAGTATAGCCCCTCACCTGAACTTTACTGGAAAAATAAGAAGAAACCCCTAATATTCATTTTGGGGGGCAAATTATAGAATTAAATGGAAAATAAAAAATTATAATTGTTTCTAACGGGTCATGTAATATATCAAATCCCAGGGCTCATTATGACGAATAGGAACAAATATATTTTTTTAATTTTTTTAAAATAAAAATATTTAAAAAAATACCCATTCTCCCCGTTATTCCCCAAACTCTAAGACCTCATATTTTTTTTTGTTTATAGGAAAACTATGAAAAAAAATCCCTAATTCTATTATTTGGTGGCCAAGGAAAATAAATTACTAGAAAACCCCCATAGTAATTTTAGGGACAAATTATACAATTAAATGGAAAATAAAGATTCAATTTTCAAACGCATCAGATATCAGATAAAAGGCTCATTATGTGAATTACAAATATAACATATTTTTAAATCATTTGTATAAAAGATATTAAAAATATTAAACATCGACTTAATTCCCACTTTAGAAACTACACTATTTAAAATTTAAGATTTAATAATTTATAATTTAAACTTTGACCTATTTTGCCATTTTTCTTCCAATCTACAGAGCCTCAAAACTCAGACAGTAGATTATAAAAGGCATTTCTGAAAGTTTATTAGTAAAATAAAACACTAATGTTACTTTTTGGGGGCAAAATTAGAAAATTAAATACATATGTATTGTGATAAAAATCAAGCGAATCCTAAAGCAGATAAAATAAAAAGTCTATGTTTGATATAAGGGTAAGTATAAGAAAATGCACTCATTCCCTGCTTGTCTGAAACTGGAATATTCAAATCTTGAAGGTGGTACGGAACCCTAAGTATGCGAGTCCAACTCGCACTTGACCAAATTATTATATATGAAACTACACGTTTTGAGTACAATTATTCAGCTGCTACTTCAGCGTGTTGAATTGTGGTAATAACTACCCCTAAATAAAATTTAAAGACCTATAAATATACTCAGTGTCTTGCTGTGCTTAGAGTTTCTGCTAATAGTGATTGTAAGGCCTTCAGTTTTGTTTATTTGCTCTTCATAGGTCGCGAATGATGCCCAGCTTTTTCCAGGAAATTATATTTAATATCGACCATGTGATTTAACCTATACGTCACTCAAGAGAAATATAATTCACAGCCCGTCTGTATTTCTACCCTATTGGAAAAAGTGACAGCACCAATAAATTTTGCTTCCCAAAACAACTTCCCGGATTTAAAGAATATGCTCCCTTCGTTGCAAGATATATATCATTCTTTAATATTTCTGGGAAGTCGACCTGTATACATATCAAAAACGATTCGTTTTGATAGCACTGAGTTTCCTTTTCGTCCCTTATTCTGGTGGCTCGTCAGAGAATAAATATATACAAAGGGACTGGAGAAATCCCATTCGTAAGGCATAACCACTTGAAAATGCTATCATGCGAGAAATAGACCTTCCTAAAGTAAATCTCTTATGAGAATTTATTGATATTCCCGAAAATCTCCAGCTGGGTTATTTTATGAAGGCTTACTAAAGTATTATGTTGATTCATGACTTTCGGCGTGTGTCTCTGTACAAAGAAATCTCATTTGGAGCGAGGATATATTGATACATCGGAAGCTAAAAGACCAGTTTGCCCCGACGAAGAATCCTCTGATTTAAGCTTTATTTTTTAGAATTTAATCAAAGGACTGTCAAAGAGAACAGGGAAGAATATTGCGAAAGTTTAATACCCTCGAAATTAAGAAAATAATAAAGGTACTTGCAAAAGGCAATACTCAATGAAAAATTGTCAAATGAAAGTTGTTATAAAATTGGCTAAAATGATTCACGTTATTCATAAGGAGTATTAATGAATATGTTGAAAAATTAATCGTAGAACACATATTGTACTATTGATATCATGTCACTTAATACGTGCTATCTGAATCATCTCCCAAAATAATTAGCACTGGCAAACACCAACCAATGAAAACAACACTATATGGAACTAAGGAGGAGGAAAAATTAAAAATGCTCACTTCCATACATGTCTATAAACTCTCTGCATCCATGAAGACCCGAGCAAAACTTATAGAATTTGTTTTGATAGAGACAGGCAGGATTTATGAACAAATTAAAGAAAGCGGGAATACAAACCCCTACAACACAACTAATAAATGCTCTACCTACATTAACCATAAGCCATAAGGATGACTAAAAGCGCCAAGAACAAACAAGGAAGAAAAGATTTATTAGTCTTCCATAGAACACCATCACTGGGACATATAAGTCCTGCGAATAGAGAAGCGGCATCAACTGAGAAGAAATGCCTAGTAAATGAAGCAAATACCCACCCACATTTGTAACAGGAGAACAAACAAATATATAAACTGCAGAGGAATCAATATCCTGCTAATTGTAGCAAGAGAAAATGACTGAATGATAACAGGGACAATTGAAACTTTTACCAAACAGAAAGTAGGAGAAGAACAAGCAGGCTTCCAGACAGAAAGTTCTTGCTTACGAATAGAAGGCAAAGAATAGAGAGGTTTACTAGGGACTTCTCGATCGTTCGATGAAATCAGGAAACAGAATTATCAGTTCATTTTAAACTTCAAACAGACTACTCCAGATATACCCCACATCACCAACTTTCTTTAAAGTATTTTTGTGATTTCTTTAATTAATTTAGGTACTATAATAATGAATAAAATGTTATTACTTACATATTTTTTTCCAATCACATATGACGATTAATCTGAAACTTCAACCGCGTAAGTAATTTATCGCCTTTTTTCTTGTGAGCTTGAAATTCTATTCCGAAAATGACTTCTACGAGTAATGTATTCTATAATTGCAAATGTCAGTTTGTGGTTTGCAAAAAATATTATCAATATCATAATACAAATATAATATTTTGTTAAAAATTTAAAAATTGAAGAAGGAATTAGTTTTCAACTGAGCTCTCCGATAATATTCTGAAAACCCTACTGTTATGTCAATTTAGTACACACGAGAACTACTATATGCACAAGTTTTTGTAAAATATCTATCTTAAACCAAAATCACAGCTTCTTACTCTTTGCGCATAATCTGCAATGTGTAAGTTACTAAATATCCAGGTCCATAATAATTACTGGTAAAAACAACGAATTAATTTTTGGAAAAAAAAACTAAAACCGTCACAGGCTTAAATTTTCAATATACTTATAAATTTTGAGTTTTTCCAATCTGGTTTCCCACACTGCTAAATATAACCCAGTCTAGTAATATAGTTCTAGCCCCATTGTACCCGAAAACAAGTGTCTTTGGCATACATGTGAAAATTATTTAACGAAAATAAATTTTCTCCTTGCAAAATCGGCCTACACGACAATCTAAAGTTAGTGACTTTTTCCCCAACGTAAGCCCCTTAATATATAAGAGAATAAATTTCAATAATTTAATAACAGTTAATAGATTGGGCATCGTTTGGAAGAAAAAGTGTTAATTTCAAAAAGAAATATCCAACCAAGTTGAAGAACCAATTAATGAGTTCGAAATATATTGCTCTAATAACTTTCGTGATATTTTGTCGAAAAGTTCCATCTCAGCAGCTTCCGTGATAAATTTCATCTTCCTGTAATATGAGCCATCTATACTAGCACAAACCTATTTAAGTGGTGTATTGTGTTAATCGTGTTTCGGGAATCAACAGTAAATTGACATTTATCACATGTTGTGATATCGAATTTAACCCATTGCATGGTGAGATAATTACTTTGTTTAGCTCAGAAGCCATTAGTCAATTATTGTTAACAGATGCTGAAGCTAATGAACAGAAGCGAAAGGTTGTTTCATTATCAATTTGTTTCCCTATTAATAAAAAGATTTGGAAGTATAACGTATTTGTCTGTTGTAATAATTAGTCAATGCTACAGATTGCAAATCTGCGGAAGCTCTTATGGAAGAAATTAATAAATTTGTAGCTACCAATCTATAGCTAACAATATTACGTTGAAAAATATCTACGCATTTAACTAATGAATTCCCAATTGCTTTTTACGTACTTTTCTCTTTACAACATAAGCATAATCTATAGCTGTAAGTGTCTTACTTTTGTAAGGATACGTGTACGTTATGCTATTTCTAAAACACCTTCAAGCTATATATTAGGTACACTTTTAGGAATGAGATAGAAACTTGAAAATCACCGTTTCCTTAAACACTGACTGAGTTCGCTGTTTCAGTGTGTGTGTCGTTGAACAATACTGCTATTTTTTAATATCAGAGATTTTGACATTGAACTCTGGCTCATCTGGTACTCGTGCAGTGCTGCTAAGAATTATTAGTAATAATTTAAATACTGTTTAATATATCTAATTTGAATGAAGCAAAAAATAAAATAGCATACTTAACGCAAGACTAGACAAACATCTAGACATACTGGTCACACACCCATGACCGGCGAAAAAAGGGATACGAGGTACCGTTCGGCATCCAGGCAGTTACTGATTTGCGAAGAATTAGGTTGTCCGTAATAACAGCCTCCATTTCAGTCACTGGTTAAAGTGACTAATATTCAATTACCGCTCAACACTATTAACACTCGTAATTTCGTGACATAATAATCCTAATGTGCTTTTAATATCCGTGTCATTTGACAATGGTCCCAAATATAAATAATTTGGTCAAGTGCGAGTTGGACTCGCATATTAAGGGTTCCAGATCACCTTCAAAATTCTAATATTCCAGTTTCAGACAAGCAGGGAATGAGTGCATTTTCTTATATTTACCCAAATTTCTTTTATTAAAGGAAGCGTTTTAAATTTATAAAAAATATACACATTGATTTTCCACATAAAGACTTTTTATTTTATCTGCTTCAGGATTCGCTTGATTTTTATAAGAATACATATATATTTAGTTTTCTAATTTGGCCCCCAAAAATTAACATTGGAGTTTTATTTTACTAATAAACTTTCAGGGAAGCCTTTTATAATCTACTGTCTGAATTTTGAAGTTCAGTAAAGTGGAAGATAAAGGGCAAAATAGGTCAAGTTTTAAATTAGAAATTATTAAATCTGTTATTCAAATTATTTAAAAATACAAATAAAATATATTTTTCAAAATTTAAATATTGTAGTTTCTAAAGTGGGAATTAAGTCGATGTTTAATATTTTTGTTAATAACTTTAAAACAAATGGTTTAAAAATATGATGTATTTGTAATTCGCATAATGAGCTTTTTATCTGATATATTACATGATGCGTTTGAAAAAATTTTAATTTTTAAATTTTCATTTAATTCTATAATTTGCCCCCCAAAATTAATATAACTGGTTTCTCCTTTTTTTTCCTGTAAAGTTCGGGCAACGCTCTATATTTCCTATTTTTTCAAAATTTTAGGCTCAGTAGTTTCGGAGATCAGGGAGGAACGCTCGATTTTTTAGTTCCCCCCCCCCAGAAGTACCCTTAAATTTAAAATTTCTTCTATTACGATATGTACCCCTGATCGGGTCACCAAACTATACAACGATACCAAATTTCAACCTCTTCCGCCAAGTAGTTAGGAGAAAATTGCTGTGATGTGACAAAGGCAGAAATCCGGAGTGATATTATAAGGGTATCCGTATATTGTGTATACGGAACCCTAAAAACTGATACATAGTAGAATATCCAAATTCCTATTAAAATACAAAAGATTGTTTCAGAAATAATTTGGCTTAAAATTAATAGCACAACTGTTTGAATCACTTATAGTATTTGCAACAGTTAAGACTCTCATGAAAAGGTTATCTCTACTTTTATAGATGTTAGCAAGGCAGTCAACACTATATATCATAAAATATTACAACATCATTTATAACATAAACGATCAGGGTTCATCTATCTAATTATTTTAGAAAATCCTTCCACAGAGTCAGGCCAAAGGAAGGGCTTCGTCTTTGATACAATAGCCATGGGACTGCAAGAACCATTAGACAATATTACGACAATTGAAGATATATACAGCAACAGCACACTACCGGCCAAAATAGATGGACAACTAAATGAACGAATAAGAACAAGCACAGATATAAGACAGGGAAACGCTTTAAATCTCTCTCTTTAATCTCATAATGCATGGCACAGTAAAGCCCGGGAAGGTTACATGGGTAACAAAGAATTAAAAATCCTTTGAAACTCGGATGAAGAACACAGTAGTAAAAAAGCCGAGAAGACGAAAACCCTTGTCACTACTAAAGAACCGATTAAATGTAAGATAGAAATTTATTGCATCAGAGTAAAACAGATCAATGAAGGCAACTATCTGGAAATCAGCTGAGCCAGGTACGCTAATATAGAAACAAAATTAAAAAAACAATGTAGAAAGCCAAGAGAGCAGCTGGTTCCTTAGTATAACACAATATTAAGAATAAAACATATTAGGACTGAAAATAAATAAGTATTTACAAAGGTTCAATAAAACCGATAATGAAATATACTTCAGAAATAAGAATTGATACTTCCAAAACTCAAGTGATGCTAGAAATGATAGAGATCAGAATACAAAGAATCTGGAGAATACATTAAGAAATCGAATAAGAACCTTTGAATTCAGAACAACAAGAAACGGGGAAAGAATTAACGACTGGAAATGGAAAAGGAAAAGGGAGTGGAAGAATCACCTTAGCAGAATGGTAGACGTAGATGCACTATAAAGAATTGCATGAAACAAACTGACAAAGGTTGGAAGAGGTCTAGGCTGACCCCGTAAAATGTGGACTGATATTATATTACAATATAAACACAGCAATTGGAGATGTTTATATGAAATAACGAATAAAATAATTTCATTTTATCTGTTCAAAGTTAGGAATTTTCCTGTGCTACAGAATAAATAATGATTGAAATAGAATATGGTTCAATAATTAAAATTTAACTAAACAGAGCGCCTACTAAATATAAAATTCAGGGAATTCGATTCATTCAAGTCGAACATATTTACTTTTATGTTTGTTTGGGCACTAACACGACGTATATACGTCGTTTTATTTCTATTGTGGTGTTAATTCCCAAAAAACATAAAAGTAATCAAGAGTATGCCACAACAACGTTTAGAAGACAATTCGAACATATTTGTTCACAATAAAGAACATGTAATTTGTGATAAAGATTATGTTAAACCTAATGAAAATCCTAAAAATCATTAGTCTAGACAGAAAAATGGATTCAGTACTTACAGTTTATTGCCAAATTCCAACACAAAGGTCCTTTCGATAATAAACAGCCTCAAATTTTTTTTTGGAATTGAAACACTTCTTCAGAGCAGACTCACAATGACTTAAAACAGAAAACCAATATTAGTATATTAAATAGCAATAAATAAGAGCTACACTTATAAAATAGTGTTACAAGTTAACCAAAATTAGTTCATTAGGAGTTCAGTAAATTTAATTTCTGAAAGATTAGATGCTCAAAATTCAACACGCAGTAGCAACGGAAATTCCTTGAGTTATATAAAAAGTTCAATTTTTGTAAACATTAAACTAGCATTTAGACTCAAATTTTCAGCTAAATACTGAATAGTAAGATAAGTGTAATATACTATTTTACCTAATTCTCAAAATTGGTTTATTTAATACCAGTCATGTAGTAAAATACATAATATATTTTATTTCAAACATTTTTAGAGCTTTTCATTTTCTAAATACCTTAACTTCAATGTTTCCAAATCCTACTGATCTCTCTTCAACTCTACTATTGTGTTCTTCCTGCCATACTTAATTTGATTAATTTTATCCATCAAATACGATTTTATTGTTTCTAATTGCTTCCCAAAACTACGATAATAAATTTTTCTAGAAAATTTTTTTTATGATATGTGGTTTATATTGATCTATTTTTACTATTTTCCCGTGAACTTTTACCAGAATTATTTATTCTATGTTCCCAATTAGAAATTAAAGTTCTATTATTTTTTACTTCACACTTCACTTGTTCTATCATTTTTCGACATAGAGCTTGTACTTCTGCAGGTAGCCTCCAATGCACAAATATCGTGCCAAGGCTAGAAGGAGAGGGCAATTGAGAGGGCAAGAGGCTATTTTACTCGTTTGGAAATTGCAACTACCAATCGAATGAAATAGCCTCTTGCTCTCTCTATTGCCCTTTCTTTCTGTCCTTGGCATGATATTTGTGCATTGCAGAAGGTGTACGCTCAAAGTTGTTCTAAGACACCTAATAATTTATTTCACCCTTTCTCATTTCATGTTATGATATGTGGATTTGTTTTTTTTTAACTTCAAAATAAAAAATGTCCGCTCTCCGTTGTTGATTTGCAAGTCTTAAAAAACTAAATTCTTTAATTGTATACCCACCTACTATACGAATATATATATATATATATATATATATATATATATATATATATATAATATATATATATATATTATTCTATTCAATATACACAAATCTATAACTTTCAATAGTTTCAGCATTTAATGAGAAAATCTTTAATGCCACTCTTTGACATCCAGGAGTTTTAGGAAAATCTAGCTCACAGAGACTCCAAATCGGGAGTCGTACTCTGTGTAAAGCCGTTTCCCTGTAATTCCTACGATAGAAATCACACGAAAAAATTCGAAATGACGATACTAACATTTCGAGATTTCTCAATCCATTGAACGCAAGAAGATAAATTGTTTTCAGTCGAGAACCTTTATCAGTTGCGCTCCCCTCAAATGACTGAATTCTCGAATAATTATTTATGTATAAAATGCACATAACTGAATTTAATATTTTATCGGGAAATGAATTTCGACATCCAGCAGTGTCTGGAGGGGAGCGCAACTGATTCTTGACTAGAAACAATTGTCTTGCGTCCAATGGATTGAAAAATCTCGAAAAGTTAGAATCGTAAATTTTTGACAGGTTTTAGTAAACCTACGAATTTTTTCGTGTGATTTCTATCCTAAGAATAACAGGGAAACGGTGCTACACATAGTTCGACTCCCGATTTGGGGTCTTTCTGAGCTAGGTTTTCCTGAAACACCTGGATGTCGAAATTCATTTCGCGATAAAATATTAAGTTCGGTTATATTTACTTTATACATATATAATTATTCGATAATTCAGTCAGTTGAAAGAGCCCACCTGATGAAGTTTCTCGACTAGACACAATATATTGTCTTGCGCTCAATGGATTGAAAAATCTCGAAAAGTGAGTATCTTTGACTTTGATTTGCTACTACTTTAAACTTACTTTACTACTATTAATGTTTATGTACCTCCAAACATAAATTCTTTCTATATTTTACTGCTAAGTTTTTTATCTATAAACATGTTTTTTTCTTGATAAACCTCTATCCATAATTACCGAGACCTTGCTTAGAAAGTCTTCTAATTATCAAAATTCTCTTTCTTTCTATGGTTAATTTAATCTGTACATACATTTCGTTTTCTGTGATTAACTTTTAAACCGCCTTTTGATTGCGATAACTGATACAATTTTAACAATACTGGACATTTAAAGAAGATAGTAGCAATACATAAAAAGGTACATTTTCATTTTTTACACCCTGATTGAAATCTCACAGACATTTCTTAAATCGCCTTGTTATTCAATTCACCATGTTCGTTGGGAGTTGAACTAACCTGAAAAGCGGGAAACTCCAATTTGACATGTGATATATTCCAATTTGAATATTTTGATTAAACCTATTTTTAGGTTATGAAATTATTTTAATCGATTGATTCGATTTAAATATTTTCAAGACCGTGTGATTTGATGTAGGTAAAAGATTAGGAAATAAAACTACCTAATACTCTACAAAAATTATTCATAAATTAAAATCAGAACATAACCATGCATAATAAACAATTTATACAAATTTCCATTATACCTAAAAATTAACAATACTATATTCTGAGAAAACAGAGTATAAACCCCGAGAAACAATACAAATAAATATAATAAAAACAGATTTCTAATTATTATGTACATGCCAATATATTTTAATAAACAATGAATTCCAGACAGTAAAAACATTTCCTTCAACTATTAATAATCAAATATAAATCAAAGTACTAAATTTAAAGCTACTCTGTGTTTTATATTGATAATTTTTTAATACCTTGAATGTTTTTAGAATATATGTTAAAAAAGGAGCAATTGCTTATTGCATTAAAAATTTATGTATACAATTTGTCTAAATTATTCATTTTAGATACCTACTCTGATTTTGTAAATATATGGTTTGCTTATCCCATTTTGTAAGACGTCTGATTGAGATGCTTTTGTAATGTTGATTATACTGGATAGTAAAAACCTTTTAAGAAATCTATATGATAGAAAATCCAAAGGCTAATCACTACTTGATCATGACAGTCATTTTAAATTATGTTTTATTAATGACTGCATATCTGCCCACCAATTGAAGTAAGAATTGTCCCTAAATGTATTTTTCAAACTGGATTCTTTTCAATGCAACTGTAATATTTATTTTTAAAAATTACGTATCTGTGATCACCGATTTCTAGTAATTGTACAGATTATAGTCTAAATGTGTTGTCTTGCTTTTGTTTTTGTTCTTTAGACACAAAACTTGAATGTATATTATTGAATTGAGCAGTACTCTATCTTACATGGGTTTTTTAAATTAATATGATCATGTACAATATGCCTGTTCTTTTTTATTGATTAATAATTACTGACATACATGTTCAAACTTTACTTACCATTTAAAAAATAGTGGGAACAAGTGATTGACATTAATGACAGATATAATAAACCATTTCAGTTGAGTGTGCCCACTGAGTGTACCTCATAAATAATATCATAAACGACTATGTTATATGGTCCACTGTTTTAGTTCCACCCCTCATAAAGATGGTGCTCTACTATCGTTCCGTATACCTGTTCTGTGCCAAATAAAATACTCTGTTCTTATTTCCTTTATGAATTATATGCAGCCAACATTATATTTATTTCTCTTATACTCTATTAACTAGGTTTTTTAACTAAGCGATCCTTCTTGAAAACAACGGTAAAATGACAAGTTTAAGCGATAGTCACCTTTTTCATCATGAAGAGTGTTCAATATTAATTACTCAAGTCTACTTCTATTCGATATCGTGCTACATATGTAACGATTTCCAATCTTACATCATAATCGGATAAGTTAATAAAGTAAAGCAATTCATCTCTAAAATATATAAATCACAAGAAATCCTTTACAGTTATAGGACAGTTAGAAACATTATTTTAAATCTGTTATATAATCATGTACTCTCCAGTGTTACTCTGTTATATGATATCTAATATAATATATAATAAATGTAAACAGTTATATCAGTAATGTCCTAGCAGCTATAAATGTGGACGAGTGTAAACATGTATATTCATTTTGCGGCATAATACAACGCAAAACAATTTAAATAGCCATGAAATAAATATAATTATTTGCCGGTAGTACAGCATTATGTAATGCTGGTGAAAAATAGCTACCATGCATTTGATCAGCAATAGAATGTTTATCATTTGGATGAAATTCATTTCATTATATATCGAAACATTGATTAGATCTATAGCTACACACTGTAGCCTATCTGATCGATCAGCCTATTAGTTTCAGTGTGCTGACCGCTCAAACGTGACACATGGAGCCTCACACATCGGAATAGAATTATTTAAATGAAGTCTGAATTGATTTAATTTTCTATTGGGATGCGTTCATGTAACCGTTGAAAATAATCATACAAAACCACCTTGATAATTCTGTCAGCTCTTATTAGTTGTTTAACGAGTCTTAAATATGAATTATTTTAAAATTCGGATACTGAAAAGTTGGTATTGGTATAGTTAACCAAGTAATTTGTCTAAACATACATTGTATAAAATTGTCGATGCCAATTGTCAGGTTTATCTACGGGTAAATGTAATTTATTGTATTATCCTGCAGTTATTATGACTTTGCTAAAACTGATCATTTACTGCAACCTGTTACCGACGTATCCGGTAATCAGTTATCATATGCAATAACAAATTTTATCCGACTATTTAACAGTTATTTTATCAGGATAAAACCAACTCTTAGTTAGTTGTTATTTCATGTTGTCTAGGCCTACGGGTAACATTTTTTAGAGGGTATTAAATAGCTCAGAACTACAGAAACGAACGAATATACACCGGAATAAATTATCAGTCACATATTTCTCCCTGTGAAACAATACACACACATATGATCACCTTCATAATATGCAGCTATATTCAACAGTTTTTTCATGGTGTAGCCACCCTTAAGAACTGAAAGATTGCAGAGGAACTTGATGAGCTGTGGAAATGGAGAACTTAAGATCTTGAGAAGAAATGAAGGAGAAGAGCTTAAGAACTGTGAGAATCACTAAAGGACTGTATTGAAGAGAATTGAAGATAGGTGGACAGATGAACTTAGTGAAACGAAGAACAAGAAGTAGAAGTGTAGGACTCAAGAATTGAAGTACTGACTCAAAGGACTGAGAAGAAGAACATATTTTTTGGCAGTTTTTAATGGAAACTCACGGTTAGAGGTTGAAGAATTGGCCTTTGAATAACTGAACGCGCGAAGAAATGTATTAATTATGAGAATAGCTGAAGAGCTGATCAGAGACACTTAATGTCTTTTGGGAACAGCTGAAGAGCTTAAGGTCTTTTTTGGGGGGAAGAATTTTCTCGAAGGTTTGAGAAGATGAACAATATTTTTAGAATTGTACAGGTGGTTGGAGGCATACCTTACCAAGCTGCCACATTGCGGGTTGGTAAGAGGCAAATGTCGATTTCCCTAATTTATGCCATCAGATACAACTGTATACCCGGAATTATGTCACAATTTTAAATTAGTGGAAGAAAAGCTAAAGGACTTTATATATATATATATATATATATATATATATATATATATATATATATATATATATGTATGTATACTATAAAAATTGATAAAAAAATTTCTTAATTTTGGTTATTTGTTTATTTAATTTTAAATGTTACGTTTCGGAGACATTTTGTCCTTTTTCAAACATGTCAAACTCAATCTAAAAGTTACAATTATTTTAAAACTATGATTATTATATAAGAATTTAAATTACTTACAAGAGACATTTATGTACAGGACACCAGTTTGTTTCTGGGCACATTTGCACATTTAAAATTATTTAAAAGCACATTCACACAAAATTGATGTCTGACTTCCATTACACTAGTATTTCAATGCTTTATTTGTATCACGATGTTGTGTCCTTGATTTTTTCAATTATTTGAGAACAGCAGCGTAGATTTTTCCGATATAACCATAAGATGTAAACCTACATCTTTCCTGTCATTTATCGAAAATTGATTTTTTTGAATATACAACATTTCATGCAATTCACGATTTTTGGTATGTGGATCTTAGTATGTTCGAAATTAAAATAATGTTTTTTTCTTCTTTTTTTTTTGGCATATTTGTGGGATTTTAACTTTTTTAAGGTATTGTGACGTTTGCCCGATGTACACACCCTTGCAGTCTTTACATGGTATTTCGTAAACAATGTTACTTTTTTTATTTTTGGGCGTTTTTGTTTTAAGCATACTGAAATTACTTGAAGTTAAATTATATCCTTGATGACATATATGGATATTGTGTTTGCTTAATAGTCGTTTGAATTGTCTGGAAAGACCTTTTACATACGGCAAAGACAAGAATCTATCGTTATTCTTATTTATTTTTCGTTTTAGTGGCTGGTTTTCTTGTGCATGACCTCGGAATACTCTTAGCTTGGCGTTAAATATTTGATTTATCATTTTGTTCGGATAGTCATTTGCTTTGAGTGCATTTTTCTCTGTCTGCTAACCCCATTATAATGGATTTTTTTTGGCAAGTGCGTGATTAGAGTTGAAGTGCAGATATCTCGCTGACCACTAGTTTTTTTTTGTATTCCATTCAGTTAAAATATTTTCTTCGTTACGATGTAGTGTAATATCCATAAAATTTAACAAACATTTTGATTCTATTTCCATTGTGAATTGTATTTTTTTATGAAAACTGTTAAAGGCCACAAGTATATCATTTATTTTTTCTATTGGTGCAGCATTTATGGAGTCATCAACATACCTACAGAAATTGGTATATGATAATCGATATTAGCAACGACAGCTTCTTCCACGTTCTCCATTACAATCTGAGCTACTATACTTGAAATTGAAGCTCACATGGTACACCGTTCAATTTGTTTGTAAAAATTCCCATTATACGTGAAATATGTGGGAGATTAACGTAGTATTGATTGAGTCCAGGAACTCTTCCCTTGAAAGGTCCGTAAATCTTTTAATATTTTCCCATCAAATTGAAGGGTGTGCCATGGGAGCTTCAATTTCAAGTATTGTAGCTCAGATTGTAATGGAGGAGCTGGAAGAAGCTGTCCTTGCTTATATCGATTATCATATACTATTTTTTATAGGTATGTTGATGACTGCATAACTGCTTTATCAACAGATAAAATAAGTGATACACTTGTGGCATTTAACAGTTTTCATAAAAAAATACAATTCACAATGGAAATAGAATCAAAATGTACGTTAAATTTTATGGATATTACACTACATCGTAACAAAGAAAACATTTTAACTGAATGGTATACAAAAAAAAGTTAGTCAGCGAGATATCTGTACTTCAACTCTAATCACCCACGTGCCCAAAAAAAATCCGTTATAATGGGGTTAGCAGACAGAGCCATAAATCTATCTGATGATGAATTTAGAGATCATGCAATATATAAAGCAAAAAGTGCACTCAAAGCAAATGACTGTCCGAACAAAATGATAAATCAAATATTTAACGCCAAGCTAAGAGTATTCCGAAGTCATGCACAAGAAAACCAGCCACTAGAACGAAAAATAAATAAGAACAACTATAGATTCTTCTCCTTGCCGTATGTAAAATGTCGTTCAGTATGCCTAAAACAAAAAAGCCCATAAATAAAAAAAGTAACCTTGTTTACGAAATACCATGTAAAAACTGCAAGGGTGTGTACATAGGGCAAACGTCACAATACCTTGAATTTAGGTTCAAATCGCACAAATATGACAAAAAAACCAGAGGGCATTGACAAATAATGAAAAAAACGAAAAAAAAAACATTTTTAAATTTCGAACATACTAAGATAATCAAATCTGAGCCACATACCAGAAAACGTGAATTTCATGAAATGTTGTATATTCAAAAAATGAAACATGTAAACCATATCGGAAAAATCTATGCTGCTGTTCTCTAATAATTGAAAAAACCAAGGACAAAACATCGTGATACAAATAAAGCATTGAAATACTAGTGTAATGGGAGTCAGACATTAATTGTGTGTGAACGTGATTTTAAATAATTTTAAATGTGTAAATGTGCACAGAAACAAATTAGTGTCCTGTACATAAATATCTATTGTAAATAATTTTAATTTTTATATAATAATCATAGTTTTAAAATAATTGTAACTTTTAGATTGAGTTTGACATGTTTGAAAAAGGACTAAATGTGACCGAAACGTAACAATTAAAATTAAATAAACAAATGACCAAAAACCAAGAAAATTTTTCATCAATTTATACGAAACATATGATCAAAGAAACTCTAAAGTAATAAATAAACAATATATATATATATATATATATATATATATATATATATATATATATTATTTATATGTGTGGTTGATGATTTATTCCGGTGTACATCCGTTCGCCTGTAAATTCACGTTTAGCTTTCTTAAAAGATACTTAGTATCAGTCAATTGACATACCTAAGGGTTTTTGTGCGTCATCAAACGCGTAAAGTTAACTAATATTTACGAGTAAATATTAATTTGATAAATACATTCATTTGTTGGAGCTTATCAACATTCCAAGTTGTATTTACTGACGTTTTCTCTAACAAAGAGTTATTAATTAGACAGGATTTAATAATTTTCCAACATGGATAGCTGTTCGTCTCATTTCAAACTTTATCCAACTTTAATGAAAACGAAGCATGTGGCCATTTCGAACAACTTATACATGTGTTGATCTGAAAAAAGTTTCGTAGAGGACAAATAATGGACCCTTTCCACTAACTTTAGCTGCTTTACTCCCGAAGGTTTTTGTTCAAGTTTTTTTCGTAATTACTAAACAAGAAACAGATTTGAAAGAGAAATGTAGGTTACCTCATTTCTGGGACACGAAATAACTTCTGAGAGCTGTAATTTTCTGCTCAAATGAACTCGATACACTGGAACGCTATTTCTCTGAAGTGACATCAGTTGTAGTGTTTGCATTATCTTGAAACTGAATGGCAAAAACCCTAGGCAATTAGCTTAGTATGAAAAAGGGAGTGCGAGTTACATACTGAGACTGCCGTGACGACAAAGAAACTCGTACACCTATTGCCGAGTCAAAATTACTGGATCTTGTTTGTTAAGTTCTTTTATGTTTTCTTCGCATTTATTCTTTAAGAGAAATTTTGACATTTTAAACAAAAATAAGTTTTTGAGTACCTTTGTACGCCACAGATGATTTTTGGCCAAGTATACAGGAGCGTTAAAAGAGCTGGTAAACATTTTTGGGCGTTATTTGAGACACGATGAAAATTTGCTCAATACTTGTTGGGAACAAAATGAGATTTTTTCTGGCGAGGAATGAAATGGATATATATTGGGAATATTTGATTAACAATTTATTTTTTTAATTTGTAATAAAACAATTTTTTAGTGATTGTAAGTCAACTCACATTTCGATAAATCTGAGAAATAATTATTGCATATTTCTGGGTACTTGCTTTCATACTAGATCTAATATTTTTCTTATTTGAGGCGTGTATTGCATGTACGATAGATTTTAAACTTTCTATAGAAGCTAAAGTAGCGTGACACAAGATTTTTGCTGTTGCAGAATGTGTAATAAATCAAAAAATGTAAAATGGTTTTAAAAGTATTATCCCTTTCAATGTTCTATAAAATTAAATAATCTTTTATTCAATGGTAAATACAAAACTACAGTTGATTAGTATCTCAGATCAGATAGTTATTAGCTTACCAATTCGGAGTTCAATAGTTTTTTAGTAGACGCATATTTATTTCACTGCCCTATACCACGAACAGTTATATTGATATATATTTGAAGATATAAACTCAACACTGACGCATCATTATTTACAGGTTATTCCTACATCATCCCCGTTGTCAATGATTATAAAGATATAAAGAAACTTTATGTAAATATATAGTTGTAATATTTAAAATTATATTGTTTGGCGATATAAAATGAAAATATATAAAATTCAAAATCAAAATATTTGACATGAAGTGGGATCAAACATTTTAATTAAAATTTTACCTATTTTACTTTTCCTAAAATTTCTTTACCGCCGGATTGTGACCTAGATCCCGAAACGTTTGAAATTATTGAACTGTACTGAATTTTCTACAATAATAATAATACTATATATCTGGGGTTTAGTGTATTTCCCCTAAAGGCACGCTATGCGTTAGAGGGAGTGTGCTACCATACATTGTATGGTCAAGTCAGGAAATAATAATAACAGCATATCACAGGAGGTTGTCAAGCGTTCGCTGCAACTTAATACAAAGAACGACACGATGCTGTGGCAAAAATACTGCACCAGGAACTAGAAGTGAAACTTGAACCATCACAGTCGGTGAGATTACCATAGTTTAAATACAAACCAAAATGTGTTTTATAAAATAACAACTACAGGCAGTACTGGGACCCCACGGTACTAACTGATCGGGCTGTTGCTCACAATAGACTAGATATAGTTTTGGTAGATAAAGTCTCTCGGAAAACAACTGAGAAAATAACCCAATATAGGGATTTGGAATTTCAAATAGAGAATCAGTGGGACATGAACAATACACGATCTGTATCTATTGTTATGTCAACGACAGGAGTAGTCCCAAAAAAATTATTAAACAATTTAAAATACCACCGTGTGGACGAACATCTTTACAAACAAATACAAAAGTCGTCCCGTTAGGAACAGCCCGGACGGTCAGGGAATTCATGGAAAACTGCCGCCACGACTCGAACCACGGGTCTGAAAACCTGGCAAGGGCTCCCACAGATCTAAAACCTTTTGATATCTAGAATATATGGGGTTTAATTAATTTTCCCCTAAAGGCACTCTATCCATGCCTTAGAGGGATACCATACATTGTATGGTCAAGTCGGAAAATAATATTAAGGCTAGCAATTGGTACAGTTCGTGTGTTCATTTCTGGCTAGTTTTAGTAGATAAAGTCTCTAGAAAAACAACCTTAATTGACATAGCAATCCCTAATAACAAATAAATATCAACTAGGCTGAAAAAGTAACCAAATACATAGATTTGGAATTTCAAATAAAAAAGCAGTACAACCTGAACAACACATGAACTGTACCAATCGATGTGTCAAAGACAGGAGTAGTCCCAAAACATCTATTAAACAATTTAAAATACCTCGGTCTGGACGAACATCTTTACCAACTAATGCAAACAGCCATCCTGTTAGCGACAGACCGGCTGTCCCACAGGGCTAAACCCTTTTGAGATCTAGGATACCTGGGGTTTAGTGAATTTTCTCCTAAAAGACTATGCCTGCCTTTGAGGGATAATAATAATAAATCGACTTTATTAGCAAAGTATACAGGCAGTTTCAATTAAACATAAATATGAAAGACAGGTTACAAAAAATATGTATAAAACAAAACAAGATAGAAGATAAAGCTTTGCCCGTACAAGGCGAAGATTAGCTAAAAGCTACTCTGACTCTTAACCTTATCACAGAAAGAAACAATAAATAAAGAACTCACAAAAAGCTTATAGAAATCGTGTTTTTACTATTCCGACAACATAACCATTTCAATAACTTTACTAAATGATAACACTGGCAATAAAACATAAGCCTAATCTGTATTAAATAGTTTCACGGCATTGTAAGTAAAACTTCGGTGGAACAGTACGGTTTGATGGTGAGGCATTGTAAGTGTTAAGCTATGTCTTATCGATCTATTGTGAACATATTTTATGTATAATAACTTTTAGAAAAGAAATTCGGGTGACTCACTTCTTACCAATGTGTGCAAAAGGGTTAGAAAAAAAAATCAAGTTATTCTGGACTTTCAGCCAATTTAGTTCACAAAGCATAATACACCCGTATCTACAGCAACAATTTTGTACGAAGTGTAGTCTCCTTTTCGAAAAAAAAAACATCCAAACAGGGGTAGTACACTATATTACAATAATTAAGTATTGACAGAACTAATGTATTTTGTAATTTATTATATAACTAAAATTAAGAGTGATTGATTCACCCTGAAATTTTAATGGATGCTTTTCTTTCATATATTTAATAATACTTACAAAAAGTCAGGCACTTTTGCCGGGCTTTAATAGTTACGCTGCGGGTAATAATAGTGAGTGAAAGCCACTTGATCGTACCCTAGGGTACCATTTGCTATTGAGCACGTGATGTAGTACATTTATAGAACACATGAACAGCTTTACCCAGATATTCTTGGCGAATAAATTTGAAAACAAATTCATATTTATTGATGAGGAACAAGGTTAACAAAATATAAATTTCGTGAATTAGCCTTAATTCCATATATAACAGGTAAAAAAAAGTTCACTAATATGGATTGATTTTATTGTTTTAAGTACATTTACTTAGTTATCTTAATTGTAGTTGATATACACTAACTATATACAACAAGGACAGCCACTCAGGACTTCTGGGCTGAACTAGACTTTACAACACCACACCTAGCAAAAAAACTATCTCTAAATTTTGTGCTAGAAATGTCAAATCAATATTAGATCTAGAAAATAATACATTGAACATACTATCTCAACTTGAATATGAATGCGAAATTATTCCAGATGGGCAGCAATCATTGCGGGAAGCATTAATTTAAATACAATAATCACTTCCATATTATTCCAGAGTAGTAGTTCCACAAACAACAAAACGTCAAAATCATGGGCGTAGATAGAAATTTTTTCTAAAGGGGTCGGTTTTAATCACGTTGAAGGTAACTTCACCGGATTTTTAGGACCCAAAGCATGTTTCTAAGAGCGGAAGTGCAATTTATTTGCTAAACACTTTGTGTGAAATTGACTAATATGAGAATAGAACTCTATGAATTTGACTATACACCTGAGGTTGTTCTTAGGACATCTTAAATATATCTTTTCATTTGGTAATTTTTACATCCCCTACATTTTTTTAATACTTTAGTTCGAATGCGGCATGCGGGTCGGTGAATAATTTTCGTGTTAAGCGGGTGAATTAAAGGGATATTTTAAATCAAATCTTATTGATAATTTTGTGTAAAATGTTGATGTGATCCTGAATTAGTGCCGCTGAACTTGCGATAAGAACGCAAATTAACTTAGTTTTTTTTGAGACATAACCTCTTGTTATTATATACGAACTGAAGCAACGTATTCGAGCAGTAAGATTTTTCTATATTGTGGCAAACATAGCGTAACTTTAGTGCTGTCCAGATAAATAAACTGTCGAATTGATGCCTATAAACCCAAATTTGATTAACTGTTCTTGCTGCCATAAAACATGCGAGAAGGTGTTGTCTGTCCAATGCTCAGTTTGCCGGAAAATTTTCAAAGAACAGCTGTGTGGATCTCTCACAATCTGAAATAAGAGTGATGGACAATTTCACTAAGGGTTATGACTGGTCCTGTTCTAACTGCAGAGTGTTCAAGAGCGATATGAATGAATTAAAAGCACTCTTAGTTAATCTGCAGGATGAAGTATGATCTCTTAAAGCTCAGTCTATTGAAAATCTGAGGCCTGTTCAAGTGCAAACATTCGACTTCGAAGACGTTGTTGCTGAACTAAATGATAGAAACCAACGAAGAAATAATATTATTTTCTTTGGAATTAGTGAATCTGAGCAGAATCAACCAAGGCAAACCACTGAAGAACGAAGCGACTCTGACAAAAAAACAATTGAAAATATATTGCGTATCATAGACTCAACTCTTACTATAGGTGAAATTAAACCATTACGTCTGGGGAGATATACCGATAATAAAACCCGCCCGGTTAAAATAGCTTTAAAAAATGAACAGCAAGTACACGCAATAATTAGAAACGCCAAAAAAATAAAAAATCATAAGTTTATAAAGACGTCGCTATATCCTATGATAGAACTCCTAAACAGATTGCATATTTTAAGAAAATCAAACAGCAGTTACTAAACCGCCATAAAGATGGAGATAGTAATTGCAAAATCAAATATATTAACGGTGTACCAAACATAGTCCCAATTAATAAGGAAAACTAGTTGATCCCAGCAGTACGAATTCCCACTCAGGTTTTTTATTCGCCTATCAAAATGTACGTGGATTGAATACTAAAATTATACCCGTTTACTCTTCTGTACTAGCTAATGATTTTGATGTGATTGCGTTTACTGAAACATGGCTACAAGAAGGAGTACTCAGTAGTGAAATATTTCCTGAATCCTATATTGTGCACAGAAGTGATAGAAAATTAGATGCTACAGGCTTGAAATCCGGTGGTGGTATTTTCTTAGCAACTAAATGTGAACTTAACCCTGTATTGGTTGATATATCTTTGCTTACTGATAGGTTTCCGGATATTGACATGGTATGTTGCAAATGTTTAATTAATTATCAAGTATTGTGTATGTTTGTGATATATATTAGACCGGCCACAAATGCTGACTGACACTTATAAGTCATTTTTCGAAACATTTGGACAGTTAGACTTCTTACTGGGTAGATCCACAATTGTTATGGGTGACTTTAATATCTCAAATAATGAGTCGGTAATCCTAGCTCTTAACGAATTTCAAGCATTTTTCAGCTATCGTCAGTTTAATAAAATCTCTAACATAAACAATCGGCATCTTGATCTAGTTTTATCAAACATTAAATGTTCATTGTTTAGAGATCATACACCTCATGTAAAAGGGGATGTATATCATCCAGCTTTAATTGTAAGTGTAGAAGCAAACTTAACGAGAGGTAATGATTCACTAAGGCCTTTGATCGTGTTGATCATGAGATTTTATTGAAAAAGCTTTATTCGTACGATTTCTCACAAAGTTTAATTTGTTTCTTTAGTTTTTTTTACTGTACAGAAAGCAATATGTATCGTTTAATGGTCACAACTCATCACATATCAACCCAACATCAGTTGTACCGCAAGGATCCATCCCCGGTCCACTATTTTTTCTCTTATATATCGACGATCTAAATGAACTATTGGACTGTGAGCATTTAATGTATGCTGACGATCTTAAATTATATAATAAAATTCAAACGATAGCTGATTGTCTTCAACATAATTTAAACCGCGTTGCTCGGTGGTGTGAAAATAACAACCTGATCCTGAATGTTAAAAAATGCAAAATAATAACGTTCACAAAGAAAAAATTAAAAATTGTGCATGATTATTATGAAAGATTTGGGCGTGTTGTATGATTCTAAGCCTTTTCTAACCATTTCAGTAAGATTTCTAGCGAAGCTCTGAAAATGTTATTCTTCATCATGCGAAATTGCAGGTCTTTCCCTAATATTTTTGCCGTAAAAACTCTATATTTTGCCAACGTTAGATCTAAGATGGAATACTGTTAGCTAGTATGGTCTCCTCTGTATGAGGTTCATAATCAAGCCTTGGAGAATGTACAAAGAAAATTTTTAAAATTTTTATATTTTATTTCGAATGGTATTTACCCTAAGCGTGGTTTTGAACATAGCCTTCTTTTAAGAATGTTTAGTATCGACAGCTTACAGCTCAGAAGAGAGTTTTCTTGCATAATATTTCTGTATTTTCTTGTTAATGGCAAAATTGATTGTTCCTTTTTGTTAGGTCAAATTTGTTTTCATATACCGAGACCTGGCGTTCGGTTAAATAATCACTCAAGTTTCTACTGTCAGACTGCTCGAACTGGTGTTTTACTTAGATCGCCCATATATAACATGTGCAACTGCTTTAATAAGATTTCTAACCTATGTGATATTAATGAATGTTCTCTCAGTCACCTTTTAGAATGTGTTAAGGCAAATAAATTAACTTAACTAATTGATATTTATTTGTGGTTAGTACAATTAATTTCATTTGGTTGAATTATTTATTGTGTCAATCTTTATGATATGTTTTTTTTGTTTTTTTTTGTTGTCTATTTTGCGCAGCTTTGTAAGAAATAAAAATCAATTCATATGTACTTCAAGCAACCCTGTAATTGGGAGTTTGTCCTGTGGGTAAATAAAGATTATTATTATTATTATTTTTATTAATTCTTTTCACATAAATAGCTTTATGGTAATTATTATTTCAAGTATAGATTCACCGAGTGCACACCGTGCACTTAGGGTGATTTCTGTTAAATAGATGTTTTCTTCTCAAATTCCGCTGTTTCTAGGTATTATAGCACCTTCCGCACAATGTGGGCTGTTTCAGCAGGACAGTTTTCTGGAGACTTAGGAGGTAGTGTCTTCCTGGAATATCGTTTATGGCCAGACACGTGCTATGGGGTATGATTCATATTGCTCCAATGATCACTGGGATGACTTTGGTCTTCATGTTCCACATCCTTTCAATCTCTATTTGAAGGTCCTTGTACTTCAGCCGTTTTTCTGCCTCTTTCTGTATAACATTATAATCTGAGGGTATTGCTATATCTATTAGTAGACACAGTTTCTTTGCTTTATTGTTAAGTACAATATCTGGCTTGTTTGCCCTTACTTCACGATCCGTTTGAATTTGGGTATCCCACAGCATTACCATCTCGTCTGTGTTCACCACATAGTCTGGTTTATGTTCGTACCATCTGTCTACCACTTTAATTCCGTACTGTCTGCAGATGTCATAGTGTAAGTGTGCAGCAACCGCATTATGTCGCCCTAAATATTCTTTCTTTGCCAAGTTCGGGCACCCCGACATTACATGGTAAATTGTCTCATTTTCTGACCGACACAGTCTATATTTAGGATCTGTGCCCGTTTTCAAGATCTTAGTTTTTAAATAATTGGTTGCTATCGCTTGCTCTTGGCATGCAGTGATAAGTGATTCAGTTTCTACTTTTAGCTTTCCAAATCTGAGCCATTCCCAAGACTTTGCATCGTTGATGGTCTCTTTTTCAATTTCCTTTAATATTTGACCATGCATCTTTTTTTTGTTCCATCTGTCTCTTGTTTCCTGCCTCTTCTTCTCCCTGAGTTCAGCTTTTATCTTCTTTATTTGTTCCATTTCAGTTTCCAGATGTGTGTCAGGTCTTTCAAGGATTTGTCCTCCTTTCTTTCTCATGTTTCGTATGAATACCATTCCGAGATATATGTCATATTGTTTTAGCTTCAGGTATTCTGTGAGTCCCCACATTGCAACCTCATAGCTAGTCTGTATACTAGTTAGGCCTCGGCCTTCAATTTGTCTAGGAATATATAGTCTGTCTACATCGGATCGTGGATGTAACGCGCCGTGAATGGTTAACAATTTTCTAGTTTTCCGATCAATATCCCTGATTTGTGCTAGAGTCCATTTTATGATCCCGAAACTGTATTGCAACACCGGTACTGCTAGCGTTGTGATGGCCGACAATTTATTCTTGGCGGTAAGTTCTGTCTTAAGAATTCGTCGTGTTCTTCTAAGATATTTTTGGGTGAGTTTCTTTTTCATATTTTTGTGTCCTATGTTCTCGTTCTCTTCCAGACCCAGGTATTTATAGAATTCGTGTTTCTCAAGTGTTGGTATTACCATTCTTTCGTCAATCGGTACATTCCGTTTACTCGTCGTTCTACCACCTATTACCGTCACTCTCGCAAACTTTTCAATTCCAAATTCCATTCGTATATCTTGACTGAATGTTCTCACTATTTTAAGTTGTTTTTCGAGTTCGTTATCGTTTTGGGCTATCAGCTTTAGATCATCGATATATAGTAGGTTATTTATTTTATTCTTTTCGTTTTTGCATTGATATCCAGTGTGCGATTCATTGAGCAATGAGCTAAACGGAAACAGCGCTAGACAAAACAACAGTGGCGACAATGAGTCTCCCTGGTATATGCCATTTCTTATCCAAATGCTATTGACATGTAGGACCTCCGAAGTTGTAGTGAGGCATAGGTCAACCCTCCATTGTGTCATCAATTTTTCAAGGTATGATATCACAGTCTCTGACACCCTGCATATCCTCAAAGATTCCATGAGCCATCCATGGGGAACACTATCGAATGCTTTTTTATAGTCGATCCAAGCGATAAACAAGAGGTTTCTACGCCGTTCTTTGCAATCTTCACTTATCATCCTGCTTACTAAAAGGTGGTCCTTGCATCCGTTTGTGTTCTTGGCGCAACCCTTTTGTTCTGCTGGGAATAAATTGTTTTCATCTAAGTGTGCATACACTCTGGCTGTTATTATACCTGTTAAGGTTTTATACATGGTGTTTACACCGGTAATGGGTCTATAATTGCTTCTAGCCTTCTTTGCCAAGGTGAACAGGACGGCTTTTTGCATCAGTTGGTAAAGATGTTCGAGGTGTTTAGTCTAAATTGGGGAGGGTCTTGCTTTGGGCTCAGCCTGCTATTGCTTGCTATATCCCCAAAAACTATGTTCTGCAGAGTACAGGAAATTGCAGCACAGTATACCGTGGCATGATTGACGGAGCTGTGGTGAGCGTCTCTAACGTATTAACACCGAATGAAAACATAGTGTGGCAAGATACATTTGTTCATAGCGTTGAGCTGCACGACCATCTCTCATTTCTTAGGGCCCCTGCTGTATACCCAGTCTTCTTATATGAAGACCTTATTTTGGCAGCTGTTGTTTCGTAGCTGCCAGTCGTCCATGTATAACAAATGGTCTTTAGTGCTTGTACGTTGTTGTGTTTGAGACTGAATCCAAAGTTAGTCGCGTTCAGTTTGTGTGAGAGTGGGTTCTGTTCCACTATACTCTATATGGCTTCATTCAGCTCTTTCCATTTATTTACTGCTTGGATTTTCTCAATATGCAGGTCACTTAATTGCAGACAACGGAATCGGAATCAATTATTAGTTGGCTGGCTGTTGTTCGGTAATTATGTTGTTTAGCTCACAATGTCTGAAGTTCTTGAATCTCATCCGCATAGGTAATCCTTTGCGCCGAAGGTGTTTCAGGCTCTGGATCTGTTGTATTTCATCTTATCACAATTCTGACCAAATATTCGCTCTTAACTTCGCTCTTTATTTCGTCCAGTTGATCAGGCGAAATAAGGCCATTTGTATTCGGTTATTGTCCATGATCTTCTTGACAAATCTTTCTATTCTGTTGTTCCTGACCCCTCGTTGGTACTCGGTCAGTCTTCCAATATCTTTCCGAAGAGAATTAATTTTCCCTTCTAGCCTTCTTTGCCAAGGTGATATTCGAGGTGTTTGTCTAAATTGGGGAGGGTCTTGCTTTGGTCTTATTGCGACCCCAATTGTTCTGCAGATGGAAATTGCAGCACAGTAGATGATTGTGTGTAGCGACTCTAACGTATTAACACCTAAAACATAGTGTGGCAAGATAAATTTGTTCATAGCCTGCACGACGATACCCAGTTTCTTAGAAGATCTTAGTTTGGGAAGAGTTGGTCTAATCAATGGATCTGTCCCACTATTCTCTATAAGAGCTCTTTCCATTTCTGCTTGGATTTTCTCAAGCAGGTCAGCGTTGGCTGGCTGTTCTTGTTGAAGTTCTTGAATCTCATCCGCTCTTTGCGCCAAAGGTGTTTCAGGCTCTGGATCTGTTGTATTTCGACCAAATAATTCGCGCTTAACTTTCGTCCAGTTGATCAGGCGAAATAAGGCCATTTCTCAAGATGACACGAAATCTGCGACTCTCTGTTCGGTAACTTGAAGCTCTGGGTACTCACGACAGAACTCTTGATGCAGTATTTGGCGATATGCAGTCTTGTCCTGGCCAAGGTTAGTCACTCTGTAAAACGTGAGCATTATAAATTTATTCATGGCGCTAGTCCATTTCATGCGCTGTCTTATCAGTCCCGCTTGAGTGAGGGCTGGCTGTCGATCCCGCGCAACACCTTCCGCGGGTGGAGCTCTCGTTCTCGTCCGACTCCGTTGGTGATGGTCACGCTGCTGCTGTGACTGAACTGGTGAATGCTGTTGTGGCCCTTGCGGTTCTTGGGCTGTAGCTCTTTGGACGACAGGGGCCCGCCTCCTCAGCACCCTGCCACCGACGTCCCGCATGCTGTCATGTCCAGCGCCGGCTCCAGACATGCCCTGGCGATCCCCAGGCAGCGGCTCTTTTCCGAGGCCTCTACTCCGTAACTCCATTTTCATGGGTGGTGCCACCAATTGACCCTGGTGACCCGGGTAACTCGGAACCGTGGGGTTGTCAGTTCCCAGATGAAATTATTTAAACCAGATCATCCCGTGCGGGTTATTATTATTATCCCCGACTTGACCATACAATGTATGGCATCACACTCCCTCTAAATTCACTAAACCCCAGATATACTACATATCAAAAGGGTTTAGCTCTGTGGGAGCCCTTGCCAGGTTATCAGGCCCGTGGTTGGCGTCGTGGCTGAGGTTCCCCATAAATTTTCTGACTGTCCGGGCTGTTCCTAACAGTACGGTTTTTGCATTTGTTTGTAAAGGTGTTCGTCCAGACCGAGGTATTTTAAATTGTTTAATAGATGTTTTGGGACTAGTCCTGTCGTTGACATAACAATTGGTACAGTTCGTGTGTTGTTCATGTTCCACTGAGTCTTTCTTTGAAATTCCAAATCTCTATATTTGGTTATTTTCTCAGCCTGCTTGATATTTATATTATTGTTGTTAGGAATTGCTATGTCAATTAAAGTTGTTTTCCGAGAGAATTTATCTACCAAAACTATATCTGGTCAATTGTGAGCAACAGACCGATCGGTCAGTATCGTGCGGTTCCAGTACAGCTTATAGTTGTTATTTTCTAAAACAGATTCTGGTTTATATTTATAGTATGGTAATCTTACCGACTGTGATAATTCATGTTGTAGAGCAAACACTCCTTTTAAACAATCCAACGAAGCTATATGATGAACTCTGGTCGGTAACACATCTTCACACAGCTTCCTGGATAAAAAAATAAGAATGTATTATACATTATCTACCATAGCGATATTTCACAGAAACGGTACAGATAATTTAATCGCGAGAAAAGAATGTCGGTAATCGATACGGTTGTATTCAAAATGCCAGGCAAAATTATCGCATTGACAAAAGGGAAGAGAGAGAATCGCGCCGGTACCCAGCAAATAAGTACAGGTTTCTTAATGCGGTAGAGGATACACAGAGTCGAAATGAGAATTAATTCTGTTAATATTACCGATTTATTCATTGTACGAGTTACATTATGAAAATTAATCATTAAGCGATAGGGGTGACGAGACATAATTTTAGAATTAAATAATCAGCCATTCAAAGTTCAAATTTTAGGAATATTTATTTTAATAACAACGAGATACTAATGTTTTACCCTGAGATGATATTCTGAACTAACAGGGTTGGCGTACAAATGTTGCCCATAGATTTAGGGTCTAGTTAACGCATGTATTCAGTTGCAGCGAACGCTTGAGGTATGCTGGATCTTAGTACCTGGTTGTTAATTACTTGATCTTGGATTGCCAATATAAAGCCTTCCGTTTCAGGGAACATATGACCAGAGATCACCAGTAGTTCGACGCTGCACTGTCGACATAATCTTGGTTGACGTCATTTATATGTCTTCCATGAAGGGGCTTCTCTTTCCATTTCAGCAGTTTCTGATCTGTGGTCTGGTGGTGTAATTGGACATGTTGTTGTGTCAGTCGCAGTGGTGTTGAGTCATCACCTGGCACATGACTCTATGTAGATCAGAAAATTCTGCGAGTTTCTGGAAATGACTACGCAAAATAGAAATTTGTTGATCTAACAGCTTACTTAGATCTGTCAATCCTCTTCCTCCTTCATACAGTGGCAAAGTTGTACGTTCGACAGAGCTCTTTGGATGGTGATTTTGAGCTTTTGTTAGTAAAACTCGAACTTTTCGTTGTAATTGTTCAATGTCAGTCTTGCACCAATTAACTATACCGAAAGAGTAACTGAGCACTGAACACGCATAGCTGTTAATAGCCTGAAACAGATTTTTACTGTTTAGTTTGCTTTTCAACAGTCGTCTTACCCTTGTATAAAACTCTGCTGTTATGTCCTTTTTCATAGTCATGTGATCAATACGTTGAGCCTGCTTTATTCCAAGGTATTTATAAGTATGACCATCACCCATAGATTCAATTGAGGTGCCATCTCCCATTTCGAAGTGCCCCTCCTGTATTTTGAATTAAACTATATTAATAATTCGGCATTTGTCTAGGCCAAATTTCATACGGATGTCACAAGAGAACCCTTCTACTATTTTAAGCATGTCATACAGATACAGATTAGTCGAGTTCAGTTTATTCGAGAGAGGGTTCATAGCCAGGCAGAACCACTGCGGGCTAAGAGAGTCTCCCTGGAATATACCCCTTCTGATTGGAATGGGGTCAGTTTGTATCGAACAGTTGGCTTTATTCAGTGAGATTTTGGTTTGCCAGGTGGACATGGCATATTCTAAAATGTTAATAATACAATTATTCACTTTATAGAGTTTCAGCACCTTAATGAGCCAATCATGTGGAACTAACTCAAAGGTCTTTTTGTAGTCCACATATGCCATGTAGAGATCTCGCCGTTTGGCGTAGGCTTGATTGCAGACAACGGAATCAATTATCAGTTGCTCTTTGCAACCCATCGAATTTTCCGCGCATCCCTTTTGTTGTTGTGTAATTATGTTGTTCAGCTCACAATGTTTGAAAATGCGATGATTAATGCACGATGTTGTGAGTTTGTATAAGGTTGGAAGGCAAGTGATTGGTCGGTACTTTGCTGGGTCCTGTGCACATAGGTTGTCCTTTGGTAAGAGGTATGTAGCACCATACGTAAGGAAACTAGGCATCTTGTGTGGGTGGGTAATTATGTCATTTATAAGTGCTGTTAGTGTTTCGTGGGTTGCGTACAGTTTCTTTATCCAGTAATTTTGTACACCATCTGGTCCTGGTGCTTTCCAGTTATGGAGGTTCTTCATTATGTTGGATGTATCTTCCGTTGTAAATTGTTGGTGTTGCATGGCCTCACAGTTCTGAGATGCAGCCTCCTCCTCATTAATCCAGCTCGCTCTGGAGTTATGGGAAACTGTTGTGGAAAGTTGTGTTTTCCAGAACTGCTGGATAGAAGTTTTACTGTGATAACTAGGCGCTTCATTATTATTGTTGTTGTTAAGTTTTCTATAAAACCCTTTTTCTGATTGTCGGAAGAGTGTGTTGTCTAGTTTCCGTTGGTTACTGGTTTTGTACCTTCTCAATCGACTTGTGCAGACGGAAAGCTTTTGTCGTAGACTGTCCAGACACTGCTGAGATGTGATGTTTTCTTCATCCCACTGGGAGTGTATTCGGTTATTGTCCATGATAGTCTTGACAAACCTTTCTATTCTGTTGTTCCTGACTCCTCGTTGGTACTCGGTCAGCCTTCCAACGTCTTTCCGAAGAGAATTGATTTTCCCTTCGAGTCTTCTTTGCCAAGGCGGTATTCGAGGTGCTTGTCTAAATTGGGGAGTGTCTTGCTTTGATCTTACTGCGACCCCAATTGTTCTGCAGATGGAAGTTGCAGCACAGTAGATGATTGTGTGTAGGGACTCTAACGTATTACCACCTCAAAACATAGTTTGGCAAGATAAATTTGTTCATAGCCTGCAAGACGATACCCAGTTTCTTAGTTTGGGAAGAGCTGGTCTAGTCAGTGGATCTGTTCCACTATACTCTTTAAGAGCTCCTTCCATTTCTGCTTGAATCTTCTCAAGCAGGTCAGCGTTGGTTGGCTGTTCTTGTTGTAGTTCTTGAGTCTCGTCCGCTCTTTGTGCCAAAGGTGTTTCAGGCTCTGGATCGATTGTATTTCTACTAAATAGTTCGCGCTCCACTTCGCTCTTTATTCTATCCAGTTGTTCAGGCGAAATAAGGCTATTTCTCAAGATAACACGATATTGATCTGCGACTCTCTGTTCAGTAACTTGAAGCTCTGGGTACTCACGACAGAACTCTTGATGCAGTATTTGGCGATATACAGTCTTGTCCTGGTCTAGGTTCCTATTTCTGTAAAACGTGCGCATCATAAATTCATTCATGGCACCAGTCCATTTCATGCGCTGTCTTTTCAGTCCCGCTTGAGTGAGCCCTGGCTGTTGATCTTGCGCAACACTTTCTGCGGGTGGAGTTCTCGTTCTCATTTGACTCCGTTGGTGATGGTCACGTTGTTGTTGTGACTGTATTGGTTGTGGTTCTTCTGGTTCTTGGGCTGTAGCTCTTTGGACGGCAGGGGCCCGCCTCCTCAGCACCCTGCCACCGACGTCCTGCATGCTGTCATGTCCAGCGCCGGCTCCAGACATGCCCTGGCGATCCCCAGGCAGGGGCTCTTTTCCGAGGCATCTACTCCGTAGCTCCATTTTCATGGGTTGTGTCACCAATTGACCCTGGTGACCCAGGTAACTCGGACCCGTGGGGTTGTCACTTCCCAGATGAAATGATTTAAATCAAAACGTCCCGTGCGGGTTGTGGAGAAGTAAGGAAAGCTAGGTAGTAGGTCAGCGGACACCTGCACCTTTAGTCGCCTCATACGACAGGCGGTGGATACCGTGGTGCTATTCTAACCCGGCCACCACACGGTTACTATTATTATTATTAGATTTTTTTTCATTAGTGAGCGAATTTTGGTACTTAATATGATGGGCTCAACATATTTGACGTGTTTGAAATTTTTGATTTTGAGATTTTTCTCATTGTAGGTTTTCGACAAATTAATTTTAATATTGTTCTCAACTTTTATATTTTTTTGCTTTTTTGGTGTGAATTTTAAAAATTCCCTGGATTATAATATTTCTGTCATATTGGAATTTATTTTCGTTTCATACCTTTTTAGCACTTAACTTGTTCTATGTTTCCGACATTTTCTATTTTTTTAAGTTACCTTCCCTTCCATAAGTTAATCAATTTTCATCCAATGAAAAAATATTCCACTTTCCACTTATGGGGTATGTGATTTACACTAAGCGATTAAATTCAGTTCTAGTGATTTAAGATGAATAGCATTCTTACCAAGTTTCACACCTGCATCATTTTTTGTGTCCTGAAAATTGCCAAAACTCATCCCCTTAATCAATAATAGAATTTTCGTAAAATTTCACATCAAGTGTCCATTAGATTAATGAAATTAATTCTCATATCTGTATTATTTTCGGTTACCGAGAAATAGTGAATTTTTCTTAAAATATACCCCACATACCCCTATCGGATAACTGAATTATTGTAAAATGATAAAATCCCCTCCTATTTATTTTAGAAGGCTACATACATCAAAATTTACACCTATATTACTTTCTCTACTTAAGATATTTATGTAAAACAATTCTGTCCCCTATTTCCCCCATTTAATGTTTCAATTTTCAAACAATAAATAAAATTCCCCTTCTATTTTGTTTAGAAGACTGTATTTATCATGATTTATACCCGTATTTATTTCTCTACCTAATTATATTGAATTCTACGTAAAACAATATTGCCCTCATTTCCCCCATTTAATGTTTCAATTTTCGAAAAATGATAAAATACCTTCTATTTATTTTATATCAAGATTTTCACCCGTATTAGGTTCTATTTCGAAGATGTTGAATACCGCATTATAATTGACAATTGAATTATTAAAATAGATATAGTATGTTACCCTTAAGAGATAGACATATGCCATCCTAGACTTTTCTATAGACCTACATAAGATACACAGTTCCACCATACATTATTTTTTATATTTCAAAGGATTTAGGCAGCGTTTTCGTTGAGAGCTCTCAGCCGGCGTAATTTTTTTCGACACCTCCAAACAAACATCGGTATATTCAGACATTGTACACAAACTTAAAATTATATACTAAAACTTTTCTCGAGAACCACTCTATCCATTAGTAAAAACAGCATGAAAATCGGTGTAGCAGTTTTTAAGTTTATCGCGCACAGACAGACAGATAGTAAGTCAGATGCAGCGGAGTACTTAGTTTAATATTTTTTAGTGATTAAACGTGGTCACAGTTACAAATCATTTATGTATTAACGTGTATTCACTGCAATATTTTGTGATTACATGTTCTGTATATCAGGTAGAGCTATCTATAGCTACCCGTAGCATATCTCTCTCTAGTACGGGTAATTTAATGTTTTGTTTGCTAACTATGAAACCCCGGCAAAAGTGTCTGGCTTTTTGTAAGATTAATTAAATATATACAACAGAGCATCTATTGAATCAATGGCTTCATTTTAATTTAAAAAATGCAACTTTGAGGGAGTATGTTAGATATTAATCCCACAAAAGTATCTGCCTTATTTTCTATTTTACTCTATGCCAGCCAAACTGTGGAATAGTTCTTCTTGATGGCCCCTGATTCAAACACTTTATTTGATAAAAAAGACCCTTCTTTTATATGCAGTACCTCCCTCCCCAAGCAGGTCAGGCAAACAATTGACAACCTACACATCTATCCTATCCAGGGTGTATTATTCCTATCTACACCACTATGTAAAATATTTACCTGAATCAAATACTTCATGAAAAATGGGTCACTAGCTCTTACTCTATATTGATCGATTTCTCCTGAATCCTTTACCGATTTATAGAGTTTCTTACATTGCATGGTATTGAGGAAGATCCCGAGGTGGTCTCACATATTTTTCTTTGACTTATTTTTTTTTCTAGAAAAAGCTAATATATAATAAAAGGCTTCTAAGTATCCCAATTTAAAATAGAAGTAAAATGCTCAAAAACTGAAAAATAAAACTTTTTAAATAAATGTATTAACCCACTTCGAAGTAGAACTAAACAGATGAAAGTAATTAACAAAACATTAACATTATACAATCAATCGCACATTCATTGTTTTTAGGTATGTATACACAATGTAAAAATGCAAACAATAAGAGATGCTCATTCTGTACAAATTACCTACCTATCTAGTATATTTTTAAAGTCGGCGACAATCAACAATCAGGTTTGATAAAATAGCAGATATATAAATGATGCAGGATTTGAAGTTTCATTGGCAACCACTTCAAAATTATACTAGATAGGTAGTCAATTATTTTGTTCAAAATGACTACGTTTTTTTGTATGACTGTTACTTTGCGTATTGGTACCTAATAACAAGGAATATGCTATATATAGTATTATGATATGTTTTGTTAATTATTTTCAACATTTTAGCTCGACTTCGGTTAATATTTAAAAAAATGTTTCATTTCATTCATGATCTCCAAATTAAAAACTATTTTTAGATTATACCTATTTTTTAAACAATCCTTTCATAATTAGTCCTGTCATGTCGAGTTTAATACTTATGCATTATGTTTAAATTATCGCAGCTGAGAAATAATAAACCTGCTCTAGGAAAGTTTTTTCTAACTCTCTTCTCGTAGTTTCTTGTTAGCGAGTTTTAAAGTTGATTCATAACCTTTATAGAGCAAGAGCGTGTTCACCGTGGAAACAAAACAAAAAAGTATATATGTAAAAAGGTCACATACAGAAATATTCTTTAAATTATCTAATTTTACTGCTAGTGCAAGCACGAGAATGTTTAGAAACTTTCTTAGGGTACAGGGTCGTAAAATATGTATTATATCGGGTATACCGATATTTAGTACATACATATTTTATTTTGCTTAACAATTACCCCAATTCAAATAATGATTTCGAGATACAATTATTTATTATATACAATTTTATGTACCTATCATACAAAATATTTCTGGGTTGAACTCATATGTTTGAAAAATATCTGGTCATCATCATTCTTGCCAAACGTCATTGCTTGTATCATATCATAAATTATATTGTAAACTCCAAACTTCTAGGTTATAAATGAAACATTTGAGATTATTAAAATAAATAAAAATCACAAATTAGTTGGTAAATAAGTCACTTATCCCATGATTAATTGAAGTTAATGTATACCTTGTGTGTTTGTATGGTTTTCGGATGAGGACTAAAGTATCCTACGGCCTTTGATGTAAATGTGAATTAAATAACTAATAATAATATACCACATTTCATACGCAGTTTTTCTAATCTTGTTTGAATTACACTGGGTAACTTAACTTTACTTCGCCCCATCTTTCAAGTGCTGCATAAAGGAAACTGCTCATGTCCGGCACTATAAAACAATATTTTCTCTATTATTTTTTACCCACAGTGTGTTATAAATCTACACCACTCTATATTTCAACAACTTTTTATATGCAACTACTTATGGTCCACCCAATATAGCATTTTTGTACGACTCTGTAAACATGTACTCCACCATATATTTCAACCATCCTGTAGAAGAAACAGCTTGATGATCATAACATCTCTTTATATTATTTTTTAAATCCACCTGTATAACTGTAATTATACTTCGCTATATATTTTAACCATCCTATATATATGCAGCTACTCGTGGATATAAAATCATTTTTTTATCCACCCTATACACTATAATTGCATTCTATCTTATGTTTCAGCCACCCTTTATAAACAACTGCTTTTAACATTGCTTCAACACCTTTCATAACTTTACTAACTCAATAAAATAATTCAAATATTCTAACTGCTTACACATAACACATTTTTTAAATATTTTTTATTTACGCAGTATAACTATAATTCTATACTACCCTTATTTCAACCACAATGTATATGCAACTACTTTCGAGTCAAACAATATAAAAATTTTCAAGTATTTGTGGTCCACCCCATATACCTTTTTTCATGTAGATGCGCATCCAAATTTATTGTTATGTATCAAATACATAAAAAAGTGTTCGAGAGGACATTCTATTGTGGGAAGCACAATTGACGAAGGTTACCGAGTAGAAACAATAAATATCATATATATTGTCTTGCGTACAAGAATGACACCTCGAAGAGAGTATACCTTTGTTGTTTTAACCACCCCGTATAACTAATTCCACCCCCTCTTATTTCAACCACAATGTATATATGCAGCTGCTTATGGATCACCTAATATAACTTTTATTTCCTGGCCATACCAGAAATTGTAATGTTGGTCGACTTAACCTCTACAACTGAAGTAACCCTAGAACTGTTTTCGATTTTGGAGGTAATGGGATACACTCAGGGTATTACTTTTGCTCACAATAAATGGCCGCATAGTATATTCCCCAGTAGCATTTAATGAATATGGTAGAGTTTTAAACTAATTCAAAATTTTCTATGGAGCTGTTGTTACATAATATTTTATTCGTGATTAAAATATATTGTGTAATGGGAGCCAGTTTTTGTTTTACCATTTTTAAGTATCTGACCCAAGGTGTAAACTACAAAATTTTAGTTCATAAATTAAAAATTTGAATTCCTTTGAATAAAGACAAATGTGTTGTTGAATAAAAGTCACTTATCCCATGACTATTTGAAGTTAATGTACACCTTTTGTGTTTCTGTGCTTTTCGTATGAGGACTAAAGCGTCCTACGGCCTTTGATGTTATAAATCTGAATGAAATAACTGAAGCTGACATAATGAAGGCATCTCGGAAGCTTTACAACAAAGACCTTGTGGCGCTAACGAGATACATCTGTTTATAGATAAAGGCCTTAAATGGCATAGAATTTTATCATGTTAATCAAATTAGGCGGAGAAAACGTTTACCATACTCATCAGAAACAAAGAGTAGTTGGTCCTTTTTTCAGAAGATGGTCAGTTCGATTCATCCCACAAAATCTTGGTGAATCGCCAATTTAAAATTCAATTCATAGGTTTTGAATGTAAGGTTTATTTTCCAGTTTAAGTGTATATTTAATGTACCTACTTTATGTGTGCAGATTACAGAGATAAAATTATTGGCTATTGACTGTGTAAAAAAAAACGGGGGTAAAAGGAACTAACGCGTTCAAGGGTTTTTATTGTTCAATATGGTCAATTGACCTTTTGTAAGATAAAATTCAAAAATGCTACTGAATCTAGCCATGCGTTTTTGAGAACGGAGTAAATTTAGCCACTTTTCGGTTTTTTGGCTATAGCACAAGAACTATGCATTTTTTGACGAAATATGTATTAAGATTTTTTGTAGAGAATTGAATTTCCTATCGAAGTGATAGCAAAAAAAGTAAAAAATTGTATTAAATAAACTCCAAAAACAAATTTTTTTTTTTTTTCTATTTTTGATTATAACTTTTTTCTAATAGATTTAGGTATAGGCATTGCTTCATAAAAAAGAAAGCTTTTGAAATTACCATTAAAATGGCGGCTTTTAAATCTTTAAACGATTGAATTTCATGAAGATATAAACGTTTGAATTTAGCCATTTTTTCTTTATTTTTTACTTTTTCTTTTTTTTTCTGTAAAAAGTCTATTATTTCATATTTGAACGTTAAAAAAAGATTTTTGTGCAATAAATATCTTATGTAAGAATACCTTAATAAAAAATATTTTATTTTGTTAATTCAAAGTCAGTTTACATACATTTACCTAAATTAATACTTAATTCATCTTTAAAGTAATAATTTTAAAACTAATTTTTATATGCAATGCCGTTTACATTTGTTTTAAACCCATTATGTTTAAATACATTTTATAATGCCTTTATGAAAAAAAAATTAATCAAAATAAAATTTTAAAACTAATATATTTCAAATGTATCTTATATTTCTAAAAATCTCTCTCGTTTGAACCGTTACTTTTGTACCATCTGGTTCTAAACATAAACATATTTAGAAATTACGGTGGGTGACCTTGAAAGACTCACTTCTATTATATATTTTTCCTTCAAATTTCAGATATAGCTCTTGACGTGGATACAGAAATAGACATTGCATTCGAAAATATTTCAATTACACAAGAATTGTAAATTTTATTGAATATATGTACTTTATATAACAAAAAAAATAAAAACATTTGTAATTTATTATTTCATTTTTTTCAAATAAATCTCCAACCATTTGAATTAAATATTTCTAATAGAATAATATCTAACATTACTGACAAATGCATGTTTATAAAATTATTATTGCATAAAAATCGTTTTTTTTTAACGTAAACAAAGTAAAAAACAAAGAAAAATGGCTAAATTCAAACGTTTATATCTCGCCATTTTAAAGCTTTATTTTTTAAGAAGCAATTCCTGTACCTAAATCGATTCAGAAAAAAGTTATAATCAAAATTAGAAAAAAAAGAAAAATTTTGAAAATTTTCGATATTTTTAAATTTGTTTTTGGAGTTTATTTTAAGTAAAAAAAATCTTTTGACTTTAAAAATATCATTTCGATAGAAAATTCAAAAAATGCATAGTTTTTGCGCTATGGCCAAAAAACCGAAAAGAGGCCAAATTTACTCCGTTCTCAAAAAAGCATGCATTAGTAGCACTTTTGAATTCTTACTAAAGGTCAATTGACCATATGAAACCATAAACACCCTTGAACGCGTTAGTTCCTTATTATATGACATAGTCAACAGCCTATTATAAAGACTAGCTGTCGCCCAGTGGTCGAAATTCGACCAATTGTGTCAATATCTGGCAGGTTAAGTAACATGAAAATTTTATCGTGACATTCTATCCTAGGACTTTAGGGAGAACAGCAATTACACAGAACGGATCCAGATTCGGAACCTCTGTGTGATAGTTTCCTCGAAAATCCTAGATGTCGGTCTTACATCTCGCTTCTACAAATAAGTAACGAAATTCAAGTTTTTTTCAGATATAATTCATAGAACTTTATTTGTGTTCAAATTCGTAATTATTAATTTAAAATGACAACAATTCAACTGCTATTGGGCTACCCTACATATTTATTTTTTCTAACCCTCCTGTATAGCTATAATTGCACTCAATTCTCTAACATTTATTAAAATCCTCATTATAATAATTCCATCTCATTATATAATTCCACCACCCTGTATATGCAACTGCTCATGGACCACGCATAATATTTTTTAACATTTTTGAACCACCCGGTAAACCATTCTGTATATGCCACTGCCTATGGGTCACCGTATTTACTCTTTTTGTTTATGAAATTTTTAATAATCTTCTGTAACTATAATTCTACTCCGACCTATATTTCAATCATTATATATATGGAACTCTTCGTGGTCTACTCTATAAATCATTTCCTTTTCTAACATTTTTTTATCACCATCCTGTATATCTATAATTTCTCTTACCCTATATTTCATCTTAACTATATATACAACTGCTTATGGGTTACGAAATGTTGCATTTCCATTTCCGCCACCCTGTATATGATCTATGTATAACATTTTTTGATCCACCCTGTATAACTGTAATTTTACTGCACTTTCTATTCCAAGAACCCTGTAAATTCAACCGCTAATGGGCTTCCCTATATAATTATTTTATTAGTTATAATTGCACTCTACTCTATATTTTAAACACACTAAATATGCAACTGCTTATGTGCCACCCATTAAAAAAATGATTTCGAACATATCTGAAATCGCCCTGTATAATTATGATATTCAACGAACTTTACCCACTAAATAATAACAACGCTTGCATGCCACTTCCAGAAGTACATGCTCAAAGTATATAACAGCATTGATCTGTCTATATATAATTACTCAATGGTTTGAGTCTGGCGGCGGCACGCGGCACATTCATTTGTTTGGCATTGACATTATTGACGTAAATAATGAATTTTAATTATATTTTATTTAAAGATAGAACCAATATTATAAATTAAGATTAACATTCTGCACTGAAGGTCGTGAGTAGCTACTAAACAAAACAAAAATGAAGAAAATCGGTTGAGAAACAGAGGAGAAAATGGTACCTAATCGTTTTGTCTTAGCCTATTTATATATAGATTATCATTAATACTAGGTGGGGCACCTATCTTGTGGATGAAAATATCGGGAGTGGTATCCGTTATTTGGAAAAATGTTTCAGATAGAAGTTATAGGATTTCAAGGGGCTGTCAAATTACTTATATTAGTCTATATATACCGAACTCTCTCGGTTCTGGACAGAAGAAAAAATTCCAACCAGATTTTTTTTGTAGAAATATCCTAATTTTACTGTGGATCTTTGGAAGCCGACGGTACAAACGTGTGTGCTACCCTTAAATAAAGACTACCGATCTGAAAATTTAATTTCCGGCCCACACCGGAACTCGTAATATAGACCATCTGATGGCCCACTTGAACCCCACAACTTTTATTTGAAACTTTTTTCAAAACTATCTGAGATATTATCTTAGAAAAATGCTCCACCTTATATATTCGTTAACGGCAGTTAAAAATATAGTGGAATATTAAACAATTTTAAGAATAAAAAAAATTCTCAGAAGTACTAAATTCACAACTTCTCCTTGCCTAATAAGCTTTCAAACGTTTCAGTTAATGCGAGATGCTCGAGACTGTTCTTATTTTTATTTACTCAACACTGGAATACTGTAGTATGCAAAGATTATGTTTCATTCTGGAATGATGCCCAATAGTTCATGGAGAAAAAAATATACAGATATATCTTTTATAGGCGTGAGGTATTTATCTTAAGATTATTATTTCGAAAAAAACCTTTTGGGAAAATTTGTAGTGCTTTTAGCTACCCGAAGTGCTTTGTTAAGGGAAATACCCTAATTTTACTGTGGATCGAGACCCTCTGTAAAAAATTAGGGCTTACATTAAAAAAATACATTTAGTTTGGAAAATTCGTTTCCTTTCCAGACCGTAAGTCGTAATATATACCAACTGATGGCCTACTTGCACCCTACAACTTTTATTTGAAACCATTTTTCGAAATAATGGAATACACCCCAGATATTTCCTTAATTCAAATAAATCCAGTTATCTATATATTTATAATCGGTTCATAAAGATGCTCCTAAAAGTATTATTAATGTAACAATTCAGAGAGATTCAAATGTAACAATTCTGCCATTATAAGGTTTGAAAACCTTCAACTTGCCAAACTCCCCCGAATTACTCTATAACATCGCCTATTGTTAATTTAATTATCAGTTAATGTACCTAAACGAGTTTCCGATTTTGATGATTTTTTTATATGAAGTGGGTCCCTGGATGGTTTAGATTCACAATTGAACAATCTAGGTAGTGCAGCAATCGGGTTCTAGGAACGTTCTGAACTCCTAAATGGTTGGACCGATTTTAATGAACTTTTGTGAGTGCGGTTGAGTGGGTCTCTGAATGGTTTGGATTCACTCTTGGGTCCGGTAGATGACGCCACGATTAGATTATCTCAAAATATATTCCAAACAGCTGAATCGAGTTTAGTGAATTTTTTTGCGAGTGTTTGAGTAGGGCTATGATCGAGTTGGAATCTAACTACTGGAACTACACCAGTGGAAAAGGCACGGAAATATGAGTAATTGTCTCAGGTATAAAATTCCACACGTAATAAGTCCGGCATATGAGTATTTTTACATTTTAGAAGCTTGCTGTGTGGGGGGTTATTTAAATGTATCTTATCTAACAATATTTATTGCCCTTTAAACAATAACATTTTTAGAGAACCTATAAATAGCAGTATGCCATCATATACCCTATATTGTAGTGATGATTTTTTAATGATCACATTTCCATAGTAACACACAATATTATTATATTGAATTTGAACTAAGTAATGTCAACTGCAGAAATAAGTTACACGCAATCAAAAACCCTAAATTTACTATTAAAGCAGCAAGTTGTAACTGAAATTAAGAACACCCAGAAGTTGAAACAAGCCGATATCATCAATTTTCATCAGAACGTTAAACTAGATGAACAAGAAACACTTAATAAATTTTCAGCGAAAATCACCTATAATGACAATTTTTATGACAAATGTGACGATATAAAAATCCAACTGGGTAACATTCAAGTGGAAGAATCCTCATCTATAGAACACCATAAGACATTGTGTGAAAGTTACGATCTATTAGAAAATTTATTGGATCATATTTTGCAACATGTCGAGTGCGTTATTCTCGAGATAAAGACCTCTAATAAACTAGCGTTAGTCTTGAACGAGTTCGTCTCGCAAGAAATGCAACTGGAAAGTTTGAAGCTTGGTAATACTTCTGTAGATTTATCGGAAATAGAAATTCTGCAAGAGATCAAGAATAAGTTATATGTTACTCTCAATAAGTACGAAAAGATTACGGAGATTAGACAGGAGTATGAACGAAGGAAACGAGACTACCACTTGGCATTGAAAAACTTTAAAATTATCCTCGAAGTCATGGATATGAACGAAAAGTGCTTGGAGAAGTTAATGCAGCAGTTTCATGATGTAGTTATTGGTTGTCGAGATTGCAGGAGTGTATTGGAACGAGAAATTCCCTACATTATGACTGAAAGAATGAAAATACTGGGAGAATGCATGAACCGTTTTGGTGAATATAACGAAAAATTGCTTTCCAATAGAACTGCGTTTATGGGAATTTTGTCAAGTCTTGGAACTCAGCTTAATAGCGTTCAATTCACTTCTCTGAAGGACTCAATTTAAGTAATTTTTAGTATTAAATAAAAAATAAATCACATATTTTTGAGTTAAAATTCGTTCACACTTTTTCCACCATACATGACTCAAGCACATTTATATTCGTATAGAACGTATTTGTTAATCTCTGTTATGTGATCTGAAATTAACAGAATACTGTCTGTACTATAATTTAAAAAGGCATAGACGATTAAAATTTATATAAAATTCAACTCCATCCCAACATTATTTTTTTTAAATAAAAGGAAATTTAAATAATTTGCTCAAGTGAGGGTTGGACTTGCATACTTACGACTCTGTACCACCTGTGAGAAATGCTATAATGTAGGTCAATCATAATATATATTTTTCTGAATTTCCAGTTTCAGTCAAGCAGGAAATGTGTGCATTTTCTTAAATTTTCCTTAATATATCTAAAATTAGCATTGCAAATTTATAAAAATTGTGCACTAATATTTCTTACAGCGGGCCTTGTTATTTAATTTACAACATGATAGGCTTGATTTTTAAATAATATTTATCTAATTTTCTAATTTGAGACCCAAAACTCAGATAAAGATTCGTTTTAATTAGCCAATTAACGAATACTTTCATTTGACACATTGCAGATGTGGTTTTAAACAATAATGTTCTATTTTCCACTTAAGTTTAAAAAAATAGTTTTCTTGTAAGTGTTGAGTGAGGCCCTATATTATATTATATTTGTTTCCATAGTTTAGGCCCACTTATAAAGTATTTCCAAACTCCTTCCCTAAAGGGGGCAAATCGGAAAAAATGTCCTCGAAAGAGGTGCACTTCAGAATTTTTTTGGTTCAGGTAAGGGGACAAGTCAGCAAATATTTGAGAAACTTTATTAGCTCATGGCTGGTATTTCATGTCCCCCTGTCTCCCTAGGTACGCCAATGCCCAGATTCCCAGTATTTCCAGATATAGGAAGGAATGTGTGGAATTTAATATATTTTTTAAATAACTTATTAACACGAACTGATTGACGAATAAATTCATTCATCAATTCGATCTTGATTGATAATGGTATAGCCTCTTGTCGAAACTAGTGACAGCATAATAAAAATAAAAAGTGATATAAAAACTAAGTTAAACTCTGTTTTTCTTTCATTATCGATTATCACAATGTAACGGCTTCGACAATTTACAATTGTTTTCAAGATTGTGATGTCGGAAATAAAGTTGGTAGTGAGTAAATTTCTGTATATTTTTGTTAATATATTTTAAAAATATGAAAAAAAAATTCTTATACACTTCACAATTAGCACTTTTCTCTTTATTTTTCCTCTAGAGTTCAAGTGCAACCCTTTCGATCTATTATTTTCAAAATTATATGCCTTCCAGTGCGAGTATTAATTTGCTATATTTTTGTTTTAAACAATTTATTTTACAAATATGAAAAAAATATAATTATATTTCTCATGATAAGCCCTTTTATTTGATATATTACGTGATACGTTTGAAAAGAGTTTAATTTTTATTATTTGTTTAATTCTATAATTTGTCACCAAAGTTATTATTAGGGTTTTCTCTTTATTTTTCCTGTAGAGTTCAAGTGCGACCCGTTACACCTATTTTTTTCAAAATTATATGTCTTTCAGTGCGGAAAAAAAGGGGAAGCAAAAATGGGATTAATTTGTTATATTTTATTTATTTATATAATAGGTATTAGTATTCGAGTAACTAGAAGCGGAAGAGGGCAGATGTGACTCTGCCGAAACGTCGTCATTTTACCATCGATCCCGGCAGGGATCAGTTATCAACTAGGCGGATGAATTCCCGGAAACCACCTAAAACATTTAGTGCCCGCGAAAACTTAAAAACAAATATATATATATATATATATATATATATATATATATGAGAGGCTTCCGCGGTCATTGCTATGAACAAGGAGGCTAGGTTCTGGCATTGACTTTTTATGCAATATTAACAATATTTCTCCTTTTTAGAGTTTATGGAAACCACCTAAAACATTTAGTGCCCGCGAAAACTTAAAAAGAAATATATATATATATGAACAAGGCTAGGTGCCGGGTGAGAACCGCGTCTGAATTTATTATATACTCGACATTTCGACTCCTGCTTTTGGGGCCATTATCAAGAGACAAAAGTGAAAAAGAGTTTCAGAGACTAGATCGAACTCGGGGCCTCAATCTGCCTACTCCCCAAGAGTCACTACGTAACTGATCTGAATTTGAGTCTGCTTTGCTTCTTTTGTTTATACTTAGCGCTGGGTTAGAAGGGGATGTCACTCGATAAGGCTGTGTTGTGATTGGTTGGATGTTGGTGGGCGTGTCTGCTTTGTTTAATCTGGCAATTACGAAGGTACATGCTGTTGGAAGGCGAGAGCGTCATCGCGTCGGTTTAGACAGAGGGGTCTTTTTTCTGTTTCTATTGCTTCGCGAATACTAGGTGCCCCAAGGGAGTTATGAGATACGATAGTCCTACTGTCCTCGAAGTTGATAGAGTGTCCTGTTTGGATATTATGATGCGCGAGAGCTGAAGTCGGATCTTTTTTGCGAACTGACAAAGAATGTTCATATACTCGATGGTTGACGCGCCTATTTCTACGACCGATGTAGCTTTGTGGGCAATCGCGACATGGAATTTCGTAAACTCCTTGATCCTCGACTAGTAATCAAATAAAGACGGTCTTCAGTCTTTATTTGATGTCGGTGTAGGATTCGTGCTATTTTGTCAGTGACTCCTCGAATGTACGGGAGGAAGGCTTTCGGGTGTTGTTGGACTGTTTCTGATAGGGTTGGTTTACTCGGGGGTTGTTGCGATTGACGAAATATGCGTGCAATGTGATCTAGATGATAACCGTTTTGTCGAAGGATTTGTTGAAGATTATTAAGTTCGCTTTGTCTATTGTCAATGTCTGTTAGGCGAATAGATCTAAGGGCCAAAGATTTAATTACAGAACTTAATTGGGCAGGGTGATGATATGATTTGGCATTTAAGTATCGATTGGTGTGGGTTGGTTTCCTATAGACTGTATGTAAGAATGTGCCATGGCTGGTTTCTTATATGAGGACATCAAGAAACGGGAGCCAAGAATCGGATTCGATTTCCATTGTAAATTGAATGTTAGAATGTATACCATTGAGGTGTTGTAGAAAGAAGTCTAACGAATCTCTGCCATGAGGCCAAATGACAAAAGTATCATCAACATATCTAAGCCAGCAGGAAGGTTTTAAATTAGACGAGTTTAGGGCCTGGGTTTCTATGTGTTCCATGAAAATGTTAGCAACCACTGGAGAAAGAGGTGAACCCAACGGAGCTCCACGTACTTGTTTGAACAGAGTGTCTTGAAATGAAAAATATGTGTTAGAAGAACAGTGCTGTACCAGTTTGATGATGTCAGAAGATATATTGTGTGTAATTTTTAGAATATCTAACGTTTCTGAAATGGGGACATTGGTGAAAAGAGGTACAACATCGAAGCTAACCAGGATATCATTTTCTGAAATTCTATAAGCGCCTAACATATCCATAGAAAGAAAGAAGAGTTCTTTACGTATGAGGATGCTTGTTCAGCTAGAGGTTGAAGCGCTTTGGCTAAGTACCGGGCTAATTCTTGAGTCGGGGATTGTACCGAACTGACAATGGACCTAAGAGGAATATCCGGCTTATGAATCTTGGGTAGTCCGTACATTTTGGGAATTTTAGAAGATTTTTCACGAGGAATGATGGTCTTTTTGACGTCAAGAGGAAGATGTGTTGTGTTGATGATTTCCTTGGTATTTTTCTCTAAATAAGTAGTCGGATCTACTATTCGCGAAGCAATAGAAATAGAAAAAGGTCAAGTGCGAGTTGGACCCATTGTAAGGGTTCTACCACCTTCAAGATTCGCTGTATTTAGTTTTCTAATTTGGCCGAGTTTTATGTTACGAAGATAATCTATTGCTGAATTTTGAGGCTCTATAGCACAATAGGTCAAGTTTTAAATTATAAATTATTAAATCTGTTATTCAAATTATTCAGTGTAGTTTCAAAATGGGAATTAAGTCGATGTTTAATATCTTTGCTAAACAAATGATTTAAAAATATGATATATTTGTAATTCACATAATGAGTCTTTTATTTGATATATTTCATGAAACATTGAATTTTTATTTTCCATTTAATTGTATAATTTGTCCCTAAAATTACCATGGAGGTTTTCTAATAATTTTTCTTATAAATTTCAAGTGAGCCCCAGTACACAAAATTTTAGATAGTATGGTTTCCCTTTATGTTAATATCTTGTAAACAATTAATTTTAAAAATATATATTTGTATTTCACAGCCCCTTCATTTGATATATTGCACACGCCGTTTATTTCATAAATTGCACTTCGTGCTTATCATAATGAGCCCTGTGATTTGATATATTACATGATACGTTAGACCATTTAATTCTATAATTTGCCCTGAATATTAGTGGTTTCTAAGTAAAGTTCAGGTGAGGCGCTATACCTATAAAATTTTACAGCTTATGCGGAGATAACTTTTAATTAATTTATTTTAAAAATCTGAAAAAAATATAATTGTTTTCGTCCTAATGAGCCCTTCATGATGGGTTAGAAATAATTTTAATTTTATATTTTCCAGTAAATACTCCTTAATTTTCCAGTAAAGTTCAGGTGAGGGGCTATAACTCAATTTTTTTTCAAAATTTTCCAGCTTATGGTTTCGGAGATAAGAATGGGTAATTTTTTTTATATTTTTGTTAATATCTTTTAGATGATTTTCGTCGTAATGAGCCCTTTCATCTGATATATAACATGATGGGTTAGAAACCCATTTAATTCTGTAATTTGCAGAAAACTAGATGTTTCTCCTTATTTTTCCAGATTCAGGTCAGAACCTATGAAAGTCTCGTTTTATAGTTTCGGAGATAAGGGGGGGGGGGAATGTGTAAATTTTGGTATATTTTCTTTAGTAATTTTTTCTTAAATATGAAAAAAATATATTTGTGTTCCTCAGAATGAGTCCTTTCATTTGATATATTACATGATCTATAATTTGCCGCTCAAAATTAATATTAATGGTTTCTCCTTATAAAGTTCGGGCAACGTTCTATATTTTCTATTTTTTTCAAGGTTCAGTAGTTTCGGAGATCAGAACGGTCGATTTTTTTAGTTTTTCCCCCCAGAAGTACGCGATATATGTTCCTGATCAAGTCATATACCTTCATACCAAATTTCAACCTCTTCCGTCCAGTAGTTTAGGAGAAAATTGCTGTGATGTGACAGAGGGAGAAATCCTGAGTGATATTATAAGGGTATCCGTATACTGTACGGAACCGGTCTAAACCTGACAGCTCTCGCCTTCCCACAGCATGGACCTATGTAATTGCCAGATTAAACAAAGCATCACAACACAGCCTCATCACGTGACATCCCCTTCTAAACCAGCGCTAACTATAAATAAAAGCAGCAGAGCAGACTCTTCAGTTCAGTTATAGTGACAGTAGGCAGATTGAGGCCCTGAGTTCGATCTAGTCTCTGAAACTACTATATAATATATATAATAAATTCAGAGGCGGTTCTCATAGCCTTGTTCATAATACTGATGCAGAAGCCTCTCAGAAAAAATTTATATATATATATTATCAAGAGACAAAAAATAAAATATAGTTTCAGAGTCTAGATCGAACTCGGGGCCTCAACCTGCCTACTCCCCAAGAGTCACTAGGTAACTGAACTGAAGGTGAGTCTGCGCTGCTTCTTTTATTTATAGTGACTCTTGGGGAGTAGGCAGGTTGAGGCCCCGAGTCCGATCTAGACTCTGTTACTCTAATTTATTTTTTGTTTCTTGATAATGGCTCCAAAGCAGGAGTCGAAACGTCAAGTATTTAATAAATTCAGACGCGGTTCTCACCCACAACCTAGCTTAGTTCATAATAATGACCGCGGAAGTCTCTCAGAACATTTCATTCGCCTCTACGGGGAGGATTTCTTCCAACTTACAAAAACATACAGCAAACTTCTTATTCGAAAATCTCTGCTTCTTTGTGATCTTGTTTTTCAAATCTTGTAGAACTTATAACGTTATTCCAAATACTTTTAAACTAAAACATCACATCTCTTCACGTTCAGTTTCCAGTATTCTTAACAAAGCAAGTATGGCCCTGTTACGAAATTCCATCCATTCAATCAGATATCAACTTGACCAAACCAACCGAAATTTGTATCACTGTCATTCATCATTACATACTTCCAATCCTCATCCAATTCTGTGGGACAGTTTTGATCGCATTTCGAGCGATAAAGCCGAATACCTGGCCCAAAAGAAAACAGTCACTCAAAAACTTAAGCTAACACGACTTATTACAAAACAACAACCCGCTGTCACCTCACCCCCCTCAGACGACCTCCATTTCTGACTTCCCCTTAGACTCTACCAGTTTACACGTCCTATCCAAATGTTTCAATTTCGCAGTGACGCCGAAAACTATCCCAACTGAAAGAATCATTTCTCAAGTTGAGGTTGCTTTGGTTGATCTAACAGATATTGAGGCTGAAGATACTCGTCAAGACTAGAGTACTCCGCACATCAAAGCCACCAAAATCAAACCTTTGTTCTTTATGAAGTATACTTAAATTGTCAAATTATATTTTATGGCCTAGGTCCCAAGCATGTTCACAAATTTTCGATTTTTCAAGTTGTCGTTTCTATAGGTAATTCTTGTGTTCATTTATTCGTACGTTTAATAGTCTCGAAGTTTCTCAAATTTAAAATTTTATTGCATGCAGTTTTTTGAGTTTACGGTTTCAATACATATAAAGCCATTGACAACGAAGTCAGAGTCGACTTTGAAACGTTTGGTTTTTTCGTTCAATATACAGCTTTTTCAATTGTGGTGTTATTCCCAAGAAAATATAATAATAATTCAGATTCGGAACCTCTGTTTTTTCCCGAAATTCCTATATGTCATACGTTACATCTCGCGTAAACATAAAATAATTGTAATTTATACTTAAGTATACTTATAATTAAGACAGTTGACATAATTAACACAACATCTGCCGTATTGGAAGGCCCATCCAACCAATAATTATGGACTCTCTTCGAGGTGTCATTCCTTTGTACGCAAGACAATATATATATAAATATATATATATATATATTGTTTCTGGTCGGGAACCTTCATCAGTTGCGCTTCCCACAATTGAATGTCCTCTCGCACACTTCTTTAGGCATTTGATGCATTTCGTTAAATTTGAAGACGGGAGATGTAAGATCGACATCTAGGATTTTCAAGAGAATCAGTACACAGAGGTTCCGAATCTGGAGCCGTTCCGTGTAATTGTTGTTCTCCCTTAACTCCTAGGACAAAATGTCACGATAAAATTTTCAGGTTACTTCACCTGTCAGAGATATCTCTGATCTTGAAAATCCTAGATGTCGGTCTTACATCTCGCGTCTTCAAATAATTATGGAACCAAAAAAAAGATGTAAAATTCGCCCTAACTATACAGGTGTAGATGTAGACATACAAGCCCGAATTTCAAGTTACACAAATTAGGAAAATAATCACTGATTTATTTAATTTATATCAACTAATTACATTAAATTGAAGAAGAAAATTAGAAAAATATATTTTGTGGTAGAGATAAAACTTACTATTTATTTTCGTTAAGCTATGTGGTAAAAATCAGCAGTTTGTTAATTAATACGGCCTCAATATATACTTACCAACTAAAAGGTCCAAGCATAGCTAGACATATAAAATTAAAACAAATGTTTTACTAACTATTTTTTTCATATTTCAAATTAATTCTAATAAACAAAAGTTTTTAAAAAAAATTTTTAATCATGAATTTCTCGTGGTCAATGAACGGAAATCTTTGTTTTTTGTTCACGGATCTTGGAAAATGACCTGTAATAAAATTTACAAGAGTTTGAAAAAGTTACAATATAAATTTATATGTCTTCCAAACAACAACAAATTAGAAATAAATTAGAAGGCAAATGGCCCCGAAATAATAAGGTCAAAGAGGAAGATGTTGTCAGACTAGGCCCAATAAAGATATACAGCAGTATGATTAAATAAGCTTTTCACTGAGGGGCACTCTAAATATTACCGTTGGGACGAACAAATATATGTATACTATCGTACTCAGTTAATATAACCAGGAGCCCTTGAGTGGTCGAAATTTCACCGAATTTCATCAAATTTCAAACATTATTGAGGTTTTTTGTATATTTTGGTCCAATTATATGAAACCTATGCGGAAAAAATAAGAGGACATTAATTGATCAGTTGCAACATAATTCTGATTTTAATTGACAAACCTTATTTGCAAGGCAAACTTGCCTGGGGCTAAATAAACCGTGATTATTATGTAATACAACTGGATTCAATTTTAATAGCATGACAATGTAGAATAACTTTAGAGAAAAATCAAAATATGTTAGTTTTAAGTTTAATTTATTTTGTCGTCCATATTCGAGTTCATCCATCTTACGGTATTATTTTTAAGCAATGTGGCTGCTCTCTCACTATTATGTGTTTGACATTGGCAGTATGGACGTAAATTTTGATTTTTTTATTTTATTCTAGTTATTGACTGAACCCACATTATATAATATATAATTTTAGCTTTCTGCACTAAAACTCGTCAATAGCTACTAATCAAAATATAAATACAGAAAATCGATTGAGGGACAGAGAAGAAAATGGCACTGAACTCTTATTAATATTTAAATTTTGTTATTAAGTATATTTGTTATAATTTTTCTTTTCCAAATGTTGCACATTACATACATTTGATGTGTATTCACTAAAACACCTATTTTTTCCACAGCAAAAGCGTTGAGGAACGTTATTTATTATATCTTCTGGTTATTAAATTCATCTCAACAATTAAAATTATATCTTTTTTGATTTTTTACATTCTTCGGTTTAACCACTCTTTGACTATACAGTAAATTGTATCACATCCTGTATATTTTACCACGTATTGTTTAATTTCTTTTGTTTTGTATAAATCAGTTTTTTAAACAAAATGGTGTAGGAATTTTTATAAACTGGAACAGAATTTCCTAAACTTTTAAAATCGTATCTTCAGAAGTTGCACCATCTGATTCATGATACATTTTCACACAACAATCTTGGGAGGTATTATTTTGTTAACATGTACATCAATATTTAATTTAAATGTTTCTTCTTTTCTTTTCCAGGTAAGTACATTTCTCATGCCATTATGAGTATTGGGTAAGTTGGATAGTAGTAATTATTTAATCTTACAAACTAGTTACCATAACACAGGTATCTCATGTATAGATAATTTATAGACAAAGATAGAGTTAGTATTTAATTCTAGCCATAGTCTTTAAAAAATGTATCAAAAATCATGTTCTTTCACTTAAACATGTGGTATTCGTGCAGTATGTGAAAAATTGTTAGGAATGTAGATAAATTTTTGAATAATAGGCTAGAAATTAAATTATAAACTACCGCAAATCTAGTCATATTCAGTAAGAACAGAATAATTACATTACCGTAAATAATGTGATTCGATGAATTTGATTAACGAGGATTCATATTAATTAATAGACTAGATCTAACCAGGATGAGTAAAGAACAAGTTAACTCACTCCTGAGCGATTGGCACATAAGTAACACCAATAAAACAAGTATATTCAACATAATATAAACGTAGCAGAATGACATACACCGGGCAGAAATATTAGTTATAAAAAACAGAACAAAGAAAAAATCACAGCAACGGACAGTTTTGGAAGAAAATCTGTAGATAATTAGATAGAAGAAAAAATTAAAGTAAGGCTGTGGTTGAAAAAAAAAGTTTTAAAATTAATATGGGAGAGAAAGGGTAGAGAAGACAGCCACAGATGAAAACAGTGCTAATATAAATATTAGGGCTACCAAAAGAAATGAATAAGACTAATAACAAACTTTTTATTTTTTCCTTGAAGCTGACATACTAAAGAATAGAAAACAAGCAAGACAGCAAGATAGACGGCAAACACTTTAGAGGTGATTTTCACTAGTGTAATTTTATTGACAAATATGCATACAATGTTTTATATTTTTTGAATTGATTAAGTTTGGTTGAGTTATCATTTTTATAGTTTTCAAATTCTCTGCAAATCAAATTATTGACTTTTTTTGAAAATATTGTGGACGATTTTGCAAATTTTCATTTGGAGAGACTTCTTAACTTATTTAGACATGATATTTAGAGGGGATTGAAAGATCGAAATCGAAATCATGGCCAACTTCCGAAATAACTGAAAGTGGGAAAAGGGTGCCAATAGTTTCAAACCTCAATTAAATAATCGGTTTTCGAAACATCTGCCTCAGTGTAAACGATTAGTTTTCATTTAACCGTAATTATGAAAATCTGTCTAACCTAAGGATTGTCTGCCACACCTTATATAAATCTAGGTACAAAAATAAATTATGTAAAGAATTCTTTGTAACGACAATTTTTGTTGGATTTCATTCATTTCAAATAATTCTGACAAAGCTACTATTGTGAGCATTTTATATTACAAACTAGCAACAATTAGTAAATAATCGATGACTGTTTTATGCTTGTGTACTTTGAAGTTCATTTTTATAAATAACTGAGAGAGCTTTTAACTAATTTTTTTGATACAGCTGTCATTATTGTTTCAGGGCACATAGTTAATGAATATACCTGTGGAAAATACATTTTTCGGAAATTCCGCTCATTCTGCCAGCAATTTCCTATGAATATACAGTTTTTCCGTTAATGCTTGCAATATAGTAATCCTGTATTTTTATTATCGAGTGATAATGCAAAAATGCCATTACATAATGCCTTTTTCATAATTAACATTTTATGATGTTCGTTGTAACAGTTGAACATTTCAATAAGTCACAATTGATGTTATTTATATCGGTAACACATATACTTACTCCACATAACTAGACATATTTGAATATGTAGAAATTTTCATATAACCTAGGCAGTGCGAAATAGACAGTTGTCCTAAATGAGAATTACGCTAATCATATGCTTAGAAATAACTCGACACAAAATCTCCCCAAATTGAAGCAATAATCAATTAGAAATTACTAATTCTCCACTGTTACTGTGTATGTTAAACATAATATTATTTACAATAAAATAGACTAGCGGTCGCCCAGTGGTCGAAATTCGACCCAAATCATTTAAAAAATTTTAAGATAATATGTATATTTGCACTTTTTTGTTTACCTATGCTAAATAGTTCTCTACCATTATAATCTGCAAAAAAATAATAATAAAATAACAATGTATATGTAGGACGCTGAGACATATTGAATAAGCAAAATCAAATAACGTTCTGTTCCTGAATAAAAAATAATATACAAGTTTTCATGCCATTATACTATTATTGAATACATTTACAATACAAATACACTTCGAGAATTGAAAACATCAATAAAAATCAAGAATTTATAAAAAGCCTTTATATGAATTATTACAAAAAATATATGAAATAATTTTGTCCTCTAGCGGTGGAAGGTTTAATGGTGCTAGTTCAGTTATTATGGAGTAGATGGGGCAATAACTGTTATTAACGTAAAATGTTGGCCGTTTTATCCATTTTTTTTATTAATAACACTAAAGCCCGCCAATTAGCAATTAAAAAATTAAAAAATTGGTTCACAAACAGAATGAAATAGTTCCGAACTCTTTTACATTTGTGTATTTACATATGTTTTTTAATAAAATGCAGATATTTAAAATGACAAAATGTTCATTTTAGGCAAGCCATTCACCCTGTATTAAGAGGCAGTATTTTGCAGGCATGGGAAATCAAATAATAAATTTATATTAAACATAAGTAATATTTTTAAACTTTAATATTCCAAGATGTTTTGATTATTCAGATATTTCACAATTACTGTTTCAATTTCTAAGAAGACAATGCAAGAAACGAACTCATAAGTAACTATGAAGATGCTGTATAAATAAATAGATAAATAAGTACTTACATATTAGTACATATTAAACTACACTGTATGTATAATCTCAATAACTTCAATTTAATACACAAAGTTAAACATGACTTTTTTGTATTATATCAAAAATATAACGAATTACAATGCACTTGCTAATAATTTATCTTAAATAATACTTTTATGTTGACAAATTTTGTAAGCGGATTGAAATTAAAATTTTTCAAATAATATATTGATAATTTTCACATTGAATTGAAATTGATTCAAAACGAAGATAGCTGAGAATATTAGAAATACTGTTGCCATGATGTCAGACATAACTATTTATCTTAAATCTCACTAATTGTATTCATGTCATGAGCTTTGTAGGATTAGTTAAATTGTATTAAACTATTAGCCTTTAAATTTACGCCTCTTATTTCCTCAAGAAGTTACACTGTCACAAATTTGGTTGAATCAAGTTTGTCTAATTGCGGGTATTACTAATTCATCATGACATTTTTTGAAATATTTTTTTTGTTTCGCCCTTTATAGAATAGAGCAAAAAAGTGCATGTTGTATAATACATCTCGTAAAAGTGGGGCTTTGATTTAAAAACTTTCCAAACGAAAATTCGACACTATACGCTAAGAATAGATAGACTAGATCTACTTGATACCAGAATTTTTATTAATGGACATTTAAAAGAACTAGTGGTCGCCCAGTCGTCGAAATTCGACCCTATATTTTTATAAGAAACAAAGTTGTGGAGAAATCGGAGAAGTAGGTGTAATGAACGAAATTGTTTACTCCTAATGACAAATCTCTTGAAATAAAAAGAAAACATAAATTTAATCAAATATTGGTATTCGAGATATTTTTAACAAATGAATGACCACCCAAATTTTTGGCTAAACCGCTCCTGGTAAAATGTTCATGAATATTAAAGAAAAGAGATGACTAACAACCCTATTAGAACTTCAATATATAATATATTCTCTACTGTCCGCTGACCAACAATTTTTTACACAACACCTTCGTGAAGATTGTGATAATAATATATTAATTAAATAATTAAATTCACATTAAAAACAGGATATGAAAGTTACTGCAACACGGTAATACTGATCTACTACATTGACTATTTTACCACTCAACAATAACAACGCTTTATGCTGAACTATCCAAGATGGTCTGAAAGAGCGTTAGCCCATCACTGTCAACCAATCTAATCATAGAGCTTGTACTTTCTGGCGGTAGACACACTCGATTAAGAGTCCAAAAAGCTATGAGCAGTATGTAGTTCATTGGCTGCATCTCCCAATCCAGTAAGATAGCGATAGCTTCTTATTCTCTATATTGCCTACTCTTTTTACTCTTGGTACGACATTTGTGTATTGCATGCTACCTCCAGTAATGCATGCATTAAAAATCTAACGCTCGCTCCCTCCATATATATTTACTCAATGTTTTGAATGTTTTGACCGTCTGCCGGCAATGTTAGTTTGGCATTGACAGTATGGATGTAAATAATGATTTTTTTATTATAGTTTATTTAATGAATGAACCAATATTACAAATTAATATTAACAATCTGTACTGAAGGTCGTCAGTAGCTACTTAACAAAACAAAAATAAAGAAAATCAGTTGAGAGACAGAGGAGAAAATGGTACCTAACCGTTTTGTCATTGCCTATTTATATATAGATAACCGACATCAAATAAATTATAATGAAAACAGTGCATGTGCAATCTTAAACTATTTTCTGTTAGATTTTGTCATTAACATTTCAAAATATATTTATGTGATATTTATTTTGACTTTTGCAGACTTTCGTGTTTATTTCTCTCATCTGCTAAAAAATGGTTTGTTTTATGTTATGGAAAAACGTATGGAAACACGTATGAATACCACTTTAATACATAAATTATTCAAAAAAAAATTGTTCACAAATTTCACGAAATAAAACCATTTTTAAACATCCATTACGATCAATATATGTGTGAGATTTCTTGACATTTAATATTAGAGAGTTGTTTAGAAGATATAAAAGGCATTTACTTTGACGTTTACCGTGTTTTGCTAATTTTTCTCAAAAACAGTAACTTACATTACAAAAAAATATACTAAATATATCTGTAAAGTAAAATTTAAAAATATATTGTTGAGCGGTTTTGGAAATCAGTGAAGATTCATTGAACTACAATCCCTTTATAACTGTTTTTCTGATTTTCTGATGACGTTATTGGACATTTTATAGAATCATACCATAAACTTTTTTTGATACCGTTTAAATAAAAAAAGGGCCAGACGAATTGATAACCACCCCTTTTTTGAAGTCTGGTGAAAATGCTTCAATTGACTTTCCAGTTATTACCGAAAACAAGTTTATTGAAACCTGGCGTAAACACTCCAGAAGACCTTTAAACGAAGCCACATGTTTGTAAGTGTTTCGAACAATATTTAAACATAAAATTTTGTATCCTGTTTGTTTTTCATTCTGATCAAAATATCGAAATTGAATTCAAATTTCGTACTTAGACTAAATATACTCACCTAAACTCCCACTTGAGAGAAATCTTCGCTTCTAGTGAATTAGAAAAGTGTAGGAACCAAAATTAATGATTTCGCGCTAACTACAATAGCAGGCATTATCATACTCGAAAGATTCCTGGAATTGGATTTGCGTTTCAAATGCAACATTATAGCAGTATTGAGTTTACAAGAAATATGTGAATACAGAAAATTCAAAATGGATTCACAATCGATACACATTTATCAATCAAATTGGTCGTCATTTAGGGGCATATGATCAAGAGTTAACATGTGTTATAGACATAAAGTATATAAATCACCAGTTGATTAAATCGCTCTATTACCCGCAAGTTTTCTCAACTGCATAATTCATATAACATTAATTAATGAAATTTAAGACTGGAAAAATCGATATCTGCTTAGTGTATGTTATTGACACAATATTAGGAGAAAGTATTAACTGCCGCTTAAAGGGTGATTTAAGATTTCCAATTGATATAAAGGCTGCCTTATGTAACGAAGTCTACGATTTACTTTGACAATATGTCAAAAAAAGTGAAATTTCTGAATAACAATAACAACTGTTTGTATAATGGGTGAAAAAGTAAATTTTTTCAACTTTGTTCACTAAAATGTAATGAACCTAAATACCATCTTTATATGATGTATTCTAAGAAAAAAAACATTTACAATCTGGTAAATTTACCAATATAAAAAATTAAGTGGGCGCAATCATCAGATCACTGCCACCTTATTTTACGATTTTCAATTATATACTAGTTTATGAGCTATCACGCATTCCGCTTCTCGTTTGTCTGTAACTTCCCTAATTATGCATGTGTTGTGTTTCTTTACCAGGAGTGTGCATAATTTATCCTGCTCTTCTAGTTTCCCGATTCTAAGTTTATTTACAGAATCCATTCATTTTCATGCAATTTATCTCCCATAATTCAATTTTTTATGCCATCAATTTCCGGATTAATTTGTTGTTTGCATATTTTTCAATTTAGATATCCGGCAACAATAAGATCTTGGGTGATTTACAAGTTTTACGTCCTTAGTTTGTTATCTGTTCATAAATCATCCTTACTCTGCTCTAAGGCCAATATTCCTTTGGGCCGTATATTTATAATATCAACATGTGTCTGCAATGTCGTCTAAGTTGCTGTTGTCTAGATGCAGTGCGATTTTTATGAAAGCTTCTACTTCTGATATTGCTCTATTCTGTTTTTGAACAGCACTCCAGTAATGAGATTCATCTCCTATGTTCTTTTCCTCCCCTTTTTGTTTGTTCATCTCACTATATTAGGGTTCCGTATATACAATATACGGATACCCTTATAATATCACTCAGGATTTCTGCCTCTGTCACATCACAGCCATTTTCTCCTAAACTACTGGACGGAAGAGGTTGAAATTTGGTATCAATGTATAGTTTGGTGACCCGATCAGGAGTACATATCGTAAAAGAAAAAAAAATGATTTTAGGGGTACTTCTGGGGGGAAAAACTAAAAAAATCGACCGTTCTCCCCCCGTGATCTCCGAAACTACTGAGCCTAAAATTTTGAAAAAAATAGGAAATATAGAGCGTTGCCCGAACTTTACAGGAAAATTAAGGAGAAGGCATGGATGTTAATTTTGGGGGGCAAATTATAGAATTAAATAAAAATTTAAAAATATAAAATTTTTCAAACGCATCATGTAATATATCAAATGAAAGGTCTCATTCTGAGGAACACAAATATATTTTTTAAGGAGAAACCTCTACTTTTAATTTTGGGGGGACAATTACAGAATTAAATGGAAAATATAAAATTAAAATTGTTTCTAACCCATCATGTTATATACCAAATGAAAGGGATCATTACGACGAAAACAAATATATTTTTTTCATATTTTTAAAATAAATTAATTAAAAGATATTAACAAAAATTTAAAAAATTTTACCGATCCCCCCCCTATCTCCGAAACCATAAGCTCGAAAATTTTGAAAAAACAATGGAGGTATATCTCCTCACCTGAACTTTACTGGAAAAATAAGGAAAAACCCCTAATATTTTTTTGGGGGGCAAATTATAGAATTAAATGGAAAATATAAAATTAAAATTGTTATATATCAAATAAAAGGGCTCATGATGAAGAAAACAAATATATTTTTTCTGTATTTATAAAATAAATAAATTAAAAGATATTAACAAAAATATAAAAAATTTTACCCATTCCCCCCTTATCTCCGAAACCATAAACTGAAAAATTTTGAAAAACTGGAAGTATAGCCCCTCACCTGAACATTACTGGAAAAATAAGAAGAAACCCCTAATATTCATTTTGGAGGGCAAATTATAGAATTAAATGGAAAATAAAAAATTATAATTGTTACTAACGGGTCATGTAATATATCAAATCCCAGGGCTCATTATGACGAATACAACTATATTTTTTTAATTTTTTTAAAATGAATATTTTAAAATATATTAAAAAAATATTTTAAAAAAATTACCTATTCTCCCCGTTATTCCCCAAACACTAAGACCTCTTTTTTTTGTTTATAGGAACAATATGAAAAAAATCCCTAATTCTATTATTTGGCCTCCAAATAATAGAATTAAACAGAAAATATATTATCAGAAAGAATTTATACAGTTAATTGGAAAATAAAGATTCAATTTTCAAACGCATCATGTAATATATCAGATAAAAGGCTCATTATGTGAATTACAAATATATCATATTTTTAAATCATTTGTATAAAAGATATTAACAAAAATATTAAACATCGACTTAATTCCCACTTTAGAAACCACACTATTTAAAATTTGAAAAATATATTTTATTTATATTTTTAAATAATTTGAATAACAGATTTAATAATTTATAATTTAAACTTTGACCTATTTTGCCGTTTTTCTTCCAATCTACAGAGCCTCAAAACTCAGACAGTAGATTATAAACGGCATCTCTGAAAGTTTATTAGTAAAATAAAACTCAAATGTTACTTTTTGGGGGCCAAATTAGGAAATTAAATACATATGTATTGTGATAAAAATCAAGCGAATCCTAAAGCAGATAAAATAAAAAGTCTATGTGTGGAAAATCAAAGTGTATATTTTTTATAAATTTAAAACGCTTCCTTTAAAAGATATTAAGGCAAATATCAGAAAATGCACTCATTCCCTGCTTATCTGAAACTGGAATATTCGAATCTTTAAGGTGGTACGGAACCCTAAGTATGCGAGTCCAACTCGCACTTGACCAAATTATTTTAATACTCTTTTATTATTACATGTACTGAAATTGCAATAAAATTTTTTATTATGACGGTATAGTTCCCTAAAAATGGCTTTCAGATGATATACGACAACACCTATTTTCCCTATCTCAAATCTCAAGGTCATTGAATTGAGCTGTTTATGTTGAATGCCCGCAAGTGCTGATTCATCTCAAAAAATTTCCCCCTCGAAACAAAAATCGACCTGTTTTTTCTTATTGCAATAGTTTTGAAAATAACCAAGATATTCAAGGTGGCTTGTTTGAGGTGGAATACCCTGTATATTGAAAGAAATATTGAAATTTGTAGCTAATATCTGAACTAACATCTAATTTTAAACGACAAAATGTAAAAATTAAAGCGGCAAATATGTTAAAGAGCTATGTTCAGAAGCAAAGAAATAGGCTTTAACATAAATTACTCAAAAATATATATAGAAAAATAGTAAAACTGGTAAAAGAATGTGTATACATTTGGAATAACTTATAGAACTCAGCAAAGAAAATCAAACTGAAGAACCGAAACGGCGTATCAGACTCGACTGGACAACTTTTGAGAAGCATAGAACTGTATCCTAAAGAATAAAAATCCCCCAATGCCTTAAGACAAAACCAACACGTACCTACTCCCTATTTTTACCTACGGCTCTCAAATATGGATGTTTATAAAGACAAATATGGATAAAATTGCAAAAGCGCAGAGGCCGAAGGAAAGGCCATTGCTACACATAACATTAAAAGGAAAACAGATACAATTGGATTACAAAAATAGCGGAGAGTATAAGGAATAAGTAACACAACAAAGACAAAGACTCGCTTGTTACTACATGTGACAAAAATGAGATTGGTGGAATAAATAGAAAATCCACTAGATACTGTGGGATAAAAAAATCTCAAAAAAATCATGTGAGATCTAGATACATAAGCATTGTCAAAGACTGGGAGGTAATAAATCATCACTGAGAGACCAAAAATTTATGAATTAACGCTGTTATATACAGTATGGACGAAAAGTATGGAACATATCAAATAAAATCTATCCAGACAAAAGAAGAAAAAACCCTTGGAAACGTCAAACTTAATTTAATAATGCGCAAATTTGGACATAAATAGATATGTCATGACGCCGTTTATGTGGTCATTATGACCTCACATTATTTTTTTTTATATGGCTACTCCAATATTTAATATTTCGATTTGAAAGATCTAGTATTACTACATACAGGACGTTTAAATTTCAAATCGGTTACATAACAAGTTTTTCTAGAAAAAAACATGTTCTTTTATTCATTTAAACCAACAACATCAACTGAAAGGTATAAATGTAACAAAAGAATAAGCAAAAATTAAAGCAAGTTTTAAAATTGGCCACCATTTAGGAGCTGACAATGAGCAGTAGGATTTTCAATTTCATTTTTAAAGTTGGTTAATACTTGAGAAGTGATGTCTGATTTCTTCCATTATTCTTATCTTCAAATCTGCACTAACATTTGATCGGTTGAAGTAACCTTTTGATTTCAGATAGCCCCACAAAAAGAGTTCGAACGGAAATAGGTCTAAATAATTTCGAAAAAAATATGAATAATGCGGCGGTGCTCTGTCCTGCTGAAATCATAGAACATAATCAGGCATGCCGGGATGCTCTGCATTTGGGAAGACTCCTGCAATTGCTGGTATTATGTTTTGCTATAGTAGTCCCAACTAATTCGCACAATTTAGTGCACCTGCAATAAAAACGGACCTATAACTGCAGTGCCGACAATCCCTGCCTATACGTTGACATTCTGTGGGCGTTGTATATGTACGTCCATCATCCAGTGTGGATTTTCTGGTGCCCAATATCTACAGTTCTGCTTATTGACAGAAAAAATTAAACAAAAAGTTGCTTCTTTTGAGAAAATTATACGACTTAAAAATTGCAGGTCGATATGACATCTTCGCATTGTTTCATAGAATTCAACATTTCGGTCAAAATCATCTTCATTAAATTCTACTACCAAATGAACTTTGTAAGATTGCCATTTGTTCTGCTTTTGCGATTTTAAACGAAAGACTGACTTATTCTTTGCTGCATTGCGATCTGACTACTTGAAAAGGAAGGATTTTCTTCAACTATTAATAAAACATCCAATTGTTTTTCTCCCGATATTGCTGTACGACCTGATTTATACAGATGACTTACATTACCAAAGTTTCTATATTTGGCCAGTAGCTTACTTATTGTTAATCTTCTAACAGATCGATCTGCGTACTTATTGTTTCATAATTCGCAAGCTTGTTCTTGTGTGCGAGTCCTATCTCCACGACCGGCCATAATTAAACTTTCAATACGTTGGGTTTCATTTAAATTCACCATTTATTATTTTTAAGGAATTACACCAGTAAATAGAGATTTTAAGTAAACGGCTTACGCCATCACGTAATTAATAGTTTATAAGGCATAATTGATATTATTTTAACTTGCAGAAGTAAATTATCTGAGTATTAAATTTTTTCCGTTTTTTTGCTTATATTGTAAAACGTGATAATCTGTTCATAATGCCATCAACAGAAAAATGTTAGAGAATAAGAAAATCTTCAAGATGAGTGCTTATATTTCTTAATTGTACCTTTTTTCATAAAGAATAGATAGAAAAACCGGTATAAACTGAGTGATTTTAAAAAATTTCATAACTGGATTAGCTGGAACTTTAATCTTCCTCCTAATGATAGTTTATAACGGTGAGATTAATAAGATTACAGAATGATATTGTCCATTAAGTAGATCTTGCAGAATTGGAATTTAAATAATCAATAAAAATATTTTGCAGAACGTATCGTATTAACCAGAACAGTTCGATAGGGCTATGCAAAATATAATTTTAATGCTCATAAAATGCATTTGACTTTGTATATCAGGCATTTCTCTTATTGTACCGTAAAATGTATTAATAGTGCTTGTGAATTTTAGCTTGAACGACAGACCTTAATTCTCCTCAGATATCTTAACAGTGAAGGATCCAGTAAGAGGAAAAAACTAATTTAAATAATAACAGAGAAAACAGTATACCATTAACCTAATAATCTATTGGAAAATAGGCCAATATGCGCAAATAATAGGGTTGTAAATAAAACCTGATAAGCTGCTGAGAAAAAGAATATAAAATAATTCAATTTACTATAATATTTATCTCATGTCCGCACCTCAAGAAAATCCTAGATCGCCCCATGTGACTTGACAGCTATTGTCAGTGTACCGCTGGCTTGCTGTCGCATATTCGTACTCTAAACTATCTTTAGTATTTCCCGATTGGGCTAGCTTTGATAATAATTATTAATTATTTAAATTTCAGTTATTCAAGGACTACTTATTCAATGTATCAATCGTGAGCCCATGTAATTCTAACATCATAAAATATTGTTTTCACCATGATTAATATTGTTACGAAATTTTCCAAAGCCGACCCTGTTTCATTTCAGTACGACAACAATCGCTTTGAGATAAAAAAATGGTTCTCGAAAAGTGATGATGATTTTTGCGAGAATTTTCTATGCTGATTTTGTAAAGGAAGCAGGCCACGATCGCGAGTTCAGTTGGAAAGGACGACGAGCGTATCTCGAGTGTTATTGTGAATTAGCTGTTCTGTATATTTTGATGTAAATAAAGTTTTAGAAAAGTGAAAGTGAATATTAGTTTTATAATTTTAAAATTGAACCTACGGACTATATTGCAATTTGGTGTCAGAAGTGGGATTAAGTGCAGTTAAAATCATAATTTGATTTATGGAAACCCGTAGCATGGAAAAGTTGGACGAAACTACCAAAAAAATAGTCAAGCAGGTTACGGGGGAACTGGACGAGAAAATAGCACAGATTCTAGAAAAACGTGATAAGAAGAAAAAACAACATCAAGAAGAAATTCAACAAAGGTTAGTGAAATCTTTTGATGATAAATATAAAATAGAATTAGAAAATCTTGTCACTACGATGAAAAGCGAACAACAAAATCGGGTTTAGACGATGAAAAGCGAACAACAAAATCGTGTTAATACAATGAAAAGCGAACAACAAAATCTTGTCACTGCCATGGAAGAAAAACAACAAAATTTAATGGAAGGATTATTCTCGAAATTTGCAGAAAAACAAGGCCAAACTGAAGAAAAAAAGGCAACTACAATTTGAGCAATTAATGCAAATAATATCACAAGTTATTTAAACAGTTAATGAAAGATTGCAAATAGTAGAATCAGATATAAACGAGATAAACGACGACATAAAGATCCTAAAAAATAATGTGGAGGCCCTTGAAACCAAAGTAGATGACATCGATTCCATACAGAGCCAGGTGAAATTTGAAATCAGTGCTATTCAAAGTAAAGTAGAAACAGAAATTAAAAAAATGCAACAGGAGTTACAGCGAGGAAAATACCAGAACACCGTGAGTACCAAAGGTTCCGTTCGCAAACCACCCACATTTGATGGCGCAGCTCATCCTGGCCCATGTATAAACAATTTGAAGCCGTGGCTACAGCTAATGGATGGGATAACCAAGAAAAATCCATGTCTCTGGTAATTTCGTTAAATGGTCCGGCCCGAGAACTCCAAAGTATTCCAGTCGATGAACAAGGTAATTTTGAGCCAGGTATACCAAGTCCAACTGAGTGGAAAAACTCAAAAATCCGATGAAAGCCTCCAAGAATTCGAAGCAGAGATTAGACGGTTAGTTCACTTGTCCTACCCAGACCTGCCTGAGGAAACGAAAGACCAGTTGGCCACACAGAGTTTCATAAACGGCATCAGAGATGTGGAAGAACAAAGAAATTTAAGACTGAGTGGCGTCAAGAAGAGTAATGAAGCGCTACTTCGGGCTTTGGAAGTAGAGGCCGTCATGAACATGTCCAATCCTAGGATACGAGCAGTTTCTTTTAACCAGGAAGAGTCAGAGTCACCATTTCAAGCGTTGCTGGCTGGTCTGAACAAAATATTAGAACGGTCACAAAGAACTGGCACCAGAGGGGCATGTTACCGGTGTGGACGGACAGGGCACTTTCAACGTGATTGTCCAGTAAGGCTACCTGAACGATCACCGACCAGGGGTAACCAACAGAACAGCCACATGTCCAGGGACCGTCAGCCAGTCAGCATAAGGGGGCGAATGCTGACTGACCCTTCACCAGCCCCCAAAACATTATCCAGCCGGCGATTTTGCAGAGATAAAAGCATCCTAGTCATCAGAGGCACCATCAATGGGCGAGCAGTTACCATCACCATCGATACCGGCACAGCTGTGTCCAATGCCAAGTCTAGGGTTTTGAGAGCATCAGAAATTCGACCAGTTACCAATAACATCCAGCTCAGAACAGTCACCGACGAGTCCATGTCAATACAGGGTGAGGCAGATGTCGTGCTACAGATAGGGGACAACATGATCCGGCATAGGGTCCTGGTACCGAATATTGAGGACGATTTTATACTGGGAATGGACCTAATTAGCAAGCATGGATTTATGTTCGACCCGAGACATGATGTTCTTCGGTTCCTAAATGAGGAATTTGTATTGACACGGCCCGTCAACAGATCAGTCACCTCCATAAAAATTCTGGCAAAGTTTTCAGCTAGAATTCCCGGTCGAATGGAACAGATTATTCATGGGCAGCTAGACAGCAATCCTGGGAGCTGCGTTGGAATGGTGGAGCCCGTACACTCAGCTCATGACTACTTAGTTGGACGGGCTATAATTAAAACCGGATGAGATATACCAATCAGAGTCCTGAATTTATCCAACAACGACATCAGCATTGCCAATGGTCAAGAGATAGCTTGTTTCGAGCCAGTAGAAAACATCATCAATTGCAAAGAAGGGTACCAGACGTCGGTGATGGAGACAGGGCCCAGTAAAGAGTTCCTGCAACAGTTTGCTGACTATTTGACACACCTGACGCCACAGGACCAGAAGAAAGCCAAGCAATTTATCACAAAGCACTGGCAAATTTTTAACAGTTAAGAAGGAACCACCGGTCGCACCAACATCATACAGCATCGAATAGATACCGGAAAGCCTCAACCCATCAGATTACCACCTAGACGACTACCATTGGGGCAACAACAGGCAGTCGAGGAAAACATCGAGTCCATGTTACAAAATGGAGTTATTGAGCCATCCATCACCCATGGTCTGCTCCCGTCGTGCTAGTTAAAAAGAAGGATGGAACCACCTGATTTTGCGTCGATTACAGAAAGCTGAATGACGTCACGAAGAAAGACAGCTATCCACTACCCCGAATCGATGACACTTTGACCACACTAGCAGGCTCCCGCTGGTTCACCACACGAGACCTAAAAGGTGGATATTGGAAGGTTGGTCTACACGCAAACGACAGAGAGAAGACAGCGTTCTCCACCAGTAAAGGGCTGTTTCAGTTCACGGTCATGCCCTTTGGGTTATGTAATGCACCCGCTACATTTGAGAGGCTAATTGAGTATGTACTGAGCGGGTTAACATGGAGGACGTGCTTAGTATACCTCGACGACATTCTAGTCATGGGTCAGACATTCGACGACCATCTGAAGAACCGTGGCGAAGTATTCTCCAGAATTAATAATGCCAACCAGAGACTCAACCCGAAGAAGTGCTCCTTGTTCCAAAAAGAAGTAGAGTTTTTGGGCCACGACGTGGCCGAGTCAGGAATCCGCACCAACGTCGACAAGAAAGAAGCCATCCGTTATTCGCTAGTCCCAAGAGACAAGCATGAACTCCGAAGCTTCTTGGGCCTCTGTTCATACTACCGGCGTTTTGTTGAGGGATTTGCAACCATTGCCGCCCCTCTACATCGGCAGACCACTGAGAAAGAGACCTTCCATTGGAATCAGGATTGCGAAACATCATTCAGGCAACTGAGGGCAGCACTATGTTCCAGCACAATCCTAGCCTTTCCTACACAGTCCGGCAAGTTCATCTTAGACACCGACGCCAGCAACACAGGTTTGGGGGCCGTCCTATCCCAGGTGCAAGAGTGCGAAGAGAGGGTGATCGAGTACTACAGCCTTGGATTCTCGAAACAGGAAGGAAATTATTGCGTCACCAGGAAAGAACTTCTGGCAATAATAAGGGCTGTAGACCATTTCCACAAATATCTTTATGGTCGTCATTTCTTAATCCGGACAGATCATGCTGCCCTCAAACGGCTGCTGGACATGAAGACACCGGAAGGACAACTGGCCAGGTGGATGGAGAAACTACAGCAATACGATTTCAAGGTGGAACACCGTGCCGGCTGTTTGCACAATAATGCCGATGCCCTATCCAGAAGACCCTGTAGAGCAGAATGAGGACATTGTCTGAAGACGGAACAGCGAGAGGGTATCTCCATCAGGCAGATCCGAGTGCAGGCCAATGAAGACTGGACAACGGAACAGTGCATCCAGGACCAAATGGCTGATCCAGGCATCGAACCAGTCTTGTCACTCAAAACGAGAGGGGCACCCAGGCCACGTGGGACGAGGTAGCTAGATACTCCGGCGTGCTGATATGGGCTCAATGGGACTCTCTAAGAATAGACAATGGAATGCTCTAGCGAGTTTGGGAAAGAGCCGATGGACGAGAAACCAAGTCCCAACTGGTAGTTCCGAAGAAAAAGGTACCAGCCATCCTGACCGAAGTACATGATGGAATTACCGGAGGCCACCTGGGCATGAGTAAAACCCTAGACAAAGTTCGCCAGCGGTACTACTGGGTGAATTACTTCGAAGACGTCAGAGCTTGGTGCCGCAAATGTGCCACTTGTGCAGCCAGTAAGGGCCCGAAGACCCGGACCAAGGGCAGAATGCAACAGCACAATGTGGGCGTCCCATTTAATAGAATTGCCATCGATGTCGCCTGTCCGTTTCCCGAGTCTGAGAGGGGGAACAAATACATTCTGGTCGCAATGGATTACTTCAGCAAATGGCCTGAGGCATATGCGATACCCAACCAAGAGGAAACCACGGTAGCGACGGTGCTAGTAGAACAACTATTCAGCAGGTTTGGCGTCCCGATGGAATTACATTAAGACCAGGGGCGTAACTTCGAATCGAATGTATTCCAGATCTGCACGATGTTGGGGATCAGGAAAACGAGAACAACACCATTACACCCACAGTCAGACGGAATGGTGGAAAGATTCAACAGGACCTTGGAACAACACCTATCCAAGGTCGTCAGCAATAACCAGCGTGATTAAAATGAGCATATCCCCCTATTCCTGTTGGCATATCGCTCTGCCGTACATAATAGTACAGGCCTGACCCCAGCCAGGGTCCTATTCAGAAAGGAGCTGCGATTACCCTGCGATTTGGCATTTGACTGCCCCGAAGAACCTCCCCAAGACATCCACGATTATGCCGACCAGCTCCGACATAACATGCTGGCAATACACGAATTAGCCCGAACGCAGATGTTGGACACCAGTGACCGGATTAAGATGCGACACGACCTCAAGGCCAATTCAGTCGGGTTTCAGGAGAGGGACAAAGTCTGGCTGTACAACCCCCAACGGAGCAAGGGTAAATCCCCAAAGCTTACACCCGCCTGGAATGGTCCATACGAGGTGGTCAAGAGGCTTAATGACGTCGTCTACCGGATCCGTCGAAACCCCAAGGCTAAATTGAAGGTGGTTCATTTAGATCGACTCGCTCCCTACCATGGAGAGGATGTTTCTGATCGGAACGATCAGAATTAAAGGGGGGGGGCATTGTTACGAAATTTTCCAAAGCCGACCCTGTTTCATTTCAGTACGACAACAATAAAAAAATGGTTCTCGAAAAGACTCGGCACCTGTAGGAGTGATGATGACTTTTGCGAGAATTTTCTATGCTGGTTTTATAAAGGAAGCAGGCCACGATCGCGAGTTCAGTTGGAAAGGACGACGAGCGTATCTCGAGTGTTATTGTGAATTAGCTGTTCTATATATTTTGATGTAAATAAAGTTCTAGAAAAGTGAAAGTGTATATTAATTTTACAATTTTAAAATTTAATCCACGGACTATATTGCAATATTTTTGTGTTAGTTACCACAAAGTTATCAATTTTTAAAAAAATCCACATTTTACCAGTTTTTTTGAGTTTCCAGGTTAAAGAGACGCATATTAAGAACGATTTTTAATTCTCTACAACTTTCTATTGACGGAATTACAATTCCTTCATTAGTTTTCATTATATAAGAACAAAACAAAACAAATTCTTATTTTTGCCGGTTATTATTCATTAAATATTTTACTCTTTAAAATTGTCTGTTAAAACCGTATCAATATATCTCTATAAACAAGTACTGATGTGATGGTATAAGCGAATTGCTGTTGAATTTTATGTCCGAAAAGGAGTTCAATTTTGCGCTATAGACTGGTGTAAATCAAAATTACAGTTCAAGTCTATGAACTATCAATTTTGACATTTGTTATCATAGGAGTGCAAAATCGAAGTAAAAATGAGCAAAACATCGATCTTCAGTACAACATGAAAGGTAGAGAAAAACGTTTTTTTTTTCAAAAAAAACCAACACTACTGCAGTGTTAACTAACAAATTTTGAAAATCGGATTGCTTTCAGTCAGCTAGTAAATGGTGGCCAACTTGAAAACTAGCTCAGAATTTGTTAATTCTTTCGTTACATTTTTACCTTTCTGTTGATTTTTTCGGTTTAGGTGAATAAAAGACACTTTTTTTCTAAAAAAACTTGTTATCTAACCGATTTGAAATTTGAAACTCCAGTATGTAGAATTATTAGATCTTTCAAATTAATATATCAAGCATTGGAGTTTCCATTAAAAATATTGTGTTTGACGTCATACATAAGAAATCTGTGTATGTTCAGATTTTCACATAATTAAATTAAGGTTGACATGTCCGAGGGTTTTTTCTTCTTTTATCTGTATAGAATTTATTTAGTATGGTATATAACAGATACAATTTCAAGATTAACTACTCTATATTGTTTGTGACAACAACGGGATATTTCAGCCAATAATATATAAACCCAAACACAGATATAACTTTATAATACAACTAGTAAAACACACGTTTAATGAACGTTTGTTTATGAACGCTTTATACCCAAATTATCTCATTAGATTTACGGAAAATAGTTATTTTAATATTTAATGAAAATTTAGAGCACCTGTTGGATTTAATTTGTTTCAAATATGGAACTAAACAATTTAGTTATTACATATTATCAGAAAATAATTTGTTATAAATCTCCTTTATAAATTCAATTATTCAATTACAGTAAATGAATTCCAAAAAAATGAGCTGCGTTAAGAGACATTATTAGTGGATATTGGGAAGTCAAAAGCCCTATGTACTAATAGTATCTTTATAAATATCACAGTCTTCATGGGAAAGCCAGTTTCATTTGTGTGCTATGATATATTAATTTCTTTGCCATCCGTCGATTTTTAGCATACGATTCCAATCCTGCTAGCCAAATGTTTTGGTTTTTAGATGCAATCTACGTATATTATTTTTTTCTTGAAATAAAACGACTTTTAGGATTATTTTGTTGGAAATACTAATAGATTATGCAACCAGTACAAAATGATATGAAACAAATCATATAATAATTTCAAAATGGCATAGAAAAATTCAGCAATATGAAAAAACATGTGAGTTAATTAAAAAAGTTTCAAAATTAGAATATATACACGACCAAAGTGAAAATTGACATTAAATCATAATAATAGCCATCGAATAACTATTATAAGTAGTTTGAAAATAGAAATAATTTAGTAAAAGTTCAGATGTTTAAATGATCATCGTCTTTTGTTTAAATTTTATATTTTATACCATGTGATTAATTGCATCACCAGTCCCTTTGCTACTGTTACAGTTTAATAAAAAATTTGGTAATAACCTTTAGGTTTGTCACATTCAACACAGTTAAATCTTCGGTCATGTACGCCCAGAAATAATGAGAGTACAGTTTCGAGTAGTTTTTCTTAGAGATCCACTAAGTGTTACTTTTTTCTCCATAATGTTATTGTAGAATAAATAAAAGATAAAAATAGTCGGTTGTAGTCCTATTTTTTTATTAATTTACTCACTCATCTAGCATGTAGCTTTCTGAAAGGAAATATAAAATGTTATAATAAAGCAATTATAATTTTATTATTCTTGGCTGCCTCACACAAATGAGATGATTACTTTATAGACGTTCATCGGTAATATCTGTATATTTTACCAGATATTTGGAATACTTTCTACATATAAAAACATCTCATGGCCTTAACCTACATATCCCACAAAAATATTCAGCACATCTAATTAGTCGGTAACCTATATTTTTTAACCAAATTTCGAATGTCGAGTCTGACTTTTTTGTTTGTAAAAATGATGTTTTGGAGTACACAACAGAACAATACCGCAATTTTATGATGTACTTAAAGCTGTCCGACACGTGAAAATGAAGCTACTCAGAAGTTTCAGATATATGGTAATAAATAAACAAAAGAGGTTATTTACTACTAACTAACTCTAATATCTAATATAAAATCTGCTGGCTGATGAAAAGTGTAAGTTTTATATTACATTTTTCACCCACAAGGGCTCTTTTTCAACATTACACTTACATTTTTCGGTGTAATGTGATTGTATTTTAATTTTATCAATAATATCGAAATATTTTTTGTAGTCTAGATGCTTAATAGTAAAAACATAAATTTATAGGTATATTGATTTTTAAACTTTCACATTTTTGCTGTTGGAAAGATTTTTCATTGAATCGTAATAATTTAAATTAATAAAAGGGGGCAAATAATTCCAAGGCTGAACTCGGAACATTCACCTCAATCTCACTTTCTCCCAAGGGTTTGACTCGGCAGCAGTGAAGATTTATTAGGTTATTCTCCTTTTCATGGCTATCTCAGGTTTTGCTTAACCGAAGGTAAAAAGAAAACATGCAGAACTACGTCTTTCGGTAATAATAATTCATACGAACTCAGCTCATTTTCTGAGGTATTTAAACTTTAAAAATTTGCTTGGAGAATTGTATATGTTACATTTAAATACATAGTTTCTAAGCAAATTTCATTGTTTAACAGATAGATAATTGGGCAAATATAAATTGTTATAAATTTACTTTACCGACGTATAAAACACGAAAAGGTTACGGACCAGATTTTTTTGCTATTTTCTGCCGTTATTGATGAATTTATTGTAAAGTGGCTGTCCAGAGAAAACGTCGGTTTGTACCTACTGATAATTTGTTACTTGAATATGGTATTTACTTATATTTCCAAAAGCACTTCTAGTTTGTCAAACTAAAGGCAGCCCTAAATACACATTTAACGATTTTCTAGAGACTACCGCTACTGCAGTTAACTCTTAAATTGCATTATAGATATTGGCCAATGAATACAGTCATTGACAGGAGACTAATTTGTTGCCTGAAGATGGCAGGTGTTTCTATTTCCCCAACCCTTAGTGCATTGTGTTGCAGTCGTTTAGAAACAGTGACAACAGAGATTGATTGCCAGATATAGGAGTCGCATATATTTCCGAGCGCCCTGACTCAAGTCACGTCACGACGCTGCGACTCATTTTGCGGCTGCTATAAGGTTCTATTTTTCTACATATGTACAACTACTCAAAAATCAAATTTACCCTTGAGTATCCCAAAGAGCTCAACAAGGTTTGTAGAACTAATACGCAGGCGGAAATAAGTGCATTTGACTACAAAAAGATCAATATTATATTGTAACGAAATTTCCTTAAGCCGGCCCTGGTTTCATTTCAGTACGATACCGATCGCTTTTAGGAAAATAATTGTTCTCAAAATGTCTCGGCAGCTGTAGAATTGATGATTGATTGTACGAGAATTTTCGATGCATGTTTTATAAAGGAGCGATCCTTAACCGGAGCAGTCAGTGAGACAGCGACAACGAGCATATATTGTAATGTTATTGTGATCAGCTGTTCTGTATAAGTTGATGTAAATAAAAGTACTAGAAAAGTGAAAGTGAATATTAGTTTTTAAATTTTAAGTTGAACCCACGAAATATATAACAATATTATACTGCCCTTTCACGAGAACATGATAAAATACATAGTTTATTTGATGGAACCTTATTTTATGACATTTCATTTTTGAATCACATCATTAACTATCAGAAATTGTTATATATTAAATATGATGATTTATCGTTATTATATTTTACTTTTTATTTATATAGTAATCGTATAAGATATACCTTATATGTATATATATTATGAAAAACTTGTATAGCTTTAACTACTTTAGTTGACAAGCAAAATATTCAAATAGCATTAGCAATTTAGCAAATACCTGCAAATTAATAGTAGAAAAACAAAATAGAATGAAGACATATTATGAAAACATAATTTAGTTAATCAAACAGTTCATAAAGTAATATTGAAGTAATTAGGCCCACGTAAAATTAGGCATAAAGCTGGTGTCATAACCAAAATGTGTATTTTCTTTAATATCCATTTGCAAACGCTGCATAAACTCTAAAAAGGAGAAATATTGTTAATATTGCATAAAAAGTCAATGCCAGAACCTAGCCTCCTTGTTCATAGCAATGACCGCGGAAGCCTCTCAGAACACACACACACATATATATATATATATATATATATATATATATATATATATATTTGTTTTTAAGTTTTCGCGGGCACTAAATGTTTTAGGTGGTTTCCGGGAACTCATCCGCGTAGTTGATAACTGATCCTTGCCGGGATCGATGGTAAAATGACGACGTTTCGGCAGAGTCACATCTGCCCTCTTCAGTTCGGTTCGCATAATTATAGTAGCCTTCTGCTTTCGTTTCTAGTTACTAGAATACTGTAAGCCTAGGGAATCTATTGAAATAGAAAACGTAAAACAAACCTTAATAAACGGGACGATACGCAACGCCTCCCACCCATTTGGAGAGCTACACTAACAGACCGCCATATTAGCATTAAAACAAAATCTCCAGAAAAAAAGAAGAAATAACGCGAATACTTTTTTTAGACCCAACAATATCGCAATGACAAGCGGACCCATAACCCATCAAAGGGCAAGAGCTCTGATTGGCCAGAGCCCCCCCGGTCAATAGCATAAAAGCAGTGACGCAAAGCAGCAGCACATCAATATGTACTACGCTTAGTGAGTGACAACTACTACATCTAAGGTCATGCTGAGTATGTATGAAGTACATTATTGCAGTCTCATGCTATTTACATCATCCGGACGGCTGTTCCCGAGTTTAGCAAGCCTTTCAAAGCAAATATGAAATTTACATTTACTTTTCATTATTCGTTATTTTTATTGTAGCGCAATTGATGAAAATTCCCAAGTAGAAAGTATATCTTCGTCTTGTATTCAAGCGTATATTAAGACCTTTAAAGGGTTCCGTTTACCTTCGAATTTACATGGCTGTGTTTCTGATCTAGGAATGAGAAGGGTGCTGCACTAGCACATCATACAATTTTGAACCTCTGATGATTTGTTTCACTGCGAGTTCCATATCGTTATTCAATTCGCCTTTAAATATCTAATTGCATAAATCTAACGTCTGAAGTACATAAACATGTTTTATAGACTTCAGTATTTTGACGGTACTGAGAGGTTTACCAAATAGAAAAAATAAATTGTCTTGCATTCGAAAGTGTGTAGCGTCTCGAAAGGCTACTGATATTCGCTTCAAACTGACAACTATGGACCAGTGACAATATTGATGATTCAGTATCACAAAATTATTTTCTAAACACAGTTTGGTTGCGTGTTTATGAGATCACAGATATATTAAATTCAAGTATTTCCTTTCGTTCTCCATCCAATAGTATTTTGCAACGAATTGCATTTAGTAATATGTAAATGTGTCCCGTATAGCTTATTGCAAAATACTCAACTCATTTGCGCGACATTGCCTAGCGAAAATGGCTTTGAAAACAATATGGTATCCAATTTATCTTCGTAACACTGTGGAAGAAAGCAACAATATTTCCTTACCTTATTTATCTGCCTGAGATTTTTTTTTAATTTTGTCTATACCCCTAAGTTTAATGCTCCCTCCATGTACATTCTTATAGGCGTATAGGAATCGTCGCTGCATGACGAATCTTCAAGGCGTCTATGACGAGGAGCTCCCTATGCAGTCAGCCTTAGACATGTTTTATGTATCTCAAAACTTCATATGCGATATTATCTATATGACACCAGTACCGATATTTTTGTTTCAATATAGGGAATTATTATATTGAGAGTTTTCTTGCAATACTTGGATACCCACTTGGGTGTGTATACCAGTATCGATATTTGTTCGTGATTTTCGAATTTTAGATACTCAGGTGGCATTAACCCCTGTTAAATTAGTAGTTTGCTCCTATTTTAGGTTATCACCGGGTTAAATTCATATTTTCTCAAATTTTAGGGTTCTCCCCGGCTCCCTTCTTCTTTCGATACCTGTAACCTTTGTTTCGATACTACTGCCGATACCGGCATCGATACTTTTATTTGGATACATTCTTTTAAAATTAAGGAACCATTTCTGAATACCCGCAGTTTTATAAACCTAAACAAATATTTATATTATGAAGTTTAATGTGTTTTCAGTGCAGTTATAATGTTTTTTCCTCACTTGTAAATGTTTCTCGTTATTAAACAATCTTTGTCTGATTCTTTATACATATTCTTAAAAAATAGCATAACTTCTTCTGATACCTGGTATAATTTTACAAGAGGTTTTTGAAAAGTGTTGAGTACAACTGTTTATAGACGTCTTCAATAGGTATTATATTTCTTTTTGTTCAATACCAAGTCGCCTTGATAAAACATACACAAATAATAATTTTGTTCCTGTATTTTCGATACAGATCCCTTTTACAACATTATTCTATTACAGTTTCAATATTTTCTATAGTTTTGCCTTCTGTTTCTCTCTTAAATGACCTTCCCTGTCGAGTTGCCATTTTAATTTCCAGTAGTAACCCTTCGTAGTGTTTATCCTGATATATTTTTAGTAGGATCTACTTCTACCAATTTTTACCGTTTTTACTTTTGCCTTCTGGGCAGCTTAGTTTACCGGTATCCCTTTTTTGATGTAATTCTTTTGAACAGAAATGTTTATGGCTTATAGTTTATTGTCATGAAGGAATTTGATTCTGTGGCGCTTCTCTGTGCGTAGGGCTGAATTATATGTAAATAGTGTATTCTGGTGAAGTGAGAATTATTTATGCGAGTTAAATTTCTATAACTTCTGTGCTTTTTGTACACTATTAATCTAACCCCTCGTACAAAAGTCTCTTCTGCTACGGAAAAAAATATATCCGGGGTTTACTGCAACTTAATTTTTTCCTGTTTTTCACACTTTTACTCTGAAATAATATGGGGTAATAGAACCATAAATTGTTAATCTAACTTAAAAAAGTGAAACCGCATTATTGAACACACCTCATAATGTCGCATTAGCGTGGAACAGTTTTTCAAATTTTGACGGCCCTATTGGAATTAAGCTATTTCTGAATTTTCTACTTTATCCTGCCGTCATGATATCGAACGGAAGCTTTTAAACAAAAAGAGCAGAGTCAGACCTCACGCTGGCTTCTCCGTGGACTACATGCAACCCAATCAGATAAACCAAAGGTCAGGTATTAATCACTTCGGTAAACAATTCCACTCTCATTAATTATTTTTAGTTCAATTAAATTACAGTTTGGCTTTAATTTTCGTAATAGATACTGGTCAATTTTAGCATCTTAACGTCTCACTGCAAAATATTATACGACTTTATTTCTTAAATTTTCAGTATATATCTTTAATTTATTTTGAATGGGATATTATTTATTATCCCTTTTAATCCCAGAGGAGTGGTTTTATCTTTGTTTGTATATACCGCGAAGTAGTTGTTCTGAAATGTTTGAACCAAATTTGATTCTAAATTACAATTTGTTTTAAATTTCATATGTATTTCTGACATTCGTCATTTTTGCCAATTTTCATACATTTGATATTTTTGATATTCTAGATACTTTGGAATTGTTTTCAACATGTTTATATTATGAACAATTCTCATTTATTCAAGTTTTATCTTATTTACGCCATTTATTGGATTTTTTGTTGAAAACTGTATGATTATTGTCTTTCGTGAGTAATTTTTGCATATTTGTTATTTATTTTTCACATTCTTTATCTTGAACATTTGCCACTCCTCATATTTCTGTCACTTTTTAAATGAACGGAGTTACAAAATACCGATACCTTGTTTACGGTTTAAGATTCATCACAGGTAACGAGATAATATATATATATATAAGGAAGAATTGGTCTAGGTTGAGCAGCATACTGTAACTTAAATAATCAGTGTGTGTTCCCAGTTGTGACGTATGAGTCCGTGACACTGTCGTTTACGAAAAAGTGCGTCAATAAGCTACCAAAGAACAAAATATAAAGTTTAGTATTAAAAATGAAAAATGAGAACCTTATAAATAATATAGAAAAACCTCATAGAGAAAATGTTTTTAACATATTTTGGCATTGATGAAGTTTTTGAATTTTAAATTTTTTCAAAGTTTTTCTTAAATTTGTTTTATATTTACGACGTTTTCTCGGTTATTTACAAGCGGTCAATCTGGCAGTGTACCTTCCTAAAATATTTTCGATCCCACACACCTTATAGTTAAATATTTGCAAAAACATGTCTCTACTCATTTAAATATCACAGAAAAATAATTAATTTTTCTATAAAAAAAATTACCCCACCTGACTCCTAAGGCATAATTAAATTTTCACAGATAGATTAACTTCTGTTCAAATTTTTTGAGAAGAAGAAAATTTATACGAATTTTCAAGAATATGATCGTTTCTAACTGAGAGTTTTTTTATAATTTATTTATTGTAAAATGACTGGTGACAATTCGATTAATTTCACGAATAAACTTTTAAGATTTATACTAATTTACAAACTTACGTATGTCACTGAATAAGAGACATATATTTTTTTAATAATTTAATTTTTGGAAACTGATTTGTCATGTTTTCTATTGAATCAACAAAAGTAAACACTTACATGTGTATTTAACCATTTGGTTGCAATACTGTGGCAAATTTATCAACTGCACAGTAAATAAACAAAATGCTTTCCAACATTATCAAAAGAAGGGACATTTAAAGCAAAAATAATGTATAGGTTCAACAGAGTCGACACAGAAATGATGGCAAAATGGATTTAATTTACGTTCCTTCATTTAGCCAAGACCGTAATAAATGAATTACTCCGGAAGGTTTTGGATCGGTATTGCCAAAAGTAATGTCATATTTATTTGTTTTGAATTTAATATTTTCACGTGTATGGTTTAGCTTACATAGCTAGATATCAATATTAAATTGACCAATTTTCCATAGACTTTTTCAGTTGTGGAGTTTTTTATGTTTACGAAATATAAGGGTGAAAATGTTAAGCATGGAATAAAACATTTAAAAAAATATCAACCGACTTCCATGTAGAAATAAACAGTTACTTATCTACTACTTCATCAAACTTTTGATTGTTGCTTGGCACCGACATCAAAAATATACATGCTAGGTATGTCTGAAACATCAATAATGTCCTGTTTGAATAATTTTGAAACATATTGTTTATCGATACTAACTTTTCGAGATTTTTCAATCCATTGAACGCAAGACAATTTATTGTTTCTAATCGAGAACCTTCATCAGTTGCGCTCCCCTCAACAGATTGAATTCTCGAATAATTATTTATTTATATAGTACTTATAACTGAATTTAATATTTTATCGCGAAATGAATTACGACATCCAGGAGTTTCAGAAAAATCTAGCTCACACAGAATCGGGAGTCTTACTGTGTGTAACGCCATTTCCCTGTGATTCCAAGGATAGAAATCACACGAAAAAATTCGTAGGTTTACTAAAATCAGTCAAAGGAACTACGATACTAACTTTTCTTTGACTGCATTTAGTAAGCCTACTATTTTTTTTCCTGTGATTTCTATCCTAGGAATCACAGGGAAACGGCGTTACACACAGTATGACTCCCGATTTGGAGTCTCTGTGAGCTAGATTTTCCTGAAACTCCTGGATGTCGAACCTCATTTCGCTATAAAATATATTGTTTGTCAATTTATGGACGACAGCGTAAAAGAGCAATATATGATTTTATAGAATATAAATTCCAGAAGTGCCTCAATTATCCTAGTCACCAGTTGTATGTATGTTAAAGAATTGCAGTGAATGTTAATGTAGGGTAACAACAACTATTATTGTGGTAACTCTACTTCCTCAGATCGACAATAACCACCCAACTGCAGAGGGACTAGCACCATGCTGTCCAAATCACCTCATCACTCATACATACCCTATCTCAGCTCTGCAACAAATCATTCTACTACTTATATCAAAATTTTGTATTCGAATTTTCATGCAACTAAAATGGTGTTTTATAAACTAAACACATCTTTTCCGCGTTCAATAAAAATCAAATCTATATTTGTGAATGACTCTTGGACGCCTACCACAAAAATCACTTTAACTAAATGGATGCACTAAATTTCGATTAAATTTCAACCCGAAATCTACTCTAATACCACTTCACACTATTGTGACAAGTTCCAATATGCACCAACAAGCTGCCGTATTGTTAACATCACTTGAAATTCAGATCATTTTCAAGCACATTCACACCAAACACGATGTCGTAGAATGTGTAATATGCATATATATGAGAATATCTGCTTCACTGTTTGTTGTTTAACAGAGATCGTTTCACCTTTTGCTTATAGCAGCGACAGGGATGAGAATTCCAATTACGCGTCGAACCATCAATGTTGTATAGCAGATAAATTTGGAGCTTGTAATTTCGCGATATCGGGAAACACCTTAGTAGCTCCTGGAGATTCTCATTTGATAAACTTCATTATGGTTGTAAGGAATAATGATCAGAGATAAGAAATATCGTGCGTTGAGGCAAAATGGAAATTTAACGGGTCAAATTGCCTTAGTAAATATTAAGTACCAATTTGTGTCATATGTGGATTTAAGTATTTGTTCCCACATTTCAAAAAAAATCTGCATCTAGCTTTAACTGTTAGTTATTGTAATCCTTAAATATAACTTTTAACATATAATATCATATTCTTCATATTTTGTCACTGACAATTTCTCTACAAACTTTCTGTATGGAATCTACTCTAAACTCATCAGTTTCAAGCGTATATTATCAACCCATGGTAAACGAATTTTTCTTAGTTTTTGGTCATTTGGTTATTTAACTTAAAATTTTACGTTTCGACCAAATTTGTCCTTTTTCAAACATGTCAGTCAATTATGATTATTATATAAAATTTAAAATTACTTATAATAGACATCCATGTAAAGCATACTAATTTATCTCTTGAGCACTACATTTCCATTTAAAATCACGGATCACACAATTGATATCTGACTCCCATCACAGTAGTATTTAAATGGCAAAGTCAATTTTTTAAAAATCTGTTCCGCTAGCTTGTGTGAATATCGTATCGTTTTCATTTTGTCAATTTAATTTTAATTGTTAATTAATCACTCACATTGATAATAGAAAATGTTGGAAGTGGCATTTAAGGGATATTCGTCATAGCGCCCGCTCTAGCAGTTTCGTCGCCCCCGGCAAATAGGCAAATTTTCGCCCTTTATGGCGCATGCATACTATGTGGATATATGCCAAATGACAACCTTGATTAACAATCGCATAACTGCATATTCCCTTAAGCAAACCATTTGGTCTTATAGACTTCTTTCGTTACGGCGTCAGATTTAGAACTGTCCCTACATTTCTTAACATCCTATAAATAGTGACAGATTACATTTTTCAGTCTATTCCATTCTCAACCCCGAAACTCACATCAGTTTCAACAACGCCGTGACGGATTTTATTGCTATATTTTATTCTTTCGATCTGCAATTTCACAAAATAAATCGATCTCTATACAAACCAACTAGCGATATGACTATTCTATTCTATTTGACTATTCCATTTTTTCCACAATATGCTTGCTAGGACAGCTGAGAATTAACCGAGGCTGCCAAAGGCCAACTCCGTCGCTTCCTCACTTCTACTTGCCAAGTGGCTCCTTTGATCTGACCGACACGCGCCGGTTCGGGTTGTCATGTTAACTGGCACTATATTGCTTACTGGCACAAGAAAGCAAAGCGTCCACATCACTCGTAGCTTTCCCGTTTGCCCTTGCCACTTGACATATCTCGACATAGTGAACAATACTTACTATCAGGCAGGTCGTTTGCCCCCTTAGTTGTATAATTTTTTTGTCAAAAAACATTAAGTCTTGCTGGTTCGGGCACAGTTTCAAATCACATTTATTTTCACTTAAATAGATTGTTCTAAATAAATTCTATAGACGCACTGAACAATACTGCGATATCACATGTGATTCGTTGTTACACTGAATAGAAAGAACCCAATTTTTCTCATTATACTCAGCTCCGCTACCACTTCGCTCGCCTCCGACGCAAACTAAAAAAATGACAATGAACTAGTGGATGTAAGAATAATAATTTTGTGATTATTAAGATAAGACAATACAGATCTTTTCGTTAGGGTTCATTTTCCGAACTGAGAGCTAAGAACAGTGCAGGGCCCTAATTCTTGAAATCATGCGATGCGACGAAAACGCTCATATACGACCTAAGAATAGTACACGATGATTGTGCTATCGAAGCCCGATTGGCTCTCTCGATAAAACTTCATTATTTTAGTTTATATTCGATTGACCTCATCATTCGTCACCGCATATTTTCCCAGGGGGCAACTATTCTTGCTCTTAAATGTTCTAAAGTGTTAACAGGTTTTGCCCCTTAAAAAGATCTCCATTATTGAGGCCTTCAGCAATCTATCCAACGATCAGGATAAACTATCTAAATGATTTCGGATATCTACACAGAAAGTAGGTGCTCTATCTTGCATATACCACATTCGTTTACCCAAGGCAATCGGTATATCTTCAAGCAACCCAGGTTGCACCTCTTCGAGAAGGCGTCCTGATATAACCAAACTAAGAATACCTTGAAGGTGCCACTCACAAAATTTCACAGTGTGCGAGGCCATATACGTCATACATTGGCGCTGTTTCCTCATTCCTATTATTCAAAAATGCGACAAAACTGGCTGGCAACTCACGTTCAGTCACAGTTATTGTTTTGGCATTGACGTTTGTACAAACGTAAATTATTTTTATGTTTTCTTGGGAATAACACCTCAAATGAAATAAAAAGCTGTATATTGAAAGAAAAAACCAAACGTTTAAAAGTCGATTCTGACTTCGTTGTCAGTGGCTTTATATAAGAATATGGCCCCAATAACATTTAGAAGACAAACGTAAATTATTTTGGGGATAACTAGATTTATGTAATCAAAAAGTTTTTGTGATATTAAGCAATTTTAGTTAATTTTTTTCAATCAAGAACGACGCATTCGACGAAAAAAATATTGTAAGAATTCTCGTTAATTATTGAATAAATTTGATTTCGTCCAGCCCATGCTCAAACGATGTCCACTCAATAGTCACCGAATAAGATTTTTTGCGATGTCACTCTCAAGTAGGAGGTATATTTGAGCTAAAAATATGCGGAGGACAAAAGAAAATCAATCGAACAAAGGACCCCGCAAATTTTAAATGGAAACTGGGTTTCACTCAATATTTCTGAAATTTTTGGAGTAGATTCTTCAGAGCAAGTGGATCAAACGTCTCCATGGGCAGTTCGCTCCAAGACGCTTAATTTTGTATTTACAGTGGTCTGAAATTGCAAAAAAAATAACATTTCGCAAATATAATATATATACACATAACTATAAAGGCGACTTTCACAAATACACGCAATTGTATATTTTTATATGCATCAATAAGCATCGTCTGGGACTCGTACGCATAGAAATACACATGCATATATACAGAGTATGTCAAAAGTCCCGGGGCGGCACGATATCTCGGCGGAAATGCATTTTCGGGAATGACTATTTAATGCTGACCATGAATTTGAGCCGTGGCTGTGAATGTCAAATCAAAGTCAATTTTTTTTAATAGGAACCCCATTTTTCAACACGGGTTCAGAAAAAGTGGAAATTTTCACGTCCGAATATGAGCTTGATCATAACTTTTAACTTGACCTTCAAGGTCTTTCCAAGGTCAAAGTTGCTTTTGTCATATGAACTGTCTATTTTATAATAGGGATTTCTAAAGAGCTGATAATTATGAGTAACAACGCTCCTTTTGCGAAGTTGGTTCATTGGGAATATCATATACATCTCAAATAGAATTAACATGTTCTGAAGTAATAAAGGGTGATCAATCCCATTACGAAAATGAAAAATGGAAAGAATCAAGTAGATTTCAACCACTTCTAATGACCTTTAATCTAATGTAGAGTTTCAAAAAAGCGTTATAAAATTATTATAAATGAAAATGTGTAAAGAATTAAATCCTAATGTTTTTTCCTAACAAATATTGATAATAATTAATTTTTAACCATCTTAAGAATGTACGATAATATTGTATCAACAAATGCTAAGTATTTTGATATTTGATAAGACGGATAGTAATTATAATAGTAATCGATCTGACTCCTGTTTAAAGCCGTTATCAACTTTTGTGCAGTAATAGATAGACATCACCTTAATTTGCAAGTTTTTTTAACAAGCGCAACATTAACGCCAAAATCTATTGACATATAAATAGATTAACCCTACAGTACGCGAAATTTTTTTGCATTAGTACGCGCGTACGGTCCCATAGACCGGTATATATATGTTGAATAATTATGAAGATATTGCACCAACAAGGATATATACATTTTCAACATACTGTAAATTTTGTGCTGTGAATTTATTTTTTATTATCAATAGTGTTTATTTATTTTTTATCAATAGTATCCAGTTACATAAATTAAAAATATCATAATTTTTAGGATACCTTTTATTAAATTGCAAAAATATCAGATAAAAATAAAAAATATTTAAAAAAATTCTGAACATTAAAAATATACATATAGCAAAAGTTATGAATGAAAAATCAAAACATTCTAACAAGCAACAAATAAAAAGAATGCAAAACAAGAAAATGGACACCAATTTTAACTTAAATTATTTTTACAGACAAATTTGGCATCTGAGGCGAATCCAACATTTGGTTAGGGAGGGGCAAATCAGGAAAAAATGCCCTGGAGAGGGGTAAAGCAGGAAAAAACTTGTCCAACAAAGAGGAGCAAATCAGAAAAAATGTTGGCGTAGGGGAGGTCAAGTCAGAAGATTTATGGGAAGTTTTGTGGGCTCACAGCAGATTTTCAGCTTCCTTCACTTATACTTTAAAAAAGAAGTTAGCGGATGTTAGAGGTTACACAAGAAAAAACAAACTATTCTACACGCGCCCTGTCTCAGACTCCGTGTTCGCATTACAATTTGTTTGTACTTTGTCTAAAGAACTGCCACTAAGTGTAGGCGCACGTTATTGTGCGTTATCAACTGTTCATGATTGAAGGCTTTAAGTGGGCCACCGGTCTGATACACCGTGCACGTGTACTGTAGGATTAAAACATTACCTACTTAACTCATGCTTAGTTTATATACTTAAACAACTGTGTGTGCGGTAACGTAACTACTATTAATAGGAGTCAAATCGAATAATATAATAATTACTATTCTTCTTATCAAATATCAAAATACTTACAATTTGTTTTATCACATATTATTGTACATTCTTAAGATCGAATTCCATCTTTAGAGCTTAATTATTATCAATATTTTTTGTCAGTTCTAAGTAAAAAAATTAGGATTTAATTCTTATATTGTAATTTATAATAATAAGCATTTTATAACGTTTATTTAAAACTCTACATTAGATTACGTTTTATAAAGGTCATTAGAATTTCTTGAAATATACTTGATTCTTTACATTTATCATTTTTATAAATGGATTCACTTCTTGTATCTTCAGAACACCCTAAATCTATTTGAGATGTATATTATATTTCCAATGAACCAACGTCGCAATGGGATGCATAGTTACTTAAAATCATCCGTCTTTCGAAATTCTATTTAATCATAGAAATTTAAGCAGTTCAGATATTTTGATGTTTCAGCGTTTACGTATTCCTGGAGAAAATAAATCAAGAGCTCATAGTTAATGAATTCCAAATACAGAGAATATTAATTATATTATAAAAATGTTAGAAAGGGAATTAATAATACACTGCTTTCAAGCCGAATATAAGAATCTTTTGTAATTAAGTATTCCTTGTGACATAAAGTTTTAATAGAAATGTAAGAACAAAAAAGTTATCGTTCTCTGCGGTATATTGTTAGGTAATTGTATAAAAGTACATAAAACTGGTCAATTGTTTGCCAATTTTGTTGAAGCAAATTTCACCAGTGGTTTGTTTTAAAAGTTTAGAAGTTTCCCATAGGGCATTACCAGATCTCTTTCGAAACGAAGTTCATTTAAAAGTAGGTTAATGCAATCTGGTTTCCACTGAATTGCTTTGAATTGCATTTTATTTTTTTTATAACCTCACTTTTCTATTAGCAAGTTTTAGAGAAGTTCTGCATTTTTTTGCACAATTTACGAGTTCAGGCATCACATATATTGGAGGTATAATTATTCTATCTATATAACTATCATAATAATAAATATGTCATAAAAATAATTGGAAATTATTTAACTAATGGTTTTGCTGTGACAGTATTCTATTAATACACAGTTTGCCTTAGTTTAGCCATAAGAGTACTAAAACCTGTTAGTTTTGCTAATAGGATAATATATAATAGTTTAAGCAATTATTTGGTAGCTACTGTACAAGAGTAACAAAGTGTAATCAATGGAGGACGATAAAGTCGACTAAAACGAGGCAGAATATTTATTTAGATTCGCATATAATTTTTTACAGATGACCAAACACAAAATTATTTTCCATATTTTCTATCACAGACTTAAATAGATAAATTTAAACATGGCTATATTGAATACACAGCGGTCATTACTAAACGAAGAAGTATTAATTAAATTAGGTTTGATCCTACTGAGACATTTGCACCAGCCTGTGCCCCTAGGAACATCTTGGGCAGCGGTTTAACAAGAATTTAAAAGTTAAGAGGATGTCAGACATCTGTGAACTATTTATTTATTTGACCCTATTTGTTAACTGTCAAATACATAGGCAAGCTCTAATTTTTGTAGTGATATATATGAAGATAATCAGTTCGAATGGATAGTTGAGAAGATTTTTCATTGTTTTATGAAAGATAGTTGTGGCATCTGTAGTTTGTATTTTTCAGATTTGTTAAGAAGTCTGTACAATTCAAACACTCCAAACGTTTCAGGTTCAAACTCAGAACCTGTTTTCAATGACAATAAGACTCAAAACAACTAAGTAGAAATAAAAAATTAAATTTAGAAATTCACAATTTGAAATTAAATAGAGGAGTGTATAGGTATATAAATAACAACAGATTGAAAACACTGTAGATGGGAGAATGCAACCATATTCAACAGCAAAAAAAAACGAATATGAGTATATTTCGGACAATGACAGATAGATCGTGCAACCACTGTTTAGCTGCTGGGGAGAGCTTGTTCAGTTGTTCTAAACCTCCATATTAATGGTGATGTTAAGCCGTTAAGAAAATTATCAGTTTGAGATTGGGTAACAATTTCGCAAGAATACGACGATTTATCAATGAAAATAATTATATTATAAAAGATAGTTGCTTCCCGCCGTCTGTTCTTCTATACATTTCCATCTTTTAAATTTCCCAAAGAATTTTAATGCAGTTCATCATTATACGCATCGTTTAATATTGCCTTGTTTTAATTTGTTTAAAATGACGACAAATTTTCAATCATTACGTCGCTGGTATACTCGCACGTGGGTTACAGCGTCTTGCTAATAACACTTACCTTATACTGGTACAATCCCCATAGGGACCACTTTTGTAAGGTTTAGATTCATACTTGGGCCCAGAAGGTGGCCCTGCGATCAGGCTGCAGGAAATTTTGTGTTCAACCCCTAAACAGATAAGCCGACTGTGAAACTTTTTTTTTGTGTTTGAATGAATACCTGTATCTCTCTGGGATTGTGTTCCAGGATTTTTTCTTACAACATTTGCAATAAAATTAAAGACCAATTTTTCTACTCCATGCGAAGTCAGGGCGAGCTAGTAAATTTATAAAAAAATTTAAAAAATTAGCAGAACATATTTTCACTAAGAAAAGTGAAAGGGCGTACAATTTTACATTTATGCTTTACCATGACCTTCGCTGACTATCAGAGCTTCAATTTTTGACATGGACAGGATTATATTCGAATGTACACACCCATGCGCGAGCCAGGAACTAGATTTGCCCTTCAGAAAATTTTACTGATGAGCACTTCCAGTCCCCTTGCCAGCCACCCCCTGAGACTTAACTCAGGTCCTCACGCTAACGCAGTTTTCCTTCTGCATAATCGCTGTCTTCTTGTTGGGATAGATTGGCTTTGGTTTGGTTCCGTTGCGTTACCTTATTGGTACTACAGCAACTGTCTTATTTGTGTTACGTGGCTCATTCTTTGCTATGATATATAGCTAATTGTACCCTTCTGTGAGCGTGCACGTTATCGTCGTTTGTTTTATAGGTGTGTATTCTTCTGTCTTCTCTTTGTTCGGTAGGTTGGTTTCCCCCCGGCTCCCCCGTTGTCTCCTGAAAAAAAGATTGTTATATACTTAATTTTTTACTTACCTGTCTTCTATCTCTAGGCTTTTTCGTCCTCTTCCCCTTCGCTAATGCAGAGCTGGTTCTTAGGCCGTTTGTATCTGTCAATAAATCTGGAGTCATAGTCGATTAATTGTCTTAGGTGAAGGTTTGGGAGCTGTTCCAGTTTGGCGTAAGCCTCTCCGGCCCTCCTCTTCATTTCTGCAAGCACTGGTTGGTGTCGTAAATCGTTGAAAATCACCGTGTTACGAACGAACCAGGGTGCGTCGACTGGGAGGCATAGGCAAAGGTTCTCCTGCCTTTGAATGGCATGCATGTTGCTTTTGCTGGTGTGTCCCCATACTATTGAAGGGTACGTCACCATTGACAAGATGACTGTCTTGAGGAGAGTCAGCTTGTTTAAGAGTCCCAGCTTACTTCCTCCTATTAAGGGGTAAAGTTTAGCACTGGCAGCCCGGACATTATTACGAGTCTCTTGGACATGCCTCCTGAGAGTCAACCCCTTGTCGATGATGACTCCAAGGTATTTGACTTCGTTCTTCTATGAAATTTGTCTGCCGTTGACGATCAGGTTTCCTGTCGGAACGATCGTGCGGCTTCTTCCGTTAACGAACAGAGCTCGGCTTTTGTCCTCGTTGATGGCTATCTTCCACTGAATTCACCATTTCGCTAAATTTTCAGTGGCTATTCAAATGAAGAATATCATGCCCTTTCCATGTGTTCTGTTAAAAATATGAGTTGCCCTTAAAAAATACAGAACCTTTAAATAACCTTGAAGGTCAAGGTCAAGATCAGATTAGAGCGCAGCATTACATAGTGAGAGAATAATTTTACATTTTTTATTGCAGACTTGATACAACTTAGTTCAGACTCTGTAGTATTACTAATTTATGTTTTTCGTATATATAGCAGTTATTGAACAATTCTAAAATTTTATATAGGTAATGATCAAATAAAGTTAATTTTTTGTTCTCTATCATTGTCTATCTTGTACACATATTATGCGACTTGTTTCGATGCTCATGTGTCATTTTCAACCGTTTACAAATCAATGGAAATTAAACAGTTAAAGTTAAGAAACTAAAGATATGAAAGGAACAAGGCAAAAATGCATTAATAAATGAAAAAATAAATAAATACAAATGAAACCGGAATGTAAAGTTTAAAACAACTTATAATGAGCAGAAAAAAACATTCTAAATCAGTAATTCAAACAACTTTTACGAGGGATAAGTTGGTCATTAAGTAATTAACCGGGAGAGTGAGTTTTTTAAGATTAAAAAATTGTAATTTGTTCTAAAAACGATGTCTGATAATAACAAACCATTTAGACTTTACATTCTAGTTTCATTTGTATTGATCTTTAATTTTTTAATGTACATTTGCGTTGTTCGATTCCTACCTTTAGTAACTTGAGTTTTATTAATATTTATATACATTTGGAAAGCCGGAATTAGTCACGTAATATGTGAACGAATCCGGTGAATTATTATTTAGGTAGTTTATACCTTTACTTTCAAATTGATAACTACACTTTAATAAAGTCAATAACGGAAGACAAATTTGGAAACATATAACAACTTTATTAATCTCCGTTCCTCTGCTACACTGTAATATCATCGGAATAAATTATATTGTGCTTTCACTTCTAGCAAGTGTCGTTCTTCAGTGCTGAAAGAGAAGGCTGTTTCAATCTGTACCAATCTGACATTTTTTTACTGATTTGATTTATACTTATGTATTTTTTGTACTCTTAAAATATAAAAAAATCAAATCAATCCCTGAATGTTCTTGAAAATTAACACATTGCAGTGACTATTTTACAATTTAAGCTATTTTATCTTCTTCCAATATACAAATATATGTTCCAAGAGTATAAATGTTTGCTCTTTATTTAAACTTACCTACATCTGTCCTAAAAATTACTAAGTTTTTTTGAGAAATCAAGAGAACATTTTTCGTTACCCAGTGGAAGACGCATTTACATATATACATTCATTGACTTGCTCTATTTACATTTACATATATTTTATAGGTCAAATTCTTTCCTGCTATGTGAATCATTCAAGAGTTTCTGAGTTGGAAAACTTTCCAATCGATATTAAGCGGTAGTATTAGTTCAGATACTTTAAGTAAACACAATTATTATACCTCCATATAAAATGTGTAGTAAAAATTTCAATATAGTATTAACATGTAAATGTATTCATTGTGTTAGTTTGAATACCATCATAAAATTGATTAGGCACCATGTATTGAGTAATTGTAGTATTTACTACCTTAGTTACCGTTTAAAACTTTTTGCAGGTTTTGACTCCTATTTAATGCACTTCCTTTATATTAACTATTTGCAGAAATCGCACATCAAAAGAATGTTTAATTCATAAACACAAAGTGCTTAAATACGTTATTTCGTCCTTAAATGAATATAATTTGGAAAATTACATTTAGGTTGTAAGGAATTTGGTTATTTGTTATGATGTTTGGTTTTCTGCATAATGTATTTCAGTTTTGAGAACTTATCGTGTTCCAATTTCAAACTACACTCAGCTTTTGGATATTATGATCGATAAAGAGGTTCGCGGAAATTCTCGCGAATTTATAACAGCTTTTGAAGGGAGACAATTTACATTCTCAATAATGGAGTTTTATTAAGAATATTCCAACACATTTACCTATAATATCTTTAAATAGAATATGTAGTCATTTTAACATTATTACAAGGCGACACATGTATCTGAAATTTCCATTTGTGTATTGTAAATCACAGTCACAACATAAATCCTATAAAAGTTTGTAACCCATAATCACTTATGTCTAAAAATATGTTACGCATTAATGTTATTAACAGAGTATATAAATATTCTTCGTTGCACCATAACATACATAGTAACTGCTTGTCGACATGAAATTTTCAAGTATTTTATTATAAATCTCGTAACCCGAAGATATGCTAAGTAGCTTTATAGTCTTCACATCCTCAACCAAACCAAGATGAACTTTCAGGTGTGATAAGGAAAGAATAACAAGCTACCTATCTTACAAATGTTCAATGCTTAAAGAACATTTTCAAAAGCGCGGAAGTGGATTAATAACAGAATCACTTTTATGACCAGAACTGTAAAAGTGAGAAATGAAATAGAAAAACCTGAAAAACTAGCCTGAGTATTAGATCTCCAATAAAAGGTAACCATAATTATATTAATGCTGAGGAAAAACGAGCTTGTAAGGTGTCAAGTCGCATTATTGGTACGTCAAAAAAATATATACATACAAACATACGGGAAAACAAATATCTCTTTGATAATATAATTATAAAAATTATTCTTTAATATCAACTGTATGCAAAAATATCCATGAAAATTCCATTGTTTTGGCAAAGAGAAGGAGACGATTTAGAAAACACTAAATGTTAGCGAACAAACAGGTTTATTATTGTTATGATTTAGAGAATTCTTCAAGTTTACATACTTGATTGTTGTTTCCCCCTAGTGTCACTCTGTTTTTACGGTTCATAAAAGCATTTATTTCATTTAATGCGACGTTCTCATAGGTATACAGAATAACATAATGAATAAATTGTAACAATTGAGAGTGAAGTTTCAGAATATATTGCTCACAGCTAAAAAAAAATTTCAGGTCGACTAAGCAGTGATGTTTACCAGAAATCCCACTTTACATACATTCTTTTTACTAAATGTTAATTTGTAACCCAAAACCTTTATGGAGTAGTTTCAAATCGATCAAAGAGAGAATCATTTAATAATGGGAACCGGTACATGCCTGACTAACTTCAATAGAATACAATCACCGCATTGCTGATACCCTCTGTTCAATTAGGCTACAGCGGCAATTGTAATTGCCAATTATCACTAAATTATAACAAATAGAGAGCAAGATTTTTAATAATTTATTAATGGGTGTCAGTTTATTAATTGCATACCATAAATTTGTTTGCAAAACTCATTTTGTTATTTAATATAAAATTACGTTTTGTTACTAGAATGTTAATGAGTTTTCAGTCAGGTATCAACCTTCATAATAATGTAGTATTATGTATGTCAAGAAAATTAAAATTGCTGGGGATATTATAATTTTACTACCTGTAGCAATTTTTTTTCAGTTTTCATCTTTCAGATGTGGGAAGTTCTTGGACAGATCCAAATTGACAGAATTTTTGTTTTATTCTACTTACCGTAGACGGTGGAACTTGGCGATCACGATACTTCTCATTAAATATTCCGCATACCTCAAAATGCCTTCTTGTTGTAGCACACACTCCAATTTTGACTTTAAATTATTGTTTAGAAGTTCCGAAATAAAGGGTTAAGAACTAAAAAATATTAATGACGTATCGCGAACTAAAATAAATTTTAAATGTCACAGAAAGATCAGATGTTACTTTTTTGGCAAAAAGATACTAGTAAATTGTGACATCTACCGATTTGACTCGAGCGCTACTTGTTTGTATAAAATGAAAGTACTGTTTTCTGGTAAATCCAATTTTAAAAATCAAATACTCCTATACCTTATTTAGACATTTAAATTTTTTAGGGATAGTTATTACTCCTAAGTGGTTGAAGAGGCAAAAGAATGATTTCATTTAAGAATTATAGTATCATACATAAAAATTGAAGTTTTTTTGAAACCAGCAAGTGCTTTTAATGTCTTTCTGTTGCGGAACTAATTCATCAGTTTTGATCCTATCGGTGTATCAATTTAACTAATGATACACTCAACTATTAGCTTCACACTGTGTAAATATTTAGTCAATATACTGGTCATTAAAAGTGGATAACTCACTACACAAAAAGAGGATATATCAACAGTAGATGGTATTTGAAAAATTTTTATTAACCGCTTTATTAAAATTTATAATGAGTTTAGCCTAACATCTAAGAATCAACTTGAATTTCATAATTGCAGGTGTACAGTGTTCTATTAGATAACTGCACTTACAGCATACTTGATCTTGGCAAATACAGTACAGCGACTTTCTTTATTTAGCGAGAGCCTTTGATACAGGGAATCAGAAGACGTGATATCGAAAACATTCCAGATTGGCTATTCAAGTTGTTACCCATAAAATGTTAGTTTGCCTATTCGCTGGGTTTTTTGTCCTTAATATTTTCCTGCAACAGATAAGTATTTGAAAGTTGTATACGGAAAACAAAATGGTGTAAGGCAATAACGTAAAATTGCCTGGATTACTGACTATACAGAAATTCTTTCTTACAGTTATTCTGTGAGAAAGAGATGTCTATAAAATGATTAACCAGTATTCGTACAAATTTTTGACAAACAACAAAATCAACATGTAAGCTAAACTTTTTAGAAAACACCTCGAACTATAATACAAAGCGATTGACAACGCTTCCAGAGCCGGAATTGAAACGTCTCCAAACACAGATCAGTATAATACAATATACAATGTACTACTTATATACAGGAATACTGATTGTTCAATTTGTAGACATCTCTTTCTCTCAGAATAACTTTGAGCAAGAATTTCTGTTTGGACAGTCAGTAATCCGAGAAAAGAAATTGCCCTACTACACTTTCTTTTTCTCCATATCGTATTTTCAAATACTTATTTTGTTGCAGGAAAAAAATAGAGGAGGAAAAACCCCATAAACAAGCAAAATAATTCAAGACCTCAAGAACAATTTTATTATGATACCGATTACTTTCAAATAAGTGTGATATGACGCTGAAAAGTGGTTGAAGTAGAGACATTTGTGTAAGCAGACGAAGATCTTAATGTGCCTCTTTTTTGTGATACGATGAGTTTTTAACTTAATCCCTTGTTTATGGAACCTCCCATTTGTGGACTCATATAATTTTTTCAACCAATTATTCCAAATATGGAATGCAGAAGAGCAAACAAACATTATAGATTCGGTGAAGATAATGTGAAAAATAAAAAGGTTACAATAGTTTAAATGTAAAATCTGAGCAATAAAGAAAAAAAATTAACTTAACAAAAACCGTAAGCTTGCTAGATGTTATATGGGCTACATAATATAGCATATGAGCCCACCTATCTGCCCTCCATGTTTGGCGAACCATCTACAAAACACCCTGTATTATGTATCAATAACTTGGATATCTTAATTGGCGATCACTTGTTTCGCCAAGATCATTTAACTTGTATTTTAGTGACACTAACTTTATTTTGCACCTAGGGTTGTATGAATATAATTAAAATTTCATAAAATAAATCCTTCTTTATTTTCACTTTTATTGTCTTCTAAATTGTTTGCACTTTTATGTCAACTAGTATGATTTACTTATTCATAAACCCCAATACTTCAAATTTCATTACTGTCTATAGTTCTTTTGTCTACTATTTTCAAAACTGTCCTGATTTAAAACCTGCCCGTATCATTATCTCTGACCCATTTATATGAGTAGTATGCACATGAGAATACTGGCACACTTTTCTTATGGGACTAAAATCATTTTTTGAAATCGAGGTGGTACGCGGTGGAATCGCCTCTGGCGGGTGATTTATTGCTTGTGTATGTATGAATAATGTGTGTATCATTTGGTAATGTATGTGTAATTAAAAATACATGTGTAATTGTTGAGATAATTAGTATTATTTAGTTCAAGACTGGTACTAGCGCATTCACCATAATATACGCGACACCTGCACACTTAGTCGTCGGTAAACACGGGTCATCAGCATTGGTTCCCCGTCAAGGTCGGCCGGCTGAATTCACGACTTTTGCAAGTAATGGCTTGTAAAAGGTTGACGTCACGGTTGGTTATCGCGAAGACGGTATGTGATGATATTACCAGAGAGAGGAATATCTGGTTTTCATACAGTGAATTAACCTACAAGAGCCTCTTATTAGTCTTGATTTTGCGAGTATATACTTGTAAAATATTCACAAGTCATCGCTCTCATCATCGGTGTGCTAGTCAACTAGTCAAATTCCGGCAAACCATTTGATTTTTGCAATTTCAGGTGGATTGTTAAAGGGAAGAAATAAACGAGAGTATTACAAAGAATATGTTTTATTAAAATTATAAAAAATATTATACAATTTTTTTCAATCTAATCGAGCAACTACATTAAGAGGAATTATAATTTCATAATTATTGCTATTATTTTTTTCAATTAATAAGTGGTTTTCCCCATCCTTTGCCCATATGGTGACCCGTAAATTGTTGTCGTAGTCTTCGGAAACCAGTATGTTGTTGTCGTCTCTGTATTCACTGATAAAATTTAGAAATCGCTCGAACCCTCGTGATGTAAAAGTGATAGAAGATATTTTGTCTTTTGGAAAGGGATTCGGTTGATTGCACTCATCTTGAAGAACAGCTTCATGATTATTTGAACGTAGGACTACTTTTTCATCAGTAAATACTATTTTCAAAAAATTTTCGAATTTGTAGTGGGCTACTAAGTAGTTGGGTGTAATTCTCGTGGTAGTTTTTCGGTTAGTAAAATTACAGCGATGGTTGTTTGACATAAGGTCACTGTAAGACATCTTACTCACTTCAAGAGATAATGCGGGGATACGTGTTTGCGTTGAAATGTATGTTTTTCACTACCACTACCACGAATGCGGATGACTCTCCCACCAGAGATAAATTAAATATTAAAAAAAAAATTTGCCCAGAAATGTTAGCCGAGAAATGGGATCGAACCGGGGACCTGTAATGGGAAATATACTTACCTTTGAGATTAACTCGGCGCTCTTTCTACTCAGCCATTTCTGGGTGAATACAAAACAGGGTGTAAAGGTATAAGTGTTGCATTATAAAATTGTTAACTGAAGAATAAAGACGTATATATCATTTTCAATAATGATATTAGTGAAAGCTACTATTACTACTGATTTTGTGATATTGACTTTTATATCACAAAACATTCTATACACAAATATACCACAGGGGGTGGAAAATGTAGCAGTGTGTTTTTCTCTGAACTGCTCAAATAGATCTGATTATTCCCTAATGAGGCGGACATTGCTAAATGATGGACTACTGCCAGCATATTTTGCAGGATTTCCAAAAAATGGAACCATATTACGCTACAAACTTAAAATTTTCTTTTACAATGGCAGTGTGGGGGATTTTGATGGATTAACAGCAAATTTTGATTGTCAGCAGGAAACCGAAGCAACAGCAACGACTAGTAGACAACAGCTACCAAATTCCAATAACTTATTAATATTATTATGCTTTGCTGTTATATCTTTGATATTATTGTTAGTTAAAGTTATGTTAAAATGCATAAGATCTATACACTTGATAATAAAATAATTTTTGGAAATAAAAATACGTTTTATATTTCATTCATTTATTAAGGTAAAATCTTATTGAGTAACCAATCATAAATATCATTGCAATTTTTTATAGCACATTTGTATTCTGCGTATTCTTCATTAGAATCTTATAGAATAGTGATAGCCGCACACTATAGGATATTTACTTGTCTCACGGTCCTTCTTACTTACATCTCGCAACTTTACTGCGTTGATGGTATGCTCCAAATTTACTACCTTCACATGATTGAGCCCAAGCTCATTCTTACACTTTCTAACTAGTAAATCATATTTTTGGTGACCTCTGACGTAGACATGAGTACATCTGGAGAGAAGAAAATTCAAAATCCTATTCAACTGGCTTACATCCCAGATTCCACCATTGTAGCTAAGACCATGAAGAAAATTCTCACAATATCTCACGGTTCGTCGATCTTCCTTGCACAGCGTTTCAAAGGGCTAAAGAGGCTTAAACAGGTAATGTATGACACCCGTTGCATGTGTCTTGATAGCCAATTCTTTGGGAACAAATTCCCGATAGCCGTTTTATTTTTTGCCAACGACTAAGTATTCAGGTGTCGCGTATATTATGGTGAATGCGATGATACCAATCTTGAACTAAATAATAATAATAATCTCAACAATTACAGGCGTATTCTTAATTACACAAACATTACCAAACAATACACACATTATTCATACATACACAAGCAATAAATCACCCGCCAGAGGCGATTCCACCGCGTACCACCTCGATTTCAAAAAATGATTTTAGTCCCATAAGAAAAGTGAGCCAGTATTCTCATGTGCATAGTACTTATATGCAATTATATTCCTTCGAAAATATATCAATGCAATTTCCTTATTTACCCAAAAACCACCCAGTACTGCCAGAATAGTCGCCTTCGCGAAAAACTTTATGACCTTGTTTATTTTGTGCCTGTTTTTTTGGCTTGAATTTGGTATTGTATATGACATCCGTTACGTTCTAGTTCATTCAAGCAAATATAGCGTTATGCTAGATTAATATTATTTTACCACAGTTGGGCCCCTATTTGAAGAAGCTGGGGATCTTGGATAAACATCTGAAACTGAGCGTGCTTCCAACCAAGATAATAAGAAACATTGTAACTAGGCAGTAATTCCTACTGCAGGAACTACTCTAAACCATCAAACAAATACGTAAAAACATTTTTTTTTAAGATTTTTTCTCAAATATGTGATTATCGCATGAAATACAGAAAGCTTTATTTTTAATGTTTCTCATAATTCATAAATTATCTAAATAATTACTCAACAGGAGTATCTTAAACTAATTTTATCTATATCCTACTTTAACTGCACTTAAACAAATTTGAGTATACAAACAAAAATAAATTAAAATTCCGTCTTTTCAATAAGAAGTTCGGAAATTTTTTTTTCTTTTGCCTTTGGTATCCAAATTGTCTAACATTTAATAACAACATTTTTTATATCTTCCTCTGAAAATTATTTAAACTATCACCCTTTTCAATACCCTTTATATTTTTATAGTAATCACTAATGTTACTTTTAGATTAATGTAAAAATTACCATTCCTTGTGAGTAGATCTTGTTTACATCTATTCACGAAAACCAAATTCAATTTCATTAGTTAATGCTCAATAGACTGACTGTTTCCCTCAAATTCAAAGTAAGATTTAAATTCGGAATTCCAGAATAGAGTCACCAGCATTATGTGAGGAAGTTAAGCATGCGGATATGAAATAAGATATGTCTTTGAAATTGAAATATTTCAACATTTCCAGAGGATCTCTAGTAACTTTCTGGGAGAGATAATCTAGGAAGAGTTTGCTAATCAAGTTAACTGGAGAGTTGGAGGCGTGTGAAACTGTTATTTCAATAGCCCAGTAAACCGTTTCACTGGTTATCATAATAATTTGAACATATGTTCCTATTTTAACGGCACTTAATTATTTGAAGTATCTTAAGTAATTTAATATCTGTCCACATAGTTATTCTATATATTTGTATATATGTATTCCCATATATTTTGATGCTGATATGATAGGTTTGTAGTAACTTGTTAAATTTTTGCGTAATGGAATCATGGTGCACAGTTCATTAAGAGCGCATGCCTGACTCCAGATTGAAAGATAAGTTGATGTTTTCAAAATTCAAAAGTTTATTAAGTGTAATTAATTTTGTACACAATAGCAATGATTGTAACGGTGTAATATAACAAAAAAATTCTCATGAGTTGTTTTCCATTTCGGTCTGTTCTCTTTGTAGGCATGAGTTCGAATCCCACTTCTGGCAACAAATTGTAACGAATTACTATTGGTTCAAACTGCACACTGATCGTGCAATTAATGTAGCATTATTCAACGGTGATAACAACTTCTAAGTTGAAAATACAAGTTAACTTGTAAATTCAAATTACAATGCCTTTTAATGTCAAACTAATACTTAGCCGAACGCGCTACTCAACTGAACTAACTCATCTGTCTCGGAAAAACTTCCTTATATATTAATTGCAGTTCTTGAGTTTTCCAGATTGCTCCTTGTCACTAACCTAGAAATCAGTAGATTTTTCCCGAACTGTCAGTCACCATTTGCTGAGAGTGACATGACGTCTAGATTGTATGTACAGAATCATTCCTCCGCCGCTTTCATAATGTTCCGTGACAGTATTCTCAAACCGTACATTTACAAGGTTACCGTATATCTCAAAGTTTCAAAAACTTTCATAATCGAATAGGTCTTCAACTATCTAAGATAAATACTGCCCACTTCTGGCACTGCATTATGTTACACCCTGTATATATCATATTCCAAAATTGTATTAAGGAGACTCTAAAACTTATTTTACAGGTTTGGATAAACGAAACAATAAATTATTTCCTATTTCCGGTAAGCTTGTAGTATTCTTTTAAGCTCTAAGTAATTTATAACTCAAAAAAGATATATTTTAGAAAAAAGTTTCTCAGGACTTTATGTTCAGTATGAAACAATGAATCTAAATTAGGCCAATTTCGGAATTAAAAAAACAATCAAACTGTGATTAAGTTGTAAGCAGACGTCATCTTGATTCTTGTTTTGGGGAATGGGACATCTTATAGAAAAGTAAATGTTCAAAATATTCGATTGTTAATATCGATCCTTCCGAACGCCGTTTGTTACTTGTCTAAAAGGAAACCTCGTGAGATACAGTCCACCAGATACAGCTTATTCATCTTTCGTTTTCATGAACTTGGCTGAAGTCAAATATTTAATAATCTCGTAATTTCACATAAAAAAATGTTTCCTTTTATTAATAGTGAAATATAATATTTTAGTATAATTCTGACGAGTTTATTACTAATTTTAATTAAAATATATTCTAAAATTTTTGTAGAGAAACTTTACAAAAGACCTCCAAATATCAATACAGTTAACAAATATGAAGCTGACAAGGCAAAATGCATGTTGAAGTATCATTTATTTAAGCGACATACTGTTACAATACTTCTATTGTTCTCTAGAAAAAATGCCCAAACCAGAATGAAACAGACAGACTTCGATTATTCATGCCATTAGCTTCACTATTATCCACATTTTTGGTGACCTCATGTTGAAACTATAATTACTACCTTATGTAGAGAACAAAATTTGAATTGTGTAGTTTGATAAAGCAAAATAGATACAAGGATACTTCCTAAATTCAGTGGCGATAGTTAAATATTGATATGAATAATATGTAAGAAGTTATACAGGATGATTAAAAAAAAACATATCCCAACACAAATTAGAGAAAAATGTTAAACAAAAGAAGGTGCCGGGAAGCTTGGTTTAAAAGATAGGGAGTATTAAATATATTTATTAATATCAAACTGGTTTGGAGAAAACTGGCGAAATATATTTTCATAAAAATTTAATTTAATAAGCTGTAAAAATTAGGTATGTTGTAGAAAAATTTTCAACAAAAACATCAACTTCAATGTGCCGTGTGGGTTTTTGGATTTTCGCACTGATGAGTATTCCTTATATTATTTCTTCTTATATAAATAAAGGTTTTATAAACAATATTCTCCGCAAAGAAATTATCATTTTTAATCCTCTTAGGTAAAACACTTGGCTAAATTATGTCGCCATCTATAATGTCGTCCCTAGTGTGCATATTGCGAAATTTATTGTAGCTTTTCTGGCAAATGATTCCTCTTTGAATTTTCTACCGTTTTTAAGTTTCCTTAAAACTGTTGGCAATTTTTTTCTTAGGAAAGAAATCCCTAGCCCACAAAATCCTCTTTTATAGTGGTAAGTACTCTATTGTTGCTCACGTATGGTTGCTAGCATAAATGGTGCTGTTATTCCCAACTAATTTATAACAAATATTTTGCTTGTAGTTAGATCACAATAGTGAAAATATTTTCTCAACCTAAAGGTACGTCGATATCTTTTACCTTTAGAGTAAAATTTAGCTAGGCCCCTTGTAGTGTAGAGTATTACTTATAAGCAGAAATATATTACTCGGTAACTGCAACTTGAGTATTTTTAGTAAAAAAGAGGTACTTAATCACTTTTTTGAATTTTTATCCAAATGTTGTACTAGCAGACTATGCTGAATCAAAAGTACGCTCTCATATAGTTTCAGGCATAAACTACGTTGTGAACTAAAGCACACTTGAAGTAATCTTCCTTAAATATAGCTGCCATACCATAGTTATTAAGTATTTTGGGAGGCGCCATTTTTACTTTGCCTGAGGTTGCGTGCAAATATCAAAAATGGTGGAACAGGGATACCAGCTGCTTAACAATAGTTAAATAAAACCAATACATGTCTGTTGCCTTTACTTGAGATATTCTACAATATTCTATAATTTGGTTCAGTGGTTGCATTAAAATTGTGTTTTCCCCTAAGTTCTACCAATGTTTATTGCATATCAAAGCGTGGTCTGCTAGAATCATTTGTGAGCCCAGAACTCTTACTGCAAATTCTGTGTCTCAGTTTTTAAAACTAAAAACAGGCATGAACTGAAAAGATAGGCTGTACGAACCGAAGTCTTCTGCCTATTCTCGAGTGAAGCATGGTTTGAACACTATTGTAGGTGGTTGACTTAGATAGACCAATATCACTTAAACCTCACACTCCGACGAATACGCTTGTATACGAATATGTAATCTCAAATAAAGTTTGCTCTATTGAAAGCCAAGTTCGCATGCTTCCAGAAAACCTATTATACATTATTTATTTTAGGTTTGATTCGACTGCTGTCAACATTCAAAAAATCATCCAACTTTAAGGATCGGGCCCTTGGAGTGATTCGTTTGTCTTTAGAGCACAATTACGTATATATTTAAAGTTTATGTTTATGAGAAAAATAATTAAAACGCCTAAGTATCCGTTTACCTCAAGTTAATTTCACTAAAACAATATTTTACAACATATTTTTAACGGACAGGTGTCATAATGGCAATTTTAGGTAAACAAAAATTGGTTGAAAGAAATGTAAATGCTTGACAGAAAATATATAACTGGGACACTAACTTTAAAAGAGAAAATCTAAATATAACTTTGTGTAGATCTTTTTTTATATTTGCTTGAAATGCAATGCCGTCCTGTTCTTGTTAAACTGCCTTGGCGCCATCTGTTGCACCAATGGTGATTTTACTAAGTTAGATACTAAAATAATTAGTATTCTCGTCAGCCAGTTTGGATTCCAAGGTCACTTTTGCTCTTTGCTTTTACAACGTATTTAGACCTCAGTTTAAAATAAAGGAAAATTTCTATGGTAAAACACGAGGAATTCACAAACAATTGTTATGCGTTTTTTCCCTCAAATGAATAGTTTGGAAAAACAGCGAATTTTAAATAAGTAAAAAAATATGAAGCAGGTTATCATTTCACCGTAAACGTGAGAAATGGGTCAAAATATGAGATGTGGAGGAGAACTAGCTACCAGGTGCTGGCCCAATCGTTATATCAAAGAATGAACAGTTATATTTTATTTCAATTTATTAGTTTAGTCAATTGTACAGGATTCTGGACATTATTCTCTGTAATTACTATACTTTTTAATTTTGTAGTGGAGACTTGAAATCTAGTTTAGAAGAAAACATTATAGTCATAAACATAGTTAAAAAAATCCGATATATTGTGTTCATGTGCAGTTAATTTGAAGCAAAAATCGTTGTAATTAAATGAGGTAAAATTTTTTTAGAGGCCGGGAAGAGGAATGAGCGAACTACTTAATGCACATTAATAAGGCAAATGAGACTAATAAACCCAAAATCACCGAGAAGAATACCTGTTTTCAGTACTCTAGATTAAGTACATACATAGCTCTTGTAGCTCACATTTTAATGAACTAGATTTTGTAAGGAGTAAGGTTTGTGATTGTCTGGAAAGGCCTAGGGTTATATGTTGTGTTTGAAACTTTAAATTCTGGATTGGTCTGTATTTCTTTCTTCCCAATTAACTTAAATTACTTTGTAGGGCGTTCAATTGTGGAGTGATGTGTGACGAACATGAATCTTCTGATAATAAATTTAAAGTAACAGTTATGTAATTTATTTTAATTATCAATATCAAATAATAAAGGGCTTCAACTAACCCTTTTTTTTAATCGAGAGAATATTAATACATTATTTCAACAGGCTGTCAACATATAGGATTTGTTTGCGTCTTCTTTGATTTTCCTTTTTTTTCACATAACTTATATTACGAGATAATATGTTTAAATTTTAGTTTTGTTAAATTCCAGAATTTATGATAGAGATAGATTTGTTTTCAACTTTAAAGCAATTCCAACTGAACTTATTTTAGGAAATACTATATTAATGATGTCATATACGTGAGTTACGGTGCGCATTAAATATTCAAATGCTTTATGCAAGATACTAAATATTTTATATGCATCTCTCGAAATATTTAGTGGGATTGGAACAAGAGGAAATAAATCATTCTCATCCGATAAAATAAAAATGTTGCTTCTCTGCACATAAATATTTGGAATTGACTGAATTGACCCTTAACACTCGTATGAGATACATTTTTCAATAAGCAAGTGAATCTGAAATTTAGAAAACAAAAATATTTGTCAGTATGATGATTTGATAAACGTCTTTTTACAACGTTTTCCAACAAGATGGTTTCGGTTTGGTTGGAAAATATTGACTGTTGCCAACATACTAGATGTCTCAACGTATTTCTTTATATTATTATAATTGTTATGTCAAAACATAGTGACTAATTGTTAATTGTCTAGTAGTTTTAGTAATTTAATTAAGAATCAAACATTCTGAAGGTATTATTTCCTCGGCATTTGAAGTCATTTGGTCTTACCAAACCATTAACGTGAAGTATTATAAACAATATTGGGTACTATATAAAACATTTAAAAAATATATATAAACGACTTCCAAGTATAAATAAAAAGTTGAAATTAATTATAACAAAATGCAACTCTAGACAATAAATAACACATTCAATGTTGATAGGTACCCACACACAAAGTAAAAAATGTGAACATTAAAAGGTGCTCATTCTGTACAAACTATTTATCTACCTATCTAGTATAATTCTGAAGTCGGTGCCAAGCAAACTTAAAACTTAACTTAAAAATATACTAGATGGGTAGGTAAGTAATTTGTTCAAAATGAGCATCTTTAATGTTTACATATTTTACTTTGTGTGTAGGTACCTAATAACATTGATAGTGTTATTTATTGTGTAGAGTTGTATTTTATTATAATTATTTTCAACATTTTAGTTATACTCGGAACTCTATTATATATATATATATATATATATATATATATATATATATGTTTTCGTTTGAACTTTTTAGTTTTTTGAACTGGGGTTGTTTTTATCCTTTATTCTTTTTTTTTATTTTGTATGTCGAACCTTAATAGCCCAGGACCAGATAATACGGAAGGTCCCAACATTACAAATGATAAATTTTCATTCAAATTGATAGGTGAAAGTTTACGAACAAAATGACGTGTTACACGTTGACTTAATAAGCCAAAAATATGATTAACTAAGTGACCCGACAGACGTTGTCTTGCCCAAACATTTTGTAAAGATTGTAATTACTTGTTTTGCTGACATATGAAAGAAATCATTAAAACACCTTTTAGTAGCAGACATTTGCTCTGTAAACTAGTTGTTTCGAGACGAAATGAATCAGTTTAATTTCAATTCTCTTTATTGAAACTGTGTCATATTTTCACTTCACATTATATTTCAACCACTCAGTTTACTACCTTAAAGGTATCACAATATTGTAAAATTGTTAACCACCCTGTATAATAATTATTCTTCTACGCCCTATATTTCAACATCACATATTCATATATACCACACTTTATAATTTTTCTTTTCTTTTCTAACATTTTTCGACCAGCAACCCTCCACTCCACCCTGTATTTCAACCATCCTTCCTAGGTTACCATAAATTTTATAACTGCCTTCTGTAACTATCATCGTACTAGAATATCAGGTTGAAATATATTCAACCATCATAAATATATGCAACTCCTTTTGGGTCGCCGTATAAATAATTTAGTTCTCTAACTTTTTTGTTGTCACCCTATATAACAATATCTCCTCTCCACCCTAGTTTGCAACTCAGGCTACGCAATAAAGCATTTTTACATCACATTGAGTAACTCTATTTTTACTTAGCATATATTTCAACCACCCTGTAAATAAGCCTATTAACACCCAATATAACGTTTTTTAATAAACCTGTATAACTCTAATTTCATTCCAACCATATAGGTATAGCATTATTTTAACATGTTTTCACCACCCTATTTAGCAAACTATTCTACTCCGCCCTAAAATCTCTCTATAATATTTATATTCAAGTACGGATAATAACCTTATATATTTTTTCTGTATATTCTGTGTGTATCTTGTGTTAGTCAATCATAACAGTCTAACAACACTTCCCAAAACTCCATATTAAATAGAACTTTAAATATTAGGAGTGACTGCTCTTACCTTACCGTGATGAACAAACACTTCTCAAAAAGTTTCCTTTGTACCTTAACTAAACACCCTATGTATAATCGCACCAAACAGTAGTTTAGACCTTGATATGTGGTGTCACTAAATTTTCGATTAGGCCGGGAGTAGGTGACACCAAAAGCACCGTCTTCGCAAAATTAAAAAAAAATCATTTAATTCGGTATTTTCCAGGTATACAAACAAAATGAGCTTGGTACTTATCGATTTCAGGAGCCGAAAATATCATAGTATGTACCTATATGCTACAGATGTACATAAAAAATTTTCAAATTCGCAATTCCCGCACTAATACGTTGGGTTCAAAATATTTATGAGGAAATGTCAGTTACGTCACTTCGATAGAATTTTTGATAAGAATATTGGACCTTTCTTCGATTTTCTGCAAAACTACAGGTTGCAAGTCACAGAAAAGTATACGAGACCACCTAAGATCCCTATCTTCCTTATATAGATTACAGTTTTAAAAACTATTCACATCGACAAGGGGTTTTGGAAAAATCGACTAATATGTTAGGTATATTAGTCGATTTTCACACACGCATGTCTTCATTCACAAATGTCATCATTTTACTAACAGAATTCTTTTCCAAAATTTCAAGTTTGATCAATTCGCATGTATACTCTATTACACAAGACTATAATCGTTCCAATCGGTGCACAACAGGAAAAGAATTCAGGTAACATACATACAAAAAAAACATACGCTCGGAATTGATAACCTCCTCATTTTTTGAAGTCAATTCGAAATCGAGCGGACACAATATTTAATGGACACTGCAAAAGCCTGTACTTAATAATGTGATTAGTCATTTTTACCTACGAAGAATCCATTTTCTGTTTATGTCCATTAACAAAACAGTCATACCTAATAATATACAGTGTTAAAATCCGGAACACCGTATTCCGTCTCAAACGAGCCACCTTGAATATTTTGGTTATTTTCAAAACTGTTGCAATAAGAAAAAAAAGGTGGATTTTTGTTTCGAGGGGGAGGTGAATTAGGGCTGCGCGCATTCAACATAAACAGGCCAATTCAATGTCCTTGTTATTTGAGATAGGGAAAATAGGTGTTGTCGTATATCATTTTTAGGGACTATACCGTCATATTAAAAATTTTTATTGCAATTCCTGCTCCTGTCACAGAAAACCTAACGGACCTAGTAGTAAAAGCGGCTTATTAAATTAAAAGTTTTTTCTGCATGGAAAAGTATTAAATAGAAGTTCTTTTATAGTACGCTCTTATACCATCCTGTTTCATTGCCGCACCCTGTAATAAAACACAATACAAGAAAAACATTACATAACATTATTTATTAATTACATTATTTATTTTACATTATTTTTTGCTGATATTTACAGCAGGTTCGTTTATCTGTTCTGACCTTTATTCGATCATTTGAATAATTGTACATTTATCTGTCAAGTTATTACTTTACTGATTTGTTGAAAATTTAAAAGACAATTGTGGTATACACATTGCAAGAACGTGTTGAGCTGGTAAGTCTTTACTAGCAAAATTAAAATTGTTCTCGATCTGCTGCAAGGGTTTTTAACCAACCCGAACGTATTGGAGTTGATTTTAAAATTTGTTGAGACGGGCTCAGTAATGAATAAAAAAAGAGGTCCCATTAGAATTGTAAATGATGAAGGGGTAGCTGTGGCTACATTGGGCCATGTCCAACTTATACCAAACACGCAGTCTGTCCAGCAAATCTCTGTAGCTGTAGCTAGCAAAACTAACGTTTTTAGAATGTTGCATTTGTACAAGTTCCATCCGTACAAAATTAAATTACTTCATTAATTGAATGAGGGTGATTGGGATTGAAGGCAAGAGTTTTGCGAAATTATGACCCAGCGTATGATGGAAAACCCAATTTTCTTATACAATGTTTGCCTTTCGGATGAGTGCACTATTTGACTTCATGAGGAGGTTAACCGACATAACTGTAGATTTTGGAGCGATACAAATCCTCATTTATTTCGAGAAGCTCATAGTCAACATTCGGGAAATCTAAATGCTTGGGCAGGGATTTTGGGAAATCATCTAATAAGTGTTGAAATTTATCACAATTTATTGGAAAATGAAATTAGAGCATTGATAATAGAAAAATTAGAAAATGATCATGTACTACATCAAGAGCAATTGCATTTCCAACAAGATGGAGCTCCTCCTCACTACGCCGCACCAGTTTGTCAATAACTCGATTTGGAATACTCTGGTCGCTGGATTGGAGGAAGAGGTCCTATAGAATGGCCTGCCCGATCACCTAATCTGAACCCTTTGGATTTTTTTTGTGGGGACATGTTAAATCCAAAATTTTTATGACTCAGCCTGAGAATTTGGACGAACTACGTCTCGAGTTATATGGGAGTGTCGTCAAATAACACCAACTATGCTGAACCATGTCAGAGACGGCTTTCAGTAAAGGTTATACTATTGTATGGAAGTTAAACATTTATTTACCTTAGAGGCATTTTATTGTAAAAAGGGCTTTCAAATGATATACGACAACACCAATTTTCCCTATATCAAATCTGAAGGTCATTGAAACGGCCTGTTTATGTTGAAGACGCGCAAGCGCTAATTCACCTTTCCCCCTCGAAACAACAATCTACCTGTTTTTTCTTATTGCAATAGTTTAAAGATTAACCAAGATATTCAAGGTGGCTCGTTTGAGATGGATTGCCCAGTATAATTGACTGTTCCAGTTAACTAACCTAGAAATCATTTGATTTTCCCAAACTGTCATCATAGTGATGACTAGTTTGCACATACCGGGTTCTTCCTCGGACGCATAATGGCGTAGTTCTGTTTTTTTAATGTCCATTAAGACGCAGGTGTTCCGGAATATTGATTAAAAATGTCTGCTTGCCTAAAAATGAAGTTCCATTTGTATCCCAAATCTGTTAAACAGCTGCATATCTTGATTAGAAACAGCAAACACTTCGCATCACTTACTGAAGTAATCAACAGCAATAAGGATATGGATATGTGCTAACACATTTGGATACTTGGAATGATCCGTTTATGTCAGTGGCATTATTTATTCAAACGGAATGCCCCCTTTGTATTTCTTAATTGCCCCAAGTGATTGATTTGGGGCCTCCTTACTGGCTGCACATACCTTGCATTTATGGCACCATTCTCTTATATCTTCGTAATAGTTCACGTAATAAATGTGTTCTCGTATCTTATCAAGGCTTTTAGTCATTCGCAAGTGCCCTCCATAAATGACGGTATGTAACTCTTTCAGAGGATGGCAGATTATTCTTTTCTTTGGGATGACTGATTATTAATTTCCTTTCCGTAGGCACTTTCACTCACATCGAGGTATTTCCGCTCCTTCATTTTTCTTTGTCAAAATTAACTCGATGTCTGGTTCTTCTAACTAGTCTCCTCTGCATTGCTCTGTAGTCCAGTCGCCATTTACTGTGACTCTAAGCTGTCTGATGGATATGCCTTCTTGATCTTTACTTTCTCTACCGTATGCTTGATGATTTTTGAGGTGGTTCCGGTGCTGTTTTCCTTGGTTGGTCGATTGACAAAATTGACAGTCTCTGGAAGGTGCCATTCTATTTCTACAATCGGTCTGAAAATGTCCAGGTCGTCCGCAGCTGAAACATTTTGCACTGGTAGCCCTGGTATATATTTTAGAGTGCTATATCACAAAAACTGATTCATCTCGGACAGACAGTTGTTAAACTTTGCTTACATGTCAGTTGTGTCTTCGTTGTTTGTGAAAATGGCGATTGTTGTAGTACTCTTCAATATCTTATTAAATGCCCAGTTCGACCGCAGAGGAAACCTCTCGCACTAATATGCTTGGCAATATTTTTCTGTGTCGTGTCTTCTAACAACTTTTTTACCTCTGACAGCAACTTGTTAAACAAAACTTCCATTTATTTGTGCATTCTTGGCCCCGTTGTTCAAAAGAGACTGCTCTTAATTTTGGCTTTGACATATCCACGACTGCTTCTATTTCTAAAGCGTGAAGAAGGACTGTAATGCAGTTTTTGAAACCAATTGGGTATCACCAGCTCTAATTACTTCAGTAAAGTTTTTGGCAGCAAACTGTACTCGAAATTCCTGTGGTGTACCTGGATAAGCTAACTGTCCTGATTTCTGTGTTCGTGACCTGAGACGCAATTGATAAACTTGTGTAAGCCTTTAGTTACCATACATGGGTTCATAATCTGCCTGCTGCTCGTCTGGGATACTTTAGAGTACCTCTAGTACTAAGCCTCTTAAAAAAATTAAAAGTGCTGCAGCGTTGTCAGGATTATGCTTTGTATATTTATTTTTGTACCTTTTGAATTTCAGTTTGTACATCACGAATTTCATTCTTTAATGTAGGCTCAACATAACTAATCTCAATTTGAACAGAATCTTTTACTGTTTGAAATTTTCATTTACGTCCTCAACTTCACATTTCATTTCCTTTATTTTGCTGTCAACTAGTTCATTTGCATTTATAATTAGCTGTAGAATACCGGAAATGTTGATGCTGAAATTCAATTAATTGATCTTGTTTTGCCTTTCTTCGTCTAGTAGTTCTTGTTCTTGTTGCATTTTCTCTATTCTCTCTAACCTATTCATGACAAATTAACTTATTTCAAATAGAAAATAACCTATAACCTCTTTGAGATTCGTTGCAAATTTTAAATCTGAATGCTTCCTCTAAGTTTGAATTACCATGCACTTCTTGAAAGCTACACTTCCCCCTCATTATGACGTAGGTACACAGAGTTGGCTGTTACTTGACGAAAGTTAAAATATATTATGAACTGGTAATAACATGACAAATGTTCGAGTAAAATGTAAGTGTGTAATTACTAGGTTTACTAATTCATCATTTATTCAATCTTATATTTATTACAAAAACAAGACTTCTAAAAAGCTTTGTTGGCTGTGTAGCCACACTAAAGACAGTGAGTTGATAATGACTCATTACCCATAGATGGGTTGTACAACATTGTCCCCATTCTTTGTCTGGAGCTACAATTTCTGCTTACCCTAAATATATGTTTACACAACATTTCCAAAATCAGAATTATTTGGGTGGATTAAAAACTTCAGGTCGGTTTCACAAATTATATCATCACCTAGATTGCCATTAATGAAGTTTGAGGAGTATTACCGCTCTACAGAAATTAAGCCTTCTCCATTACACCAGTACGTAATTTCGTAATCGTCTTATCACATCTTCCGTATGAAATCCTTCGAAATCCTTTCACCGTAGACACGTATTACATGTACTGCATCTCCGCCTGCAGGATGTTAGCATCAAGCGTTGTTTTCATATCATAAACAAACAGAAAGCTTAAAATAATAGTTGTTAAGTATTTGCTAAGGGTATAATAAGGGTACGAAAATTTAACAAAATATAAGAGGCTATTATATTATTACTAGCTACTACCCACGACTTCAAACGTGGAGATAATTCGGAAGTTCATGTTGAGTAGTTTGCCAATATTATCATTGGATTTTTTAAATTAATTTGTCTGTACAGATTTCAAATATAAAGTTGGACTTGAAACGGAGCCTCTTAAGTTAATCTACTTACACTTTTTACCAGGTCCGATGGTAAATCAGAACCATCCTGCGACTAAATAAGTACCTTAGTACCTTTTCAAAATGAGAAACTTGGTTGTGGCGAAACGTCAAGAGGTTATTCGACAGAATACAACAGACTCACGGATGTATACTGGAATGAGCAATCAAACATATATATATATATATATATATATATATATATATATATATATTTATACAGGTATTCCATCTGAAACTAGTCAGCTTGAATATCTTGGTTAGTTTCAAAACTATTGCAATAAGAAAAGGCAGGTCAATTTTTTCTCGAGGGGGAAATTTTTTTGCGGTGAATTAGCGCTTACGTGCTATCAACACAAACAGGCCAAACCAATGAGAATGACAGATAGAGAGAGATAGGGAAAAAAGGCGTTTTTCTGTACATGTAATAATAAAAGAGTATTAAAAAAACAATTGTTATTACAATGCAATGCCTCTAAAACAAGTGGACCTCTTCTTCCAATCCATCGACCAGGGTATTCCAAATCGAGGTATTGACGAACTGGTGCGACGTAGTGAGGAGTAGCTCCATCGTGTTGGAAATGCAATTGCTCTTCATGTAGTAGAGGATCACTTTCTAATTTTCTATTATCAATGCATTAATTTCATTTTGCAATATATTGTGATAAATTTCACCATTTAAATTATCAGGAGTAAACAGGGATCCGATTAGATGATTTCCCAAAATCCCTGCCCAAACGTTTAGTTTTACCGGATGATGATTCTGAGCTTCTCGAAGTAAATGAGGATTTGTATCACTCTAAAATCTAAAGTTATGGCGGTTAACCTCTCCATGAAGTGAAATAGTGCACTCATTCGAAAAGCAAACATTGTACAAGAAATTCGGGTTTTCGATCATACGCTGGGTCATAATTTCGCAAAACTGTTGCCTTCGATTTCAATCATCCTCATTCAATTCATGAAGTAATTTAATTTTGTACGGATGGAATTTGTACTTATGCAAAATTCTAATAACATTAGTTTTGCTAATACCGGAAGCTGCAGAGATTTGCTAGACAGACTGCGTGTTTGGTATAAGTTGGACAAGGCCCAATGTAGCCACAGCTACCCCTTCATCATATACAATTCCAATGGGACCTCTTTTTATTCATTACTGAGCCGGTCTCAACAAATTTTAAAATAAACTCTAATACATATATATGACGAACGTTACATTTGGGATGGTTTTGGTTAAAAACCCTTGCAGCAGTTCGAGCACAATTTTGATTTTGGTAATAAAGACTTACCAGCTCAACACGTTCTTGCAATGTGTATACCATAATTATCTTTTAAATTTTCAACAAAATAAATGTTTACCTACGTTTAAGGCTTTTCTTGTATTGTATGTTATTACAACGTGCGACAGTGAAACATGATGGTTTAAAAGCGTACTATAAAAGAACTCCTTTTTAATACTTTTCCGTGCAGTAAAAACTTTTAATTTAATAATCCGGTTTTACTACTAGGTCCGTTAGGTTTTCTGTGTCATGAACAGGAATTGCAATAAAAAACTTTAATATGACGGTATAGTCCCTAAAACTGATATACGACAGCACCTATTTTCCCTATCTCAAATGTCATGGTCATTGAATTGGCCTGTTTATCTTGTATGCGAGCAGCGCTAGTTCACTTCAAAAAATTTCCCCCTCAAAACAAAAATCGACCTGTTTTTCTTATTGCAATAGTTTTGAAAATAACCAAGATATTCAAGGTGGCTCGTTTGAGATGGAATACCCTGTATATAAAATTCTTCTGTTTGTGTGTTTGTCACTGAACTCCTAAACGATTGGACCGATTTTGATCAAATATTGTGTTGAATGTGTTCAAGCGACTCCTACAATTGTTTTATATTCACATTCCGATCCGATAAATAATGTTTTTCTAATAAAATTATTCGTTTCCCTTTGGAACAACTTAAATGCAAACCGTCTGGTGGCGCTTCTTCTAAAGATATTTTTTTTATTACAATTAATGGTGCTACGATCGAATTCAAGTAAATTTCTTGTTGACTGCTACTTTTTCGTACATACGTTACTTGTGTGTTGTTATTATATTGAAATAAATTCTGTACTAATAGAGGATATTAAACTAAAGTGCAATTAAAGTGTGAAGCGTTTTGCGGGGTAAATAAATAGATTGTGCAAATTTGAAAAGAGCAGTATTGGGTGGAGGATTCCACAATATTTACAATTAAATTTCAATGATATTCACACGTATATTAAGCACCAATCAACTTAATCCTCCCTGTTAACTTAAAATAGAAAGAATCATATAGTAAATAATAAATATAATATTAATGATTTAATCAATCATATATATTTATATATATTTGATTCATTTATTTTTTTATAAGATGCAGAGTTGTGGAGAAATCGGAGAAGTGGATGTAAAGACCAAAATTGTTCACTCATTTTGACAAATCTAAGAAAATAAAAATGTAATCAAATATCTGTATTCGAAATATTTTTGACAAATGAATGACCCCCAAATTTACATTCTCTATTGCCCGCTGTCTGACAATTTTTTACACAATATCTTCGGGAAGGTTGTGATCGTAATATATTAATCAAATAATTACATTCAAATTAAAAACAGAATATTTAATATGAAAGTTACTGCAATGCGTCCGAAAAATCAATACTGATCAACTATTTTACCACTAAACAATAACAACGCTTGCGTGCCACTTCCAGAAGTACATGCTCTAGGTATGTAACAGCATCTAACGATTGATCCCTCTACATATAATTACTCAATGTTTTGAGTTTTGATGGTCTGGCGGCGGCGGCACTGTCAGTTGTTTGGGTTGACAGTATAGACGTAAATAATGAATTTTTATTATGTTTTATTTAATGAATGAACCAATATTATAAATTAATATGAGCATTCTGAACTGAAGGTCGTCAGTAGCTACTAAACAAAACAAAATTGAAGAAAATCGGTTGAGAGACAGAGGAGAAAATGGTACCTAATCGTTTGGTCTTTGCCTATTTATATATAGATTATTGACTATTTAATTTTGTTTACAAATTCTTGAATTATTATAATAATTATTAAAATATAATAAAACATTTATATCGTTATAGTTTCGTGCAATCCATATCATTAAATGATTGAAAAGATGTTATATGTATCCCATAAGCAGTTGCATATGCATATACGAGGCGTGTTTTTTTTAAGTAAGTATCGTTGTGAAATTAAAAACAGAAGTGCAAAGATATATGAATAATTTTACTAGTTACATGAAAGCTCTACATTCATCTACTTTTCTACATGATTTCCTCCGTCAAATTAAAAAAAAAGGTAATAAACAATTTAATGTACCTACCAATTTTGTACTAAAAAACTAAAATATTTATAATACCATTATTAAAAATTTTCGGAAACTTAATTGGGGCAGTTAGTTTCATTTTTAAATTTCCTGACTATCAGAACTACGCAAAAAGGAACTCTCAATACTTTGTAATATGCAATGTCTGAACTAAAATCAAGTTGATGCTGCAATCTTCTGATAAATATTGAATAATGTTCTCAACATTTTGTAATTTAGGTAGTTTGTATTTTTACGGCTTCAATTTAACAAAATTTAACTAAGAATACCAAAATGTTAAAATTATACAGATATCTTGAGATTTACTTTAAATCATCAGATCTGGCAACACAGCAACAAACATTAAATATCTATTCTTCCGTCCCTGTAGTAAACCGAAAATTAGTGCAAAAAATGGCGAAACGAATCAGCATTTAGCCTGTACCTTGGCAACACTCTTCTTATGCGCACTTTGCTATAGATTAGGCCATTAGCAGTTGCATTTACAGGGTGCTTAGAATATCGGGTGGAATACAATTATAGTTATAAAGAGTTATTAACAAATATTATATTGGGTAGCCATAAGCAGATTCATATGCAAGATATATGTCTAGTAGAGTTATAATTCTACAGTGTGATTGCAAATTGGCGTAGCCAAAGGTGCAATGTTGGGTGCACAGGAATTATTGGGCCATTGAATATTGTCTTTTTGCCATTATTTTCACCTTGAAAATTTTTGTCAATTACATTTCTCATGTTTCCTGAGATCTCACGTTCTAATAATCAGTTTATACAGTAACGACCTGCGTTCCACCATACAATAACTCAATAGTCACAAAATTACGAATTTATTCCACGAAATAGTAAAGTTTTTGTACAAAAGAGTGTATTTTCAATTTTAAGTGTTTCGGAGATATGGAAATTCTCGAAAAATAATAGTTCCCGACACAATAATTAATAGTTTAAGTAAATATAAAAACACCATTTTGTGAACTCACTTTATGGTTTCAAAAACATTGTGTCCATATATAAATAGCATATTCGGTCTTTTATTCTTGCATACTCGTATATTATCAATGTAATTTACAGCATTGTAAATATTATATTTTTGTGCTTCATCGCATAGAGGTAAAATATATACCCGTTCATAAGTATAATCTTAAACTTCTAAACATAATGGGTTTCATCAAAATCGTTTAAGAGGCTTTTCCGTGTTTATTTTATAGATTTATATAGATTGTGTTATAAAGATCTAAACTATATTTCTATAATAACAGTATATAAGCCGTTACTATTCATGTTTATTTCATGATTTCGTATTTTCATATAATAGTCTGAATTAATAGGTAGTTTAATTGTCTTGACATAGTTTCCTTACAATTTTAACCTTTTCTTATTTTATTGCTATTTCAGTTTTGAATTTTTTTTGTTATTACAGTTCTCAGGGTTTTTCATTCACATTAGGACTTCACTGTATATCGTTTTCCCAAATATAAATAAACTTCGATATTTTACTTCTACTGTTCAATAAGAATTCTTACGATATTAAACTTTAACAAATAAACTACTCTGGCATCCTTGAATGGCGCCGTGACAAACTTGAAACTGATTGAATTCTAAATTTGCAATCCAAAAAATTCAGGTTAATTCCAAATTATTTCTCTTGTCAGATAATAGCTAATTCTCAAAGTGTCGCCCTTGCTTACATAGTTGCGAAAACAATCCAACCACGCCCTTTGTGAACTAACGTGTACCTAAAGCACACACAGAAAATGTCACCTTGAAAAGTTCCCCTTATTGTTATGTTTCCCTTTCGCATCAGGGACTCCATTAGAAGTGACTTATCACCAGTGTCCTTTTAAAAAATTGTGTGTTTAACGTATGGCGTGCAGCAGTTGGAAATGTTCGTGACAAGAAATGTTGTAACATTTAGATTTTATCTCACCAGTTAGCAATAGGCCGTATAAACATATTCCTCCCTGTTAAATATACCGATGGCCTACAATATGTTAAACGCAACAATTTATTTCTATTTCCCATAACAATAAACTTAACATTTTCTGTATATATTATTTTCTACAGAAAACTTATTTGCAGTATGTCTGTTATATGGTACATTGCGGACGGAAGATTCTCTAAGAAAACGACTATTTTATCAATTTGTGTTCTTAATTGGTTAATCTGTTCTATCAACTAAGGAAATTTAAGATATATTGAAAATAAATCCTATAAAATTTAGCAAGCGAGATAAATAAATGAATCCTTAGTTATTGCTATATTTCTGAAAAAGGGTCTCCTGGTTCTTCTGTTTATATTTGCTACAAATGTTTGGTCTATTGTCTTTAAAAGTTTAAAATTTAGGTTTTTTACTGATCTTACTGAAAGTCACAGATACTTTATTTCGATTTCATCAGTAAATGTATGTTCCTTTGTGCTATAGTCTCTTCTAAAGTTATCTTCTGTAGCTATAACTGTTTTTTAGTAATACAAATTCTAATCACTGAAAATTTTATACAGTTGACGTAGAACGCTTATCGAGTTCTTTTGGTTTCCTTTGTGTAATATTTATCATATTTGCATCATTCCAGACATAAGAGGTTCCACCCTTTCATTGGCAGCTGTTGGCAAGTCACACATTTTTTATAAAATATCCATTTCTATTTTTGTTATCGTTTCTGGACATATTTTGTTACACTAAGGTCCTTCATTTGTCTTCCTTATAGTTGCAAATTTACGGCTCCGGCTGCCAATCTCGTTCCTTCTAAAGACCTAACATTTTGATAGGAGGTATTTAGTATATAAATGTCCTAATTTTCCTAGTGGGTTGGCGAGTTTTGGCCTGTGATATCCAAAAAGCTCTTTTGTTAATCAAATCCTGATATCTGGACATAGGACTCAGTGGAGGATCCGGGTGGACAGGATCAGTTTCTAAAGTTAGCCTATATGAATAAAAATTTGACTAATATTTACTCAAAAAGTGCAACAGTTATAGCGTTGATGCTTTTGACTACTGACCAACTGTGACAATTTCAATTGGAGTTATATATTTCCGGCCACTCATTAACAGTATACACCGCTAAAAACAAATGCGTTGGAGTGCACAAAATGGAATGAAAAGAATGCAAATTTTAATACTAAACCGACTTCAATAACTAATCGGAGATTTATTGTAACAAGTAAATAGTTGAATTTATGTGTAACAGAGGAAATTTAACTAAACTATAAGATGGTAAATGTTTTTCTATTAGAGGTTTACTAAAATCATATTTGTAAGGACTCTTGCGGAATAATGCCAGAAGCTAAACGTCTTTAATAAGCCATAAACCATAACTCTTTTAATGATTTTTCCTTCTAAATTAAGCGACAAGAGGGGATTAAAATTTGTCGGAATCTGTTATTTATCTACTCAACTTTTTTTAACTCACCATGTATAAATTAATATCCTGATGTGGTACAGCGTAGACGTTCCTGGCGATTGGTTCCCAGTGATGCGTAGTGGCAGCGGCTCGAGAAGAGGTCTCCAAACATTTTTAATATGGAAGCTGGGCTTGCTATTTATATTCTCGTTAGAGATTATGTATGCAGTCTCGATGAATTTTCTTTTATACTTGTGCTCTTCCTTGTGAATTACCCTTGCCTAGTCCCAGTTGATGTTATGGTGTTCGGTCCATGCGTGATTAGCTAATCCAGACTTTGGTAACTCTCCCGTTTGAGTAGCTATGTCGTGCTCCTTAACCCTGGTGTCCAGTGGTCGCTTAGTCTCCCCAATGTAGAGATCGCCGGATAATCCTGCAGGTCCAAAAAACTGTATATACAACATACCCTGTGAATGTGGTCGAGGAATTAGACTTATCATTTTCCAGAAAAAACTGAATCTAAGATTGCCAATGAATCTGCACTATATTTTTTGAAACATATATATTAATTAGAATAGTTTACACTATATTTTATTAAGGTAGATCCAGAGCTGAGTCGATATATTTTTCTATAAGGCTAAACATAGTGTTTATTATAAATAAATACAATAAAGCTTTACCGTCATCTAAATGTCACATATACTTTTTGCCCAAATATCTTAAACGAAATGTCACCATATTAAAGAAAATAATTATTGATTATACAGTGATTTTCGAACTGTTTTGAGTTTTGTTTATTTGAATCATCGAACTTGAATGATTATTATTTGTCATTTTTATTTGTTCACGACATTTAAATGTTTGTTTGGTTTGCCATATACAAATTACCAGGCTATCTTGAAAATTTTTATGGAAACATAGAAATTCATATAAAGAGACCATATTTGTAGAATTATGCAATAAAATCAATCTCAGCCCTAAATATTAAATATTTAATTAAAATAATATCAACACATTTCGGTGGATTTTCAGTTTGGGGTGCTGAATTAATGCTAACAATTACTCCGATCAATGTATTGGATTTCCATAAATTTTGCAGCTCAATTGAGAAATCTCCACACTACCTTTGTTCCTCTCGCAGTTTTACCGTTGTGTTAGAGGTCATAGAGACTAATGTATCGTAACATTATACGCTGAACTATTAAGGTTTTACAACCTTAATACAACTAAGGGGAGTTTTCTCACAAAGCTTGAGTCTGAATGGAACAAGGGATAAATTTACCCGCTAATGTGCGAAAGATACTGGCGAAATTCGGCAGTATTGTTTGTGAAAACAATCACTAATAATATATTATTACAAAGGAAATATGGCAATATTGATCAAATATTCACCAAACACAGCTATCTGGAAATTATTTATTCATTTTATAACTTGTTCTCACATTTCACTAATTATTTTTATTCGTGATTTTCTTGAAATTTTTATAAAGTAATACAAATTAGTACAATATTAAAGAATTTCAAATTTTCACTATTAATCTTTTGTAAATAAATGTAGCGATTATCACATTCTCCGTAGTTTTAAATATGTTGAACTTAACGTGATATAAAATTTGCAATTGCATTTCAATATATGATAAACTAAACTATACAAACACTAACTCAGCAAATTCTAACTCTATTTCAATGAGCGGAATTTGGATTGTCTAACCGACCTTTTTTCTTAAATATCTATGTTTATCTATTAAGCCTTTTACAATTTTCAAGGAAAATTCCATTATATATGGAATATACTAGTAATTTCCTGGAGGTATCTCGACACCAAAGGTCTTCAAAAGTTTTCTAGAAATATAACAAATAAAATAAGTTATATATTATTAATGCAGTGGAGTAGTTTTGGTTTTCTTAATGCTCAGGAACTCGCAAACATTCGGCAATACGCTTGATTCGAAAATTTAGCCCTAGTTTGTAGTGAACTTCCAGTACTACCCCCAAATCGGCTAAACAAGTGCTCTTCTCAAATAGTTGTTATGGTGGCTGCTTCTAGGTTGGAAATCGCAAATACTACAGGCGTCTTGCTGAATCAATCCCTAGCTATAAGGATATATCGGTTTCTGATCCAGGTATATGAACAGCAATCCATTTTATAGGTAAACTAGCTTTGTTTTGCTTCGTTCCCCCTACTAGTTGATTTCTGTTCTTGGTACTACTTTCGTAGCCTACTGTTTTATTAGTTCCTACGTAATCTCCAAAAATTACATATTATTGAGTCGAAAAACACAGAATGATTTTAAAGGGATCCCCTACATCGATAATCGAGAATGGTTTTCACAATCATTCTGATCATTTCAAATAAATCAATCCCGATAACTCAATATTTTTACGCAAATCTATGACTACAATACCCGATTACAATTTCCTTTCCATCCTGCATCTAGGGTGCACTTTAGATCAATCGCATTGTTGTTTGACATTCATGTCGGGTTTGAACTTGAAATATACAATTGACTCGATTATAAAGTTACTTTCAGCCGCCTGGATGCATCGGCACAACCGTGATTCCACGGAAATGCTTATTTCTCTCATGTCAGTTTATAATATTGGAACTTCTGTGTAAAAGTCGAAAAACTTTTTACAAACCATCTGTGCAAACTCGCAAGAACCATCGGAGCCCTTGCTTTCCTCGACGTATTGATAAATCTCGAGTTAATTTGACCTTGTCCCCAAGGTGCTTATCACTGGCTAGAAACTTGAAAGTGGGGCCGAAAAATTCTCATACATAAATATCATTCAACATCCTGAAGGAGTCACCTTCCTTTTTCTTCACCAAAATTGCCGACTGTAGCTTGTTTTCTATGTCTTCCTTAGCTACCCATTGCTGCTCCAATTGTAACTGTATATCCTGGATCCGATTTTAGTACCATTGAGAGTGAACTCAGATTAAGACTGAAAATATTTGATTTTTTTTTAAATATACAAGTGTTTGGTTAGTTCCAAATCAAACCATCAAAGGAATATAGAAGATGTCACAAAAGAGTTTCCGAAAACAAGTTTTAAAAGTATAGTTTAATTGCTTTATACCACTATATAGTGTTGCCTTAAAGTCAAAGAAATACATCATGCTTCGCCCTATTTCAGCAGTGTTTTATCTCCTGCGAAAGAAAAACAAATTCATTTCATTCTGTAAAATATTTTGAAACGAATGTAACCCTATGTATATAGTTGAACGTGATAATATAAATTATATTTTCTTATAGGTTACAAACTAGCGCATTTTGAGTAAACCACCAAATGTGGGCAATTTGCATTTACAACAAAGGAATAAATTGATCTGGTGCACCCAGTTTTTCTTTAACGTTAGAAATAAATCTAAACAATTGATGAGGTACTTTACCTGAAATGCTTTGTTAAAACAAGTAAATCTGCTACTCTATCTTCACCAAGAAGTTTCATATCGTTCTTTAAAACCTAATAACTAAAAATAGAGAACCTGCATTACATTTTTAACCGACTTCCAAAAAGGAGGAGGTTATCAAATTGTCGCGTATTTTTTCGCTTTTTTTTGTATGTATGTTACCTGATTTCTTCTCCTGTGGTGCACCGTTTTGAATAAATATGGTCTTGTTTAATAGAGTATATATCCGGATTGGTGAAACTTCAAATTTTGTAAAAGAATTCTTTTGGTAAAGTGATAAAATTTGTGAATGAACACATGCGTGCATGGAAATCGACCAATATCCCTAATATTTTAGTCGATTTTTCGATAACTCCTTATGGATGTGTATAGTTTTTTAACGTTTAATCTATTAAGGAAGATCCTTAGGTTATCTCATATACTTTTCTGCGACGTGCAACTTGCAGTTTTGCAGATAATCGCCCAAAATTCCAAAATTCTTATCAAAAATTTCATCGAAATGACATAACAGACATTTCCTCATAAATATTTTAATTCCAACGTAATAGTGCGGTAATTTTAGGCACTGGAAGTTTTAATTGCGAATTTGAAAATTTTCTATGTACATCTCAAGCATATAGGTAGTAAAGCATAGTATTTTCGGCTCCTTAAATCAATGAGTACCAAGCTCGTTTTGTTTGTATACCAGGTAAATACCTATTTAAATGCAAATTTTTCCATTTTGCGAAGACGGTACTTTTGGTTGTCTCATTCTTCCGGCCTAATAGAAAATTCAGTGACAACACATGTCAAATTTTAAACTGGTACTTGGTGGCCTATAGACAGGGTGTTTAGATATAGCAAACAAAATCACAAAGTAAAGTGGCAGAAGGAGTTGCATTTATATGAAAATTTAAATATACGACGGACTAGAATGATAGTGGTCCGTAGGCAGCCGTATATACAGGATGCTTGGAATATAGGGTGGACTGGACGTTTGGTGGTATAAAAATGTTGAAAAAAAGTGAAATTAAAATTATATAGGGTGATTAAAAAACTGTTACATGATGTGGACATAAGCAAATCATATACAGGATGGTTGAAATATATGCTGGAGTTGAATTATATTTATTTTTGTTGTTTAAGTGTGATTAAAAAATTATTTATTTTATTGCCTATAAGAAGTTGCATAAAGTGTGGAGAGGAATTAATGTTACACAGGGCGATAACATCAAATGTTAAAAATGAAATAATTTATGGGGTAGCCCACAAGGAATTATATACCATGGTTGAAATATAGGACGGATTTGACTCCGTAATTATAGGATGGATTCTACTCCGTCCTATAGTTTACAGAAGGCAGCTAACAAATTTATGCTTCTCCGTGGGCAGTCGTATGTACAGGATGGTTGGTACATAGGTTGGACTGGAATTATCTAGTTATACAGGGTTGTCAAAAAAAGTTGAAAAAAGGTTACATGGCGTAGTCCATAAGGCATAAATATATTTTGGGCTTATTAAGTCAACGAGTACTAGTACATTTTGTTCGTAAAGATTTACCTGTCAATTTAAATGATAAAGTATCATTGTGTAATGTTGAGGCTTTCGATGTTACCTGGTTCTGTCTATTAAGGTTATAGATACAAAATAAAAAATATAGAATGAAAACTACCTGAGTTCAAAAAAACTAGAAAGTTGAAAATAAAACATTTTTAAAAAAAATATAACCGACTTCTACCTATAACTAAAAAGCTAAAAATAATTATATCAAAATACAGCTCTAGTAAATAAATAACACATTCAATGTTGTAAGGTTAGCAACAATCAAGTTTGATGAATTAGTAGATAAGTACGCAATGAAGCATTTTAGATTTGCTTGGCACCGACTTCAAAAATATACTAGATTGGTAGGTAATTAATTTGTACAGAATGAGCACCTTTTAATGTTTACATTTTTTACTTCCTGGGTACGTACCTTACAACATTGAATGTGTTATTTATTTGCTAGAGTTGTATTTTGATATAATTATTTTTAGCTTTTTAGTTATAGGTAGAATTATATATTTTTTTAAATGTTTTATTATTGTTAATATTTAATTGGAAGAATTAATTGTTTCTATTATGTTCTTATATATATTTTAAATATAGAATTTTTTTATAAATTAAAAAAAAATGACAAAATTATGGTGCAAAAAGCGACATGTGATTGGTTCTGACCTCATTTCACCGGCCTTACTGAGAATCAGAGCAAATCGGACTGCATCTTCTTCAAAAATTAAGGAAACAAAAAAAACTATATTTTTTCAGTTATTTTCGACGGGCTGCATTTCGGCTAAACATGATTATATCGAGGTGAAAAATGAGTTTTGAAGCTCCATGACTGTAGTTTCAGTTCTCACGCAATCTGATGGGATAACGCAAAAAAGTTTTGTTTTTTACGATCCACCATCTGGGATTTTTTTTTGTGAAACGACCATATGGACCTAATCCTGGTCCTAGTGGGTGTTATGGTGTTCGGTTCATGCGTATAAGCTAACCCAAACTTCGTTAGCTCTACCCTTTGACTAGCTATGCGGTGCTCCTTAATCTTGGTGTCCAGTAGTCTCCCCAATGTAGAGACTGCCACACTGACATGGTAAAGGGTCATGCTCCTCCAGGTGTTGCTGGTATTGAAAATCTTTTTTAATTCCATATGTGTGTCCGATACGTCTAAGTTTTCTCGAAAAGCTTTTTGTTGATGGTAATAATAGAGTTGCTATCGAGGTTATATCTTCCTGCCTAGATGGCTGTATCCCGTCCTTGAAAAGCCTTGATGGTGATAGTCTGAGGCTGTCTATTCTTCAAATAGATTTTCATATGTTCCACTTGTTCTTCTTTAGGGCCGTTAGCGTGCACAGTGGGATTTATGCTTCTTTCGTGCTTACGCCGGCTGTCCCTGCCGCAATCTTTGTGATTTGTTCTCTGATGAGTTTCGGTTTTGTTTGTATGAAAATGACCAAAATACCCGGAGTTTGTCATCATCAGGCAAAGCATTTGTCGCAACACATCTTTACAGTTATGATGGAGGATCTGTGATGTTTTGGGGAGAATGTCCTTCAAAATGTGAACGCTTTGCGCCACAGTGATTAAATCTAAATTTTGCAACCCGTTTTGTCACCTCGACAACAGAATATTCGGGGAGTCATTTTTATGAAAGGCAATGCTTGCCCTCACACAACGAAAATCATCCATCATTTTTTTTTTTTTTTCGAAAGACACGAATTGAGGTTATTGGGTTATCCAGCAATGAATTGGGGCATCAATCTCAGCAGCACATCTTGGTTATCATAGGGTGTCGGTGGCGTCAAAATTACCCCAATTTGCGGAGTTCAGCTGCATTATTAGAGCGAGAGTTACATAAAATTTGTCGACTGATGCCGCAGTCGATGATTCGAATTTTGACTTTTAAATATGCTTGTACGATTGCTGGCAATGAATAGAAGTAGAGGCGGCAACATGAAATATTAACAAACACAGACACACTTTAAAAGTGAGGTTGGAGTCACAAAATACTATGGAATCGAATATCACGGGGTCTCATTTTTTAAAGAACCCTCTCCAACTCTCTCACACACAAAGACACACATAAGTGCGTTGGCAACAAAAAAGTGTAAATGCCACTCTTCAACCTCTAAAGAGTAGGCTTGGGTAAAGCAAATGCCCTCAGTTGACATCAAATATCAAAGTTTTATTAAATTAACAATCTCAAATATTTTCGAAATATCTTCTTTTTTTCAAATTTGTCAAGTAACCGATACAGAATAATTAAAAAAAAACTAAATTTGCGAATTTTTAGAAGAAGGTATTGGGCATAAATTGAGATATGAAAATTCCTAAAAACATTAGTATCAGTATTTATTAAATTGCGGTCGATCAGACAAAACAAAGTAAAACGTTACTTGTGTGGACTATTGAAATTGCCGATAAAACTAAAACTATTTTTTCAAATATTTTTATAAATGTTATTGTAATTTCAGACTCTTCATTCTTGTAGACTTATTTGTTGCTGAAATAACGATGATTAGAAAGACCCCTTTTCCGCTTAGTATCAGTAAAGAATTAAAAAAAGGAAAAACTAAGCTGAATAAACAGGGTATCTTATTCATATGGTGGTTTAAATAGTGTAGTTAACCTTATAAAGTATATCCGTTCGTTAATATGTTTCAAGATTGAATCTCGCAAACGTTTCTACAGGGTTTTTTTTTATGACGCATTGCTAAGTAAAATCATACTAACGAACAAGGTTTCCCAAATAAATACTTTAACACATTACTCTCTTCGAGGTGCCATTCCTTTGTACGCAAGACAATATATATTATATATAAATATAATATATATTGTTTCTGGTCGGGAACCTTCATCAGTTGCGCTTCCCACAATTGAATGTCCTCTCGAACACTTCTTTATGCATTTGATGCATTTCGTTAAATTTTATGTCGGTCTTACATCTCGCGTCTTCAAACTTTAACACATTGTTCTATCTGTAGAACCTTACGATCATTAGGCTATATTGAACAATAATTCCTCGTTCTTTGGAATCAAAGCAATAAATTTATGGAATTTTCTCACACCTGCCCCATATTAAGTTTTATTTTATTGAGAAAAAGATATGTTTGTTTTGGTTATAAAAATATTTTTTTTTATATTTTAAAATTCATAATATTCAATTCATAGTAGTTTAGACACATAGATTACTTAATAACATATAAAAAAATTAATAAAAGTTCTAGTAAAGTAAAAGTAATTTAAACAAAGCGTTTAAATAAAATTAAGTTTGAAATTATGTATTACTGGTGTAATGCCAAAAAGACATCCCCACTTAAATACGTATCCTACTCTGAAAGAGAAAAGTATTATATTTCAGATAAAGCACCTCTCGTAAAATAAATGTTTATTTTTTTCTCCTTTGCGTATTTTTGCAAAAGTACGTTTCACTGTTTGGATGGAAAAAGAGACATTTCATTCATTTTTGATTTGGGTTACATGTTTCCATAGGACAGGAACAAAACGATTTCCGCATACAAATGGCCCTTCGAATTTGCACTTCCTAACGGAGTTGCTAACTGCCACAAGGGAAACGAAAAATTCAGTGTCCCGCACATAACCAGTCATGGCGACTGTTAGTGACCATGAAACGTAATTTTCCTTTTGAACCAGCTTGTGTAGAACCTGTGAAATTAGTTTGCAGATTTTCTCAAGCGTGAGTCATAATAATTTCTCCTCTAATTACATTTTGCTACAGAATTTCCTGACCGGGAATGAATTGGGGTGTGCGTGTAAAGAAATACGAAGTAAATGAAAGGTATATAAAATCAGAATTGGAAAAGTTTTTGCTGTTTTTTTACAGATTTTTCGTAACTGGGTTTACCCAACATAAAAGAGTGCAAATCCAATTATGGCAAACTTACACCAAAATCTTTATATAAGCAAATCAGATTGTATTGTTATTATAATTTTACCTTTGTGAACTTGTAACTTATTAAAAGAATAATTGGAATTTGGCCATCATTCCGTATATAATGAGGGATATGAGTTTGAGTAATGCTGAAATTTTTATCCGCACTATCCTTATTAATTGCAAACAACTAATTATATAAAGCTAATTATTTATTCTGATGGTATATAGAACTGAGAAGTGTTGACCTACTATACATTGGGGACTTTTATTGCATGTCCAGTAAGTTTTGAATGGAACAAAGAAATCGATCTTGAACAAAAAAACGCGTAAAACTCTGTCAATCTAACTAAGCTTAGACACAAAATTGATATGTGCTACAAAAACCAGTGCCAAATAGACACACATTTTTTCTCTGGACTGGAAAGAGAGATATTGTTGTGCCTTTTTAATTCGGTAAATAGTTACAAAGTTATGAGAGATTTACTTGATCTGTAGAGAATAACTTTTGACCATTTCACTTTGATGGCACATATAAAAATGTTAAAAATGACGTAGTATACTAACGACTAAAAATTATTATATCCGTTATATGAATATTGCAAATAAATATGTACCAGAGAATAGAATTATGGGATATCGTTTAGTTTTGAACTGTTGGTTGTACTTATAATTTAATTAATTTATTTTTCACGCATCGGAAGAAACAATCAAGCAATTTTTATTCATGACGAAATCGGGCATAACATTCACTACAGAGCTGTGAATAATATCCAAGGTTAAGTGGAGGAGTATTGCAGAGCAAGGAAGCAGGAAGACCTTTAATTTCGGAAGAAAAACAGGTGGAGCTTATCAGGTCTGTTGTTAAAACTTCTACACAATCAACCGCCACAGCTGCCTTGTATTGTGAAATGTCAAAATCCAGGTTGAAAAAATAGTTGCAAGTACATAAATTTCGTCCGTATAACCTAAAAAATGCTGCATCAAATATCAGAAAAAGACCCTGCCCGAAGATTTCAATTTTGCGTCATTATGACTCAGACTCAGACTCCTCAAAAGAGTTAATGTACGGGCTAAAATACTGGTAATGAAAAGTTAACGATACCCCTGAATCTTAAGATATCTTAAAATCCAATCTATCCGATGATTAAAAAAATATTAAACGCTTACCTTGGGGCAGTTCAGTATGCTAGTCGGATTTCAACTAGATAGAACGCCAGATAATTATTTTGGACCAGCTTAGATTCGCTAAACGAAACTTAATTGTTTCAAAAAATGTTCCTATCACTGTTTGTTCTATGTTAAAGGTAATGGACGAGTATTGCTTGGTTGTTCTTTTACATCTAAATAATTTCTATAGTCGCATAATGTCTTAAGTCGTATCAAACGCAGAAAACCAAGTAACATTTTGTACATCACGTGGCGTTATAAATGTGAACTAAAACTGTTCTTGGTTTTAGGTTAGCTCTTTTCCTTTATTAAAAGAGTAAAGTTTTGGAACTGTTATTGTCATTTTTCAAACTCGTATTTGTTATTTTATCTAAAAGGTTTACATTACATTAAGTATAAAATTTATTAATGACGTCTCACACAAACCAATAGACATATCAGTTAGTTTATTTTTGTCAGCATTTTTGCTCCTTATTTATTGCCAATTATTTCTTATCGATAGTTCGGTAGACTGTCTAACGGCCAGCTCGTTCACTAGATTAGAGCCTTCTTGATTTTTTTGTAGGCATACTTGAGGTCAAAACTGTACTTTACGGAGCCTGAATCATTAGACGACTTAAAAACTGACCAAGTGGCATTTATCCTAAGAGTTGAATTTCAGGACTTGTACATTATGACCAAATAGTAAATAAGCCTTAGGTAATGTGGGCACATGTTAATTTTATGTCAAAACATACTTTGATTAAGAAATTTGAAGGGGTTTTTTGTTCAAGATGGATATTTTGTCCCATTCAAAAATTTATAGTGAATTTGTACTAAAAAGTAACATAAATATCTGTTAATATAGAGGTATAAAAACGGGAACCACGTGAAGCAAAATGGAAAATTTTTTTATAGGCCTAAATTCGTGAAACACTGCGGCATCTATGTCAGTCACCTTTATTTAATTGTAGTACAAATGAATTTTGTAGGGGTGGAAGTACTCTTCCAGGTACCATACACTAAAAGTAGTTGCCTGGAGCTTAATGTAAGGTACAAATATGAACTTCCTCTGCTTCGATTTGGAGTGACAGGTTCTCGTATTGCCAGTGATACTGTCTCATTAAACTTTGCGACCACCTTAACTATATGTTCTCTGGGAACACCTTTATCTGGGTTCATTTCATTAAATACCATGTGCTGTAATATTATACAACTACTATTTACATAATGTATCGGTATAAAAGGACAGAGAGCTTGAGACAAGTCTGCATTCTGAATACTATATTGTGATGTCCACCAGCAAACTTGGGTGATCACTGATATGTCAGAAGGAGGAATGGGTATTCTTCAAACTGATCAACTATCAAATTCTATCAATGCCTCATAGAATGAACGAAAGCAAAACTAACCATGGAGAAACTGGTCATTATTAGTTTATATGTTAAAATCATTAAATATATTGCTGCATCTTTATAGCAACATAATATGAAAATAATATAAGCAACATCTTAGACATTCTAAAGTAAATCCAGCACTAAATATATCAACAAAGTCACAATTAAGTTAATTTTAATTTAATCTGCATCTGAATGTTTGTGAAGACTACTCCATGTTGCAATGTATACTAATGTTAAACTGTAGTATTAAAAGTTCAATAATATTACATTTTTTATTTCACTTAAAGACCTACAATTCTCATACATGTGCTAACAACCCCATCGTTATGTAAGGAATAGTTCTCATCCTAATTAGCATCCTTGACAGATTCCAGAATGTCACTTAGCTCCATTTTAATATCTTGGATTGAGTCGTGAAAATAGTCAATTGTATAAAAATTTACAGTTATTATAGTGGTTTCTGTCATCACCTAATCCCTCTGTGTTTAAGCTAGAGTATTTGCTGTTGTTCATTAATACCCCCATTTCGTTGGATGGGTGTATGAATATAGTTTAAAATGGGAACAGCATTTATAAGATATTTTATTCATTTATTACATTTTATTTTGAAAAATGATGAAATAGTAGAGTGAAGAACAATATAATAATACAACTAATGAGAAATAAACCTAAAGGCAAACCTGCAAGTTCGTCGATAACAGGCTTGTGCTATTCAAATATTTAATTTTTCTATAAAATCTTAATATTTTATGTCAATTCTTGTGTCTAATCCTTGCCTCTAATCTCCATAAGCACTGTCAACGTCACAGTGTCATTTGTTGAGTGTCATTTATTGGAAATTTGCATTTGAATACTCACCTCGGTCTATTTTGCATATATGAGTACGGGTCTCCAGTGAAAAGGTATCCTTTGAAAAACATATTGCCTAACAACCTATCTTATTATATATCTTTTATCGTCAGGATTGTCTATAAGATTTTTTCACTACATTTATATAAATTATCTAGAGCAATAGGAATTGTTTATATAATTTATTTAATTCCAGGGACGAGTTATCAGAGAAATAGAAACAGAAGTCTGGCATAGGTAAGGCTAGATAATCCCATAGATGATCAACCGACACTATTTTAACAAATCGGGTTTGTCCACTCGTACTGTACCATTTTTCAATCTTATCATAAGATTGTCTATATGTGTGAAGGGCATCACTAACCCTGCAGTCTCTTTTCGGTTCACTCAGTAGCTATTCTTCACTATCATGGTGACATTTCTAGTGTTAGAACTTCATGCCCTAAATTATTAGAACTTTCCGTTTATTTGTTCAAACATCACTAGAAAACTCCACCATCTGTGTATTACTTAACTTGGCACATTATTCTCTCAATAGTTGTTTTCATAAAAAAGTTTTTTGAAATATACCTTCACACAAAATTATATCATCCAAGTGAATAGCAACATATTTTTGTACCAATTGTTAAAACAATTGTGAATATTCCCGGCATGTTTGAGTCTGGCAAGTTATTTTCTCAACTCAAGAGAAAATATGTTCCGGGTTCCCATTGTGCATATTTTAATAAAGAGTTGGTAAAAAAATATTTCCCCTTACATCCATGTCATTATTACATCATAATATTAAGATTAAAATTACTTGGTGTTGTATACAATCTTATGTTCTTTGTGTATATTAAGGTCAGATTAGCAGAACAGTTTCTCAAAGCTTTCGACAAGAATTGAGAAACTTTTAAATACGTTTCTAAGCTTTTCTCTAATCTTCGGAAATGAAACTTGGAACGTGGAATTTTTACTGAACCACATATACTTATGAAGGTAAAGTAAGACTTTGTTAAACTTTTTAAAGATTGGTTAAGACGTTTAGAAAGTATATCGAAACCCGAGTAGAATATGCTTACCTAGTTTGTGGAAGTTAGAATTTTTATACGACTGTCAAAAAGGAGTTTGTATTTTTTTTGTTTTATAATCGAAGTGAATTCTTTTATCAATGAGGTAGTTAAAGCCATAGAGACTTGAAACTTTAATCGAAGCTCGAAAATGGCAAACAAATATTGTCTACATATACATACAATATATATATATATATATATATATATATATATATATATATATATTAAGCTAATCTGAATTTATTGAATACTCGATTTCGACATATCAAGAGACAAAAGTGATCAGAGTCTATCGAACTAATCGTGAGTCACTAGGTTGAACTGAATTTGAGTCTGCTCTGCTTCTTTTAAATTATCTGATGAGGCTCAAAAACAAAAGCTAAAATCGCGTCTATTTAGTCTTTTCTCTAGATGGCTTCGCGACCCTAAGAGAATTGAGAGATGATTCCTACTAAGTTGATAGAGTCTGTTTGGATATGGTGATGCGCGAGAGCTAAGTCGGATACGAACTGACAGAGAGTGTTCATATACTCGATGGTTAACGCGCCTGTTGGTACGACATTAGCTTTGTGGGCAATCGCGACATGAGATTTTTTCGATTCGTTAGGTACTTTGTCTACCGGTTAAGTTGCCTATAGTTTGAATGGTGTTGAAGATAGTCTTTATTTGATGTCTTTGTAGTGCTAAGTGACTCCTCGAATTCAAAATTGGCGCGCAATGTGGTCCGGATGATAACCGTTTTGTCGAAGGATTTGTTGAAGATTATTAAGTTCGTTTTGTCTATTGTCAATATCTGTTAAACGAATAGATCTAAGAGTCAAAGATTTCATTACAGAACTCAATTGGGCAGGGTGGTGGTGTGATTGGGCATAAGTATCCTATAGACGGTTGTGAGAATCTGTCATTGTCTCAAGTCGGACTCGATTTCATTGTGAATGTATACCATTGAGGTGTTGTAGGAAGAAGTCTTGAATCTCTGCCATGAGAAATGACAAAAGTATCATACATATCTAAGCCAACAGTTTTAAATTAGACCAGTTCCATGAAAATGTTAGCAAGCACTGGAGAAAGAGGTTTTGTTTGAACAGAGTGCCTTGAAATCCAAGTTTGATGATGTCAGAAGAGATCTAACGTTTCTGAAATACATTGGTGAAAAGAGATACAACATCGAAGCTAACTAGGATATCATTTTCTGAAATTCTGTAACCACTTATATCTTACGTACGAGGATGCTTGCTCGGCTAGAGGTTGGAGGGTTTTGGCTAAGTACCGTAATTCTTGTCGGGGATTGTACCGAACTGACAATGAACATGAAAGTCCGTAAATTTTCGGAATTTTAGAAGACTTTCCACGAGGAATGATGATATTATGAGTCTTTTTCTCTAAGTAAGTCATTATTTCGTAGTCTGCAGTGTGGAGTAGGGAATTCATCTTGTGAACATAGTCCTTAGTATTGATACCTTCTGTTCTCAATATTTTTTTGTGTTTACTATAGTAAGACTCGTAAACCGTTTGCAAACTTTTCAAAATGGCTTCCAAAAATGCAATTCTTAACCGACTTGGTTCTACAATATTTCATTTCTTTAAGTGTGTTTTCATGAAGTTAAGCCACTTATTCTTTACCATGTATATTAGTACTTATTATCGATGTCGCCATATCAACAAAACGTCACTGGGGCGTGTTTTTTGCTTGTTCAGTTATGGAAAATCTTTTTATATTGAAATTTTGTCTTGTTTTTAGTGAAAAATAAATACTTCAAATAAAAAAATCAACTTACCTATATATATATATATATAGTATTATAAATAAGCAACTTCATTATAAAATTACATGATTGAAATTGTTACCGATTATACCAATCTTTAAAAAATTATAGAAAATCACAGAAGTTCGGGCCAAGCAAATCTCTGCGAGGGATTATTGTAGACATACAACATTACGTCCTCCTAAGTTTTTGAGCGATTTGGAATTGATAGAAATGTATAGAGTGTCATCAACTTTGAAAGAAAATATTGCCGATCTTTGCATACAAATAAATTTACAAACACACGAAATATCTATACTAAGTTACAAATACAAATTTAAATTGCTTTTTTTTAATTTTTTAAAATAATTCTAATCTAAATTATTATCGATTTTACTAGTGTAGCACCTGTTAGGTGATAAATGAAGCAATTTATTAATAAGCATGTTTATTTCAACAGATTTTATTGAACGTCAGTCCGAATCATCTTGAATCACCCTGTGTCTTTTCGTTGCTCAAACAAATTAGGTACGCTGCTTGGAAAGGTTAGAAATAGTTTCTAGATATTTATAAAGTATCCATCATTTAGAAAGACACTACTTTGGAAAATAATGTTACTAATCTTTATAGAAATTCTACGCCCTTTATCCAGGTATTTTTTAATATTCCAAAATTGTATAATAAAATCTCAAATGGATATATCAGAAATCGCAAAGATCCAAATGTAATCACAGTCTCTTGTTTTCTGCGAAGCAATTGTTTGCTTCCCCTATCCTCAGGGAATGAAAAAGTACGGTGTCTATTGTGCAATGTCTCAGAGACAATTTAAACACGCAGATTGTTTGTTACAATAAAAAAAACTCTTGGGGGACAAAACCTCAAACTGCTTTCATTTTGCCAAAGCAGAAAAGACATGCTTTCATAGCTTTCTAGTGTAACACCGAAGCTTTAAAAATGTTATATTGCTTCAGAATAATATAGTAGGTATAGTATATCACTGTAGCGTAAAATTTCACCTTCATTTTTTCCTCTTTATGCAGAGAAAGGAAATCGTCGATATCTTTTGTCAATAGCTTGGGTTAGTTAGAATAGCATAAAATTACTGTGAAATTCTTACGAGTTATCAAAATAGTCATTATCTATATCTCTTCAACCATAAAACGACTACATATTACGTGATACTCCAGAGTCCAAGCAGCAGTCGTAACAATGGACGTTTCCCAGCGAATCGCCAAGGGAAAAAGCAAAGTCTGTCCTCCGGCAAAAGGTATAGTTTATGCCCGCAACTTTCTTGAAATTCAAAGGAAACTGTTTTGACCTATGACACAAATGTGTTTAAACTTTAAAAATATTAATTTAGGGGTGCCTATATGGTGAGATTGCAAGTATTGTGGACACAATATTTCTTATAGCGGATGCATAAAGTACAGACTTTTGTGATAGGGAATTAAAAAACAAATACAATGCACTTCTATAAACTCAACAGTAGTCATTTATTTGTTAGATTACCTTTTGTTAAGATTTCTTATTATATGAATATGATAGACGACAGAATGAGCTACTATAAACTGTATACTTCCAAGGCCAACTTGTCGCCTTTGTAAATTATGGAACATAACTACTAATCTATAGGAAACCATTGATGTCTCACCTGATGAACTTATCATCATTCATTATACTACAACTTTATAAGGCAGGATGAGCTGAGATGAAACAATTTTTCAATATTTTTATTTTAAAACCCTCACAAAGTAATGAAATATGTTTATTATAGAATATCAATCACTTTTGTTAGCAGTTTTAACCTTTCTATTTTGAACGAGGCCTACGCGCTTAGCTGAAATCGACCTTCAATTTGTGTTTTCTAAGATTCATTTGTCAAATATATGAACAATAATTAATTTTACGAATTTACCTTCTTATAGTCGACGAGCAGTATCAAACATGCTACAATCATTAGTTTACCACAGTATATGTGTCCTTTAAATGTGAAAATTTAGAGATGTGGATTTTTAATGCTTTTCCCAATTTTAGAACGCCGTTAATTTCTAACAATTTTTATTATTTTTTTTTAATTTACAAAACGGGATTGTAAAGAAAGTTGCGAGTGGCAGTGGATATCTGCCGAAAAACCCGAAATTAACGTGAAAGAAATAATAATAATATTGGTAAACTAACTAATAGTAAAATCTACAAAAATTATAATGTTATATATTTATAGTCAGAACGGTTTACATCATAAACATAATTTCAAACAGAAAAATGCTAAATTTGGGTTAATGTTTCAGTTTTCTAAAATGCATTTTACCGATTGATAAAAGAGTTGAATATAAAGTGTATATAGTAATGTCATTTTATAGATAAATATTTGATGAGATCTTCGTAGTTAATGATTTTCTGGCTTTAACGCATCAGTATGATATAAATAAAAGCTAATAGGATTCTAAAACTTTAACCATAAGGTTTATAGATATCGACTTGATTATAAAATATTATAACAGTAGATATGTGGAAGTAAGCAGAAATAATATTTCTGTGTGATATTTTTTCCAAAATTACGCTTATTCTGTAATGCCAACTATTGAACACTAAACTGGTATAGCAACGTATAAATAAATGATTTTAGTGGTTATGATTGTTGTAATAAGTAATAACGATACAAGATACAAACGTACACTACAGCGGCTGATAATTAACATTCTGGCTGGCTGAATAGTGAGCAGTTAACAAATTTATAATAAATAAGTATTTATGTACGAAGCAGAGGCGGATCCAGAGAGGGCGATAGGGGCAACCGCCTTCTTCGAGAGCCTCCAGGCCAGTGAAATTACAACAAAACGTGGAAATTTTAAATCTAGAAGCCTTGAATAATTTCTATGGGTATAAACCTCAAACCAAGTGTTTTGAATGCAATATATCACACCATATACAAAATCTAAAATCCCCCTCGTCCTATGTAACAGGTTGCCCCCTTCCGATCTAAAGCACGAGATTGCCACCCCAGAGGTTCTTCTTTGGAGCCACCCCTTGTACAAATAATGTGCTGTTGATAAAAAATTGGCATGTGCAAGTTATCTGATGGTAAACTTGAAAACGAATACTAAATGAGGAGATCACTAGGCCAGTTTATGGTTCGCATTCTTAATCTATACATCTCTGTAAAATTGAAAAGACAGGAAAGCTCATAACAATCAGAACGGTAAAAGTGGATGGTGCTAAACATAATATATTCAATTACTCCCAGTAAGCTAATTTCAAATGCTTTGAATATTAGTAATGGGACTGTTTGGAAAATTGTTAGGGAATGTATCCAATTGGTCGAAACCCCTCAACTACAAACTCTGATTCTTTTTCAGATGAAGTGAATTTTCACAACTGCCTTGTACGGAATCAAGATGATCTACGTGAGTTACTGTAAAGTTCCTGTTCAACATTCGTTCTCGTTAAAAGTTGGCTTGGAGAGGTGTATGACTTGCTAACTGAAGCAGTATTTCGATCAAGAATACTTAATGGCTAAGTGAATCGCAGCTTCCTGGAATCTACCACATAATACAAAATATCAAATGTGGTTTATGCACGACTTAAGTTCCCTGTATTATATCCTATGGAGACAACGGAAACCATTAGATTTCACCACTAATAAGAAACTACGGGGATATTTTTAAAAAGCTTAGGACTCAATGAAACGCAGATTGAATATTTACATACTAGCTGAAGGTGCTTATTTTCAGCGGCTCTTGTAGATTAATTTTTGCCAATAGAAAGCGGTGTTTCAAAAATTATCATATGACCAAATATTCTTAGAATAAACTGGGAAGTTTGAAGTTCAAGTATAGGTATATATAATTCGGTTGTTGAGTCATATATTACTTACTTGAAAGTTATTGAGAGTTTGCCGTAATTGTGGAACTACTAAATTATAAGCTGTGGGTTGTTATTCCACGGTGATTTATTGGAACAATCCAATAAACCACAAAACTCCTTGAATTTGAAAATTTGAAGTATTATTAGACAAAATCGAAAATAAAGTGAATCGTTAATTGACAAAAAACCCTCACATTTCACAAGATACCTACTGTTACATAATTATTGTTGAAATAAAACAAACTAAGTAATTTCTTAAAATTTTTTCTTATAATATAAAAGATAAAATTCCTATTTACTAGGACTTTTGATATATGTTCAAGTTAAGTGTTTTCTCGCGCCCGTATTTCAGACTGTATATATACAATAAAATTTGCTTCTAAAATATCTTTCATTAACTTATTACAAACGCAATACCTAAAGCAAATTTATAATCAGCACCTTAAGGAATGGGAGTATTTAACCCTTAGATGTACACTGCTATAATTTCAGAGATGTGTTTTGTTGCACAGCAGGATATTAAATTCGGATATTAAATTTTAATTTGATCATATTTACCACGAAAATTATTCTCATGAATGCGTCATAAGTGTTACGCAAATGAATTAAATATGTTTGCGTAATAAGTTATAAATGATCTGAATAACTCATTTTAATTGGAACATTACCTTTGAAATACTTCAAAAAACATATTACAGAAATTTCTACCTGTGCAAACTGAACAGTATTTAACGACACCCTTGTTCTTCAGACCCAAATTTACTTACAAGGCGTCTTATTTCGCTTATTTCGCTTGAGTGATATTGGGTTTTCTACCACACAAGTTTTTCTATAGTTTATACACTTTATTTGTTTTATGACAAAGGGGTAAACTGAAGCTGTTTTATTTATAAGAAGCAATTTTTTCTTACGTTTACCTGCTGAACACAAATCCATCATCAGAATTGCTCCACTATTCAGTTTTCAGCAAATTTTTTAATATGCAAAGAATGACTAATCCTACTCATTAACGAATTTTTTATATTTGTACGGCTCTTCTAAATATGTCTGTATGATCCGCAAAAGAAGAAGACCGGTAGTTCGATTTAAAAAAAAAATGTTGTAAGTCTTCCTAGATAGGATAACTTGCCACTGGCTAGTTAAAAAATTCTCAATACCCCTGGATTACATTTACATATGCATATCGATTTTCCAAAATCCAAATACGAGTTCTATTTGACTTCATAAGGTTACGTTGTTAATTTAATTCGGATTTCATGTTAACAAAATTTCTTTCAAATGTTATAATTTCATTATTGCCAAAAAATCCTGTTCAGGAAATTATTCTTTCTGAGTGTAACACTTCTGATGTCACTGAGAAGATTTGATTCATTAATATGAATAATACTTGCTTTAATTTTTTTAGCACTTCGTTAGTAATTTCTCAACATTATTTTCATCTGTAACAAACCTCATGTTTGCTTTTCTTGAGAAATTACGTATAGGATTGTTTTTTAATTTGCAGAATCTCTTAGGTGTTAAATTTTACAGCTTCTTCGTTGTTCAAACCACTAAAGTTCATATTTTCAAGAATTGTTTTACATTGTTCATATCATTTTTAATTCAATCTTATTCCAAATTTTTTCTTAGGTATTCTCATATTTGTCCTGCTCTTTGTATTGTATTTTTCTATATTATCTTGCTAAATAAATGCTTAAGCTCTCGATGTTTTAAGTTTTTTCGTTTCAGTGCTAATTGAAAATTTCAAAACTCATATCCTACTCATTTTAAATAAATAAAAATAAAAACAAAATCCTGAGAACTGTAAAAACCATTCAAATAAAAAATGCCGACAAAAAGGGAATTCCGAAAATACGATTGATGCTAAAAACGATTTCTAATCCATTTCTAAATTAGAAAATATACATGTTAGCGTACGAGACATATATCGAGAATAATTATGAGAGAATAAATCCGGTTGACGGATTGAAGGAGACAAATTACGTTGGTATCATCATAGCGGTGATCTGTTCAGTATGAATCATTGTTATTGATGTAAATAAGTAAAACATATTGTGATTTATTTTAGTGCGTATAAAGTAGTTTATATTGTGTGTAAAAAAATTGTAAGTGAATCCAAAGAAAATTTATAAAAATATATAAATTAATACTCCACACCCCAAAATTAAAATCACCAAAATAGTACCATTCACATTCGTGGTGTAATGTACGGTTCTGCCCAACCTTCACAATTGGTTATGGTATGTTGCTCATACTGAACAAACATGCGGTCTGTATAGATCCTATTTCAAAATAATCAGGTTTTCCTTGGGAGAATTTTTGTTGGAGGTTTGTAAATTTAGCTGTGAGGGCACTTCCGATTTATCTGATCTCGTCATTCTGTGTAAGTAGCTTCAGAACATTATTCAAGAATTTGTTGAACTGAATTCAGAAGAGGATCTGAGGATTAGTTGGATTAAATATAATTAGCTCCTGGGTGACTAGGCTGATTAGAAGAAGATTTGATCGTTAGTAAAGGGGTGGTATCCAGATTCTGTATTTCAGTTAAAAAAAATTTTCTGATAGTTTGTAAAGAATTATCTGGCGGTGCGAAATCTTTTGTAGTCAACTTAAAAATATATCATCAATAACAAATATTGAAATTTTCTCTTTTAACGGCAAAATTTCGAACTAGATCAATATAAACCTTAAAGTATACTTTTCACCATACAGGATATACATTACATAGAGTTAATTAACATTTTTTAATATTCTAGCAAGAAACGTCCCAACTAAATTAGTAGATATTCACATACATATATACCCGCATATGGGCTGCACACGAGGAAAATAATCTTTATTTTTCATTTTATGATAAAAAAGTCTCTATGACACGTTCTACTTGTCGAAAAAATCAATACACAATATAAAAATTTGCTCTCAGATGTACAGTGTGATAATAAATTAGGAAAAGTGAAAATGCCTCAAGAAAGAAAGTTGTTTATGAACTAACATTAAATGTAAATTCAATTTTTGAAATAAAAATTTAAATATTTAACATAATTCTACAAAGCTACTTCCCACCTCCAAACACTTTTCCGCTAACCTAATAAGTTACCGCTCACATAGTTATTATCTACACATAAATTTGAAATAAAAATCATATTATCTTGTTCTGAAAAACTGAGAAATGCTAATGAGAGAAGAGGTAGCTAATATTATAATACCCGCAAGGTTTATATATATATATATATATATATATATATATATATATATATCATCATCATCATTATATGCAGCTAATTTCGACCATTATTTTATGGTGTAGCCTCTCTTACATATTCGTTTCTTCGTTTCGCAAATCTCTCCATGTTGTTCTGTTGTACGCTTTTTGGGACCAGGTTATGCCTGCTATTTTCATGATGTCATAGTCCCATCTTACATTGGGGCGTTTCCTTAGTCTTTTAACACCCCTAGGATACCATTGTGTGATATTTGTTGACCACCTATTATCCTGTCTTCTTGCCAAATGCCCTGCCCATTGCCACTTCAGAGATTTCACTCTGTGGATAACATCTATTACCTGGGTTTTGTTCCTTATCCTTATTGTTCTCTTCCGATTTCTTCTCGTTATTCCGATCATGCATCTTTCCATAGACCTTTGTGCTACTTGTAGTTTTCTTGTAAGTTCGGTTTTCAGAATCCAGGTTTCACAACCGTATGTCAGTACTGGTAGAACACACTTATCAAATACTTTCTTCTTAAGGCGGAATGCCATTCGTGACTTGAAGATTATGGAGTTTCTTCCAAACGTCATCCATGCAAGTTTGATCCTTCTGTTTATTTCTGGTAGTAGCGAACCTGATATGTGTACTAATTGACCTAGGTATATATATTGTTCTACTATTTCCAGAACTGTGTTATCTGTTGTGATGTCTTGTGTGTCTATTAGTCCGTTGTGCATTATCTTTGTTTTTCCGATATTTATTTTTAAGCCTATTTCCTTGCTTACTCTGCTAAGTTCATTGATTTGATTTTGTAGTTCTTCTGCGTTATTGGCAATTAGGACAATGTCATCGGCGAATCTCAGATGGTTTAGATATTCTCCATCTAGGTTCAGTCCTTTATGGTCCCAGTCTAATCGTCGAAAGATACTCTCTAATGCCGCTGTGAATAGCTTCGGTGATATTGAGTCACCTTGTCAGACTCTTCCTCTATATATATATATATATTATATATATATATTATATTATATATATCCCTCTTCAGGTCGGTTAATAATTCTCGTAACCTTCTGCTTTCGCTTCTAGTTACTCGAATACTGATATTTTCAGGAACGCGCACGGTGTTATATAATCGCGGCTCGGCGCCTATTGGTTGGCACCCTGAACGGCTGCGTGTGATTGGCCCTGGGCGCTAAGTGGGAGCGCCTCCCGCCTGCTGATTTGTTATTTCCTGTTGAGTTGTTATTGGACGGGTCCGGGCCGGTACGGTGTTTAATAGAATTTTCCAACAATTCGATAAGTTCTGGATTTCATTGCGTTCGTTTAGACTGTGAGGCCTCTTCGCTGTTTCAATTGCCTCTCTTACGAGTTTTGATTTCGGGTGTTCTATATTTGCCAGTACTCTGGTGTTCTCAAATTCTATTTGGTGTGACATCATGGTGGCGTGTTCAGCAATGGATGTTGTTTTTTCCTACTTTCTTATAGCATTAGAACAGGGAGTGTACGAGATTCCATGTGCAGACTGTCATAAAACATATGTGGGGCAAACTAACAGAAGAATTCAAGCTAGACGTGATGAACACCAGAACGATTCTGTTTTCAAATTTCAACTTTTGAAAATGCCAAATGAGATTTTGGCGAAACGTCAGGTAAAATGTTCTTTTTAGAGCACAAACCGAGAAACGGATGTACACCGGATACAACAAAGAAAATCACATTGTTCCATCCGTGAAGGACTACAATCTAACATATATATATATATATATATATATATATATATATATATATATATATATGTATATATATGTAATTAAGTTCTGGAAACGGCTCTAACAATGTTGATGTAAATTTTCCTTTTTTGAAGTTTCGATGGATAGAAATCGATTGATGAGGGTCTCATTTTTGGGAAAAATCATTTTATTTAACTAATAGAAATGTTACTTCAAAGGTTATTTCAAGGATGGGTACAATTTTCTGTACCTAAAAGTTAACGCTTTATACCCTTATGGCTTTGCTTGAGTGTGTTATGTCCTAATATCCTGTCCCCTTATGTTACGCGTGTGATTAAGGGAGCGATATATGATCTAATCTGCTTAACGGTAACGCATCTAAATGTAGTGCCCTGCCCTATACGCTACCTTCGTGTAATATATTCAAAACTTACAGGGCATCGTATCCCTAAGAATTTAGACTGACGTTTACCTACAAATAAATGAATATAACTGAAACGAACATAACCTCACTAGATAGATTCTTGATATTCGTTGATTTTTGTTAAAAAAGTTTTCATTTTCCTGAAAACATTATACATTAGTAGCACAGAAAAATGGATTGTCTGCAGAGTACATAATACTTTAATATAGTTGCAAAAGTAAGTAAGAATTGAATAACAGAAAACGTCATCTTCTTTGTACATAAGGTTTAAGGATATACAAATTCAAGTAATGAATAAAATAGCGAGAAGCTCGCACTAAACGTGAAGTACTTTTTTAAATATAGCCAAATCAATACAGGAAAGAAAAACAAAATCTAAGACATATTTACAGATATGTTAATATAACTTATATGGGACAGATGTACTTGTTAAGGTGATATTGTGTAATTGAAATTAGCTATCACCAAATTTGTAAATAACTTTTTTTGTGATAATCAAAGAAATTTCAGATGTATAATGTAAAACAACACAAAAATTATTTTATTCAACTACAGATAAAAAATGTCAAACATTTTTGAAGGATGTCTTTCTAACTTGAACCACAACTAAATATGTCTTAGAAATTGTACATAATTTCAAAATTGAATTACCATAGCCTTGAAGTAAGCAGAAAAAGTAAATAGGTTTCTTTAATAAGAAAATAAGTTGTTCGAATAATTTTAAATGTGAAAATAAGTAAGTGCCATACAAAAATTTCAAATATAAATTAAGTATAACATTTGTCTGAATTTTTTAATAAATTATAAGTTTAACAGTTAGCATGTAGCCTAAGTTAAGTTGTTGATCTTGTATCTAATGTCAAATGTGCTAGTAATGCAAGTTCGTTACCAACATTTAAGTAGGGTGTGGGTATGTGGAATAAGTCTGGAATAACATATATTTAGATTTCAATAAAAACATATTTGTCCTGATAATCAATGAGTGCTGCCATAATCATATTCTTTCTAATACAGTTACAAGTAGTTTAAAAAAAATTTGCATATATTTTATTTTTGTGTTTACAAAATTCTAATTTCCTACAAGGCATTCCTTATGAAATAATTTTGTTTATAATTCGAATGTGATCAGATTTTTAAAAATCAAAACAACAGACAAATGTATGAAGGGTTTTTATTAGGTCATAGTAGGATATCATGACAAATGTTTAAATTTGAAGGGAAAACATATAGCAAAATAGTTTTCCTGAGATATATTATCACACAAACGTACACATATTTGGGCATTTTTGAAGAGTTACTCAATATTGATTTAAAAATCAAAAAACGAGACTTAACTTTTAAGAGTATTTAAAAAAGTAAAAGTATAACACACTATGTGGCATCACTTCACTTCACAGACCTTATAATGATTTTTGGTTTGATGCAGTCTTTTTTGTGCAATCATGTTTGACTAACTTGTGAATTTGTATACTTATTAACATAATTTAAATAATACATTTATAGAAATGATATTATTCCTTAGGTAAGTGAGAGGGGTTTTAAAAAGTAATCCTTTCAGGAAAATTATAGTTAAATAGCAAACTTGGGGAATTTCAAAATTACTAGGGAGTCTTGGTCGTCCAGGTACTTTATTTAAGATACCTAGTGTTATAGTATTTGATTTGTATCATATTAAACGCTATAGTATGGAAGAGGATCTATAGATCCTCTTCCATGAAGGCGTTCTTTGCGAAAATTATTTATAAGATTCAGTGAAACTTGGGCGGTGTTGAATGTAAATAAATCTAAGAAAACATACGACGAAAATGACGTAGTTACATTATTAGCAACAGGGTTAATTTTAGATAACCCTAAATTATTTTTATGGAAACGTGCAGAGCTATTGGATTTAAGCAAAAGTGAGTTGAAAATATTTTTTAAAGGAAATAAAAGTAAATCTTTTAAGGCAAAGCTACAGCATACACTTGAATTTGGAGATGCAGACAAACGTTTACAATTTTGTTCATGGATAGGTGCAAACTACCTTGAAAACCAAAGTTTTCTTAGGTTAAATTTTGTTACCGATGAAATCTACATTTTGCACAAACCTACAAAACTTCCCTAAACTGCCGTCATTAGGCCCTTGGTAAACTTAATTACGTTATCTACAAGCGAACCCAACATTATAAAAACATTATTTATAGAGGAACATTTAAACAGGCACATGCATTTGCACATTTGGGAAACATTTGTCTTACCACAATTTAATACATTAGAACCAGGGGCCTGATTCTCTAACCATTCGACTGCTCTAACCGTTCGAATTTCGGCGCATGAAAAATTGACAAATGCAGTTTAATCCATATATTCAACTTCATTTATGCTTATGTTATCAGTCTGCCACAAGATGGATAGGGAAGTTTGGCTAAATCAATTATACAGTCAGGTCACCTAACCTTTCATTATTGGAATTCTCTTTGTGGGGTGGCTTAAAACAAAAGGCTGTTTCATTCAACCTTCTACATGTCAGGGAAGTATTGAATCAGTGCAAAATTATAAGTGTTTGGAAGTAGGAGGTAGCTACTTAGAATAATTTTAAATATTCGACTCTTTATTTCAAAATTTGTATTTAAGCATAATATTAGTTTATTAACAATTTTGGTTCGTAACATTTTTGGTAAAACTAATAAATAATAATACTTATATTTCTCCTAATTTGTTAACACCCTGTACATCTGATTGAAAACTTTTATATTGTAAATTAATTTTCTCGACAAGCAGAACTTTTTATAAAGATGACTTTGCCGTAAAATGAAAGGTAAAGATTGTTTTCCTCTTGTGCACTCCATCCGCGGACACACTGTATATTGTCAATAATAGATATTAATTACCTAAACTAAATCGTCACTTTTAAATTTATTTAGTTTAAACAATTTAGGTAACTATCCGAATGATCAAACTCCTGCTAATTGCAAAGCAACATTATAACCCATATAATTGGAAGCATTATAATGGTAAGATTTGTATTGGAGAAGTATTGCAGATTTATTTATTCACCACGGCAAAAAAGCTTTATCGACAATTTTCCCCAACCACGAGTTAATTTTCGTACAAGGTTGTGGGGTTAGAAATGCTGAAAAGGAGCTTGGAGTTTAAATAAATGACCTGTCAACCAAATCGTGCTCTAATGCGATTTTCAAAAACACGGCCCCGGAAGGTCGCTCTCTTTCCACTTCAGTTGCCTTATAAAGATTTCATTCTTGGCTCAGCTTAAAAATGTTTAGAAATTTTTTTAGTCAGTCATCGTTGGCAGTGTATGTGGGAAGAAGGTATGCATTATAAGCTTGCGAATCTAGTTCCTGAAAAATGTTTGAAAGATATTAACGGCAGCAAAGTTGACGTAAAAATATAACGAAACTTAGTAGGGTCTCTTGCATGGGGATACTATTATTGTCTCTCGACACGAAGTATTTTGTCATGCTGTACTGCGCTAAATGTTACAGGAACTGTAACAACGCATTGAAAATTCAAGTGAGACCTTGGCGAAACGTCTGCAGGATTCAAACATGAATCAATATAACGAACGGATTTATTCCCGGATAAATATTTTTTCATATATATACATATATATATATATATATATATATATATATATATGTTCTGAGAGGCTTCCGCGGTCATTATTATGAACTAAGCTAGGTTCCGGGTGAGAACCGCGTCTGAATTTATTGAATACTCGACGTTTCGACTCCTGCTTCGGAGCCATTATCAAGAGACAAAAGTGAAAAAGAGTTTCAGAGTCTAGATCGAACTCGGGGCCTCAATCTGCCTACTCCCCAAGAGTCACTAGGTAACTGAACTCTTGATAATGGCTCCGAAGCAGGAGTCGAAACGTCGAGTATTCAATAAATTCAGACGCGGTTCTCACCCGGAACCTAGCTTAGTTCATATATATATATATATATATATATATATACATATATATAGAGGTTAGTTTGAGGTCAACCTCATTTTTTAAATGAAAACCCCTATTTTTATTGGGGAACCGGAATGAGCGGAAAATTGAGGTATGAAGTTGAGAGGTAACTCCTAGAGGTAAATAGAGGTCAAATAATGACTGTTAAAAATCTCGCGAGGTAAGTGGTAAAACAAAACCAACAAAGCAGCACTGACAGCTCCAGTAAATGTTGATTCGAGGCGTACAGCTGATGCACAATACGTTATCCTACTTACTTTTATTTCGTTCCTGAGTTAACGTAAATATAGGAAAAAATATAATACAACTCAAAATATATAAAGTAGAGATTAAGGTTCCTAATAGACTCAAATTTAGGTGGCCGATTTTTACAGCGCGTTCCAGAAAAAAATTAAATTCGAAATATTCTAAGCACAAATTTTTCATTCAGCACCTACCAGATATTTTTGAAATTTCATTGCTTTTTCAAGGATATTCTTCATTATGACGAACTATTTGCAACACTCATATGTAACGTTGGCCATGTAAAACACCCAATAAAGTTCTGTCACTGTAATTTGACTTTGACAATAATTTTATTATTATTTAATTTTATTTTTTGTATACGATTTTTGGTCCTCATTAACAAATTATGTTACTGAAAATGACGAATTCTACTTAATATGTAAGGATCCATATGATTCTTATTCTTGGAAAATGATTTAAGAATCCGTTAGTGACAAGTACAACATGCAAAGCAAGATATCGTGAACGTTGTCTAATGATAAACTTTTAAAAATATGGTTCAGTAATTGTTTGCAACTCACAAAAACCACATAAACCAAAAGCAGTGAGAAGATATTATAACATAGTGTGTGCCATTGTTTACAATATTACGCTTGTCCTTATTTTTCAACGTAATTTAAATTGGATAAACCCGTGCAGTTTGTTCATCATCATGGTGCACCGTTGAAAATTTGTTGTGATTATTCCGCAATTTATTTAGTGTGTAACTAGGTAGATGTCCATCCACTTTAAATAGGAATATGAATTAATTAATTAGTTTTGAAATACGTAATTCAAATTAGATACTCAACATATCTGTTGATGTTTGACTTAATATTTTATTATTTATAAAACATAATATTATGAACTCCGTGACTTTAAAACAAGTTTTACAGCAAATATAATCGTGCTTGCTTTTACCGAAATAAGTCACAATAGCCTCTACTACAAAATATTTACGTTTAATGGTAGACGAACTCACACATCCATCAAATGTTCCGCTAGGTTGCTATCTGCTGAACTGGTTTCTTACTATGCTTCTGGCATTTCATACTATTGCTATCCTTTCGAACCTTCCAGTTGCTGCTAACACAAAAAGTTTGTTTCACTTGAACAGGAATCACATTTTCAGTACTTTTTTTGCTCCTTGCTCAAAGGTTCAGAGAATTGGTTCTTAATACCAGGTTATTTATTCCCAAAAATTAGTTTCCACAGAGGACAATTAATTTCTAGAAGGGTTCCTATTTTGGCAGCATCATACAAAAACATGTTGTAACACTATGTAAAAAGCTTGTTATTCGTGGGACCTTTGACAATAAGAATTTTGTGAATGTTAAATGTAACTTGAATATTTTATCGCGAAACGAATTCCGACATCCAGGAGTTTCAAGAAAATCTAGCTGACAGAGACTCCAAACGTATTCGTACTGTGTGTAACGCCGTTTCCCTGTGATTTCTAGGATAGAAATCACACAACAGAATTCATACGTTTACTAAGACGGTTCAACGAAATTATGATTCTAATTTTTCCAGATTTTTCAAATCCATTGAACGCAAGACAATATATTGTTTCTAGTCGAGAACCTTCATCAGTTGCGCTCCCCTCAATTGATTGAATTCTCGAATTTATTTATGTATATAGTACATACAACTGAATTGAATATTTTATTGCCAAATGAATTTCGATATCTAGGAGTAGCTCTGTGAGCAAGATTTTCCTGAAACTCCCGGATATCGGAATTCATATCATGACAAAATATTAATTTCAGTTGTATATACTATATACATAAATAATTATTCGAGAATTCAATCAGTTGAGGGAAGCGCAACTGGTGAAGGTTCTCGACTAGAAAATATATTGACTTGCATTAAAAAATCTCGAAAAGTAACTAAATGTAACTACCCAACATTAGTTAATTTTTAAGAACGAAAATGATTTGAACATGTTTATGTCATAACTGTTGTATTTACGCAAACAAAGCAAATAGTCGACAAAAGATTATTTTTGTTCAATACAAACCATTCATTTCATGGTCGACGGCATTTATTTATTACTGAAAGAAAGATTAAATCGCATTACAACAGTACATTGTTGTGTTGAAAAATTTACATGTATCTTGTCATAATTTGATTATTAAAGCCCATAGACCATTGTATTATAACAATTTGTTTCATCATAGTGCACTATCTCCACCTAAAATATATTCGAGTTCAAGTAGACTATAATTTGAGAAATGGTGTATGTACACTCAGAATGTGACTAGTAGTGAATAGAGGCTCATGCAGTGCTTAGAGTACAAATTTATTGCCCTGCTAGTGTATATAGTGTGCAGAGTTACCAACACAGATTTAACAAATTAGTCAGGTTAAAGAAATTGATTAATTGATTTATTTTAGATAAAATGATTGATTATTTTGTTTTTCAATACAAAGTTTGCTCCACGGACAACGTGAAAGAAGAAGTACACATTACGGGTTGAAAATTTCTTGCGATGTATGTACTAGTGGAAATTAAATAATTATTACTCTCAACAAAATAAAAAAAACTGAGTACAAGTAGTCAGTTCCACCAGATTATTATTCAATGTACACTACTGGATATCCCAGTTACCGTAATGGGTGATATTATGGGTCCATAGTCCCATTAGAATCATGCATGTGAATTGGCTACTAAAAGTTCAGTTTGCACTTTGAAGAAAATTTGATTTGTGTTTACAATTGATTCAGTTCCAAAATGAACAATTTCCTCCGAAAAGATTAGGCTATGTAGAAATGTTGTTTTTTTCTTTGCAGTTACAAATCAAATGCTAGTTATGTTTCATTTTATTTTCGATTTATTCGCTAAAAGACAGGGTATTTTTAACACGGCTTTTCTAGAGCTTGTTCACCCACACATTTGCACTATTATTATTACTCAACCAAAGAATGAAATTTTATTCCAGCATTATTAACACGCAATTATTAGTTTCACTTGTAACTATGTAATCAACTCACGGAATTAAATCTTAACCTCCTACTACGCAGTTGATATGAAACTCTTATGTATATGTAGTTTAGATCAATACACAACAATTTCGTAGCATCAAGCGGATCTGATCTAAACGCCAATATCAGTAAACAAAATTAATTTTTAGTGAAATCCGGCGCATCCAGCAAATTTTAACTATTTTTTGTTTCCACACATTAAAGTGATATACGTCAAATATGCCACATCTGCTCTATGTATGGTTACAATTAATTTAATATATGTTATAAATGTGCTGTGTTATAAACAATTTCATAATGAATTTTTATCCAAAAGATCTTCTTTCGTTACTCCAGGTGTATACTGATCAGTCTTATGAACAATGTAATTCTTCTATACTAAAAATATTTTACAAGCTACTGTAGTAATTTATAATATATTAACTATTCCTGTCATAAAATAGTTTACTAATATTGCATTTACATTATATTAGGTTTTCAAGAATTCAAGGTAGCTATGATTGTACAAAATTAAAATTATGTGATTTTACATAATACGTATTAGTTCATACCATTAATCTAGAACTGTATGTTAGATCGTTCACTCAAATTTTAATTTTTTAAAAAACTTTATTTCAAAAAGAACTGAGTTACAAAATTTACTTGAACTAGATACTCGTATATGAAAAGTTAATACAGAATGTTCCTTGAAAACATGAGTGTCCTGTATTTATAATATTACTGCAGACGCCTCGTCAGCAGTGAAACAATTGTTAGAGTCTTATCCCAAGAATACTTTGTTTCAATGCTGACGGTTTGGATTTCTGAGAAAAACATGATATCTGCAGGTGTGGTCTGTAATATGATATTAGTATTGTGTTAAAGTTTCATATAACAACTTTCCCCTTATCGAAAAAGTTGGTGCTTTGCAGCAGCTTTTTGCAAATTAAAATTATACATAAAAATAATAAAACAAAATAAAATACAATATAAAAGTCATGATCATAAAAAAAAATAAAAGTGAAACTGAAGTGTATATAAAAATATATAAAAATGAGGTATAATAAAATGAAATAATTGAGAAAATATTTACAATTCGATATCTTCCTCTACGTCTTCTTGTCGGAGGGTTGGTCTGCGTCGGGGGAAGATTCTCGGCATAGAAAATCTTTTGCAGCCTGGGTACGGTGGATTCGGAGGGTCTCCTGGGTAGTTCCGAGTCTCGATGCTAAGTCTGGTTGGATTTCTTTTTCTGCATTTACAGAAAAGGTAAAGGGCCACGAGCAGGATAAAGATGGTAATTGTCACATAAACGAACCAAGAAATGTGTTTCGTGACAAAGGGTTGTTTTAACATTTTATCAAGTTCGTCTGAGTACTGGCTGAGCTTGTACTGGGCGACGTTTAGGTCTTCTGTATCCAGCTTATTTAACTTCAGTGGCTTCAGTCGAGTAAATGTTTTCTGTTTGGAACATTTTCACAACACTAATAAGGAATGGCAATTGGTTGATTCCTATAGGTGATGTTCTTTTTGTCACTTAGAATGGTCTTCGAATGAATTCTAATGTCTCCGACAAAAGAGCTGCACTTCGGTTGTAACCTGAATAATGAATTATTTCTTATGATAATAGACACTGGGTCTTGATTAACGCATTTGATCGTTATTGGAACCAATTTTGATGTCGAGATTAACCAGAGGTTTGTTGCTATTTCCAGGATATTATAACCCTCTGCTAGGATTATTGACGATTGGCAGGATTCAGGCAGTTCTACTGAGTGGCGAAGAAGCTATCCAGTGGGAAAGGTAGCATGTTTGTACAAATTTTGGTTGAAGGTTCAATATTTTTGCAGGAGTCAAGGTTTTTAAGGGAGACGGGAGACGTATAATAGTGAGTCGTCATCTTTAGCTATATATTTTTGGGAGATTAAGAGAATGTGGTGAAGTCCGGTTCTCGCATTAGGTATTGGAATCGGAAAAAGACGATACAGGGTATAAATCTCGGGGTCTATGAAAGGGATTTTCAAAATGAAAACTATTTTTGATTCTGTTTGGTAAGCTTCAAGGTCCATAATATCTAAGTACTGGGCAACAGTACTGAGTGAAACTTGTAGTGGAAGGTTGCTTTTAGATAATGTATGTGAAATTTCCTGAAGGGAGTTCACGAGGTCTTTAGGAGTTATTATGGAAGTATGAATTATGTGAAGTCTTGCAAAGGTAATTGAATTTAAAATATCATTTAAACTGGTCTGTAGGAATAGGTAACTTTCCATAAATAATTCGCAAACTTCTAGGGCTTTTGCTTTAGCGTCTAGATAGGAAGTTGTGTCTGAAATATGATAAAGGACGGTTTCGATTTCTTGAATATCTTTGTTAAAAGTTTCTTCATCCATTTGAAGATTTTGGATGGTCGTAATGAAGTTCTTTATGACAGACGTCGTAACAGAAATTTGATTTTTCATTAGTGTTTCTAATTCAATTTCGTCATGAAAGACGAGATTTTATTAATGTAATCATTGAAATAGTCACCGTCTGATGAGTCCAGATTTCCAGTGATTGCTTTCCAAAATGTACCGACTCCGTTAAATAATCCTCTTTTAATCCTATTAATTTTTGTGTCTGCAAATATTTCTTGATATTTTAAGTTTAAGTCTCGCGATATTTGATTTAGGAGACTGTAATGAGTTCTAATTTCTGTGTTAAAAGCTACCATGCGTGGTGTGTTTTGCCTCAAAGTATCGACCAGATTAGAAAGTATTTTATCATTTTTATCCAGAGCGATTTTAGTTGGTTCTAAGTCCTTGTATACAAGTAGTGTCCATTTATCATTGGATATTCTTAAAAGAGATTCTTCGTGATAAAATATGCCGATGGTGTTATTGATTGGTTGGACCGAGTATTGAGCACAGGCGGTTGCGACAACCAAGAGGAGCCTGCAATGAAATTTTGTTTAATTTTCAAAGTATGTTTATAACTTGTCGAAGTTTACTTTCGTTTTTTGTCTGGTTTTCCAGTTAACTAACATAGCTTAATTGTCGTAAACTTCTAAGATTTCGTAAGGTCCGTTGAATTTGTTTTGTAATTTGTCAGTAATTTGTGTTTCTCGGACGTATACTTTTTCACCGGGTTTGTATTCGGGTCGTTTGTTGGGTACGTTTTGGTCAAATCGGGTCTTTTTCTTTTTGTGCTTGTGTTTTTTCTCTAGCAATTTTGTAGTAATATGAGATTCTGTTGTTTAAGTCTCTAACGTATTTAGTCATGAGAGTTTTTTCGTTGTACAGTTTTTCTGGTACGCGACAAGCTTTATGTCCGAACAGGAGTTCATAGGGGGTAAACCCGTGTTTTTTGTTTTTGGTATTATTGTAGCAGATGATAGCATATGGTAGTATGTTGAAGGGATGTTCTTCCGGGTTTTCGGCTAGATGGGCACGAATCATTTCTGCTAAGGTGGCATGAAATCTCTCTAGGGAGCCATTAGATTGCGGGTGGCTCACGCTCGAAAAGGTAAGTTTGATGTCGAACATTGAACACAAGTCTTTCATTAAGTTATTTTCAAATTATTTTCCTAAATCGCAATGAATACGTAACGGTGTGCCGTAGTGTTGGAAAAATAGCAAAAGTGTTGCTACTACTGATTTCGCAGTTTTGTCACTAAGGGCATAAGCTTGTGTAAACTTTGTTAGTTCGTCACGTATTGTCAAGGCGTAGTTTCTTGTCGGTGTTTCGAATATATCGATATTAATGCGCTCGAAAGGAGCCTTTGGGGTTTCTGTGATTACTAGGGGCGTACTGAGATTTTTCCGGCAAATTTTCACCTTTTGGCAAATTTCCCAATTCTTTATAAAAGTTTCGACATCTTTTATGATCCCAGTCCAGTTAAAGTTTTGTTTTGTTTCGGTCTTCTGAGGATTTCATTAACACATCGGTGTAAATTGGCTTTTCCACAATAGTTCTGTTCTATTATTAGTGGAATTTGGTCAGTAGTCGGTGTTTGGACTAAGTTTTGAAAGACTCTAAGTTGAATATCTTTTTCTGAGAAAATAAAAGAGAAAATTTCTAAGATCGGGAGTTCGAGATTATTTTCAATACAGTATGTTGTGTTAAGGTCTAATTCATGTTGATTTTTGAAAATGACATAGAAAAGATATTCCGCTACCGCTTCTGGGTTATAAGGAAGGGCAATTATAAAATACTTCCTGTCTTTAACGGATTTGCTTGCGAATTTGTTGATTTTGTCGGGTTCAAAGTCTATGTTTGGTTCAAAGTCTATGTTTTCCTCGAAAATGTCATCCATTATAAATTCGTGAAAGTCTTCTAGTTTATTTTGCCAAAAGAAGGTAATAATGTTTTTGTTAGTTTTGTCAAGTAGTTGTCCGTTAGTGAATTCAATTTTCGAATAGTCTATGATGGATTTTGTTTTGTAAAGGTTCAGGAAGGTTTTAAATTCTTCATGGATTCGGTCGGCTTCGTTTTGATCGTTATCTGGCGCTCCTTTTTCTTCATCCTCAATTTTCATCGAAGATGGTCCTGCTTCCATGGGATCGTCTTCATTACCGCAAAGAATTCTTGTTTGGGAGTTTGAATACTCTTAGAAGTGGTTTATTTTTATCCTTGAGAGTGCGTCGGCGTTCTTGTTGGTATTTCCTGGTTTGTACAGAATTTCGTAATCATATTCTTCCAATTTCAGGCGCCATCGGGCGAGTCGACTTCCTGGGTCTGTGATGGAGAACAGCCAGGTTAACGGGCGGTGATCCGTCAGAAGTTTGAACTTTCTCGCGTACAAATAAGGTCGAAAGTGCTTGACCGCCCATACAATGGCTAAAAGTTCCCTCTCTATGGTCGAATATTTCACTTCCGCATTACACAAAGCTCGGGATGCGTAAGCGATCGGGAGGTCTTTACCGACTGGCCCTTGAGACAGAATCGCTCCTATAGCGAATGCGCTTGCGTCCGTGGTTAACACGAACGACTCTTCAAAGTTCGGGTAAATTAGCACGGGTGATGTGATCAAAATTTGTTTCAGAGTTTTGAAAGATTCTTCACATTCTTTATTGAAATGAAATTTGACGTTCTTTTGTAGTAATCGGGTCAGTGGTTTTGCGATCTTAGCGAAGTTTGCTATAAATCTTCGGTAATAACCGCAGAGGCTTAGGAACGATTTAATGTCTTTGGTAGTTTTTGGTTCGGGGTAATCTCTGACACACTCTGTTTTAGACGGGTTGGGCTTCACGCCTTCAGGTGTTATTACATGCCCGAGGTATGCGACTTCATTTCGAAGGAACTCACATTTGTCCGGTTGGATTTTCAACTGAGCTTTCCTTAATCTTTTGAATACGTCAGTTTACAAGGTTGATGTGTTCATGGACTGAGGGGCAAATACAATTATATCATCCATATATACCAAGCATCGTTCGTTCTGAATACCCACTAAGATGTTATCCATCACGCGTTGGAAGGTAGATGGAGCGTTCTTCAGTCAAATGGCATACGCACAAACTCGTAATGCCCGTTCTCCACCGTAAATGCTGTTTTCTGGACGTCCTGGGGTCTATCTCGATTTGGTGAAATCCGGACGCCAAGTCTAGGGTTGTGAAGTATTGGCACTTCCCTAGCTGATCCAATAAGTCCGAGATATTGGGTAATGGGTATTTATCTTCTTCTTCTTAAGGTGCCATATCCATCTACTGAATGTTGGCGACAATTTTGGCATATTCTTCACGGTCTTGTGCGGCTTTAAAGAGTGCATGGGCATCGAGGCCTGTCCAGTCCCGTATGTTTTTGAGCCATGAATATTTTTTCCTTCCGATTCCGCGTTTTCCCTCAATTTTTCCTTCCATGATAAGTTTAAGGAATTGGTATTTGGTGTTTCTGAATATATGCCCCAATAAGCTGTTTTTCTCCTTTTAACTATTTGCAGCAGTTCTCTTTCTACTCCCATGCGATTTAAAACTTCTACGTTGGAGTGTGGTCGATCCATGGAATCTTCAGTAGTCTCCTAAACAGCCACATCTCAAACGCTTCCAGTCTATTCATAGTGTTGGCCTTCAGGGTCCAGGTCTCCACACCGTAAAGCAACACGGAGTAACGTAGCATTTTATGAAACAATAGCGTAGCTGTAAGTTAAGACTTTGACTGCTCAGTAGTGTTCTCATGTTAATAATGCGGCTCTAGCCTGCTCAATCCTACACCGTATCTCCGTGTCTGGGTCCAAGTCTTCCGTTATCCAGCTACCGAGATACCTGAACTTGGGAACTTGCTGGATTTGTTCTCCGTTCACTGCGACGTTCAGACGCTTAGCGGATGTTCTGCTTATCATCATGGTTTTTGTTTTGTCTACGTTAATTTTTAGGCCAAGGTGCTCTCCCTTCGCCGGTATCCTGTCGATAAGGCTTTGTAGTGATTCCTGAGATTCAGCAATAATGACCGTGTCATCGGCGTAACGAAGGTTATTGACAGGGTGACCATAATTTTTATACCGTCGTCGATGTCGATTAGGGCACGGTCAAAGATGGATTCTGAGTACAATTGAAGAAGAGGGGTGACAAGACGCATCCCTGCCTTACCCCTTTTCTATTGGGAAACTTTGTGTAGTATCGTTTCCTACTTTCACTGTTGCCGTTTGGTTCATATAAAGTTTCTATGAAGGCAAGATCGTTGTCATCCACCATTCTCTCCCTTAGGAGCCCTATTAGTTCTGTATGTTTGACACTGTCGAAAGCCTTCTGATAATCTATGAAGCATAGGCAAACGTCTTTTTGTTGGTCTCGACATTTTTTGGAGCAATACGTTTAAACTGAAGAGATGCTTCTCTTGTGCCAAAAACCCTGTCTAAACCAAATTGTGTTGGACTGATTTCTTTTTCGCATCTGTTGTATATTCTTCTGTGAATTATTTTCATGAACAGTTTAAGACCTGGCTCATTAAGCTGATCATTCGAATGATCGCAACGATTAACGTTTGGCTTTTTGGTATAGGCAAAAGATGGAACCAAGCCAGTCATGCGGTATTTGTCCTGACTCATATATATCGTTGAACAGCGAACCAAAACCCCGATATTTTCGTCGTCCAACAATTAATCGATTCGACGTATACATCATCTGGTCCCGTTGCTTTCCCTTGCTTTCCGTGTTTAATAACATTCTGGACCTCTGATTCAATATTTTGGGAGACCTTTCCCCTGGGTTGGCGTTTTACAAAGGTTCTTTGGCTGTCTTCCTTAAATAGTTGTTGAGTGTATTTTCTTCCAGTGATTTAGTAGATCATTATGGTTTAAAATGACGTTGTTATTATCATTGATGATGCTGTTAGCTCTATGTTTTGGTGTGACCTATTGTTTGTTTTATTAATTTGTGAGTGTTGAAGTGGTCATGTGTTTCTTCCATCTCTTCTATTTTCCTTGCATCTTTCCCGGGTATTTATCGTCCACTGTCAACTCGTTAAGTTTACGGTAGTCGATAACCACTCGCCATTTCGGTTTCCCGGAGGCATCCATTTTTTTCGGCACGACCCATACTGGGGACGACCAGGGTGAAGTCGATGGTTGGATGATTCCTTGCTTCAGCATTTTTGACATCTGGTTTTTCACTTCTTCTTTATGAATGTGTGGGTATCGGTAGGATTTGGTGAAAATTGGTTTGCTTTCTTTAGTGTTTATTTGATGCTTGATTTCATTAGTAAACGTTAGGTTGTCTCCCTCGATGTAAAAAATATCTGAATATTCCATGCACAGGTTTGTAATGAGTTCTCTTTCTTCTTCATTCAGCTGTTCGAGGGGTAGCTGTTCTTTGATTTCTTCGTATTTATTTGAGGTTTCGTTTTCGTTGTAAGTGTTTAAGTTGTTAATAGTAAATTTTTCTATTGGTTCGAACAAAAGTTCGCGGAGAGTGACAGTCTTGGGTATGGCGTTAACGTTTACAACGGTTGTTAGAAAGTCGCCGTTTTTGTCTATACGAACTAGTGCGTTGGGTTGTTTTACTTTTTCAGTCTCACACGCGAGGAGAATTGCTTCCGTGTTTCTTAATGGGCTTTTTAATTTCACGACTTGTTCTACCCTTGGTTCGAGAGAAATTTTATTAATGACACGTTCTTGTGCTATTTCAGTCAAGTTATTTTAAATAGTGGGATCGTTTTGAAGTTAGTGATAAGCATTTTGTTTTTAATATCAATAACACATTCATAGTGGTCTAGGAAGTCAGATCCGAGTAAGCCGTCAAAGTCTATTTCTAAGTCATGAATATAAATTTTGTGTGGATCTTCATCGGTAAATGTTATTAATACTGATTCAGTAATTAAAATTTTTTCGTTCGTTATGCCCTGAATAGTTACATTTTCTGGTTGTCTGTTTGTGTAGTTTTTACAAGTGGATGGTTTAAAGACTGAAAGACCGGCACCAGTGTCGATCAGGATTTTAAATACACCAGTGGCGTCCTTAATGTAATAGAGATTTTTCAAATTTACTGATAGAAGAGGTTTCATAGGAACCTTTGTTCCGGAAAGTTTATTGTTGGATCGAAATTGTCCAGGTTTAGGGCTTGAATTTGTGATTCGAGCTGCGTCATTGTTTGATCGTGTTGGTTGTTGAAAGGGGGTTTCGCTTCTAATGGGGTTTGAAGAAAATCCTGATATTGATCAGGGTGCGATTGAGGTATTTGTTCATAAAATTCGTATTCAGGTGGATTGTAACATTGATAATCTGAATAGTGATTTTCAAATTGCCATTTTTGGTCAGAGCTATCGTTGGTCACGAAAACATCACTTGTAGAAGGGTTACAACAGTAGTCATTGTTAGGCATTGAGTTAAAATGTTGAGTTCTAGCAGTATTGAAATTATTCTTCGAAGTGTTCGGAGCATTTGATGAGTTTCTTGTAAAGTTTGGAGGTCTCTGAAATTCGGGTCTTGGTTTGGTCTGATTACAGACGCCTGATTGTTAGGGAATCTTTGCGTCGGAGGTGTTTGTCGAGCAGTGGCATTTGTATTTTGATAATTCCTTGGTTGAAAGTTTTGAGAATTTTGAGCATATTGTCGTGCTCGTCACTCGTTTAAAACGTGGCCTGGTTTACGGCAGTAATTACAAGTTTTAGGAATAATACCTTGATTTGGTGTTCGTGTGACGGGTACTGAATTTCTTTGGCCTGACAATTTTTGGTCTTGGAAATAAGTCAGTTGAAGTTCTCGTTTTATTCGAGTGACTGCTGTTAAGATATCTGGAGGGTTATTGGCTCTTATTATCTGTCCAATTCTTGGTTCTAGTCCTGCTAATAGCGAGTTCAATGTCATGGTCTCGATTAGTTGGGACTGTGCTGTTTTTTGTTCAAATGTCATGCGCTGTTGGTTGATAGCGGAATGCATTTTTGCATTGTGGCTTTGTAGACGAGAAACAAAGGTTTACGGGGATTCGTTAGGCAATTGTCGTATACGTTGAAGATAAGCAATTAAAGACGATAAATCTCGAAGGTCTCCAAAATGAGTTCCTAACAAATTTCTAATTTCTCCCCATGTCACGGGATTTCTAGAATTAATCAATTCTGCGGCGCGTCCTCGCAATTTATTTTTAAAATGTAGAGTTACTAAAAATTTTTGTTCACCTGTTGCCATTCGGAAAGTAGAATCACAAGAATTTATGAAGTTCGATAGCATTATCGGGTTGCCATCGTACTCCGGGACTACGGAAAATATTTCGGAAAGTTTGTACGGTTCAATTTGTTCTACCGGATCCTCAGTAGGATCGGCTGATTGAGTGCGATCAAAATTTCTGTCACTTTCGTTTGGCATGTTTGATGGGTAAATAATAAACGTGTGTATATATTTGGAACAAATGGGGTATTGATAATAATATTTAAAATAAGATAAATCAAAAAATGGTATTATGCGAGATGTAAGAATTAATAATAATAATAATTGGAACACAATGAAATAAAACAATTTGTACCGACTCAATATTATCGTACTTACAGTTTGGGAAGTATCATTAGGAACTAGTCTTGTTCTTGACTCCTTCAAGTGAGGACTGCCTTTGTTTGGTTCTTCCGCTTTTAAGGATTAGGACCCAACGTTGTGTGTTAGAATACTCTTGTTCACACGACGTTGACGGATGAATCCCCCTTCTGACACCAATTTTGGTAGATCATTCACTCACATTTTATTTTTTTTTAAAAACTTTATTTCAAAAAGAACTGAGTAACAAAATTTACTTGAACTAGATACTCGTATATGAAAAGTTAATACAATAAAGTTCCTTGAAAACATGAGTGTCCTGTATTTATAATATTACTGCAGACGCCTCGTCAGCAGTGAAAAAATTGTTAGAGTCTTATCCCAAGAATACTTTGTTTCAATGCTGACGGTTTGCATTTCTGAGAAAAACATGATATCTGCAGGTGTGGTCTGTAATATGATATTAGTATTGTGTTAAAGTTTCGCATAACATGTATACTCGTATATTTTCACTATCTAAACCTTTAAAACGTGCTCTAAACTAAGGTATTTGTCGAAAAATACTATATTATAGTCTAACATTTTTCGTAGGGCACATATTACTACCGTGAAATAGAAAAACATTATAAAAGATACTATTTCATACTAATAAAATTAAAATTATTAACTGTCCACATCAATGAAATCACTTAACTGGGAAAATAGATTTAATTTTATACCAGTTATTCCTGGAGCAAACAATATCTAGTAGGTATATTACTTTTAAAGATTATTTAACAAACAATTGGAAATAAGAACGAAGAATGTGGACTACAATTAACATGAAAAGGTTCCCATACACTTTTCCGTGTATTACCCACCCTCTCTTTGTTCATTCTATGGAAAACTAGTCCAGCGTACAATTAAAACTACAAATTTGGGCGCAAACTTTCTTGGTATTTTGAAATAATCGCACGTGACAGTACATTTATGTCGCATAAGAAACTTTGAAGATATGCTCACTGAAATAGAAAAAAAACACCGTGAAGGTGATGTTCAAATTTAATATTGTTTCGGTAAAACATAGATGCTAGTTTTGGGTTCGAAAACAAAAACAATATTTTTAAAAAAGTGAAATTCAAAAATATACCAAACTTTATTTAACTTGAAGTAAACCGTTCAAAAGTTGAATTGCAAAAGCGTTATACAGTACAAATGCACTCTTATTTATAACCTTCGGTCCATGTGCTGACATGAGCGTCTCTGTGGGGTTTCTCGTACTCATAACTCCTCCACCCTTAGAATGAAGTTGTGGGGCTTGCCGCAAAAACTTCTTGAGGTTGTTCTGCCTCTTCTTTCTTGATTTGACCTCTATTCTTCATATACGTTTTAAAAAGCTTAAGGCAATAATAAATCAGAAACATTACTATGAGGAGATAAATTAAAATTGTCCAAATACTAAGATTATTATGAATAATTAAAGGTTTTATATTTTCCATTTCTTGTTTTTGAATTTTTAATGATTTTTCTATTATGTTCAAGTCTTTCAAATTTATGTTATTAAGTTTAATGGGTTTTATTTCATTTACTGAATTTATTACAGAATGCTTATAATTCATCTCGGGAAGTTCTAATTTTTGAGAATTTCCAAAGAGTTTTTGAATGTTTTTAATTTTACATCACTAATTTCCACTTCAAAATCGTAGTGGGCTTCCACAATGAATGTCCCTTGGATGGGAATGCTGTCTTTGGAATCTTGACATTTTCTTTTTGCTATAGTCTCTTCGGTTACAACAACTATCCAACGGTCATTTTCTAATTTTTGAATATATGGATTCGGCACATCGACAGGTATAGGGTGACAACTTGATAAGTTTTTTGAAAACTTTAGTAATTGAATTTCACATGGAGCATTACTTTTAATTTTCATGGGATTTTTACTATGGCATAGGAATTCGTCGGGGGTAGTTTCTTGGCACCCTTCGTTAAAAAGCATGTAGTTTTGTTCATTAAGGATAAGGAACTCGGAATTTGGTACGATAGTTTGAAATGAGGTATTGTGAAATACTGGCAAAGATACATGTGAAAATAATCATAACTTTCACTTTCTACTATTGGGACTTCTATCACAAATATGATTTTATTAAGTTTACTATAACTTTTAATTTCCAAAATTTTTTCGAAAAGTAAAATATTTTCGTGTATTGGTTCATATGGTAATTTGTTTACTCTGATATGTTTACTGATATATTTTAGTTCTTCTATTAACTCGTTTGAAGGAATAATAGAATTATGAAAAGTCTTTAATTTCGAAAATGTGATGGCAACTTCTATTCTTTCTAAAATATTATATATTTCCTGATAAGCTGTGGTTATTTGATTTAATACAGTATGTGTCAAAAAGTAGATATAATTTTCCATATTTTCTAATTGAGCAGATTTCACTGATTGTTCGATTTGTATTATTCTCGAGTCTAATGTTAACTGGTTATGTGCCAAGGTTTGAATACTTTCATTAAATGTCTTTATTGATCTTTCCAATAATGTTATTTGTCCATTCATTAGTGCCTTAATTGTCATTTGATTTTTAGATATAGTTTCTATAGCTGCATCATATTTTTCTGCATCTGACTGGTCCAAATTACCAGTAATACTTCTAATTATTGAGCCTAAGCCATTTATTAATGCTCTTTTCGTTCGGAGATTAGAAGGATTAAATTGATTGATTTGTGTTTGAATTTTATTCTCCAACAAGGAAGCCAAATGATGTGAATTATAGAACTCGTCTTTGAAGTTGTTATTTTGTGAACTTTCATTTTGGAAAACTAGTTTTAAATTATGCAACTTAGCTTTTAGTAATTGAAATTCGTGAATAATTTCAGTTAAATCAAAGATTTGAATAAATGACCAATAATCTATTTTATTTTGGGCATTGCCAAGTTTTAGAGGTAGTAACCCTGGATTTTTAGCGAGATTATATATGTTAGGGAGAGTTAATCCTCTTGAATGGGTTGAGAGGTACCTGCAACAGGATAGGGGGTTGTTTTAATTCTTTTATGTGAATAACTTCTGCTTTGCTTTATTAGGTTTCTTTTGGTTTGTTATCTCAACACGGTTTCTGTCAAGGATTTTTGTTATCTTATAGGGACCAAGAAATTTGTTGCTTTTCTTGTTCCTCGATTTTGGGTTTCGTTTATATACTATTTGATTTACTTTGAAATTTTCGTTAGTGTCACCGTCTTTGTTACGTTTCGAGATTAAATTTTTTATTTTGATTTAATTTTTCAGTTACGTCATGATAGACTTGTTTCAATTTATTTTTGTGGTTTTCTACGTAATCGCTAAAAAAGGTTTCAGGAAGAAAAATTTCATTTGGGTTTCTAGAAGTTGTATGTCCGAACGTCAGTTCGAAGGGTGTGAACTTTGTAGCACTATGTATAGTATTATTATATCCTAAAATAGCATAGTCCATTAAATTGTCATTTTCGTCAGGGTAACTTTCTTTTAGAGTTCGGAGATGTTCGATTATTGTGGAATGGAATCTTTCCACTATACTATTTGATTCGTGATGACTCGGGGTCGTAAAATGAATATTGACTTTGTGAAGCTTTAAAATTTGTTTTACAGTTTCATTGTTAAATTCCGTACCTCAATTATTATTTTGCTTGGGACACCGAATGAAGAAAAATATTTAAATAGGGCGTTACTAATATTGATGGCTGTTTTTCCAGCAATTTGAATTGCCTGGGCAAATTTTGTAAAAGCATCTACCAAAGTCAGGTAATGTTTATTATCATATGTAAACACATCAATATGAACGAGTTCAAAAGGCTTACAAGGGGTTTCGGTTTTTCCTAGCATATTTTGCCCTTTGACAAATTTCGCAGACATTAATAAAATTTGTGACAGTGTTTTTCATATGAAGCCAGAAATAATTTCTTTTCAGTTGATCGAGTTTCGGCAATTCCTCTATGGTTGGTTTTACCTTCATGATAATTTTTTATTAGGGAAATTTGTTCTTCTTTATCTGTTACAGTATTTATTTGTTGGTACATCTGATAAGTTCGGGACCGTTTTCGGAAAAGTATTTTAAAAATATCTTGTTGAAGTTTTCATACAAGGAGAATGTTCGAAAGTAAAGATAGTATTTTTTATTTGAAGTTGTGTGTTCTTTCAAAAAGTTGAGAATGAGTTTTTCATTATTTTCTTCTGAGATTTTCACAATAGTTATTTTTTGGTGTTCGTAGTTCTCGAATGTGATATCAATTTTATTATAGGGTTGGGGTATAACAATAATTTGATTATTTTTGTTGTTAATAATATCTTCTATAATTTTGATTCCAGAATTTGTTGTTTCATTTGTGTAAAATGTTGAGTTTCGTCATTATCGTCATCAGGGTCAATGTTTTGGGGTCAGGATTGTTTTCCTCTTGTGTGGGATCTTCAGTTTGCAATGGGTTTTCTGCTAAAGATCTTAAGTATTCTAAAGTTTCATTATTGATGTCTCCGGGATTGTTTATGACAGATTCGTCGTCTTTTTATTACGTTAAGTTCGATTCGTGAAAGTGCGTCAGCGTTAGTATTTATTTTACCCTTTTTATGAATTATCTTAAAGTTAAATTCTTCAAGATGGACTCTCCATCGTAATATTTTAGAATTTGGATTTTTCATATTATAGAGCCAAATTAGAGGAAGGTGGTCGCAAATAATAGTAAACTTTCTGCCGTACAAATAACATTTTAGGGATTTACAACTCCATACTATGGCCAACAGTTCTTTTTCTATGGTGCTATATTTTTGTTCGGTTTCATTTAAAGTTCTCGAAATAAAAGCAACTGATTTGTCTGAACCTATTGTTCCTTGGGAAAGAACGGCTCCTAAAGCTACATTTGACGCATCTGTAGTCAAGATAAATTCTTTAGAAAAATCTGGGTATTGTAAAATCGGGGCATTGACTAATAATTGTTTACAAGTATTAAATGCTGAAATGAAATTTTGATCATGAATTATTTTAGAATTTTTTCTAAGCATTGAGTTAGTGGTTTTGTTATCTTGGCAAAGTCTTTAATAAATTTACGGTAGTAGCCGACTAGTCCTAAAAAGCTTTTAATTTCTTTAGGAGTTTTGGGTATAGGAAATCTTTTAACTGCATCTATTTTGTCGGGGTTAGGTTTGACTCCCTGGGGTGTGATAATATGTCCTAAATATGCACATTCTTTTCGTAAAAATTCTGATTTGTCTAATTGTACTTTAAAGTTTGCTTGTCTAAGTCTGTCAAATACTGCTTTAAGTCTTTGTATATGTTCTTGAAGAGATGTACTGTATATAACAATGTCATCTAAGTATGTTAAGCAAGTTTCGTTTTGTAAACCGCGGAGTATGTTATCCATCACTCGTTGGAATGTGGATGGTGCATTCTTAAGCCCAAACGGCATTCTTTAAAATTCCCAGTGTCCTTGTTCTGTCGAAAAAGCTGTTTTTTGTATGTCTTCTGGGTCCATCTCTATTTGGTGAAATCCGCTAGCTAAATCAATTGTGCTAAAATATTGGCTCTTACCTAATTTGTCAAGTATGTCGTTTATATTAGGTAAAGGGTATTTATCGTCAATCGTTCTATCGTTAAGTTTTCTAAAGTCAATTACCAAACGCCATTTTCTTTTCCCAGAAGCATCTAACTTCTTTGGAACGATCCATATAGGACTACTCCAAGGGGAATTTGACTCTTGTATTATTCCTTGATCAAGCATTTTTTGTATTTGATTTTTTACTTCCGATTTATGAATTTCCGGGTACCTATATGATTTAGTAAAAATGGGTGTTTCATCTGTCAATTTAATTTTGTGTCTAATAGCATTAGTAAAAGTCAGTGGTACTTTGTCACAGTAAAATATGTCTCTGTATTCTAAACATAGTTTTCGTATGGCTTCTTTTTCTTCGGGGTTGCAGTGTTCAAGTCTAAGATTTTTTAATTAGCTTTTAAAGTATTGTCTTGTTGTCTGTCGAATTCGTTTTCGTCAGTTTCCATTTTTTCGATAAAGTTCAGTTCTGAGATATTAAGAAGTTCAACGTCAAAAGTTGATTAATTTGAATATTTGCAGGGGTGGTTTTTGAATTGGTAATAATTGTGTAGGCCAAATAATTTTTTATATTAACAATGGATTTTGGGGATTCGACTTGATTATCAAATTTGATATAATCTAATAAACCGATGCCATTTTCTTGACTGACGGGTAATTTTACAACTTGGGATGTTCTAGCGGGAATGGTTAAAGTGTAGATATTATTTTGAAGTTGAGTCTTAAGTTTCGTGTCTTCTTCAGTTTCGTATATTATGGGGATATTAGTATAAGGAGTAGTTAGAATTTTATTGTTAACATTTACTGAAGCTTTAAGTTGTTTTAATAAATCGATTCCTATTAAACCATCATATTTATCGCTAAAATTAAATAGATAAAATTTGTGAAATTCTTGAACATTAAAAATTTGAAATAAGGGGATAATCATTACTTCATTGTGATAGGAAATATCGTGAGCTGTTTGAATATGAAATTCTTCTTTGAAAATGAAATTTTTATAAAATTTGTATGCTAATTTTGGATCAATCAAACTTCTCGTACTACCTGTATCAATTAGAAAATTTGCGTTTAGTTCGGGAATAAATATGTGTGGTAAATTTGCTTTTACTAAGTTAAATATATCACGTCTTTGTCTTGTGAGTACCGGCCTTCGAAAAATTTGCGTTTTCGTTTGTAGTTCTCGGTATAGAATTGCAATTGTTATCAATGTCGCCATTGAAATTTGAACTGTTTCGTCTGGTACTTTATCTGCTTCGGAATGTGTGGAATAATCATGATTATAACTGCAATACGGTTCCTCGTATTGTTCGTCATAATAGTAGTCAGTGTCGTCGTAAAAATAATTTTCATAATAATCTGAATTATTATAATATTCGGGATAGATGGGTAGTCATAAAAATTTATATGATTTTTGTGAACAATGTTACATGACGATGTATCCATTGGTTCTGGTTTTGATATTGGTTTGGATTTATAGGAGGTTGAAATCTATTGAAAGGTCTAAATTGATTCTGTGAGTTTCCTGGGGAAACTAATTTTGGGTATGGTCTCCAGAAATTATTGGGTCTTTGAAAGTTTTGTTGGAACATTGGTCTTTGCATGTTAGGTGGTATCATTGGTCTTTGAAAGTTTTGTTGAGACATGGGCCTTTGAGGAATTGGAAATTGTGTTCGATAATTTTGTTGTGGGGGTGCAATATTAAAATTTGGGTTTAAAGGACGCTGAAATAATTGTGGTGGTCTTGCGAGTGGATTTATATAATTTTGAGGAGTAAAAGGCGTCATTCGTTGAGGTGGTTTGAATGAATGTGTGTTAAGTGTGTTGGACCTGTTTTGACTATAAAGAAAATTTTCTTCCTCAATAACTAAAGACATGGCTTTCTCCAAGCTATCTGGGTTTCTTAAACGTACATATTTTGAATGGGACCAGAAAGGCCACGAATGAATGTTTTTAAGGCAATATCGTCATAATTTTGCATTTTTAAAACTTTTTCATTAACGGACAAATTCAAGGTATTTAATTTTGTAATTATGAGGCTACGTGCATCTTGGCATCTCATACCGAAATTATAAGGTGTTTCGTTTTTGTTTGGTTGCAAAGTTATCAAATCCTGCACTAAACAGTCAATATTTCTTTGATCACCAAAACACAAGCTAAGAGTATCTTTAATTTCCTGCCAAGTTCTTAATTCTATTCTAGAACCTACTAAAATTTGAGCTCTACCAGTTAATTTGCCAATTATTGCTCGCAGAATAAAATTATTAAGTGCAACGTTATTTGCGTTTGAGAAATTCTGAATTAAAGATTCGCAGCTATCAAAAAATATATTTAAAGTATGAGGATTACCATCATAATTTGGGATAACGTCTATATATAATTTTAAAAGTTGGTATTTGTCTGAGGTGGATTTAAAACAGGTGCTCATTTTTATAAAATAAAATTTTAGCAATAATAATAGTAAAAATAAAAATAAAACACTATATGTATATATTTATATCAAAATGTAAATATTAATACCTAATATGGGTAAATATTGATAAAAAAAAATAATAAAAATAATAATAAAAGTGAAAATTATGAATATGTGGAAAATGTATAATGAGGATGAATGGAAATTGAACAAAACTTACAGTAAAATGACGAAGATTTTCATTCTTCTTAGCCTAATACCAATAGGAGTTTGAGCGATGCTGTCTCGGTTTCCCTGGTCTTCTTATTCTAGGTCTGGTGGATTTGCGATTTTGTCCTCTTCCAACAGCTGCCAATAGGATTCCTCCCTGGACTTGGATTTATAACCGAAGTTAACGGCGATTGCACTTCTGGCGGCAACTTTTTGAATTTTTTCACTATTTTGTACTGATAAACCGTTGAAACGGACCGGTTGAATTTTCTGATTTTCCCTCAAAAATACCGTTCAGTACAATCCTACTGACTGCGCCAGTTTTGGGTTCGAAAACAAAAACAATATTTTTAAAAAAGTGAAATTCAAAAATATACCAAACTTTATTTAACTTGAAGTAAACCGTTCAAAAGTTGAATTGCAAAAGCGTTATACAGTACAAATGCACTCTTATTTATAACCTTCGGTCCATGTGCTGACATGAGCGTCTCTGTGGGGTTTCTCGTACTCATAACTTGCTACAATAAGAGTAAAATAAATTTGAATAAAAAATACCAAGAAGTATACATTTTTTAAATTAGTTTGTTAAGAATGTATTTGTCCATCGTGGTTACCTATACACTGCCCACACGTCTTGGTATTGATTCAATAAGGTGGTGTATTTCTTCTTGAGTAAGAGCATCCCACGCTACCTGCATTTCATATCTTAGAACCTCCAAAGTCGGTGAAGACTATGGTAAATTTCCGAGCCTTCTACCCAGGATATCCAAACATGTCCTTTAGGCAAAACATCGTGGGATCTGGGCGGCCCTGGCAACAAATTCACAGAGTAAGAGTCAGCACAAGATGGGATCGATAATCCCGCAATCCAAAAGATCTTATACGACGGTAAACCGTTCGGATACTTACAAGATGGCCTTGTTCTACTAACTATCAAGTTGTCGAAAATATGTCTCTAAAGGCGATAAGTCTTAGATGTCCGGTGCCCGCTCCTCTACGATTTTGGCTATTATCAAACCACGCTGGACCACATTTCATAACAGTAGTTGGATTTCTTTTCATGCGGTAAGCGATTTCTCGAAATGAAACACTCACCTCCCGTAAACCAATAATTCGACCTCTTTTAAATTCACTTAGCTGACGATACCTTAGCGTACACGTACATTTGGCATTTTAACATTACTAATCATCGATTTTGGATCGCGTCAAACATTTTGTTTTTTGGTAAATTTTAAAAAAGCATAAAACAACTACAATATTAATTTATAACAAAGTTTAGATGCAAAAATATTCATCAAACTTTACCAAGTTTTAATCATGTTTGACCAAAACAATATTAAATTTAAACATCTCTTTCTGGGTGTTGTTATTTCTTTTTCACTGAGTATATTTATAAAAATTTCTATCATATGTTCTGGTAAGGATAAAATTGTGTCATCAACAATATAATACATGTAATCTTGAGAGGCAATTTCTCTACAACCTTTTTGATAATGAAATTATGAAGCATATGACTAACACTGGGAATTATATATACATGCCTATACTAACTCCATGTAATGATTGTAATATCATATGGTTTTCAAATGTAAAATTACTGGTGTAAAAATAGAATTCGATCAAGTCCATTACCGACTGCTGTAATTTATATTATGTTGTAAATTAATAATCATACATTAATTATGTTAGGTGGTTATTAATTTTCTCGGTATTATTATTTTACAGAGATAAAATCTCAAAAATGAAGACGAAACGTTGCAATTAAGGTACTACAGACGAGTCTTGTTAAATGTCAAATTCCCATAATCTTCAAGCTAATGATTATCTCTCGTAAGGAACTCATTCTAGAAAATTATATTGTATTCACCCCTTCGGTAAATTTCTTAACTTACTAAATTTTAAATTATTGTAATCGATTAAACCTTTTTAGACTAATCACAATTCCTAATGTATAATTTAATTCTCCTCCGGACTATTGTTTAAAATAGCTTTAGCAAAATAGTTTAATTCGATACATATTAAAAGAAGGTGTTAGCCAAAAAACATTAAATGAGGGTAGCGCGGATGTAGGGTGGACTTTAAACAGCATGGCAAAAGTTTTTAAAATATTTAGGGAATATATTATATATATATATATATGTTTTTAAGTTTTCGCGGGCACTAAATGTTTTAGGTGGTTTCCGGGAATTCATCCGCGTAGTTGATAACTGATACCTGCCGGGATCGATGGTAAAATGCCGACGTTTCGGCAGAGTCACATCTGCCCTCTTCAGGTCGGTTCGCATAATTCTCGTAGCCTTCTGCTTTCGCTTCTAGTTACTTGAATACTGTAGTAGCGAAAGCAGAAGGCTACGAGAATTATGCGAACCGACCTGAAGAGGGCAGATGTGACTCTGCCGAAACGTCGTCATTTTACCTTTCGATCCTGGCAGGGATCAGTTATCAACTACGCGGATGAATTCCGGAAACCACCTAAAACATATATATATATATATATATATATATATATATATAAATGGTGTAAACAGTTTGAGTGCAAAGATCTTGTGAATCAACACTTCGGCTCAAAACAACTCAAAAATCTGTATAAACATTTTCAGAAATATACTACAGTTTTGCAAAAAAAAAGTTAAATGTTAGATAGTCTTTATTACAGTGAATAATAGCCTATTTCCTGCTTCAAAATGCTTGAAAAGTTAAATATATGTAAATACTCAATAGCTTATACACCTATAATAACTGTCGTAACAAAGAAAATTATTACTTAAACTCTAAATATTCTGTTATAATTTGCCGTACGTTTCTCCGAACAGATGTGCCAACGTGGCATATAAACATGCCTAGCATAGTAGTAGTTGTTTTGCTGTACCGGTTCTTGTGCGAAAATGTATATTTAAGTGAAAGTGATTTGCGTGATATTCGATGTAGATATTGTGATTTGATTTTTATTTTAAAAATAAATTGCATAAATAAATAAAATCGGTTATGGATTAACAGTTCGATTGCGAGGGTATGAGTTTGTGACAAATAATGGCAGGTAACAGAATGAGGGAATGACCTGACGTGTTATTAATTTGAGACGAAAGCAGATGTAATAAAATGAATGTTGAATTTTGAATATTTACTATGAAAAATTCGTTTGTTCTCCTAAGCTCTATCATGATGACATATCCTGTAAGTAAATGTCTATTTATTTGACTAAAATAAATAATATTAATTTAATGAGTAATAAATAGTTTCGTTAACATACTTTATATCGAATTATTTCTATATCATATGTAAACAACTTTGTATCTTCCCTTCTTCCACTTGATGCATAAAATAAATAGCCAAATATAAATATTCATGTAAATATATAGTTGTTAACAGCGTGAATTTTTCAAAATAATATTTCATAAACTTTGATTTACCTAAAAAACCTAACGGCACTCGAAATAGTATACTTATTCAATACACAAAGAATCACAGGGATTCATGTTTTTTTTGGTGACTCATTTCTTTCTTTTTCGCACTGAAAGTAGATTTGATTTTAACGTGACGTAGCCGGATTGACAATGATTTTCTTAACATGTATTTGGAACTTTCTCGCTAACTAAGGCCTATAAACCATACGGTTATAAGAGTTTTTTGCTGTATTATTATGCTATCTCCACCTAAAATATATGCACACAAACTATTTATACCCTGTATATTTTACACACCTTAGTTAAAAAAGAGACACAAACGGCAGCTTAGCAATAATGTTATTTTATATTTAGCTATTCACATAATACCTTCTTTCTACTCCAGCGCCATTGGTTTACTTCTTGAACTTGGTATTTAATGCTTTCAGCTAAATACTGTTTCTTTACAATCCCATATAAATCTGTCAACCTTGTCCCAAACCATCCACACACTTGCCCTTTTTAGAAAACTGGAATGTTTATTAGAACGAAAAGAAAGAAAGTTTGTGCTGATTTTATATATTAATTGGTTGTCATATTTGTTTATTTACTATAATCTATTGTTTTTTAGAAACGAAGAAACTCATAATATGTAGACTGGTCTCTATTTCTTACACAAAAAATTAACGAAATAGTATGGCTATTTCAAGATGAAGCAAGCAAGTGTGATGTCGGAACGAAGTGTCGAAACAAATGCAATTTCATCTTTAGAATTTCACACCATACTCCTTTTCATATGTGTATGTGTGGGCCTCTGTTAAGAAGCTTTAGCTTCAAAAATCCGGCGAATATAAAACCTCCTTAACTCAGTTAAAAGTAAACCATTGTACGGATTGCATTCCTACAATATGTCTGAGGCACATAAATAATGATTCAATATCAAGTTATTGAATCATTAATTCTTTGGCTAAAAGGTGACTAGGTATTTGTTATTTTTTTAGTATGAAGTAGTACAGGTCACACTAGCTACTATTACAAATAATATATCGGGAAAAAGATTAGAAATTAATTATGTGTTGTAGAAAATTAATGCAAACCCATCTTACATTTTATCAAACAAAAAACCTTAACCTCCTATAGTTTATAAATTTACGATATCACATATTTAATTTAGATTTTGTAAAATCGTGACAAAATATTAGGGTAACTTGAAGTCATTTGAAAACAGCTGCAGACAACAGCTAAAAATCAATATTTACTTGAAAACAATTTTCTACGTAAAAAACCTAAAATCAAGTTAGAAAGCAAAAATTGAATGTTTCTAGAAGAGAACGGTTTTGTGAACGCACGGGGGAGTGGCAGTCTTTAGATCTGTTCAAAAGCCATTTCATATAACTTCCTCCCTCTTCGCTTATTCTTGCTTCGTAATCCGTGAATAACGATGGCTTTCTCTATTGTAAGATTGAATGTTCAGCTCAATTTCCATTTCAAATTCCAAGACTTGTGCCTTTCAGTGTAAGGAAAAAATATGCGGCATTAGGTATTACGAAGTAGAATGGCGTGAGCACGATTTGTGAAATTTATGTATGAATATTTTTGCCTAAATGATTTTGCGTGATTTTTTACATTGCAGCTGCTCACGTTCTCAGACATTGGAACTTTGGTAATTCAATTCTTGGTAGTATTTAAATATTTATATTTATTTATTTTTTGTCTTGAAAACAATAAACGAATCATTGTGGTCATAAAACTTGCCTGTGGCAATTCGGCGGAAATATAAATCTGCGGTTTTAGGTCAAACGTGTTTCGCAATTTTGCGGTTGAAATGACTTTATGAGTGAAATGAATTTCACGTTTCGTATCGTTTAATTGAAATGAGAATTTTGATTGTAAATTTCCTTTAGAGTATTGCTAATTTCAAACTGCGTGGAAAGGTTCTTCGTTTAGAGTTAGAAATAACTTGGAATTCCAATTTCAGCAATCCTTCTGCACGAGTTACCAAATATTCGATAAAAGTGTTAGTCTACATATTAAGGTCGAAAATTGTTGAAACACTTAATTATTCAATATATGTATCTGTACAGAGTGAACTATTATAATTGAATTTAGCTTTGCACGTAGGTCATGATATCAAGACCATAAGACGGTAGATTTGCCACTGAATACCCATAAATATCTGTCTGAATTTGTAATTGCCATTTGACTTATTCCGCATACTAAAAGCAATTGTTTGAAGCTAGGTAATTCGAATAGTCGCAATGGATTACCGCATCATCAGGGAAGATCCAACGGTCTATAACAATAAATATGCTAGAAATGCACATGTTGTTATTTAATCTGCGCCCAAACCGTTTAAATTTACTTGTGATTGTATTGTGTGTGAATTGTCCAATACTTGCAAGTAGAAAACGGAACTTTAGCAGTAGTCCGGTAGAAATAGTTGACTTCAAAACAATCATGCAAATGCTGGTGTAGACGTCAGGAGTTCAAAACCATTTATGAGGTTATAAGTCTATATATGTATCTTAGACTGGGTCATATATTTATTTTAACGATACTGTGAAAATGTTATGCATAATAACAAAAATTAAAAAAAAAATAATAGGAAATTACATTTCCCACAACAAAAGTTCTCCTGATAAACTTGCTTGTAATCGTGCATTAAACATTGATTTGTTTTCAATTTTTTTGTTTTGATTTTGGATTTTTGTAACTACCAGAAATATCAATATTTTTATTGATATTTAATAATATTATTTAATATTCTACAAACAATTTGTCAAAACATTTTTCATGAAAATCACTCATTTTAATGTTATTCGCTATTTAAACGTAATTATGAAACTCTTTTCAACGTCGAAGAATTTCTAGTTTGAGAAAGCCAAATATTATTTTTCAACCGTATACAACAGACGAGTAAATGTACATCGGAATAAATCATTAACTTTATATATATATATATAATATATATTATATATATATAAGAACAGTCGAGTCTATGCCAATACAGGGTGAGGCAGATGTCGTGCTACAGATACTTATTATGTTGTAGAATAGTAAATGGGGCTTCGTAATATTCTGGGGTGGTTTGAGTATTACGGTTCATGGGGAATTATGCGGCTTTTATTTTTGATTATTAATATTGTTCAACTTTTTTCTAAAAATTTAATTTCAATCTCTATTAAAACTATCGGTCACCAATTAAAAAGAACTTAACTTAGTTCAGTTTTAGCGAGCATGGATTTATTATCGACACGAGATATGATGTTCTTCAGTAACACAGGTTTGGAGGCCTTCCTATCCCAGGTACAAGGTGGTGAAGAGAGGGTGATCGAGTACTATAGCCGTGGATAATAAGGGCTGTTGACCATTTCCACAAATACCCCTATGGTTGTCATTTCCTAATCCGAACAGATCATGCCGCCCTCAAATGGCTACTAGACATGATGACACCGGAAGGCCAACTGGCCAGGTGGGTGGAGAAATTACAGCAATACGATCTCAAGGTGGAATATCGTGCCGGTCGTGTGCATAATAATGCCGATGCCCTTTCAAGAAGAGCATGTAGGGTAGAATGCAGACATTGTCTGAAGACGGAACAGCGAGAGGGTTTCTCCATCAGACAGATACTAGTGCAGGCCAATGAAGACTGGACAACGGAACAGTGCATCCAGCACCAAATGGCTGATCCAGACGTCGAACCAATCCTGTCACTTAGAAAGAGAGGGGCACCCAGGCCACGATGGAACGAGGGATCAAGTTACTCGAGAGTCCTGAAATCATTATGGGCCCAATGAGACCCTCTAAGAGTGGAGAAAATGGAATGCTTAAGCGAATTTAGGAAAGCACTGTCGGCCGAGAAACCAAGTTTCAAGTGGTAGTCCCATAGAAAAAAATAGAAACCATCCTGACCAAAGTACATGATGGGATTACGGGGGGTCATCTGGGCATGAATCAACCTTAGATAAAGTTCACCAGCGGTACTACTGTGTAAATTACTTCAAAGATGTCAGAGCTTGGTGCCGGAAATGTGACATCTGTGCAGCCAGTAAGGGTCCGAAGACCCGGACCAATGGAAGAATGCAGCAGTAAAATGTGGGCGTCTCATTTGAGAGAATTGCCATCAATGTCGCCAGTCTATTTCACGAGACTGAGAAGGGGAACAAATACATTTTGATCGCAATGGATTACTTCAGCAAATAGCCTGAGGTATATGCGATACCCAATCAGGAGGCAACCCCTGTAGCCACGACTTTGGTAGAATAGCTATTCAGCAGGTTTGGAGCTACATTCAGACTAAAGGCGTAACTTCGAATCAAATGTATTCCAGAAGGTCTGAACGATGTTGGGAATCAGGAAAACGATAACAACACCATTGCATCCACAGTCCGACGGAATGGTGAATTCAACAGGGCCTTGGAACACCACCTATCGATTGGGATGAGCATATTCCCCTATTTCTGTTGGCCTATCGCTCAGCTGTACATAACAGTACAGGCCGGACTCCAGCCAGGGGTGCTATTTGGAAAAGAGCTGAGAAAACCCTGTAATCTGGCCTTTGGCTCCCCCGAAGAACCGTCCCAAGAATTCAACGATTATGTTGATCAGCTCCGATATAACATGTTGGCAATACACGAACTAGCCCGAACGCAGATGTTGGCCACCATTGACCGGATGAAGACACGATGTGACCTCAAGGCCAATTGAGCAGGGTTCAAAGAGAGGAACAAGGTCTGGCCGTACAATCTCCTGAGGACCAAGGGTAAGTTCTCCATAGCTTACACCCGCCTGGGAAGGTCCATACCCCAGGGCTAAGTTAAAGGTGGTTCATTTAGATCAACTCGCAGCCTACCATGGACAGGATGTTTCTGATTGGGACGCTGTGCGAACAAATGTAATACAAATCCAGAACTACCAGAAAATTCGACATAGGATATATAAAGCAATACAGAATTTCTAACAGCTTAGAGTCAACCCGAAGACCATTTCTCCAATGTGCAGACAAATGTCCCGGTCTGCTAGCAGACCTGCTTTACCGACCGTGTTAAACACGGTTTGAGGTTGCAGATGTGGACTATGGTAGGATCTGCCTCGGATCCTAGACTGGTCAATCCCGCCAGGACCAGACCCCCAGTCCGACACCTCAAACGGCCGTCGTCTACCATCCCACGCTACAAGGGTAAATGTGTTCGTACGACCGACCAACGAGAACCGACCATCCACCGATGGGTACAATCTAGCTTTAGTCATTGCCCGTGCGAGACCAACCCAATATGGCGAGCCACCGGTAACCTCACCCAGTGGGGGCTCATCTCTCCACCCGCACTCCCCATTTTAAAATCTTACGAACACCCCAGTTCGTTTAAGATGTCCACGCCGATGTTTGACTTCCTACAATTCTACCTCTTCTCCTTTTTGGACCAAACTGACATCCGCTTTTGAGGTGTAGGTGCCTCTACTTGCGGACGCTTTGCCCCAGTTTTAGGAGTAATGGGCAAGAGGTTGGCAAAGGGCTCTCGTCTCGAATACTAGGTCGCGCCCCATATAGAGCGATGACCCGACATCTCAAGCGACCGTCTCACTGGTACCCGCAAGGTCGTCTCATCGCCACAATCCCGAAGGAAAGCAGTTCTGACGACTACTTGTATTAAAGCCTCAACAAGTCGGCATCGCTCCCTTTCGCTCAATGCCGAAGGAAAGTGTGTCCGGGAACTACTTGTGTAAAATTTTGACAAATCACACTCGAGGGTGGGGGCCCTCCCTTCCCTAGTTACTAACGGGCACCGCCTTGCCGCCAGAAACGCGGTCTGGAATCGACTGCCATGACTATATTTATGTGAATTGTTATTAGAAATCAGCTGTTGTAAATATCAGATTTTTTATGTTTAACTAAAGTTCTAGAAAGGGAAGTGATTATCAGTTTTTAAAATTAATTAAATTCGAACCCACGGAGGTTATTGCAATATATATATATATATATATATATATATATATATATATAAATATCCGTCTGTCATACGTCGCTATTTCTTCTTATTTAGTAGCGATGAACTACCTACTTTTTGAAATCAACAGGAAACCTACAAATGCTACTATACGTAGCAGACAGATATCGGATATTTAGACATGATGTATGCTGTAAGCTTATTTGCGGAGTCGTCCGTATTCACAGTTTCACTACACCTCTTCTTACTCTACACGGAAAAACAGAAACGGTAACATTCAATTGTAAGTATTCTTATCGAAAAACCCTTGCTGTGAAAAGTTTGCTAACGTGAACTGCACAGGCAGTGAAGGAATCAAAACAATACAGAAAGAAGTTTTGTCGCTAATGAGTTATTGTTGCTGGGTTGAATTTCGAACTGTAAAATTTTCTCAGCAGTGAAGGAAAAAGCCGTCGAAGTTTCTGTTTGTTATGGAATGCGAATTCTCTTGTTTATCTGTTTCGGAACTTGAAATGTCGTTAGGAGTTGTAACTTTTAAAAACAACTATTAACAAAGTTATGATCCGCTCTGGAACTTTCTCGAACTCGAATGTGCTTTCAACTTTTATTCATCTACGTGTATCGTGTACGAAACTTGCTTATTCCTAACTTTCCTTGCTTCAGAAAATTCGCAACAAAATTCAATTGTACTGTGGTCTAATAGGCAAAGAAAGATCTAGTGTGAATTAGTAAGAACCTCCTTTGATCCTGAATAGATACTCCAGTGTTGTTCATACAAAAAAGTTTATTAAGCGATTCTGTCTTTTAAGATATTTACGAAGAAGATTAGCACTCTAGAATACAATAGGCCCAAAACAAATAGAGTGCATAACAGATTGAGAATTTTAATAGTTTAACAAACGAATGATAATTGTTACAGCTATAAGTAATTATTGTATATTTTTAAAGTGTACTTCGAAAACACAATATTTAGGTGAAAAGCAAAATTTATTAACAATTTTTTATAAATACGGAAAAGTAGGAAAATGAAGATTTTACTTCACACATTTTATGCAAATCTTGGTAGCATGTGCCTACGCCGGTCCTGAACAACAACCGCGACGTCAAGCGTTCAAATAAATTTGGATCTAGCGAGCAATCTTGGTGCGTACTATCTTTGTCTATGCATTGTACTTCAATTCTTTCACGGTCTATTAATGATCTTGTGCACTAGATAAACTAATGGTAAACTAATATTGAGTAGTTTGGTATGCAATAAACATAGCTATATTGAATGTTTTCGGGATTCTCGTTTGTTTCTCTTGTTGGTCTTAGAAAAGACATTTTTTCGACGATTCGATGAGATCTCACTCATCTTCTTCGGGATTGATGTTGACACTCACTAAACGTAGTACAAATTGATAAATTTGAGGAACATAATAAGTGACCTCGTAATTTTCTAAAGTTTTAATTTATAGACCTGGATAGTCCTAGCTGCACCAGAATGACCTAACCAAGACCCCAAAGGACATTGTAACTAACAAGGATCAAGTAGTTTACGCGGTTGTACGCAAAGATCCATTATTTGTAAAATGAAATAAGATCATCAACCGTCGAATACAAGAACACTCCCAGCGTGTAGTGGAATTATATTTATACAGGATGGTTAAAAAAATGTTATGTAGTATGAAACATAAGTAGTTGCTTATACTTGACATATGGGACGAAGTAAAATTATTGGTATACAGGGTGATTTCAACAATAGAAACATTGAAACAGTCAATAAATTTTGAGGACAACATGGCTATCGTATCACCAAATTTTCTTGAAATAAATACCATCCTATTTATAAATTATGTCATCATATTAAGCTACAGCTACCGGTATTTCATGGTAATGCATCCGTGACATCTGCGTTATTTTCCTGCAATCATACTACCATCTTATATTAAAATTGTCCAAAAAGTCAAAAATTAATATCTTGCTAATGATTATTTACACTAATATAATTGTAGAACAAAAAACACATTCAAATTTTTTTGAATGCCACGTAATTTCATATTATATTAATTGAATATATATATATATATATATATATATATATATATATATATTATATATCAGAGTTTGTAGCATATGTAAAAAAAAACAAAAAAAATACAATAGCATGTTGAGGCTCTACTAATTCAAAATCTTCTCCAAAAATATAATAACATAAAAATCAAATTATTTACCATTCTAGTTCTTTCATCTTTTCTCGATGAACACTAACTGGTTTCTTTTCTAAGTATTTTTTGAAAATAATGGTTCAAGGTTTCAAATACTTAACAAATCACCTATCAAAACAAATTAATCGGTAACATGTTCAAAACAATACATTTTCCGTTAAAAAAATACAGTGTTAATGAATTATTAATTCAATTATTTTAAACGTCTATCTAAAAATAAATTAAATTTTAATATTGAAAATTACTGTCTAGAATACGTTTAAATAAACAATTCCAAAAAACTGTTTGGTTTACTTATTAATGAATGCCAAACTTTTACTTTAAGTTTATACTTTTCAAAATACTTTTTTTTGACAGCTGATCGAAAACTACGCCATGCATTTTTTTCGAGTTTTGTCATTGTTTCTCGAAATTCTTGTTCAGCTATTAATTTCCACATTAAAAATGCCTTCCTTCAGTTTTCCTTGATTTGCCCTTCTACTAAGTAAGAATGACCTTGAAATGACTTTCAATTTGTATATCAAGAATGGTTGGAACACTTTACAAGATTTTTTTCTTGATTTGACCTTGAGATCACCCAAAAGTAACTCTCAGGGACACCAATGATTATGTAAAGTGGCAAAATGACTTAAATAGATTCTCTGATTACTGTACAAGAAACGGAATTTGTGTTAATGGTGATAAATGTCATTCCATCGTGTTCACCAGGAAACCTAGTCACTCACGAATCTCATGTGATCTATATTTAATGGGTGTCAGATTAAAGTATGTAGATCACGTTAGGGATCTGGGGGTTGTATTAGATTCCAAACTGTCGTTTGAAACACCCATTGAATTACTTGCTCAAAAGGCTCAAAAAATGTTGGGTTTCTTATTACGAATAACCAAAGGTTTCAAAAATGTCAGATTGGTGACTATAGTCTTGTTAGATCGATATTAGAATATTCTTCCAGTTGGGAATCCCTTCTATCATAAATATATTTTTAGAATAGAAAACATCAAAAAAAATTATAAAAGCTTTAAATTATCGTTTTAACAGGGAAAAACATTTTCATCCATGCACTGAAAATTTAAAATTTTATAACATGGTATCTCTAGAATTCAGGCGGAAATGTTCTGACATATTTTTCTTATATAAGATAATTAATAATCTCCTTGATTTCGAATATTTAAGTAATCATTGTTTACTCAATGCTAGGCGTTACACCCTCAGAAATAGAAAAATATTTGCAATTGAACGCTCTAACTCCAATTGTTATTTTCACTCGCCGCTGACACGGTGTTAACGATCGTACAATATGATCGATGATAAAAATAATAGTACCAGTTATGACATTTTCTCCTTAAGTTACCCGGTTTTCAGGAAACACATAACACAGGCTGTTGACCTAAGTCAAGGATCAGTCTGTTACTTTTGAATTTGTACCTTACATTTTTTTTCCGCTTTTCTAATTTAATAAAATGTACTTGCTCGATCTCATGTTACAATTATTGTTAACTTGTGCCACCCTGTAATAGGGCAACTGCTACTGTTTGTAGGGTGGCCCTACTCTTTAAATAAATAAATAAAAACAAACTTTAAATTCCCATTTAGCGATCGTCAATCATATAGCCAAGAAGGTTGGAACCCTTTACAAGACTATTCAACGATTTGAGTTTTAAATTACCCAAAAATGACTTTGAATTTACAAAACATGATGTAATAGAAGCAAGCAAACCACGGATTCGGATACAGTGACCTGAAAAACAAAGGAATAGTGATTTAATCAATTGGATAATTTTTTTAAGCTTCCAAAGACGAATTAATGAATGAGTCATTCGTCAAAAAAAAAACTTTTTTGCGTTCACCTACGTAATAATATTTCATCCCCCAAATTTTAAAACTGTTGCCAAGATTGAAACTGAATCTGCAAGAAAAAGAAACTGATGATATTGGGCTAAATACCCCAAAATAATTTCAAAATTGTTTTTGAACCACCCAAAAATTTAATACTTAATTATTTTTGATCTTATTAGTATTAGTATTTACGTCCATACTAATTAGGGATTTTTACATTTTATCTTGTTTACACATTTATCGTTTTTACATTTTATATTATATTTCAATTACAAATTCTATTTTCCGAAAAGTTCCTAAAACAGCAACTTTCTATTTGTGGGGGAAGTTGTTATATGCGTCGTAAACTATACTTAACATTATCATATGACAACACCGTGGAGCCTGTAAAAGAGTCGTTCTCATGGTCCCATATTTCACAATATAGCAATTCTCATGAAATACTCAAATGCCCATTGCACGTGTAAAACTGCTTACTGCTGACCAGAGAGAAGGAACTGAGAGAGCAGCACGGAATTTCATATGCCAAACGGCCAACACTGACAAATGTAGTGCCAGGCTTTAGCTGGCCTGTACGAAGGGGGCCGTTTCGTAGAGGATCCATCATAGACATACGTTTCTATTTGGGGAAACATATGTCTATTCTTAGGTATTTACTATAACCCTTTGAATAAAAAGTTTGCAGGAAGGAACAAATTACTACTTTTGAGCTGTCCGGGATGGTTGATGCAAATGGCGGATTCAGTGTTTCCGGTATCAGTGGTATCGCTCACATATTTCTAAGTTATGCTTTATATATATATATATATATATATATATGTTATATGCAAAATATATCAGCACTTAGTTCACAGAGTCGAGAAGTCAACGGAATTTGAAGCGTACGTGACTTCTCAGGGATATCAAATTTCATCTTGAATTATATGCAAACAACTTCCCGAAACCTACACGAGTCCGTTTACCCAGTAAAAACGCTGACTTGCATCAGCACTTTTGTTAATGTTATAAAAGCAACTGGAAACGTTCTCGTGTTGTCATTCAAATAATATCATTTATAGCATTAAGTTATTCAAGTACTTTAACTATTTAAATTGTTCACTTTTAATATTGTATGTTTCTAAATAAATAATTTTTTTTTAAAAAGTGAATTGAATCAAAGTGAATATAAAATTGGCGCAGTCAGTAGGATTGTCCAACACAGTTAGAACACGTGAATACTAACTAACTGTGGAGATTTCTAAATCATTGTGGACAAAACCTACTTGAAAAGGACAACAACTACAAGTACTAGCAAGGGAACACGCAACCACAGGCTAACCAGTGCTAAGCGCAAGAGAAGTGCGAGGAATAATCGAGAATAAAATAATAACGTAAGAATCACATAAAGTAACTATTTTTTATTTTTTTTTGAATGACCACCAGTTCTTTCATTTATATAATATTTTATTCCTCATAACCTTACCTTCCTAAATAATTTTAAAACTATATATTTCACATAATCATATTATTTTATTTCCATTACTTCGAAGTATTTGAAACATTATTTCAAGTTATTATTAATTTACCATTTATACATTCCTATTTCAAATTGTTATTACTCTATTAAACATTGCTCGATATTGGATTTTGATAAACTATATATTTACCATTTACATTTAAAACCTCAACATTTATTTTTATTTATTGTGCGAATCTATACAATTATAAAAATGGCCACTACTAGACAAGCAGCTACACCAACCGTAGAACCATATAAGTTATCTGAAATATTTGCCATAATTCCCGAATATGATGGTAATCCGATATTTTTAAATACTTTCATATGCTCCTGTAATACTGCTTACAGCATGGCAACGGATAATCAGCAAGTATTGCTAATTCTCCACATCAAAAATAAGTTACGCGGTAGAGCGGCTGAATTAATTAATTCGCGAAACCCTAGTCAATTAGCTGAAATTCACCCTCCTAGAAAATCATTTTGGAGATCCTAGAGATCTCTCGGCTCTCATACAGGACTTGCAACGAATGCGGCAAACTCCAAATGAATCCCCCCTCACTTTCTCTGCTAGACTCCAGACGCACCAAGCGAAAATGCTAGCAGCTATAAACAAAACAAAATTTAACCATCAAAGAAAAGCAAGCGCAGATTGACTTAATAGAGTCAATGGCTCTTAATAGCCTCCTCACGGGTTTAGAGCCCAAAATTGGTCAACTCGTTCGCGCTAGCGACCCGTGCAGTATTCTCACTGCCATTTCCAGAATTAAACGAGAACTACAACTATCACATTTAGAAACCCAGAAATTTTCAGGTAATAGAAGTTTCCAACAACCCCTCGTAAACCAAATAACGGTCCACCTCCAAAACAATGCTCTTTTTGTAAACGCATGGGCCATTTAAGCAACGAATGCTTATTGAGAATGAGACAATTTCAACACAACCCGAATTCTAATCAGAACTATTCGAATTACCGCCCTCATTTTCCAATCAACCTGCTAATCAATCTACAAATGTTAATCCCAGTCAACAATTTTCACAGCAACAATTTCGTCCATCTACCAGTAGACAACCCCAAATGTCTGGCAATTACAGACCGAACCCGAGTTTCTTTAAACATCAAACAACGCCAACAAACAAAGACTCATCACTTGAACAATCTGCAATTCGGACCATATCACAATGACTATAACTACTCTCAAAACGAAAAAATCATTACACCTCTTTACCCGATGAGTACGGAAACGTACAAGATTATCACCCTAATGATTCGAACAAAACGATGAACCAGAATATTTCAATACTGAACAGTTATACGGAATCTTATTCTGACGAACCTGATTCTTCTCAAGCAAATTTTCATTTGACCCCCACTCAGTCAGAACCCAGACCAAGAAATTTCAGAAATTCAAACCCAAATTCAGACAATGAATCTGGACGACTTCAGCCCCAATGTCAAATTCCCAGAACAGAACTTTCTGTAGACCCCTTCTTTCCGTCAACTCAAAGAATTTATTATATTACTGACTCTTCAAACACCTATAAACTTCTTATCGATACGGGTGCAGGACTTTCAATTTTTAAACCTGAAACCTGCCAACGCTTCAAACAACGATTTCCCGAAAACGTAGTCATCCAAGGAATCACCGATCAGAAAATCTTAATCAACGAATCCACCCTTGTACCTTTCAATGTCGCCGACCCACACAAGGTATATATTTGCGACATCGACATTGAATTCGACGGATTACTGGGTTCAGATTTCCTTGAACACTATAACTGCGTTATAGACTTTAACAGCAAACAACTTGTCACTAATTTAAAACTTTACTCTGTACAAAGTTACGGATGATACTGTCATGCGTACTCAGAACCCTCCAACTTTCAATAACTGCATCCCGGTTAATAATCTGTTTAGAACCCGAACAGAACAAATATGCAAATTAAAATGTAACCTCAAAAATACTGATGCTTTCCTATCATCTGCCGAAATGGAAAAAGTTTATCTTCCCCGTGCCCTTGTTAAAATTAATGAAAAAGGCGAATTCCTTACTTCAGTTTTAAATGCAAATGCTATCCCAAGACTGTTAATTTCGACAATTTGGAACTCGAACCGATAAACAATTTTTCCGTAAACATTCTTTCTGAAAATTACTCTCAAAACTTGACCCAGCCTGATAGACAAACTACAATTATGGAACAACTTCGGTTAGAACATCTGAACGAGGAGGAAGCCGAATTATTTCTCAACTTTGCCTCGAATATTCCGACATATTCTATTTAGAAGGTGACCAACTGACCTTTACAAACGAAATCAAACATTCGATAGACACAATAACGCAAAACCCTCTTTCACAAAGTCATATCGGTACCCCAAATACACAAACAAGAGGTAAAAAGTCAGATATCAAAGATGCTTGACCAAGGCATAATACGTCCGTCTAATTCGCCATGGTCATCCCCGGTTTGGGTAGTTCCCAAAAAAACTAGACGCATCTGGTACCCCAAAAATGGCGTGTCGTCGTCGATTATCGTAAATTAAATGAACTTACTGTTGACGACAAATATCCCTACCGAACATTTCGGATTACTTGACCAACTTGGCAAATGCCAATACTTCACCACCCTCGACTTAGCTTCGGGTTTCACCAAATCGAAATCGATACTAAAGACATCCAAAAAACAGCATTCACAGTTGTTAATGGCCATTTCGATTTGTTAGAATGCCCTTCGGTCTTAAAAAAACGCTCCATCCACCTTCCAAAGGGTAATGGATAATATTCTTTTAGGTGTTCAAAACGAGAGATGTTTAGTCTATATGGACGACATTATCGTTTATTCCCCGACTATACATGAGCACATAGCCCGACTTTCTGAAGTTTTCAAAACGATTGCGAAAAGCCAATCTAAAAATCCAACCCGACAAATGCGAGTTTCTTCGCAAAGAGGTCGCGTATCTTGGCCACCTTATAACTCCCGAAGGCGTGAAGCCTAACGCCTCAAAAGTAGATTTATCTTAAATTTTCCCAACCAAAAAACCCAAAAGATATCAAGTCCTTCTTAGGGTTAGCTGGTTATTACAGGCGATTCATCCCCAATTTCGCCAAGATTTCAAAACCTTTGACAAGATTACTTCAAAAAGACACACCTTTCCAGTTTGATTCAGAATGTGTCAAATCTTTTGACGAATTAAAAAGAGCCCTTACTTCTACTCCCATACTCATATACCCTAATTTTGAAGAGCCATTTATTCTTACAACCGACGCCAGTTCATTTGCTATCGGCGCAGTGCTCTCTCAAGGCCCCGTAGGTAAAGATTTACCCGTAGCCTATGCCTCCAGAACTCTCTGCAATGCTGAAAACTAAGTATTCAACCATAGAACGAGAAAACCTTGCAATAGTGTGGGCGGTTAAACACTTTCGTCCGATAATTTTGGTCGTAAGTTTTTACTTCTGACCGATCACCGCCCGTTAACTTGGCTGTTTCTATAAAGGATCCTGGAAGTAGACTTGCAAGATGGCGCCTTAAGCTCGAGGAGTACGACTATCAAATAATTTACAAACCCGGCAAAGTAAATAAAAACGCCGACGCGCTCTCTCGCATTAAAGTTAACAACTTTAATGAATACATATCATTTCAAGCAAACAATCATCTAACACCATTTACAGTACTCCCAACAAACGAAACTGACGATGACTCACAAGAACCCCAGACGAGAAGTCCCATTAATCTCCAACAAATCTCCGAAGAATTTAAAACTTTTGTCGAGCGATATCAAACCGTCTCTCTCATAGATTACGACAAAATTCAATTTTCTAATTGCCAACTCTTAGACCGAGGAAACAAAAACATCCTAGTATTTCCCCAAGGCTCGCTCATGAAAAATTTTCACCATGACATCATCGAAGACATTTTTGAGGAAAATGCTGATTTCCATACCCCTAGAGTAAATGTCTTTGCAAGCAAAAGTGTCAGAAAAAGACGCTATTACATCGTCCCTCTCCCTTCTGACCCAGAAATAGTCAACGAGATTCTTTTCGCATCTCTGTATAATAGTAGAGATGTGTTTACTGAAAATGAAGTATTCTGTGTTGAGAATAACATTGAACTGCCCATTTTGGAAATGCTTTCGTTTATCTTTTCCGAAATCGATATCAAATGGAAAATTTGCCAAAATATCGTCCAAACGGTTGAGAAAGACCAAATACCCATCATCCTCGACCAATTTCATAACGGCAAAAATAATATACACCGAGGTATCAATGAAACTATCCGCAGAATAAAAGAAAAATACAATTGGCAAGGACTGACTAAGGACGTTGACAATTTTATCAAAAACTGTCAATCTTGCCAGAGAGCAAAAGTTTACCGGAAAAATCTCAACAGCCCACTGTCATTACTGAAACCCCACGGACACCTTTGAACGCGTCAACATCGATATTCTAGAAGTCCCGACAAAAAACTACGCATTAACTATCCGGGACGAATTAACAAAATTCTCTCAGGCCTACCCCATAACCGACAAATCCGCAAAAACCGTTGTTAGTACCTTACTACTCTATTCCAACACTTCGGTACTCCATTACGGATACATTGTGATTATGGCAGGGAATTTGACAACACACTAATGAGAGATTTGTGTAAACTATTTGACATCAAACTATCTTATTCTAGTGTGGGACATCCCAGTCAAAACGGTTCATTAGAACGATTCCACTCGACCTTATTAGAGATGATTAGAATTCATAAACTAGAAAATCCTGACGAACACCCTTTTAACATCCTCCCTTATGCAATCATTGCATATAACAATTCTGTAAACAAAACTCATGGATTCACCCCTTACGAACTTGTTTATGGACATACTTCGAGTAGGACTCCAGAAACTCTCTACAACCAACAAGCCCTGATAACTAAGTACATCAGAGATCTCAATAATCGTATCTCTCACTATTATAAAATTGCCCGCGAAAGAACGGAAATCCAAAAACATAAAGCGAAAGTCAGATTTGATGAACACGTTTCTGAAATCTCCCTAACTATCAAATAGGCGATAAAGTCTATATTAAAGAATCCCAGATCAAGGACAAACTCCAAAATAAATTCAATGGTCCTTTCGAAATCCTGGAGATTCACAGAAACTCCGCAACAGTACTAAACCCTAAAACTAACCAAAAATCAAAAGTTAATTTCGACCGAATGAAACCGTTCTCAGAAAGTTAATGTCTGTTTCAGGTTTTGCCTGCTGTTCGGGTCAGCAGTACCCCAATTTCAAATACAACCAATAAACAATATTTAGGTATCTACTTCCATAACGAAGCAGAAATAACTGTATCCAATGATAAATGGACACTTTTAGTACACAGAAACATTTCTACACTAGAACAAGTATTTACAACAAATAACAGAATATTACAAACTCTTGTAAAAAACTGTTAACTTCAATTCTTTTGCTTGTATGAACTACTTCGCGCAGACGTACAAACCCACATTAACCTTCTCAATCAAATTTCTAACTCAATCAAACAGAAATTTACTGACATTCACATGGACACTAAAAGACACAAACGAGGTATACTTGATGGGGCAGGTAAACTTTTTAAGGCAATCACCGGCAATTTAGACGCCGCCGACGGAAAATACTTTACCGAAAGCATAAACCGCTTAAATCAAGGCCAACTTCAAATTGAGAACTTACAAAAAAACCAAATAAGTGTCACCACATCCGTAATTAAAAACTTCAACGAAACTATCCAAAATCTTAGAATTGACGAGAAACTATTTAACGATAACATGAAAAAGCTGGAAAACACTATCGGAAAAATCAATGATAAGGTCGCCTACGTCGAATCTAAACTCACATTACTTGAAATATGTGAAAAACTTATGGAGAATTATCTCTACTTAGAAGATAATCTAAATGATGTTTTAAATTCTATCACATTCGCGCGTTTGAAAATAATTCACTCTTCAATTTTAACACCAGAACACTTATTACCTCATTACAGGAAATATCGCAAAATTTAGTCAAAAGTAACCTTCCATTGGCTGTAAAGTACTCGAGCATCGCACAATATCTGGAAATCATTGAACTAGAGGCATTTCAAACATATACCGATCTTATATTTGTGTTAAGAATCCCTTTAGTCGAACAACTTCCTTACACAGTCTTTCATTTATATCCTATCCCTATATACGATGAAAGAACAGGTTTACATCATATGCTATCCTTCACTCAAAAATATCTTGCAAAGAATGATGATTCTTTAATGTTTATTCCGATCAAAGACTTAAGTGCGTGTAAACCGTTATCCACTCGTAAGAAACTGTGTTCTGAACTTTACGCATATCCTATTGACACAAACGCGTTATGTGAAGCTCAACTTCTAAAGAATGTCCAGAAGGTACCCGACAACTGTAAAAGCTCACTAATATTCACTCAAGGATACAACGTTCAAAAACTAGAACCCAATACATGGCTCATAATTACTTCTGAACCCATAAGTGTTACAGTGAATTGCGCTCAAACAAACCCAAAAACTCTTACAATCTCCCTCAACTCCATATTGACTCTTCAATCAGAGTGTAGTGCGTTTATAGGAATTACAAAAGTTCAAGCTGAATCTGGTAAACAAACCGATGTTCTAGAAACCTTCCAACCAGTAACAGTGCCGTTCAACTGTTGCGACGCAGTGCCAGAAAAATTAAAATTCCTGAACTTCAGCCCCTGAAGCTGAACACGCTTACGTAGAAGAATTAGACGTAGCAAATCACAAATTGGAACAATATTCCAGAGACCTCGATGGTCTCATAAACCAGCCGTTTGTAACCAAAAATATCTCTTGGTTTACCTATACAACCATAGCTGCTCTCATGATCATAGCAGCACTCATCACCTTCCAAGCTGTCAAAAAGAGGATGGTAAAACCTCCAAAGGACTGCAATCCTGACCAGACTTCAGTGCCTCAGCCAAGACTCAAATTCTTCCCCAAGCTTAGGCCTGTTTTGAAAACAAAACAAAGCTTAGAGACGCAAGTTTAGGTATACCCTTTATGTTCTCTAAAAACACCATTTTTAATATTGATTTATATCATTAACCTTTTTATTTTTCTACACATTATTTTTGTTCACATTTGCTTTTACTTTATATTTTATTTTGATATGTTTAGGTTAAGCATTTAATTATTACTCGTATTATTTTATTGCTCATATTTTGATTATATTTTACAAATATCAATTTGATTTTTACCTATTATTTTATTCATATTTTATACACTTATTACTTATTATTCTTCATACCATTCAAACATCATTTTATATTATTTTATGTTTCTGTTCCTAAAAGTTGATGTTATAGCATCAACTTTTGATATGTAAGGGGAGTTGTTATATGCAAAATATATCAGCACTTAGTTCACAGAGTCGAGAAGTCAACGGAATTTGAAGCGTACGTGACTTCTCAGGGATATCAAATTTCATCTTGAATTATATGCAAACAACTTCCCGGAAACCTACACGAGTCCGTTTACCCAGTAAAAACGCTGACTTGCATCAGCACTTTTGTTAATGTTATAAAAGCAACTGGAAACGTTCTCGTGTTGTCATTCAAATAATATCATTTATAGCATTAAGTTATTCAAGTACTTTAACTATTTAAATTGTTCACTTTTAATATTGTATGTTTCTAAATAAATAATTTTTTTTTAAAAAAGTGAATTGAATCAAAGTGAAATATAATATAAATATCTATATATATATATATATATATATATATATATATCTATATATATTTTATTTATTTCAATTACAATTACAATTTCAGTTACAATTACAATTTCAATTACAATTATTTCAATTACCATTACAACAATTTGTGTTTGATCGGTAATTCTGACACCTGCTATTGCACTTGTATGTGTCATCATCCCCATCATTACAAGCAAAATAATAATATAAAGGCATAACCTATCCTATGGACAAAAATAGAAGACTGGAACATATTAAAAATATGAATAATAATAAAAACTAAAACTAAACTAAAAATAAATGTTAAATATTTCTTTTAATATATTGTAGTTAGTAAAGATGAATTTCCTACATACTTTGATGAAAACTTTACTATTTCGAGTATTTTTTATATCTCTAGGCAGCATATTATAAAATTTTGGACCCAAGAAGTTTGCAAACTTTAGATTAATATTATTATGATTAATAGATATTTGAATATTTCTATTTGCTCTACTACGTGTATTGTATATATGTTTAACATAACTACATGTATTGTTTGCTTTATGCATATATGAACAAACAATTAGAATATACATCGATCTAATATCTAAAATCTCTTTAGAGTAAAGTAGATATGTGTGATACATTCTGCTTTTCCTATTAATAAGTTTTAAAATACAGATTTGAATTGTTTTCAATTTAGGTATTGAATTGTTATACATGCCACCCCATACTAAAATTCCATATCGTATGAGACATTCTATAAAAGTCCTATACACAATTTTTAAGAATTTGACACTTAGAAATTCTCTCAGTTTACGAATTTTATTGGACAAATAATCAACATGAGGGCCCCACTTAAGGTGTCTATCTATAATTATGCCAACGTATTTTGTATGGGATGTTTCTTGTATAGTATGATCATTTATCCTTATATCAGGAAAGTTAGTTCTATTTGCAGATGTTAAAGAATACACGATATAATTAGTTTTGCTCCAATTTAGTGATAGTCGGAACGACTGCAGCCAGTTTTGTAGGCTTAGGAATCCATTTATTGATTTGGTTTTTAATTTATCCCAAGTTTTTGCTTCAAAAACAAGAGCAGTATCATCTGCATACGAAATTGTTAATCCACCCGTGTCCGATTCCAGTGAAGAGTTTATATATGTTATAAACAGAATTGGACCTAATACGGTGCCTTGTGGTATGCCTATTTTAATTTTTTGTTCCTGACTAAATTTTTTATTTACACTAACTATCTGATATCTTTCATTCAGATAACTTTTTATCAGTTCCAATACTTTTCCTCTAATACCGTAATGTTCTAGGACACTAAGTAGTTTGGAATGGGGAACAGTGTTACCATTATTTAGGGTTTTGACAATTTCAGAAACCAGACCAAGCATTGCATCACTAGTGCTACAGTTCTTAATTAAACCATATTTTTTATTAGAGAGGATGGTGTTGGTTATTAAAAAATCATATAATCTATCTTTTAAACTTTTTTCAAATAGTTTGGCAAAGTTGCTAATGAGGCAGGCTTATAGGTCTGTAGTTTCTAATATCTTCGGGCGATCCAGATTTATGTATTGAGGTAACAATAGACATTTTAAAAATACTTGGAACAGCACTAGTTTGGAAAATTAAGTTAATTACATGTAGTAGGACACCCATTATTTCCAATTGAGTTTGTTTTATGATTTCTCCTGAAACGCCATCATGACCCGGACAAGTATTAGTTTTTAATGAATATATGTGACTAATTAACTCGTTTTTTGTTAGAGGTGTGAGAAACATACAAACATTTAAAGCAGGCCCAAAATCATATTCTTGATCCGGAATTGGATTTTTTTTTCCATTTCAATACCTATATTCACAAAATAGTGATTAATGTAATTTGCCATGTCGTAATCTGTGTAAAACTTTTGACCATTTTCATCATTTATGTTAAGTTTCTGGGTTTCGTTTGAATTTTCATATGTCGCGTCTTTGATTATTTTGTATACTTTTTTTATATTGTTCTTATTGTTTTCAATTTGGGTTCCATAATTTCATTCTTTCTGATACGTATTAGTTTGTTCACATAGTTACGATATGTTTTATACTCGGCCTCAAGCTCCATACAATGTTTCTTACTTACTTTTTCATTTTATCTCTATGCTTAATCGAAGTAATAATGCCATTTGTAATCCATTTTTTGTTTTTTTACGAGCAAAGTGTGAGACTGAATACTCAATTTTTGATTCATTTAGGTTGTTAAGATACTTGTCAATAAAACTTTTACTTGCTGTTTCTGGGTCAGTTGTGTTTAATACCGATGACCAGTCTTGAGTTTTTAATAATTCTTTAAATTTGATTATATCCATTTTTGTGTTTATTATGGGATTTTGACTATTTTCAGTTTTGTTTCTGCTGTTTTGTTCCTGACTAATATTGAGCATAATTGGATTATGGTCAGTGATTTGTGTATCCAATATAAAGGATTTTATCTTTAGAGAATTTAGTGTCAATCGCTTATTTACAAATATATGATCAAGGCATGTATTTGTTTCAGTACGAGTAATAGAGGTTATATACGAGGTATATCCAATTTCACTCATACATGATAGATAATGATTTACAACATCTTTGCTTGTATCTAATGTGTTAATGTTCGTATCACCAATAAATATTTCAATATTTTTGTTTGTATTTAATTGGAGATAGTTATGAATGTCATTTATAAAGTCTTTCTTTGAAATGGGTGGTAGTTTATATGCTGCTGTGATTCCATAACTTATATTATTTATCTGGAATGTTATTCTGCCAACTGTAGCTTTAGACGTTAATAATTTATGCTTGACAAATTCAACATTGATATGTGACTTTACATAAATGATGACTCCATCATTCCTGTTAAAGTCAGCCTCATTATAAAATATATTATAGTTAGGAATATGATACTGGTTAGTTTTTAAAATTTGGAAAGATTCACTTAAAACTATAACATCAGTATGTTGCAAGCTAAAATGTTCTAACAAAATTAACAATTCATCTATATTTTTATTAATACTACGTATATTTAAATGTAAAATATTTACCAGTTTTTAGTCCCAATTAATCACTTTATGAATATTTACTTCATCCACAAATTCACCTTTTTCACAGTCAGTTTCGTTATTTACTTCTTGCAGTATTTCATCTTGTGTTAACCTTACCATTAAAAAGGTTTACAGTGAGTAGTCCGTTTTACTTTTCAAAATTTTAATATGGTAGTTTGTAGATGGGCAGTTCCTGTCAGATGCAGCGTGATTAGTGTCATACTGTAGTTTATGTAGTGTATTAATTACAATACAGTTATTACACGCAGTTTGCACATATTGTAGTCTAACACATTTATCTCTCTTGTAATAATACCCTTGACAATTAAAACAACGAGGTACACTTAGATCTTCATAAAATGGATAGCGTTCCCATTCGATGTAAACTTTTTTTGAATCCGTTAATTTATGGTAGTTTTTGGGTGAGCATTCCACATATACTGTTGATTCTTTCTTAAATTTATAATTTCTTATGTATGTTACTTTTAGTAGCTGATCTGGTTCAATCCATTTATTCTGTTTTTTTATCAAATCTTCAATATCCTTTGCCGATTTTTTACCACTGTAACCAGTAATTTTAACTTTTGGGTTTCTTAATTTGCTTGCCTCGATGGTATAATTTTTTCCCATTGTCTTTTGAGCAGCATTTCTTAGTACCTCTATGTCTTCTTTCGACGAACATGTAACAGCTATGTGGCGCTGTTTAGTGGCCTTCATGTTTTTAATTCCAATATTTAGTAATGCTAGGTTCACATTCTTTTGAAGTTCCTTCTTTGTGGTTTCTATACCTTGGCCTCATTTTGGTTTGATAATTAAGGTTGGGTTTATTGCTTTGGTTTTGTTAGTTTCGTTTTCCTTTGCTTTCAATGCCCCAGAGTAAGAACGCATTTGACTGGTGTTAGGCAACGCAGTTGACTTGATTTCAACAATATCATTTTTTATCTCCTCAATTAGCTTCACAAGGTAAGGAACTCTAGCCAATAAAATTCGGCAATCGTCACATAAGAAGTGCAAAATTCTTTTTTGTAGTGGCATGCATTTCAGTTCAGAGGCTGATAAATTAGCACAGTTTTTATGAACATTTTTAAAGCAGGAGTCACATCTGTAATATTGATCATCAATAATTTCATTTTCACACCTGTAGCATTTATTATTTTCTTCATTTCCTTCCATTTTTGTTTAGTTAAGGCCAATTCTTCATATAAGCGCGGCAAAGGAAATTTGCTGTTTCACTTCCTAGATTGTTTTTGTTCAGCTTCTTTGTATTATGTTTGTTTACTACCAGAATTTTATATCATTTATATATTTAATTTCTATTTAGTGGTTTAGTTCAAAACACTTTTTGTATTTATGTTATTTTAAATAAATGTTCACAAACTTTATAGTTTCTAGTTGTTTGTGCTCTTTTTTTACAAGCACCAAATTTTATACACCATTTAAGTTCTATAAAATTGTCACGCACAGTTGTTGTAGTCTCTTGTTACAGTTGGCACAGATGTTTTTTACTATTAAGTCTTTGTGACGATTTTTATGAATGTTTATGACCGCACACTGTTGGGAGCACCGAGATTCACTACTATTTACAACTTTACTTCGAAATGTCGATATTTGGGACACCCCGAGTTTTAGGTATTACCTCTTCGAAAGCCGGACACTGAATGAATATACATATAAAAATTTGAGAGAATCTTTCATAAACTTTTGATATAAAATAGGAATATTTCTCGTCAGTAACTGGATTTTCTAATCATTTTATCCATTATTTCCTTTCGATCATTTTTTCCTAAAGGTAATGATCTGATTAAATATAAAAAAATTGTTATTAATAGAAAAACTGCAGTCATTACACTTTATGGTGCTACTTTGTTTAGCATTGCAAAATGTCATAAGCACTCTTAAACATTGGAAAACATAATAGATGGAAATTATCCCGCAGTTTTGCACAAAGTTCTAATATTTATTTCTGATCGTTCAAGCGATTAATGTTTCTATGAATAAGACCCATTTCTCCAACACAACAAAATTTGAAAAGAACTGATAGGTGTTTATTACACGGATACAAGTGCTCTTGTGACACGGTTTTTAATATTATAAACATTGTAAAAATTTGTTGACTTCTCAACATTCTTATGAGATCTTTTATAACCTGAATTAACAATGTCTAAAGAGCAACTCCCAATTTATAATATAGTAGTGTCACTCCTTTGATCTAATTCTGCACATAAACCATATAATAGTGTAAGTTAACGTTACCATCATAGGGACAGGTATAAGATGTCTGAATCTTCTACTGTTAAGGTCATACTTGAATTATCTTCATATTTAAAAATAAACATATGTTTAATTCCATTACGTACTGGACTTTTGTCTTTATCTGGCCAACTATTAAAAACTGTTATTTGCATACTCAAAATTTAAGTGGCACTCATAAAAACTGAATTATTTCCCAACAATATTGTTTCATTGTTTTTTAAAATTAAGGATATATAAAGATATACATACAAATGTGAGAGACAATCTTCACATTTTATTTTATTACCTAATTTATATATAACAAAACCAACAATATATTTTACAACTCCAGCACAATATAATGACAATGACCTACACTGAAGAGCATAGGCATGGTCATTTCAAAAATCCATAAAGATTTTATCATCTTCACTTTCTTCTTGGTGGGACACACTAATATTAATAGCTTGTTCAGATCTTTGTTTTTGGATGGTAATATTCAGAATACTAATTTCATCCAGAGGAACACAATTACCAGCCCCATGTTCTCTTACTTCTGCATGTATTATTTTTTTATATGCAGCAGTAAACTGTCTACAAGTTGGATTATTGTTGTAAGCTCCACGGGATCGCATGGTGCCAAAAAATAATTCAATGTGGTCTTGGCTGCATTTCTACATTGAGAGAAATTTTAAAGACTTAGATTTTTCAATATGTTCTTCATTCATTCCCAAAACATTTTTTAGGACCATTATAAATTCAAGAAAACCCGGTTTTCTGTTTGAATCTAACACTAATGTGCCATCCAAAAACTTTAAATTTAACAGATACTTATTGTAATGTCTTCGATGGCACATTACATATAATATCCAAAAAAATGTATGAATTAGATGTTGCAGTTTTAGTTCAATGCTGGTTCAATGCAAGTATGTAACTGACGAAGGGCCTTTAGCGGAACAATCAATAAAACACGTGCCGTCGCGTAAATGAATCACCAAATAAAAGTTTATCACTGACCTTTTACGTCGAATCTCTGCAGGTGGTGTTTTCTTGTTTCTTCTTTCTTCAGAGGCTAGCCCCGCAGCGGCAGGAACTGTTTTTAGAACTTCGTCTGGACAACAAGTTAAACAAAAAATATCGGCGTAATGTTCATTGATTGAGCAAACAAACAATGCGGGTTTAGCAACAAATGATGCGCTTTTGTAAACACAAAAGAAATAAAATGAAAGCAGTGTAGCGGTTGTTACGACCGGAACTATAACTCGCGAAATCGTAACACAATAGCAACAAAAAGCGGCTGTCTTAAGACGGAATCAAAAGCGTCCAAATAGCTTGAAAGTCAATACACGAATCACACATACTGTCTTTATTTTACACGCAAAAAACACTTAAAATTAGCATTAGCGCGACGGAAGGTTTTGGAAAAGGTGCAAAAGTTTAAAAATCAATGAAGTAATTCAATTAAATTTAAACAATGCACTAAACAAATTGCGGGAACGCAACATTCCGCCAGCCTTGAATTACTAATTTCAAAACTAAGGGTCCATGGCAGTGGACAGAGCTTTACAAGAGGTCGCTTCAAAGTACCACTTGCAGTTCTAACTGTAGCAACGCGTACACCATCACGTCCAGGATGTATTGCGTCAATAATGCGCCCTAACGGCCAATTCAAAGGAGGGGAAGTGTCTTTCTTCAAAATAACAAGAGTACCTGACTTAACAACCTACGAGGGATCAGTCCATTTGCTCCGTTGATGAAGAGTATGTAAATATTCTTGCGACCAACGTTTCCAGAATGCCTGATGCAATAGACGCAGTAACTGCCATCTGTTGAGACGATTAGATGGGGCAGATAAGAAATCAGATTCAGGAGGTGCTGTTAAATGTTCCATTGTAAGAAACATTCCAGTACTCAAGGCGGTAAGATCCGCTGGATCGTTGCTACAAGGGGTTATAGGTCGCGAGTTTAAAACCGCTTCGACCTGCGCAAATACAGTAGAAAGTTCTTCATAGGTTAGGATTTGATCTCCAACGACACGTCTTAAGTGAGCTTTAACGGATTTAATTCCGCTCTCCCATAGTCCTCCAAAGAGAGGAGCCGAAGGGGGATTGAAATGCCAAGAAATGGTTTCTCGTGCAGCAGTAGCTCTAAAAGCTTTCAAGATCTGCTTGTGAGCACACACAAAATTAGTAGCTATGGCTACATCGACCACGACGTGCAATGAATCGTCGCAAAGCTGCCAAGAACGCATCAGTAGACAAATCTGATACGAGTTCTAGATGAACAGCTTTCGGTGCAAAGCACTTAAACAGGCACAGATAAGCCTTTAAACTTTTCGACCCTCTAGTTTTAGCCATAGTTATAGTGGAGGAACCAGCAAAATCTACTCCAACATGAGAAAATGGTTTCAATTGTGAAACGCGGGAAATGGGCAAAATTCCCATGAAGGGTTGGTAAGTAGAAGGATTAAGCTTCCAACAAGAAACACATTTAGAAATGACACTACGAATTACTTTCTTTGAGGATAGAATCCAAAATTGTTGCTGCAAAAGAAATTGAACAGTTTGGATTCCCGCGTGAAGATTGGTGATATGACAATCTTCGACAATTAGATTAGTCAAACGACTTTTACTTGGTAGCAGTGCGGAAATTTAATATCAAACGGCAATGAAGCATTAGCCAATCTACTACCAACTCTAAGAGTTCCCTGTTCATCAAGAAACGGCGAAAGTTTACGAAGCGACTTGGGCAAAAGTTTTCGTTCTCGAAGAAGGGAAATCTCTTTAGAAAAATATTGATCTTGAACATATCGAACAATGCGAAGCTGAGCCTGATATAACTCAGCAGCCAAAAATGATCCACAGCCCCTACAATCTGGAATGCGAGCGTTATCAACAAAGCGACAAATATGAGCTATAATGCGGGTAATGCGATTAATAGAAGAATGTTCTTCTAACAAAGTACCATATAAATTTGGTGAAGCGTGACTTGAAGCGCCACTATACTTAAGTCATAACTAGCGGTGACATGCTCGAGTCTGAGCAAGCATGTGGCAAACAAGCGGTAATCATATTGTGCACTCATATTGACAAATCTATTGAAATAAAAAGAAAATAAAAATGTAATCAAATATCAGTGAATGACCCCCCAAATTTTTAGCTGAAACCGCTCCTGGCAAAATATTCGATATAATAATTGGAAGATTGTTCTTTGCAACCTAAAAGTTTTCGTCATTTGCGGTTTCAATCAAGTTCAGGAATATTAAAGAAAAGAGAGGAACAACAACAATAGGGGAACTTAAATGTTTAATAGATTTTCTATTGTCCGCTGTCTGACAATTTTTTACACAACACCTTAGGGAAGGTTGTGATAATAATATATTAATTAAATAATTAAATTCACATTAAAAACAGAATATTTAATATGAAAATTACTGCAACGCGTTCGAAAAATCAATACTGATCTACTACATTGACTATTTCATCACTAAACAATAAGGATGCTTGCATGCCACTTCCAGAAGTACAAGCTCTAAGTATATCTAGCGATTGCTCCCTCCATACGTAATTACTCAGTGTTTTGACCGTCTGGCGGCGGCGGCACTGTCAGTTGTTTGGCGTTGAAGTATGGACGTAAATAATGAATTTTTATTATATTTTATTTAATGAATGAACCAATATTATAAATTAATATTAGCATTCTGCACTGATGGTCGTCAGTAGCTACTAAACAAAATGCAGAAAATCGGTTGAGAGAAAATGGTAACTAATCGTTTTGTCTTTGCCTATTTATATATAGATATATTAAAACAACTAAAAAGTTAAAATACATTTGGAAAATGTAGACAAAGAATAAAAGTTAGAGAGGGAGAAAGAGAAAGGAAGAAAAAGAGAGAGAGATCAGAATACGCTAAAATTTTCAATTGCATTGTACCTCAAATTAGATCTGTCGGTTCTATCTTAAATATAAATTATTTTATCAACAACATAATTTAGCATTTGTTACTCTATGAATAATTCTCTGATGTCTTTGATGGAAATAGCCTAAGTTCAAGGGACCCCCTTTAACCAAACCATGTTTGAAACCTCCAACGAAAATTAGTTTACGACATGATATGAGCAACGTGACAATGTCCGAAAACAAGAAGTTTAATGAAGTTTCCAGCTGAGAACCACTTATCAAAGTAATTTCTTTCCCTACCGTAAAGTTCACCAGCCCCGAGAAATTCAATAACATTCTAATTATGAGCTGTCCTCAAAGTGCCAGCTCATGACGAAGACTTTAAAATCAGTAAACAATCACGGTTAATTACAAGGGAAAAATTATCATATTTAGGACGCCATGAGCAACGAGACGAGATTCATTCTGTAGCGTCACTAAATTCAAATAAACATTTAATGAAAATAGGGTGTGATTTCAATTATATGCTATGTTGATTTAAATTTGCGAACCTCCGGAGTGATTTTTAATTAAGTCTCTGTTCAATTTTCCAGCTGAGTTAGATGCTATTTTTAATTGCACATAGTTGTTATGAATTGTAATGGGTGAACTAAATAACGGTTGCAATAATATTTCTTTACGATTTCATTTGATGATAGATATAAACAGCAGACAGTTTACTCCTTTTTTATTCAGTATGGATTCATATCAATTACTGAATTGTTTACTCTATGAATAAATTTTGTATTAAATGTGATACAACATCTGAAGATTTGACCATCAAAGTTATGACATTTCCATTTACTCTGAAGTACAGAATATATTTAGATGAAAATTCCTTACTTTCAGATATAACAAATATAAAAAGGATTTAGTTCTGTGGCAGCTTTGGTTTACAACCGTATTATAATATATTGTATTGCACTATATTTAGCATTTGCGAACTAAAAAGTCTATAAATAGTATGAGTGCATACATTTTAAGTGGGGATAATACATCCCAAACTAAACAATAAATGTACTTTGGTGTTATTAAAAGCTTTGTACATTTGAATTAGAAGTATATCGACACAAAACAACTGTTGTGCACCTATTTCAAAATACATATTCCGAAACTCATTAATTCATATTATTATTTCTATTGAACATATATTACCCTATAAATAAATTCTATAGTTATTCCCAGCAGATACTCAAAAGATCCATTTTGTCTACATAAAATATCACTAAACACGTCATGTTAAAAACACGACAAACATTGTAAACAAACCTACTCCACGTGTTACACTATCTTCTCGGTTCAATTGTAGTCGAATTATAATTGAATTTTGAAAACTAAAAAAAATATTTATCAATATTAGTGTTGTTTGTGGAGCCATATAAACTGTTTATAATTTACATATGAAGCTTCATAAGCATTTTGAAGGCCACATTATACGTTGGAGACTGCTCAAAATAATTACAACTTGTATACTGTAAAAAAGTAAAAAGTACAGTTGAATAGAACAAAACTTTTTTGCAACACCTTAATAAACTAATAAAGTAAAACAAAAATCTGTAAACTTGAAAAATTAAAAAGCGCTCTGTTTATGATTACATTTCAATTGACGCAATCTCAACTTTTGTGGATTAATTTTTATATTACGACCTTGTAATTAACGCTTACCCGGAGGTTTGCTCTTCCTTTTGCGAAGCTCAATGCTCAATTAAGTTAGCTATGATAGTGGTAACGATAAGTTAGTTAGTTTAAGTAAACTACCACCAATTAAAAAAGGAAAATCAAAAAGTTTGCCCAAACATATAAATTTGAGTGAGAAATAATATTAAATCTAGAAATACCCAAAAATCCATAATGTAAAATTTGCACCCTAGCCCATAACATTTTCCAACAAAAAAAAACCTGGTAAAATTACTTTAACTATATTCTAAATTGTTTTGTAGAACATCTGTACTGTGAAATGGAAACAGTGGATATTGAGGTTTTAAAACCTTGTGCCTATATTACTGATTTATTTTTTCCAAATTGATCCAAGACACAGGTTGTTCAGTATTTTGATATTGCAAATCACATACGGAACAAGCTATTTATGATGCAACTATCACCAACCGAAGACGACCTTATCTTTGACAGAGTGTCTGATCTAACCGCATTCAATATCAATGTGAATTTTGTTATTCACGAATCTAATTTAGAAATATAGAACATGTCATTCATAATACCATGAAATACAGTTGTCACGCTCACATAGTACACAACACTGACAAGCATGAAAATTATAGAAACTGATGTTATTAAAATTATTCCAAAAATGTACAGCCATTTTTCCCTATTTTTAGTCCAAAGGCAAGAGCCAAAAATTCAATTACTGTTGTTTAAGGGGAATGACGTGAGCTGAAACGAAGGTACTTCAGGCTTATTTCGAATTAGAAGTCGTTGTGTAACTATTCAATTAGTACTGACGACTGTCCTGTACAATTTCAAATTACTTCGAAGATGAATGTTGCTGATGGAGTCAGTAAAATTCAACATTCATAAAGTTGTTAGACAACTTTAAGGTAATAACATCACCGCTTTAGTTATGTTCAATATTAAGTAAACATTGAAATCAGCGCTAAAACATCACAAAAACTTTTACTTTCCAAAATTTCATAAAATTAAAAAGAATGCTTTTGCATTCATTGATAAATGTCTGGAATATTTAACATACAGTTTGATTTGATTGCTAGCCATTAGTAGAAGGTTTATGGCTCAAGAACATATAGGCGAAATCTACTGTGAAATAATAATATGCACTTGAAATGAATTGTAGAGAAACTGACGAGTTTCCAGTTTTCAGGCCCATGATTGTCAATGTGAGTCGAGTTCACTATATAGATAGGTACTTTCTGAACTGAAAAGCTGTTTCTGGAAACGTGACGTCTAGCATTTGATTTCTAGAGAGGTTAATTCAGCCCAATGTGTAGTAAATTATTTAGTAAATTTTTGCTATTTATGTTATTATTGTACGGGACTGTTGTTGTTTTCTGGAGACATTATTTCGAGCGAACAATTTCGGCAACAGTTGTAATTCTTAATTCAATATTTTGCTGTTTCATTGTACCTTTTTTATATTCTGTAGAGACAAAAATATCTTCTGTAATAGCCTGCATTGATTCTCTTCTTTGGCAACTGAACTTATATACAGGGTGTAAACGGTTTGAGTGCAAAGATTTTGAAGAACAATACTTCAGGCAAAAACAAATCAAAAAGCTTTATAACATTTTCTAAAATAAACTATAGTTTTGCCAAAAAGGACACATAAAGTTAGAGTTTATGTAGCCCTTGCTACAGTCAATAATACAATAATTTCGATTTCAAAATGTCGGTAAGCCTAAATATGTAAATACTCAATAGCTTATACATCTTTAATAGCCACATTAAAAATGAAAATTGATTATTTTAACTCGAAATATGCTTTTATAATTTAGTGTAAGTTTCTCCGAATAGATATGGCAACGTGGCATTTTATTTTAACGACGACTGAGAGTTACGATTGTTTTTTGCGATTTCGATTCTTGTAAATAAGAATAGATAAACGGTAAAATGATTTGAATGATATCTATTTGATGTAGACTTCGTGGTTTGCTTTCCATTTAATATATTTTTTAAGTAAATAAAATCGGTTGTGATTAGTGTGTAAGTTCGAAAATTAAGAATAGTGCGACAGTATTTATTTGTGATAAATAATGGCCGATTATACAATTAGGGAAAGACATGACATGCTCTTAATTTATGGGGAAAGCAGACGTAATTGCAGAATAGCAAGAATGTTATACAGGGAAAGGCTGTGAATAATCCGTTGTTTCAACTCAGTTCTATCATTATAATAAATTCGGTAAGTAGGATTACATATTTACTTGTCTAATATAAATAATATTAATTAAATCAGTAATAATGACTCTTCGAATAATTTAACTGGTAAAAAACTACATATACAGATCTCTTGAGTTGAATGTCATATTTACCCAACTTTGTATAATTGCATAAAGGAAACCGCCAAATACAAATTCTAATTGCAATACCTTGTTAAAAACGTAAATATTTTCAACAAAATATTTCATATATTTTTATTTAATTCTAAGGTCAATACAAAAACACAGGTTTTTTGTCGGCGTAGTCATTCCTTTATTATTCGCCCTAAGAGTGAATCTGCTTCGAACGCGAGCGACGTTGCCGGATTGTCAATAATTTACTTAATATGTTTTAGGGATTTTCTTGGTTATTAAGACCTACTGACCATAGTGGTATAAGAGTTTTTTGTTTAATTTGGTGTATACTACCTCCACCTAAAATATATGCACTCAAACTATTTACACCCTGTATATATATATATATATAGGGTGTAAATAGTTTGACTGCATATATTTTAGGTGCAGATAGTACCCAACAAACAAAACAAAAAACTCTTATAACTCTATGGTCTAAAGGCCTTAATAAGCAAGAAAATTTGAAATACATGTTAAGTAAATTATTGTTAATGTGGCAACATTAAAAATGAGATTTGCTTGTAGCGTGAATGTGGTAACCGGATATTTTTTTGCATAGCGAGTGCTAAAAAGAGTATTTGCGATGTCAAGTTGAAGAAGGGAGGATACAAAGTACATTATGATACTAATGCGATACAAACTATATTTGTAGTTCTTTTATGTGTTAAATTCTTCGAGAAATAATTGTTACTAAGCGACAATACTTTTGCAGATGTCATTATGATAGAGCTCTGGCGAAAACGGATAGGTTATTACATTTGCTTTCCCAACAAATTAATAGCATGTCAGGTGTATGATTGTCACTGTTTGTCACATAATACACTCGAACTGATTTTATTTAAATTTATGTTAACTTACGCTATGTCGATGTCAATTTTCACAAAAAACCGAGCAATTTGAGTATATGCTAAATCTGATCGGAGAAACGTAGGGCAAATTTTAACAGAATACAAGTTATTAAAGGTTGTACGCTATTGAGTATTTACATATTTAGCTTTACAATCATTTTGAAGCCGGAAATAATCTAATTCACTGTAATAAAGGCTACAGAACTTCTAAGTTTTTCATTTTTTTTGGCAAAACTATAGTTTATTTCTGAAAATTTGTTTTTGTTTTTTGACCTGAAGTATTGATCCTCAAAATCTTTGCACTCAAACCGTTTACACCCTGTATATATATATATATATATATATTATATATATATATATATATATTTATGTGGAAAGGGAACAATCGTTTTATCTTTCCAAATGGTTCTCGGTCCTCGTTTATATATTTTTGATTGAGAAGTCTTGGGTTTTTGGGACCATTGAAATAATTCTAATTGAGTTTTTCGTGGTAATTATTATATTTTACGTATGTTTCGACCAATTCTTGGTCTTTTTCAAAAATTTTCTTTTTTGTAAAATTAATGACAACATAATTTTACACACACTTAACCACTGTAAATAAACTTAACATATTTGAAGAGTGGCGCAATACTTTTCAAATATGTTAAGTTTATTTACAGTGGTTAAGTGTGTGTAAAATTATGTTGTCATTAATTTTACAAAAACGAAAATTTTTGAAAAAGACCAAGAATTGGTCGAAACATACGTAAATATAATAATTACCACGAAAAACTCAATTAGAATTATTTCAATGGTCCCAAAAACCCAAGACTTCTCAATCAAATATATATATATAATGTTGATGTGATTGCTTAGCTCTATCTGGCAATCTGATTGACAGAGCTCTCTTCTGGCATACTTCTTAAATGTCTCTAACAATGACGAAACCTGGGTTAGTTCTGATGAACAATTATTTTCAAGTCAGGCAGGTGTAGTTTGACATCGACTGTAAAACTAATATCACCATTTATAGACAGAACTCACTCTTCAACAGTATTGGAGAAGCCCTTGGCACGTTCAATAGTAAACACCACTGCACTAGCTATTAGTAAATTAATTCCTTCTTAAACACTTTGTCAGTTCGTAAAACTTACAGATTAGTTGTATGTCTCAGTTTACGCAATATTTACTTTGGGCTTGATAACGGATTCCTATCTAAATGCAATTTTAACAATTTCTTAAGGGAATAACCAAAATTTAATAAATAAATGTAACATTAATATAGTATACCTTCAAAATATAATATGTCAACTTTATTTATTGTTCTTCCTCGTTTATATATCATTTTATCATAGAGCTTTTTCATTAAAAATATTGCGAAAAGAGATATCTGTTAAGCAATTAAGAGGGCGTAAAGTCCCTTTGCTGAGTTACTTCGATAATGATTACGACATTCCATCATCCAAAAGGCACTTATATGTTCAACATCGATAACTTGAGACCCCATTAATTTGACATAAACTCTTTTGTGAGGATCGCCTCTATATTGAACCTTTGGATTGAGCTTCTTTTAATCTAATTATCATCAGTAGTTATCTAAATGACACCCGAATTACATTTTTTTAACAATGATAAAGGATGAATAAACTTTTCTCTATCACAGCGGCTATGTAAGAAATGTTACCAGTAAAATAATATTGACGCTACTAAAGAAATTTGAAGATTAGCTGAACTGTTAAAGCAATTATAAAATCCGCTTTCGATACTTACATAATTGCTTCTATGAAAGACAATATAATGTGAGGCCATAAAGTATTTGAAATGTTGCAGTTGAAGTAGCAAGTTACCAACTTTTTCACCTGACGTGACTTCCTTTAGTTTTCTTACTGGGATATTTCAAGGCGATATTTTTTGCAACCAGGCCAATACCTAGAAGAATTAGACGAAGAACAATTTTTGGGGGTCCAAATATTCCACAAGCAACATTCTGAAAGGTGCGGAACGAATCATTCATGAGAATGAGGTGAAATGAGGTCAAATTCAATAATGATTTTGAATGTGATTACCTTTATAAATTAAAATACTGTTAATTTTTAATATTCGTAAGACCTATAGAAAATTTCAATAATTTTTAAACATATATTTTTTGAATTGCAAAGACATCGTCTCTTGGTATAGCGACTCCGCCTGAAAGGGTCCTTTCGGCGCAAATGTTGTTAAAAGACAAATTACCTCTAATATTCGTAAAATGTAATATGATTATTACAAAAAGTTCAAGAACCATTCGGTAGCGGGATCGCTGTTTACCGCAGTATATGAAGAACCTACACACCATAAAATTATTTATGCAATGTACATACATATTAGTCTTAGGTATTGCAAGGTATGTAAGACTTATACTAATAAGTATCTATGTTATATAAATTTTGTATTGAACTATAAGTTGGTTATGTTAGTTTATCTTGTATTTCCTAATTTGTACTTTTCTTTTTTGTCAATGTATGTCATCCTAAATAAGGGTTTGCCCATGTGGAAATCTGAGAGATGACCTGGTAATAAATAATTAAAAATGAAATGAAATATCTGCCTGGTTAACTGTTTAATTGCATATGTAATCTAAATTAGGTAGAGCCAATGAAAATTACTACCTACCTATATTTAAATAGAAATTTTGCATAATAATGTAATATGTGACAACAGGTCCTTAATGCTACAAAATGGCGAACATGCATACAAACGGTGGTCTGCGGAAAGGTAATATCCTGTTAATTTACACACAATAAAAAACTTATCTTGGTTGTAGCTTTTCTCCAATAATTTGTTCTCCTGTTTGCTTCTAACTGCCTAAATACGCGTTTTATGAACAAGTGTGAATTACGATTTTAGGAACAAAATTTGTCCTCTACAAGATCAGCTCCAACAATATTATATTAGGAATGTCTTTTATACTAGTTCTGAGATTTGCACTATGACAGAACATGATGTCCATTGTGCCAAATTACCTTTTTAACATAAATTTAAATGCGTTTCTTTTAAATATATCTATAACTTAAATAGTAATGTTATATATTTTTAGATAAAGATATTTCAGATTGAACTAATTAGTTTTCTCGCACTACAGTTGTCAAATTGAACAAAAAAAGTATATTGAAGGTTTAAACAAACTTATCAACATTTTTTCATTTAGCAGGGTTCTTACGTAGTTGAGGGTTATATGGTTGGATGTCAAACCATCCATATGTTTAAACAAAAAATTGCCGCCGTAAAATTAGGTGAATAGTTAATTTTGTATTCTGCTAAAATAGCTTAACCAGATTAACGAACATCTAAATTTGTCCGGTTCATGGAACGATTTACAAAACGTTTAATCAATTTATTTGGATTTTATACTTTTTTCTATAATTAACATTCTCTGAAATGCAACTGCTTATTATTTTATTCGTCATGCATATTGAACTCTTTTTAATATCGGTAGCAGTTCCCGCTACACAATAAACCGCGGTTTTAATATCCAGCTTGAACTTCCCTCCACGAACTAAAACATTCCACTAATGAAATATCTAACTAAACTGTTATAAATTCTGCAAAACCGAATCGCATTTGACATCACAACACGAATTAATTTTGATCCACCGCTTTTTTTCAGAACGCAGAGACGTGATGCAGAAATATTCGGACTTGGGTCAACTATGGTATCCCAATTTCGACGACTATTCTAGAGCAGAGGCAATAGCAGGAGCTGACAATAACACCATTACAAACGTAACGGTGCAACTGGGAGCAACGGCATTCCTTCATTGTTACGTGAGGAGCACAGCAGATAGGACTCTCGCCGGAGCTGAGGTAATAACGATTGTGTGTCTTTTTGCTTGCATGCTCGTAGAGTGAACGGAGTTTGGTGTGCATTAGGGAAATTCGAAAGCTAAATAACCTACAAACAGGTAAGAAGTCTTACAAAGTTTAAGGTTTCGGTGGAGAATATTACCGTGAAAGTAGAGGCAAAGTGCAAATACATATAAGTATACGAAAAATTCTTAAAAGTTACACGATAGTAAATGTTAAACGTAATTGTCATTAATAAACTTTTCAAATTGCTTTGAAATGAGTTCAACACAATTCAGAATATTTAATTCAATACGATGCTTACATTTTATTTTTAAAAAGAAAAGGTTTTAGCTCTGATCTCTGAGAATAATGGCATTAAATTTTAATTAATAATTCAAGTTGTAAAAGAAAATTACTGCCATGGGGCCAACATAAAAAGTAATTTCAAGACGACAGCGAGAGCGTGTAGTTTCCTGGATATAGTAATTAACAAAACACAAACAAACAATGCATTCCGTCACTCCAGCTTTGTAGGGGATAAAATCACTAATATTAGTGAATGAATATAATATAATGAATATAATCGCATATACAACTAATATTTTTGTATTTTTATTTATTTTACATTACATACATAATAAAATGACAGCAATAATTGTTTTGAGTGATGTTATAACAAAAAAAAACATTTATCATGAATACTCTAGTAAAATTCATTATTTCCCTTGATAACTGTTTTGTTTAATTCAATTCAATACTTGTGGCGTACCCTTTTCGACTTCAAGCCTAAGAAAACATGAGACTTGTCCAACGGTGATTTCATTTTTTTTCTTTAAGCTCCTTAATGAAAAGTTGAGAATCTTGTTGATCAATTGCATCAATAGGGTCATCATCTACATACAAAATATGTGCATATGGATCAGCGTGTCTACTTTTGAAACCAATGTCCGAAGCATTTGTTCCAGCATGGTGGGATAGTTTCAAATCATACAGACAACGCTTTAGTCTGCAGACTCTATCAGTTCTATTCTCAAAACCTTCAGGTTACCTCATAAAAATGGTTTCATGAAATTTTCCATAAGGGAATGCAGTAGATACATCAAATTGTGTAAAGTGCATACTTTTTTCCCTTCAATGCTTAATGCTGAACTTATTGTACCCAGATCTGCGACAGGGCTCTAAGATGTAATCCATGCCAGTTCGTTGATTGAAACTCAACCACAAGTCTGGCAATTTATTTTACTAGTTGATACTACCATCTTGATTTGTTTTCACTCTATATACCCAATATGAAATCAATGCCCGATGTAACATAGAATAGCCAGCACGATCTCCTGATTTGAAGCTATTGGACTATTTTTTGTGGGGATATATAAAAAGTTCTGTATACAAAACTAAACCCCTCAACTTAGATGACCTAAAAAGATGCCTGAGATATTGAGTAACGTTAGAAGACATTTCTATACCACGTTAGCATGTTGCCAAGACGCACGCGGCGAGCATCTTGAATATTTCCTACATTGACAATAATGTTTTTTTGTATTTTTTTATATTATTAAATTTTCTTAATATATTATTATTTTAATTAGTATTACTTATTAGGTTTTTAGTATAAAGTCGCGAATTTGTGAAATAAAATATTTTTCTTTGTATTAAATCTGAAAACACTTAATATTTCCGAAACAGTTGAAGATAGGTGTAGGACATTGTACATCAACTACTACTACTACTACTAGATTATACTTACTAGTATTCGAGTAACTAGAAGCGAAAGCAGAAGGCTACGAGAATTATGCGAATCGACCTGAAGAGGGCAGATGTGACTCTGCCGAAACGTGGTTATTTTACCATCGATTCCGGAAGGTATCAGTTCCCAGAAACAGTACGGACTTCAGTATTCGGATAAAGGTCAAATGCGTGTCAAACAAGCTTGTAGAAACAACAATTTGCAACCGTTTTTCAGCTCAAATTGTAGCTGAGGTACGCCTCTTGAAAGCTGGTATAGCTGACGGGAAAAGTACAAAATGGAAGATTTAATATGGCGGTAGAAAAACCAACTTTATAACAGATTTTTTTGGAAATTAACCCATTCTCGTCAAATTTACAAGCAAAATTCAAGGTGGCGAATCCAAGATGGTATAGCGGGATTTTGGAGGTGCCCGACTACGAATCCAATGACAAGAAAAATTCAAGATGACGGATCCAAGATGTCGGACGTTTCGTTGAAAATCGACCGATTTACACTATATTTGCTATAGGGTGTTTTTGAGGTCGCCGGTTACGAATCCAGTGATAGATTAGCAAAATTCATGATGACTGATCCAAGATGCCAGATGATTTTTTTTGAAAATAGGCTGATTCACACGGTATTTTGTTATGTAGGTTTTTTGAAGTCGCGGCTTACGAATCCAGTGACAGATTAAAAAAATTCAAGATGGTGGTCGAAAAACCAAATTAGTGACAGATTTTTTTTGTTTTGTATATTTTTATACATAGAAAATAAAATGATTTTTCTCAATTTTGCTTACTGTAAATTAAGTTATAAGCCTTTCACATGCCTCATCTTGAGTTTGGACTTAATCCTTACAAATAATCAATATAAGAACTTCTGTCCATTATTTTAAAGAAAAATATCCTTTTTAAATTAACTGATAAAACCTACATTAGTGTCATTAGTGATCATTACAAAGTAACCCTATCAATACTAAATAGTTTTTTTACATTTCAGAAGTTTCATGCGAGATTGAGTCTAAAATGACATACAGCAAATGATTTTAAAATTTCTATACATAGGTTTGATGTATTTTGAGATGTAGATGCCAACAGAGGGTCAACCCCTACATTTCACTTTTATGCAAAAATACATAAACTAAAATTAAAATTTTAGTTGCCCTATAATTTTTCCGAAATTTTTTGGATTAGCTAAAAATTAATTTATTACATACTTTATGTACACTGTGTACATATATTAAGCTTAAGTTCTGTAATATACATTCGTTTTAATTTAACATGCATGTTTCTGCCTTAGTTTCTCAAAACCCATATTAGTTCAAATGTTTTATATTCTCCCCACATAGCAAAATATATTACAACAATATCAAGAGAATGTCACAAACTTGTTGCAACAGATTGCAGAAATATTAGTCCGCGAGTATCACGGTCATATTGCTAATAATATTGCAGCAGTATACCATATTTTTGCGATATTAAATATTACAGCAATATTAATGAAATATTACTTATTTATATAAGAACATCAAGAAATATCACTTATTTATATATAACCGTTCAATATATCTGCTACCATTGTACCAATCCATAAACAGTCACACTCTGACAATATAAAATTGGTCAAACACTCATAGCATTTATCGTTTCAATTTAAATACTTCTAGAAAGTCATAAACTTTCTGTCTTTTATTAAAAGATTGTTACTGAAGAAGTTTTGTACACACTAGCATTTGACAAAAAGAAATATGTATGAAAACCACAGAGTGTGGTGCACTCCCCATGCTATTCTGCAGCTGGTCACTGCAGGGGTAATAATTCACTGCATTTTCTACAAAATTTAAACAATTTTTCATTTTGCGGAGTATGTGTCGAAATGAATGCTTTCATGAAACGTGCTCTTCCAGATTGGTCCAGCTGAATTGTCAGAGTGTCGAGAAAACCATTAATTATTCTCGATAAAAACACCTCGTCTCACGCAACGGCAAATTCCTAAAAGAAACTTGAAAGACAATTTGTCTCCGGATGTTATTTGGGAAGCTCCTCCACAAACTTCTTTTGCTATTGTTTTTCTTTTCCTACGAACGTATATATCGCAGCAAATGAACAACCACATACTGACGTGTTGTCGTTCGACATTTTTTCCACATCAGACCTGTGAAGAAAGGTTATTGCAGAAGTTTAGGAAGTATCGAATGGTGTCGCTTATCGAAATTTCCCCCTAGAGTGTTTGTTTAACTTGTTCCTCGTGATTTTCCTTCTTCAACATCAGCAACTGCCTTATAGACGCTATAAGAAAATTATCATTGGTTTAGTGACAACAAATTAATGAGTAACTACTTTTCTAGTAAATGCTTTGAAATAATGTGGCATGTATGAAATCAGCTATCGAATATATTATTAACGTTTAAACTGATGATTGTTTCGGTCATTCCTTGGTGAAAATTCATATTTTAATTATATTAAAACACTAACCACTGTGGTAATTTCCACAAATTTATTATTTTCTTGACAATTGTTTCGCTTTGATGACAGGCTTCGTCAGAATTAAATATTAAACTAAACACTAAACATCTGAACATATTATATAGTCTTGTAAGATCATAATGAGTATATAGGTAGAAAGCACAATATGTTTACTATATAATATTAGTGAAGGTAAATATTATTAATATAATTTTGTATTATGTAAGTATATTAAGATTAAGTAAAGGAGACATATTTGTATAAGTTTGGTTATTTAAAAATTGTGGTGAATTTTTATTTTTATTGATCTCAAGTGATTCTAACAGAGTTAATTTTTTACTTTTTTGTTCTAGATGTAAAATTTCGAAAGTAGTTTGTGGAATATGATTTTCATTTAATAAATGGTCGGCAAATGTAGATATGTTGTATTTCTGATTTTCATAGGCTTTTAAATGTTCAGACCATCTTGTTTTAAATGACCTTCCTGTGTGACCGATGTAAAATTTTGGGCAACTACCACATGTTAACTTATAGACTCCAGAGTTTTCATACTTATTAATTTTATCTTTATTATTTTTTATGTGTTTGGCTAAATTATTGTTGGTTTTAAAGGCTGTTTGAATATTTCTGTATAGTAGAAATTGAGACATTTTTTCAGATGGAGAACCGATAAATGTAATGGATTGGTGAAATTTTGAGTTAGAGTTGGGAGAGGAAGGGTATACTTGTTCTATAGCTTTTTTCTTTTCTGGATAATATGTTATCAATTTACACTAGAAACAGAAAGAAACAACACAATAGATTTTCTAGATTTAACTATAAAAGTATCTGATAATAAATACAATTTTTCGATATATCATAAAAAGTCTGTAACAGACCTCACTATTCACAATACTTCATGTCATCCAATCCAACACAAACTTGCAGCATATCACTCCATGGTACACAGATTAGTTACTGTCTCGTTATCTAAGCCTAACTTTGACAACGAACTCAATAGGATAAAACTCATTGCTCCCAATAATGGTTACAACCCCCAAATCATTGATAATACATTATCCAGAAATTTAAAGAAAAAAGATATAGAATAAGTATACCCTTCCTCTCCCAACTCTAACTCAAAATTTCACCAATCCATTACAATTATAGGTTCTCCATCTGAAAAAATTTCTTACTAAACAGAAAGATTCAAACAGCCTTTAAAAACAATAATTTAGCCAAACACATAAAAAATAATAAAGATAAAATTAATAAGTATGAAAACTCTGTAGTCTATAAGTTAACATGTGGTAGTTGCCCAAAATTTTACATCGGTCACAAAGGAAGGTCATTTAAAACAAGATGGTCTGAACATTTAAAAGCCTATGAAAATCAGAAATACAACATATCTACATTTGCCGACCATTTATTAAATGAAAATCATAGTCCACAAACTACTTCAGAAATTTTACAACTAGAACAAAAAAGTAAAAAATTAACTCAGTTAGAATCACTTGAGATCAAAAAAATAAAAATTCACCACATTTTTTAAGTGACCAAACTGATACAAATATGTCTCCTTTACTTAATCTTAATATACTTACATAATACAAAATTATATTAATAATATTTACATATAAACATATTGTGCTTTCTACCTATATACTCATTATTATCTTACAACACTATATAATATATTCAGATGTTTAGTATTTAGTTTAATATTTAATTCTGACGAACTCTGTCATCAGAGCGAAACAATTGTCAAGAAAATAATAAATTTGTGAAAATTACCACAGTGGTTAGTGTTTTAATATAATTAAAATATTAACGTTTGTCAAATTTTGTGATGAACATATATACATCTAAAAGATATTGAACATTGATGATACTTAAGTAATTTCGAAAAGATTGTTGAGGAGGTCTTGAATTATTTTGTCTATTCAATGGGTTTTCTCTCCTCCAAATTTTTTGTATATGGCCTGTAACAGAGTAAGTATTTAAAAAATTGTATATGTAGAACAAAGTGTAGTAAGGCAATTTCGTAAAATTGCCCGGATTACTGGTTGTCTGTACAGATGCAATTCTTCCTCACCAGTTTTTCATGAGAGACAATATGACGATAGTCGGTATGAGCAAATTGATACACACCAGTTAATCTCCTGTTATATCATAGTATATGTATTGTAATTGATTGTGTAGTATCACTTATCTGTATTATGGAGAATCGTTTCAACTCCGAGTCTGGAGTCGTTGTCAATATCGTTTAGTGTTGTTTTCGAGGTTTTTACTTTCTAAAAAATTTTCGCTTTGATTTTGAGGTTTGTCCTATGTTATAGTAAAAGGAACACTGTTTGTCAGTGTCACTCCAAGTGTCAAATTTACTATTATATGACACACACGTTCCAAGTATATGTTATATGACCATATAAAACTCAAAGCGGAATTTTGTAGAGACCTATAATGTGCAATCTATAAACAGAACATACAGAGAACATCACTAATAGCAGATAGTAAACTGTCGATCTTAAATGACGCCATGTATTGGATTGGAATTTTTACACTAGCCTGAGCAAATTTATTTCGACGTATTCCAAGATGTTATATGACTATAAAACTCAAAGCGGACCTAGTGCAATCCATACAAGCTAGTAAACTGTCGATCTGATCGCCTAGCAAATATTACTATTACTCAGTGGAAAATATTATCCGAAAATTCGCGGAAAGCCAGTTCTCGTTAAGAAATACATGTTACTTGATCAAGCAAATCCCTAAGGCTTGAACGAAATCAAGGGAAAACGTGTAGATTTCTAAGATTCACAAGCAGAACTGGCCCGGTAGAAATATCTTGGAATGGTACTGGTGATGTCTTCTAATGAATAAAATTCTCGATAAAATATATATATATATATATATATATATATATATATATATAATATATGTTAATATGATAATTTTGATAGTATTTTACCGCCGACATTGTATATTAAAGCATAAGTATTCATGGATCATGAATAACTTACAGAATTATAGTGGCATGTTTGATTTTCGTTTTTCAAACTAAATGTAAAAACTTCTATACAGTCGACTTATAAACTAAAGTTCAGCTTTTATAACTAAAATCTATTGTATAATTCATCAACTTATGCTGCAATTATACCCCCATATTGATTGGTAGGATGGAATAATAGATTTAACTAATGTTAAACTTTGTTTTATTCTAAGACTATTATAAAAGTTGTTATTTGAAATTCTACTCTTAATAAATTTTAAAGATTAAAATCAAGAAAGAAAATACCGTAAATGTCTCTGAAGGATTCTCAGTCTTTTAATTCATCATTTGTTTAATTAATTATCGGGCAAATATTTTGAATATTTCATTTTGGTCAGTAGCGTGGCCGTCAAATTTCTAATTATTGTCCTAGTTTCTTTTCTATTGAAGTTATAGTATAATTAGTTACAGGCTTAATTTTGAGCATAATAAAAGATCAATAGCACCCAGAGCACAAGTTTTAAAGCATTTTTGATTTAAAAAAATCTTAATTTTTAAAAATCACAATTATCTAAGAATCACCCAAATAAATTCTTTTGTAATAGACTGTATATGGCATTTTCAATCTTCATATATTTTAATAACTTTTGTGCAAATCTGCAACTTTAATTTCACCGTAATCTAAATATTTTTTAGTTCTTGTTGAGTGTACACAAAACAACAAATGAAAGATTTTGTGTATATCTCCTAGCATGAAATTAATTATCTCTGTCATAGAAGTAATTGGACGTTAAATTTTTAACCGACGATTAATAATTCAAACAGTGTCATCTTGTAAGTCCGGACATCCACTTAGAAATTCTCTCATGTCTTCGAATAGAAGAGAGATACATGAAAGGGACTATGAATCTTCTTCAAACACGAATCACGTACGATGCGTTTCGTATCTCTAACACCTGGAATTATACGTTTCCCGAGGGGTTGTTTGGTAAACTTTGGAATTCTATTCGAAGGCCTAACAATATACCAAATACACATTCATCATTTTCCGGACTTTGAGACGTTCAAAAGAAAATGTGATTAGGCAATAATTTCGACATGGGAGCCATGAGACGTTAAAGAAATATGGACGCTTCATAAATATCCATCAGTTATATTTATTTCAATGTAGTAGAATTGAGATTATAATACTTCACATCGAAATGATTTTACTTTTAAATGATATATTTGGTTACAAACACTTTTTATGAACAGAAATGACATGTCTATAAAGACGTAAGATCAAACTTAGATATGGAAGGTTTTAGAAATTCTGGGTTTTGATATCTGAATGCGTCGATGTTATTTATAGTCCAAGATCCCAGAGCGATCAGACACAACTTATTTTCACATAGATGAAACCTCATGTTCTCAGTAGTGTCTTATGTGCTCAGAATACCTGCGCGCTTGTGGAGCTTGCCGAGTGACACCTGGGCAGGTACCAGTTGTAAAAGGTAACTAAAATTAATAGTTATTAAACTTAAATTAAATTATTATAAAGTTATATCATAAGCGTCAGACACTTTTCATGGGCCAGAACTTTTGTCAGACGCTTTAAAGCTCTACAAAAAATAAATTACCTTTACTTATTTTTACATGTCGGACTTTTAAATATGTTGTTAAGACAATTGTTACAAAGTTATATTAAATTAGTCAGACAAAATTGATTGACCAAACACCCCCTAAACAGCAAAATTATTTAGCTGTGAGTATGAGCGCGGGAGCATTATGCGCATACGTCTCAGAGTAAAGGTATAAAAAATACTTTCGGTACAGCTTTCGATATAAGATTTTTGCATTTCTATTTCAATAAGATTAATGTCAATATTAACGTAATAATTAGTAAGTATGAAAGTAAATTAATTCATTTAATATATTTTGTATAATTAATCTGTTCAGAGATATTTTTTCTTAGAAAAATTTTTATTTCTTTGTAAAAAACATCAGTTGAAATTATTTTTTTTTACAAAATCATTTTTGTAAAAAAATGTACCCATAAATTAATTAATACAAACATTTATTTAATTGTTTAATCATCGCAATCGTCATAACACTTATTTGAATTTTCATCATTTAACCAATCATGATACTCTCCAACTGAGTCATCATCATCTTCATCCTCATCAGTTATGTTGTCAATTTGTCTTTTAGTTGTTTGGTCACAAAATATACACTTTTGATTTTCGTCATTATTTATATTACTCTCAAATGGGATTTGATTGGAAGAGGAATGAAAATCACTTTCACCTGCCACACAAGACTCTTCAGAATTACAAGACACCAGTTCAACTGATTCAAATTCAATACTTTCATCGACATTTGGCTCAGATATTACAATAGGTTCAGGAATAGCACTAGCTGGAATTGCGTTTGATACTAAACCTGAATCGGGAACAGTAGAATTATTTTGTTCATTTGAGGTAGATGGATCACTTTTAGTACTAGTATTACTAGGTTGTCGATGCAACAAATGGTTTGTCAGCAATGCTCGGTAAATTTTTGTTTTTACTATTTTTTGTTTTTTCTGGAATCGCGGAATAATATTTTTTGGGCAGAGCAGTGAAATTTTTATAACATTCTCGATGATAACCATTATCATACAAATATTCAGGTAAAACTACGTCTTTGAATTTTAGGTTATGGGTTACTCGCTGTTTTAAAACGTTTTTACACTTTTTAAATGTTTCTTCGGTAAATAATATTAATTTATCATGAGATTTTTTTACAAAATATACACTTTAATTTTACTTCCTCCATGATTTTCACGTTATCAAGTAATGTAATCACTCACAAATTACACGACGTAAACAACAAAAACATGTGTTCTCACAGATCCCAACTATACTCTATACCATTAGATTGCACGCAAAGGACACATACACAATACTAACAGAAGAATTACACGAATTGTGAGAAGGGGAACTGAGTTAATAAGACCGTCTCACTCGCTCCGAGACGCATGCGCATAATGCTCTCGCGCTCATACTCACAGCTGAATAATTTTGCTGTTTAGGGGGTGTTTGGTCAACCAATTTAGTCTGACTAATTAAATATAAATTTGTAACAATTGTCTTAACAACATATTTAAAAGTCGGACATGTAAAAATAAGTAAAGTTAATTTATTTATTGTAGAGCGTTAAAGCGTCTGACAAAAGTTCTGGCCCATGAAAAGTGTCTGACGCTTATGATATAACTTTATAATAATACTCTACAAAATATATATAAAAATTAGCTATAAATATTTAAGGTAAATAATTATTAATTTTAGTTACCTTTCACACCTGGGACCTGCCCAGGTGTCACTCGGCAAGCTTCACAAGCGCTCATGTATTCTGAGCACATTAGACACTACTGAGAACATGAGGTTTCATCTATGTGAAAATAAGTTGTGTCTGATCGCTCTGGGATCTTACTCTATTAAGGCTACATCCATGGACGCAAACTGTGAAAGCTTTTTGTTTTGGATGTAGACATTATTTTATCACTGCCCCTTGCGTAGCATAGCTTGCGAATAACTATTTGAAATTCTGGCCTTGAACAGTTCTGAACGCATGAATCAAATACCTCTATAGAAGGTATCACTGAACTTTCTTTGTTTTCAATGTAGAGCCTCTCAAAGCTATTTTTACCTATTGTGTTACGTGACGACACTGACTACATTAACACTGAAATAATCATATGTCAAATAACTACAAGCATTTGAACTTTGGTGCTATAAAAGAATATTAACATGTTGTGGGTAGAACATGTGTCAAACTTTGAAATACTGAATAGATTGCAAACAGGAAGAAACACTAGTAACTATTAAACAATGCAAGTTGGAATATTTTGGTCATATAGCAAGAGGACAACGATACTCACTGCGTTGGTTGATTATGCAATGGCAGATCAGCGGAAGAAGATACTTAGGAAGAAGGAAAATATCCTGGTTTAGGAATTTCACAGTAGGAATTACCATATTGACCTCTAACCTCCGATATTAAATGAAACCTATTGAAGACAAGGTTATAACATGTAAAGTCTCTCAAAGCTTTCTTTTTACTACTGTGTCATATAGAAAAAAAGTGTCATAGTAATTGTAAAATCTAGTGGCACTTACTAATCACAGCGTGGATCAAAAGTCATATAGGAAACAAAGTCTGAGGAACCCCCAAAGTTGAATTTTCTATCATTTACGCTAAACACCAAAAAAACAGCAGCTACAGAAGTTTGAATTAAAAGATTGAACCAAAACAAAGACTGAAAATGAATTACTAGATTGACTTTTCTACCCCTTGCGCTTTATAGTTCATTAGGTTTGTTTAATTATGATAATTAACAGTCCAGGACGAATAAATCACATGTACCAAGGCGCACCAAGTCTGATAGTATTTTCGTTTCGGTCTACAACCCATGTAAGTAAAATTTTTGTCATTTAAAATGTCATTGCTGTATTCTCGCTATACAAGAAAATTTGTAAAAAACTTTACTTGAAGGACTCTAGATCGATTTTTTCCATCTTATAAACCAATAAATCGAAACTGACGTTCTTGTTATGAAACACAATTAGATAAAATGCGACACATTCAAACTCTGGGAAATAATATTATGATACACTCGAATACATGGACATGAACGGAGCCGGTAACGAAAGGCAAGTTGCGTTGGTTTCGTTCTTAATGAAAAAAAAGAACACTACTTATCAAAAAATTTGACAATGAATCACAAAGAGAAACTTCTGTAATCATTGAGTTCTCATCAAAAAAAGATTAGGATAATACACTGTATTATCCTATTTTTTTTTATGTATGTACCAACACTGCTCATGCAGAAACGGACACATTTTCTAACAAAATAACCTTCTACATATTCAAACATACTTTAGTGAAAAAGCAAGATGATAAAATAAACGAAAGGGAAAATCGGATTCTGAAATGTCTGACGACACATCGTTCATACGAACTGAATTCCTGTTTCTGGTGAAACAACAAAGACAACAAAACAATGTATACGGAGGTAATGACAGTCTATTGCATTATTTCATGAAGCGAAAAAGAATTAATTCAAGTTTTACAACCTTAAACTCATATAAAACAAAGAGCTAAAATTTGAACATACGTAAAAAGGAAAAGAAGGCTATTTAGTAAAGATGTAGCAAAAATTTAATATGCAAGTGAGTAATGAGGAAAGAAATTAAAATGACATAAATAAAATGGCCAAATCTAAAAAAATTGCTTTAATGACAAAATTTAATAACAAAAAACTTAATCAAAGTATTGAACACAAAATAAAAAAAAAACTCCTTAAAAAAGCTAAATGGGATTTATGCAAACTGAAGAGGAAACTAGATCATGTTCAACATACAACTACGAAGTAAACATATTAGATGATATAATGTATTACACGATGTGTAACTCAACAAATTGCACATTAACAGACCATAGAGGAAGAGACATAAGAGACTTTGTCGAAATTATTGGAAAACGAAAGATCATCCAAGGAAAAATAACCAGTGTCAATAGAAATGCAAAATACACACGTCCTAAGATTAAAGAATTGTATTAAGAAAAATGAACGGCTATAGAGGCTCGAATAGTAAAATACCAAAGAATGAAATCCAAAAGAGCTAGAGTAACGCATATATTATATTATTACCCAAGAGGAATTTGAGAACTGTAGACCAATGAGCCTTTTCTGAATCACTAAACACACCATTTACTAAAGTTGTTACAAATCTCATAACTGGTAAACTGGAAGACTACCCACCTATTGGAAAAGCTAGATTTAGAAGACTTAATAGCACAACCGAGCACCATTTGATAATTGGCATGATAGAATTATCTGTGGAGTGGAATTTCGAGCTAAACAAAGCATTTGTCGACTTCCAAAAAGCGTTTGACATAATAAACACAACCAATTCAAAGTACTTCTTGAAAACATATACAGCAACATTATTGTTTATCGAAGAATGAGGTATAAGGCCAGAAGATGTCTCGTATCAAAATTGTTTACTATTGCTATATAAAAATTAACACACATGACAACTATATAACAAATTAGTCTAAATTGCCTTATGGCCACAAAATCAACAGCGAAAATTTACAGAAGAAATAGATTATCGTAAGTCGCTGAATGGTAAGCAGAACATTAAAAAGTGAAAATATACGAATGAACTTGGATTCTAGAATAATCGAAAAATTCGTCCCACCAGTTGTAACACACAAAGTTCAGATTTCGAAAATAATGGAAAATTGGTGAAGAAATTAAAGAAAAACAGTTCAGTTCAAAATGTTGGACAAAACACTTTAAGATTACATAGACTTCTGAATAAGAAACATCAACAAATAGATATTGCCTAAGTAACAGCGAAAGTAAAATGGAAGCGCCTCACATGAGGCAAGGGGTAAATATGAAAATTAACTAGCATAATCTTGAAGTAGGGGTCCTGTTTAAGTAGAAGATCAGAGAGGAGCTAACCTATGCGATATATAGACGGTACAAAAAATGAAACAAACGGTAAGGGTGTTCTACGTCCAGAAAAAGCAAAAATGTGTACGATAAGGGGGCTGATGATAGAGATCTACCCTGATATAGATAAATGCATTTCTGTAGGACTGGTTAGGTATTCAATTTAGCGCAATATCCGTATGTTCTAATATTTTCAAATATTGAACGTCCTTAAAAGGCTAAAGATATAGACAAAATAATTTTTAATGCAATTCTAAAATATCTAAAACTATGGTCTCATTCCTTTATTCTAATATTTCATTAAACAAATCAAACTGCAAATCCCGTTAAATGTATCAAGACAAACCAATAACTTTTTCAACTTTAACTGCAACACAATTAATATACTTGATCTATTTAATACACAGGCCCACAAAAAAAAGATGTCTGTACATTTGCCCGGACACATAACATCCTATGTATTTTTTGATGTTAAATCCAAATCTGCAAAAATATACCCTTGCCCTGCTTTTTTAGGGGATTCAACGGAAAACCACATTTTTCGCAATTTTTTCGTGGTTTTTTGAGTCTAGAAAAAAACAGAATTTGAGATGCGATTTATTTCACTTGAAAATCGGATTCTAGGGAAAGAAATACATGGAAAACCTTTTTTAATTTTTTTTCACACAATTCTAGTCCTTTGTACGGCGCTAAAAAGTTGACAAAACGGGAAAAAGTCGAAATTCTGCCTAAATTTGATTAAAACACTATTAAAATTTTACCATACATCTTTTTAAGAGTTGATAGACATTAGAAATACTGACCTAAGGGTTTTTAAGGTCGCTGATCGTCAATTTGAACTCAGAGTGTGTAAAAAACTACACCTAGAGGCCGTTAGAGGGAAGCATATGTGGTGAATTCATCGATTTTTTTTTAAATTTAACGATTTAAATACTACTTTGAGATCCTTCCACAACATTGATCATAAATCTAGGGTTCACTTAGCCTACTGTGGTAAATCAAACATAAAATTTGGTGATTAGTGACTAGTAGTTGTTTAGTGAATATTTTTAGTAGTAATTGAAATAATACAATACTTGCTGCGGTGAAAGTTCAGCGTCACAAAATAGATAAGAAATGATGTGTCCGGAAAAGTACAGACATCTTCAATGACCTTATTCTATTTTACGAACAAGCGCCATTGCGAGAATCGCGAATTACTAAACCTAAAGCCCCATGGTTGGCGGCTGATATTAAAGTTTTTATAAAACAACGAGACATTGGCTAAAAAAGTTAAGAAATTTTAACATTTAGTAATGAAAATCCCATTAATAAAGTTATTTCTGATCCAGATCACATTAACAATTTTTTTGGTATGCTGTTAACCAATATTTCGAATTGCGATGTTAAAATAAACTATTATAATAATAACATGTTTAATGAACAGTTACACTTCTCGTTTCGAATGGCGGAAGAGGCAGAAGTAAATAAAATAATCCATGCTATCAAAACAAATGCTTTTGATACGGCTTAAATTTCGCCATGTATGTTGAAGTATTGCAGCCCTTTTATAGATAAGGATATTACCCATATTGCCAGTATTGAAGATCCAAAACTTTGGATGATATTCTACTAACAAAAGCTCAAAATCACCATCCAAAGAGCTCTGTCGAACGTACAACGTTGCCACGGTATGAAGGAGGAAGAGGATTGGCAGATATAGGCAAGTTACGTGATTTACAAATTTCTAATTTGCGTAATCATTTCCAGAAACACGCAGAATTTTCTGATCTATACAGAGTCATATGTCATGTTGATAACTCGACACCTCTGCGACCGACAGAACAACAAGTTCAAGTATACCACCAGAGAACTGATCAGACACTGCTCAAATGGAAAGAAAAGCCCCTTCTTGGAAGATGTATAAATGACGTCAACCAAGATTATGTCGACAGTTCAGCGTCGAACTACTGGTTGATCTCTGGTCATATGTTTCCTGATACGGAAGGCTTTATATTGGCAATCCAAGATCAAGTAATTCCAACTAAGAACTATCTAAAGTACAACGATCGACAACGACCGATGCAGATATAGTTGCCAAACATCTGAATCTATTCAGCATATCACAGGAGGTTGCCAAACGTTCTCTGCAACTGAATACAAAGAACGAGACGATGCTGTAGCAAAAGTACTGCACCAGGAGCTAGCGCTTAAACTTGAGCTATTACAGTCGGTAAGAACAGCCTACTATATATACAAACCAGAATCTATTTTAGAAAATAACAAGTACAAGCTATACTGGGACCGGACGTTATTGACCGATCGGACTGTTGCTCAAAATAGACGAGATATTGTTTTGGTAGATAAAGTCTCTAGAAAAACACCCTTAATTGACATAGCAATTCCCAACAACAATAATATAAACCTCATAAGCAGGCTGAGAAAAAAGCCAAATATAGAGATTTAGAATTTCAAATACAGAGACAATGGGACATGAACAACACTCGAACGGTACCAATTGTTATGTCAACAACAGGAGTAGACCCAAAACATCTTTTAAAAAATTTGAAATACCTGGGTCTGGACGAACATCTTTACCAACCGATGCAAAAAGCCGTTCTGTTAGGAACAGCCCGGACGGTGAGAAAATTCATGGGGAACTGCAGCCACGACGCCAACCACGGACCTGATAACCTGGCAAGGGCTCCCACAGAGCTAAACCCTTTTGATATGTAGTATATCTGGGGCTTAGTGTGATCCCATACATTGTATTGTCAAGTCGGATACATATTTAATTAACAGTTACACTTCTCGTTTTGAATTGCGGAAGTGGCAGAAGTAAATAAAATAATTCATGCTATCAAAACAAATGCTGTTGGTACGGATTAAATTTCGCGATGTATGTTGAAGTATTGCAGCCCTTTTATAGATAAGGATATTTATTACCCATATTGTCAACTATTGTATTGAAGCTCATTATTTTCCGGATCAATAAACAAAAATCAAATGGCAAACCGTTATCAACAGTAAATCATCCCAAAACTTTAGATGATATTCTCATTATAAGCAGCCTTCCAGTCATGTCAAAAATTGTAGAAAGAATCATGTACAACCAAATTTATGAATATATTACATACAATAATATGATCCCCATAAATCTATGTGGTTTTCAAAATGAGGCATTTTCCTTAATTAAATTTTATTTACCAGAAAATATTTTCAGACAATAAATTCTCTAAACAATTGCAGATATTTTCCGATGTTCCTCAGGCTTCAATACTGGGTACATTATTGTTCCTTATGTACAGATCTGATAAATTGATGTCATTAAACTATTGCAAGATACAAGCATTGCAGTTTTGATGGTAAGGATTATCGAGCTACCGAGTCAAAGGTTAACCAAGATCTACAAATTTTAAGTCAGCTATGTGCAGCTCACAACCTAAATTAAATCCATCTAAGTCAAAAGTTATGGTATTTGGTAATAAGACCACCGTTCATTTATTAAAAGACGTTCTCGATATAAGAATTTACAAAATTAAACTTGGTAGAGACGGCAAAAAATTTAGGAATTCTAATGGATAATCCACTGAGAAAAAACTTTTCCAGAAATCATATATGTCCCTTAAAATGTTTTATAATAATAGATTTATTTTAAACATGAATTAAAAAAAGCAACTTTGTCAGTCATTGATACTGTCTAATTTTAATTATTGTGATTATGTCTATGGATTGTTTGGATTAAGACAGCAAATGCAGAGTCCAAAATTCTTGTTACACTTTGTATACAATTTACGTAAATATAATCTCATCTCCTCCTCTGTAATGATATTAACTGGTTGAAAATGGATGCAAGAAGAACTTTGTATTTTTGCTATTTCTTAATAAAAATTGTTAATGACACTGCTGCTCCTCCAACTATAAAGCAAGGAATTGTGTTCCGCAGTAACATACACAGTGTTAACATACGTGATGTTAATCGACTAACCATGCCTCATCATCAGACTGCAATTTTTCAGAGAGTATTTTCATACAATGCTGTAAAACATTTCATTTCTCTTCCAAACAATTTATTTTTTTCTAATCCTAACACATTTAAAGTTACATATATGTAATACTGATTAGGTTTTAGAAAATAACAGCTAGTTTGTATTGGTCTTATCCGCGTTATAACTATTGCCGGGATATATACGACGTTTCGGCAGAGTACATCTGCCCTCTTCAGGTCGGTATATATATATAGAAGCGAAAGCAGAAGGCTACGAGAATATAACCAACCTAAGAGGGCAGATATATATTTTAATGGGCAGGGATGTATAAACGCGGATGAATTCCCGGAAACCACCTATTTGTGTCCGCGATACGGTAACGATAACAACTTTGTTTAATATTATGGCGGCACTTCACTTGGTGTAGAGTATTCGTATATTTGCTATATTTGTTCAAAAACGGCGATGTGTGGAGAGGTTATTCGCTATTTTTGCTATATTTGCACAAATACATCGAATATCGCTAAGAGCAAATACTCCTTACCGTCCACTTGGCGGTTTTCAATGCACATCAAAGGAGTCAAATAAGCCAAATATTTGCTTTAGCCGTCCACACTTATTTCATATAGTTGCACGCGGAGCTTCGATCATGATCAACTAATGTTGTTTTTAATGGCAAAGTAATGTTTGTGGCAAAATGGAGTGGTCGAACAATAACATCATGAAGTTTCTCGAGTTGTACCAAAAATAAAATAACTGATGCCTGGATAGATATCCAAATCAATATGGGACAACCATGCAATATTGGTGATTTAAAGAAAAAGAGGGAATCTTTGATGGCTGCGTTCAGGGGTTATAACACAAAAATTAAGAAACATCAGGAACAGACACGTCTAGCGCATAGAAACCTACATGGTTTGCTTACAAATATATGAATAGTTTTCTGTGAGCCATCTACAAATGCAACCCATCTACGAATAATGAGGTAGGTAAAAAATAAATAAGAAACATTTTTCATTAATTTTGTTTATTTATCTTTACGGTAAGGCATGTGTCACATTTACAATTTATATTAAAGCAAATCAATGCTGAAAGTGGCTGGTATTCAAACATATTTGGCATGTTTGAGTGTTTTGCGATATGTGTGGATGGCACGTTTGGAATATTTGCGAATACATCAAATATTTGGACGAATATAGCGAAACAAATCAAAAATAAGCTAACACCAAGTGAAGTGCCGCCATTGGGGTTTACGTTTTGCGCTCGCCTTACATAATTTTATTTTCTTATTTTTCCATACTTATGCAATGTACTGGATATTCTCATGCGTCAGGCTTCGGTTCAATAGAGTACCTACTGCAGCTAAACTGCGCCGCATTCTGATGAATACAAATAATATTACAATGTTGCACTGTTATAAATATTATAACCAAGATTAATATAAATAAAGGCCTTATTAGTATTATTATTATTAAAATAAATATGTACGGTAGTGTAGTGAGGAAAGTTTTCTATGTGAATATTAGCAGGCACAAACGTTGTTGGGTAATTTTGATGACCACCGTATCTAATAATATTGAACATAAAGCATATATCTAATGACGCCAATCCAATAATATAACACGGAGTGCACTTTGTGAAATAAATTTGAATTACATTAACTTTTCACTCACAGCACAAACCTCCTGCATTATCATAAATAAATAATGATAACTCATTAGTGATGAATCATTACTTATGTATGTAGCTTTTCATTTATTATCAAATTTGTTTCAGTGCTAACTCATTGCATAATTATTAATTATATTGAAGTGCCATCTTGACAGACAATTTTACCTATGAACGAAATGGTTGAATGAATTCCGACAAAATGGCTATTGTTAGATTCGTTTTGGCAACCCAAGTGGCTTAGGGTAGGTGATATAAAGAATAAAACGTATTAGTGGATTTAACTGTCATAACTTGCTGTTTAAAATTTTCAGTTCATTAAAGTTATTTGAGTAGGATGAACGAATTTAAAAGGCCAATAGAAAGTCATGTGATAAAAAGTAATTTGAAATAATGTCTATCAAATTGACTAGTGATTAAAATAAAAAACTCGAACTTATTATTTACAAGTTGTTATCCGGTTTTAAATGTTACATATTGTAATGTTTTTATTTACATATTCGGGTTCAATTTAGTTGTTGGATTTATTTAAACACACTGTCCAACTCACTCTAATTTATTTTCACTACTTTAACACAATTTTTATTCATCGAAATATTTACAATTTATATTTACTATATGGTAGTCGAATACTGAATAAATGCTTCCGTCAGCTCTCTCTCTTATTAGTAATTGAATTTCTCATTATCTAGGTTCATTTTGGTGATATTTGTATGTATTTTATCTATGAAAATTGAACGTTGCGTTAAAAATCTTTTCTTTAATACCTTCTGTCTGTTTTTGTGTAATTAGATGAAATAGCACATATCGGTAATATTTCATCCGTGGGTCGTTTATTATATTAATACAGATTTTACAGGAATAGGACTAAATGCGTTAAAAATAACGGGTGAGTATTTACTCCATTTGGGCTGAGAAATCTAAAATTTATCCGCCAAGTCTACATATTAATAAACGTGGATAACAAAACAGTGCTCAATAAATTCTAGTTATATAGCGACAATACGGTGGAGGAAGAAAACTAGACAAGCCTGGACGAACAAACGAGATAACACTCTACTTGAAAGAGACATCTCAAATGCTTTTTCTCCACCAGTTCTGGAATTAGCCTAAAAACGAAAATTTTCGTAAAAGAGGGAAATGACACGATAAACGATCATTCTGATCGCAGGGAAAACTGTACAGAATTGAACGAACTAGAAACAAAGTTAGTATATGTGATATCATAAACTACAACATAAATCTAATAAAACAAACGATTGACAAGAACAAATCTGTGAAGGTATTACGCATTACAATCGGAAATGACAAACATGAAATAACCAAACTCAATAACAAACAGGGAAATTCATAGAGAAGAAATACTAAATTTCGTATAATAATTTTACTTGGAATTATCTGAAACACAAACAAACGAAGAAATTCACTCACACTCACTATAATGCAGTAAGCGCCTGGTTGCCCAGAGATCCGAGTATTTACTAGCCATAACAGTTGATGTTGCAAAAGTCAAAATGAAAAAATATGTTTGACATTTGTTCAAACGCCGGCAATATACCAAGTAAATAGAAAAACTCTATAATTATATTAATGTTTAAAAGTTGTATTTATTGATTTCCACAAGGCATTTGATGCTGTCGATCTAAATGCCGTTAAGAACATTCAACGGGAATGACAAGTAATTAATATATACGTTAACAGCGACTGTATCCCAATTTAAAAAAGTTATAGACAAGGTCACCTATTTATTTTATTTATTTATCCTAGTTCTTGAGTAAAGATTTAAATTTAAATTAGACTGCTAATCGAGATGCATAACTATAGATGAACAACAGGTTGCTCACTTAATGGTTGCAGTTGTTGCATGGACGACGCAAGATTGATGGGTCAAGAACTGCAGAATTTTTGTTCCAGCGTTGGCTTGTTCTTAAAGACAACATTTGTAACATCCACATTATTAATCCATAGTTACATGTTTCGTTGAGTTATCGTTTGGGCCTATTGTGAATAAATTGCTAATGAATAAGTTTATATACAATTTTGTTTTTATTTACCAGTGGCAAATTGTACAACAGATCAAAATGTTATAGAAAATAAAAGTTTTTGGGTACTACTTAAAAATCGAATAAACTATAATAAATAAACTGTAAATTTTTTAACTCATTACAACAAATCGATGTGCGATTTCCACCCATGTCAAATCTGTCAAAATTGATCCACTCAGTACAGCACTGTTCTGGAATATTCCAATAAGCAATAGCTCAAATATGTAACACCTAACACATAGAGCGAAACATTTATTCCATACTAATATTCAATATGCGTCGAACAAATTGAATATCATCACTATTTATAATTTGAATTCGATACCCGAATAGAGGCAGTTCTCGCTATCTGTTCGTGAGAGATTTATACCTTTAATAAAAGTAGAAGAATAGTGACTTCCACATCTTGAATATTGAATCTATATTTCATGCTATTTCAATTTCGGTATGATATTACAGAGATATAAAATAATGAACAGAGTGCCAGTACCAGACGCGACGCATATAAAATAGTCATGACCCATTTACTAAGGATGGGAGCCCAAAATGATTTTCATGATATACGTTTTCGAGAAGTAACATGCATATTTGAGAATGTGTAGTGAATATGTTTAAAAGGGATTATTGTCGTAAATATATTCCGACGGGAATTGAAAACGATAACCTACTTTTTTCACTTCCGATTTTTATTACTTATATATTATTCCTTATTATCTGCGCGTTGTTTATTTAATACATTCTACATATATTTTTTAAAGAGTAAGTGATTTTTTAACCGAAACAAAAAAATTTGGACTCATGATTTTGTGTGAAAATTATACATAAGTTAGTCAATTTCGTGCCAGACTCTCGTACTAGGGTTTCCTTGCGTTTGATTTTCTAATTTTGACATAACATTAAACTATATTTTGCATAATATTTTCTATAAACCACGATTGAGACCGTATAACCCATATTTCTCTGAAACTGATCAACCATGTAGTATCATAGAAATGCTCGATTTTCGTATGTGCTCTTTAGTATATTGTAGGTAAACTTGTCATTTTAGAACTATAAATGAATGTTTAGTACTTCAAATAATGGATTACCCGATGCTGTTAATTTTTATAATGCTGAAATATGGTTCCCAACATTAACTCTGATTTATAAAAAAATAGAGCTAAGTAATTTTATTTTTAAATACTCATGTTAAAACTGTACATAAAATCCTTTTTTTTTTCTTTGAGTGCGTGATTAGGTCATTAATCTCTGCATAAATACAGAATTTCAACATTTATTGTCCAGAAGAATCCGAGAAGTAAAATCAGAAAGAGAGGATAAGAAAAACAGTGATCCTTGAAGTGTTTTTATTTGATATGTGAAAACTCCAAACAGTGGAATAATATTACGTAATAACTGCTTACTTCCCATCCATTACCTTTCGAAATTTGGATAAGTCAATACTAGGATCATCCTCTCCGAAGGCCTACTTTATTATTGATCGGCCATGCCAATACAAATTCCTCATTTAGAACTACATCGTAGTCTGTTGTCTCCTATCTGTAGCACACCATCTGAAGCGCCCAGTGGTGACATGGTTTCGCCGTTGACTCTGTATCTGGCAATAGACACAGCGGCGACGGTGGCAAAGGTATAGTGTTTGCTTGCCCTTGATGAATAGGCGGCTGCTATCTCGGCAACATGGATGGATACTGTTCTGTACTTAATTACAATTCCAGCACCAAACTATTACGAACTTGGTGGGTTTTGAAACTATTTTTACTTTCAATATAAATGACTTAATTCTCACCAAACTAAATCACAACAAGATCGATATCCAAATCTATATATCTACTCAAATTCGACAACGTTTTTTACCATCCATCATATTTTGGGGAATACCCCTATTTTATCGGCATTGTGTATTTGAATTGTTTATACAATTTATTTATTCGCAAGATTAGTTTCTATTTAGGATGATTAATTTCTATTTTGGCAGCGTAAAATAAAATGTTAATACATTATAATTGAGAGTATAAGATGCCTTTGTGTAAATTCATTAAAATGACTGTCAACATGATAAAAAATAAACGAATTAAACATTTAATTTTATTCAAAATTCTCTATTAAAACTCTATCCGTTATGTAATCATTAGGTGACTTATTTTCACTATTTCATCAATATTGTAGAAGGTAGAATGTTCTACTTTACTCGTGTATGACCTTTTTACTGCGAAGAATTGTATGATCTTGAGGTATGGACAAGTATTGCTCCAGATACCTTGATGTGGGAAGGAAAATTTGACTGAATATTACATATACATATCTAATTTCATAAAGTAATATAACTATTTTGTATGAGATTCAATAACTTCTAGACACATCAGTCGTTAATATAAAGATCCGTACGCATTAAAGACAAAACTTTCTTAGCACTGTAGACTTTTGACTTTTGGTATTCACTTAGCGTTTATGTTAGATAAGGATATCAACCATATTGTAATGTTTTTATTTTCACACACGGGTTCTCGGATTTATTTAAAAACACAGTCCAACTCACTCTAATTTATTTCCACTACTTTAACACAATTTATATTCACAGAAACTATTTACATTTTATCTTAACTATACAATAAGACCGTCGAAAATTGAAATATAATTAGCTTTTTTACTTTATTAGGGGCAGGCTAAGGTTTACAACTCAATGATTTAATGTTTAACACCCTGTATAATAAGAATTAAGAAATAGGGTAGATTCAACATTATATTATAAATAGGTAATTTTGTTTATTGTTAATAAATTGAACAATCTACTTGAAAAAGCCCAACAAAACTTATTGTTGTTGCAAAAGTCACTATGGTATAAAATAAATAAAAATAATTATACTAAATATCTTAAAAGTAAAAAAATGTATTTATTCCCCAGGGGAAAATACAGGAAGCAACTTTATAAGAAGTTTTCAGTTTGTGTTTTAATTGAAACCAGGTGATTGCCCACATATTCTGAGATACCCTGCACTTGTTGAAGATTGTAGATTTATATATTTTGTTTTAAATTCTCTCTATTATTGCTCACCCAACTAGTTATTTGATTTTTATCTTCACACCTCATATGAAATTAGTTTTTCCAGGCGACCAGAAGTGGATTTTTCAATTAGGCAAGTGACTGAAACAGATTCTTTAATAAGCAAAGAACCAGAAATCCCAACTGTAAAACCCGCCCCTGTAGTTTCCTACATCAGAAATCAAGAAGACATTGTAATGTTATTCAACATTATCAGGTAATATAATCTTGTAAATCTGAAAAACAGAACTATTAAAATTTTGAACTTCTGGACTTCTAGAAAATCCCATCGCCAGCTGTCCGTATTTATATATTTCTCTCGGAATTCTTCTGGCAAGCCAACGAACTATCGGGAAACTTCTTTCATGTGTTCTGGAAGCTTCAAGAGGATTCCCAGTAACAGCAGCGGTCGGCCTGTTGAGAGACAAGACATTTCGGATTCCCAGAAGTATCGGAATAATGTCCCTTCCACGAATTGTTTGATGGCCGATTGCACCAGCTGCCGGATGAATTCTCGTAACATTGCCCCCTCCTTAAGACTATTTCGTCCCGGAATGTCCGAGAATTCTTCCTGGTGTGACGATATTTGCAGGACTCTCCATTTCGACAACGGGAAGTTTGGTGGAAGTAACAGTCAACGGTCTTCGAATCTGGGCTACGAATATTGAGACAGCATACCAGGACGTCGATGCCACTGAATCGAAAGATTGTTTCCATCATACTTCTCACCACCCTCCAATTCAGTCCATTCCATCCTATCCTATCTTGGGAACCGCCAATTTCACAGGGCATATTCTATGGGCAACTTAAACAGGTCTCGGGGTTCCTCTGTGGTCACGTCGTGCTGCACTTTCAGCCCATTAGAGTACAGTGCCATAAACTGTTCGAAGGTCATCTCGTCATTGGGTGGTAGGATGCTGTGGACTTGGGCTTGGTCAACTTCGCCGTCATGACTTTCGGCATAAGGGGCTAACCTGTTGTAATGTACCACCTTTGGTTTTCCTAGAGGCAGCTTCCTTATTCTGTAGACAACATCGTTGACCTCCTTTACAATTTGGTAAGGCCCCTCCCAAGATCTTTGTAGCTTGGGCGAATATCCACGACGACGTTGCTGGTTACACTACCTAACAAGGTCATCAGCTTGGAATTCCTCGCCCTCGGCTCTGATGTCATAGGCTTCCTTCATTCGGGCACTGGCATTCTCGATATTTAACCAGACTCGTTGGTGTATGTCGTCCATCTTTCGGCGTAACTGACTGACATAGTCTTCACCTGCAGTGTCTTCTCCTGGGGGACATCCAAACTTCAAATCGCATATTATTCGTAACTCGTCTCATCATTACGGTTGCCGGGATCTGACACGTAGACTCGTGCACAGACGAACGATATGCCATTAGAAACAAGTGAAGGTACTGGTCCCAGTCTCTTTGGTGGTCAGAGACTTCTTTTGACAAATAGCGGTTAATAGTTCTATTCATGCGTTCTACCATCCCATCTAATTGAGGGTGTAATGCTGTCGTCAGTGTTTTATTGATCTTCAGAAGTTTGCAGACATCTTGGAAAAGGGTAGACTCAAAATTTCTACCTTGATCTGAGTGCAACTCCAAGGGAACACCAAAACGACTGATCCATTCCTTGACAAGGACATCAGCAACGGTCACGGCATCTTGATTTGGCTTCCGCCCATTTATTGAAATAGTCTATCACCACCATAATATACTTGTTTCCAGAGTCGAATTCAGGAAATGGACCGGCAACATCAATGGCTATTTTTTCGAATGAACTGCCCAAGTTATATTACTTCATGGGAGCTTCTGGTCGCTTCTGAGGCCCATTACTTGCAGCACAAACAGTACATTTCCGGCACCAGTCCTTGACATTCACCTGGCAGTTTACCCACTAGAAGCGTTCTGTCAACTTCCCCAGGGTTTTAGTTACTCCAAGATGTCCTCCAGTTGTACCATCATGTTTCTTGTAAAACCTCTGGTCTCCTATTTCTGGGAACTACAATCTGTTTTCTGTCATTTTCCTCCTCTGGAGTTTCCAGGACGCGCTTGAGACGTCCATTTTCCAGAATGAGGGAGTTCCTAGTACGACTTTATGGTTGGTGAGTATTGGGAAATCTCTTGCCACGTAGGTTTGCGGTCTTTTTCCTTCCACCGGATAACTTCTTTTAGTTCTGGATCTAATTTTTGGTCTTCCTGGATCTCCTTAGGTTGCCAATGGTCATGGACGGCGGTAGTTCTACAGAGCCCTTTTTCTTCAGCTCGCTCGCTGTTAACAATCATTAGGGCATGGTCTCCTCGATAAGGCATCCGCATTCATATGGCTCGATGTTCAGTCTCGAAATCGCATTCTTGCAACCGCTCAATCCACCTGGCTACTTGTCTTTCGAGGTTTTTAAACTGCAACTTTAGTGCTGCATGATCAGTCCTCGGGACGAATCTTTTACCGTAGAGGTACTTGAAGAAATGTTATACCCCCTTTACCACAGGCAGAAGTTCCCTGCAAGTAACGCAGTAATTTCCTTTCAGGCTTGGTCAAGGTCTTGCTGAAATAGCCGATAACTTTCTCCTGACCGTGTTAGTTCTGCGAAAGCACCGCACCGATTCCGACATTGCTTGGGTCGGTATCCAAACAGAAGTTCCCATCTGGCAAAAGATAACTTAAGACCGAGGCACTCATTAATACTCTTTTCAGTGCCTCGAATGATAGTTGGCATTCCTCGTCCCACTGGTGAGTCCCCTCTGTGCGTCTAGTAAAGTGGCTTGCCGATGTTGGCAAATCCGCTACGTACCGACAATAGTACGTGCATAACCCCAGGAAACTTCTTAACTGGTGGATATCTTTAGGTATCGGCCATTCCTGGACAGCTTTAACTTTCTGTTTATCAACAGATACTCCCTCTGCGGAAACAACATGCCAAAGATATTGCACCTCTTCTTGGAACAGCTGACACTTCTTTGGACTTAACTTTAGTCCGGAACTTCGAAGTCGCCGAAACACCTCGTCCAGATTCTTGACGTGGTCTTCAAATGATCTACCAGCCACGACAATGTCGTCAAGATACACCAGGCATGTTTTCTATGAAAGTCCTTTTAACACTGTTTCCATCAATCTTTCTAATGTTTCTACAGCATTACACAATCCAAACGGCATCACCGTGAATTGGTAAAGTCCTGAGCCAATGGTATATAAAAGCAGTCTTCTCGCGGTCTTCCTTGGCAAGTTCCACCTGCCAATATCCGCTCTTCAAATCCAGGGTGGAAAACATCTTCGATCCAGCCAACGTATCTAGGGTATCGTCTATTCTTGGGAGAGGATAGCTATCTTTCTTTGTAGCGTGGTTTAATTGGCGATAGTCAGGTCAGGTCGAAACATCTTTCATTTTAACCAAGACAACTGGAGAAGCCCATGGGCTATTAGATGGTTCAATTACACCTTCTTCCTCCATCTCGCGGACTATCCAGCCGGCTTCCTCTCTTTTAGCTAATATGTTTCATTAGATCAGTTCGTCCTCTTTTTCAGTTTCTTACATCGAAGATATCCTGGTAGTTTCTAACGATGTTCCTTAGTTTTGCTTTCTGGTTTGGTTTCAAATTCTTAGATGAATCGGTGATGAGTTTTTCGAGTTCCTCAAATAGTTTAGAACAACCGAGTAATGATTCAGGTTCATTACTCTTACTGGCACAATCTCCCTGGCATGAAACAGAGTCTTTCCCAGTGCGACTCCTCTGCCTACATTTACGTCGTTAAGTTCGGATCAAACACCATTACTGTTCCAGCATTAGCTTTCCCATCTCAGCAAGCATCTAAAATGATTTCAGCTCTTTCCTCTGCTAAGATGACTCGAAGCATTATGTCATCTTTTCCATGAAGTACCACTTCTTGGTCATTCACTCGCAGAATTCCATCTTTGAAGTTGAACTGGAATCCCTTGAAGGTCATGACATCCATTCCAATGATTACTTCGTCTTCGATATCTGCCACTAATGCCCGATGTAAGAAGGTTGTGTTTTCCAAGGCGATTTCAACCTCTATTGTACCATGGACTTTCGTTGCTTCTCCTGTCGCTGTTCGCAGTTGTCATTTTGTTGGTTTTATCATTGTCTCTAAAACAATGTTGGGCCTTAATACTGTTTTCGTCGCACCAGTATCCATCAGCATTGCAAATTGCTTCCTATAAATAAGGCCATCTACAAACACATTGTTAACGTGGTTGCGTAGCGAAGCGACATATGCGTTGGTAGTTGGGACTTGTTGGTTACAGGTCGAAGATGGTCCCTTTATTTTGACCTTCTTCAGTTTTCCTGACGAAGAAGTCTGTACTCCGTTGCTCTCCTTGCAACGACTCTGGACATGTCCTACCTTACGACACTTCCGACGTCTCTTTTTTCGGTAAGGTTTTCTTCTATTATCTTTCTTACAGAGGCTTCATCGTTTCCACCATCTTCGAATTCTCCGTCAACAATTCAGACTTGACCTCTGCAGGTATTTTTCGCAGCCTCGAATTCTAGCGCTAGAGCAAGTGCATCCACTAATTGAGTCGGTCGAGCTAGGGTCAATTCTTGTCTGGCTTCGTGGTCCCGAAGTCCATCCAAAAATGTTTGCACTGCTAACCTTTCTATTACATTTTCCGGTGTGGCTGGATAGGGAAAGCGAACCAGACGGGCAATATCGGCTTCAAAATCTTGAGGGGATTCATTAGATTTCTGGTGGCGATTGTTCAGTTAGGAGTGATAAACGTGCTCCAAATGAGTTCAGTTCTAAATGTTTGACCAGTTGATTGTAGTTTTCTTGCTCCGAGATATTTAAAGTTTCAAAGATATCTGTAGCATTCCCTCGTAAGGCTAGGGTTAATGCGATTGCCTTCTCCTCTGTCGACCATACGTTTAGCTTACCTGCAGCCTCGAATTGGCGACGATAATTAGTCCATGATGTTTTCAATCAAATTGTGGTGGTTTTATTTTGTGTCTTGTTCCCTCTAGGCCAATTTTCGAATCCAGTACTTCCGGACTGTTGCTGCATTTGGTCCTTGGTAGAGTTTCTCCCCTTTTCATTGTGACTACCTGTTCTTTTATCTTGCTGATCTCAACTTCCATCATCTGTTTTAGCTCTGCTATGCGAGCTTCATGAGAATAGACGAGAGTCTATTTTCTCTTCCAGCATTTCTGAATTTTTCTCTACCATGCATTGCAAATTTTCTTCTAGGGATTTAGAATTTTCCAGTATTTGGGCCTCTAAAGATTCTCTCAAAGTTTTAGAATTTTCTAGTAGTTTATCTTCTAGGGTTTTCTACTTTTCTTGGAATGTTTGTAGCTTATCTTCTAAGGACTTATAATTTTCTAGCAATTTATCTTCTAGGGTTTTAGAATTTTCTACCAATTTGTCCTGTAGTGTTTTAGAATTTTCTAGTAATTTGTCTTCTAGCGTCTTAGCATTTTCTACTAATTTAGCTTCTAAGGACTTAGAATTTTCTTGTTATTTATCTTTTACGGTCTCTTTTAAATTTTCTATTTGTTTTAACATCATACTCATGTCTCAATTACCAGAAACTTCAAATAAGTATCGGGATCGATACCTTCATTTATTAGGACATCTCGCAGCCGTTGTATTAATTCACTAATTTCTAAATCCCTTTCCTGCAGTTCTTTTTTTAAATCAGTCACTTTCAAATCGTCCAAATTCGCAGCTTTAAACATCGTTAGTCTATTTATTTTCCACTTCTAAAGTTTCACAAATACACCGCACACCTGACATCACTGTAATGTTTTTATTTTCACACACGCATTCTGTTCAGTTCTTGGATTTATTTAAAAACACAGTTCAACTGATTCTAATTTATTTCCACCACTTTAACACAATTTATATACAGAAACTACTTACAATTTATTTTAACTATGCAATACGACCGTCGAAAACTGAATGAATCCCATCGCCAGCGGTCCGTGTTAATATATTTCTCTCGGAATTAGTCTGGGAAGTCAACGAACTATCGGGAAACTTCTTTCATGTGTTCAGGCGGTTGGCCTGTTGAGAGACAAGACATTTCGGATTACCAGAAGTATCGGAATAATGTTCCTTCCACGAATTGGTTGATGGCCGATTGCACCAGCTGTCGGATGAATTCTCCGAACAATATGTTTGAAGTACATAAAGAATTATTCCAAACTTCTATCTTTTTACGGTAGCGCAACTACTTACCCGTCGCGCTTGGAAACTGTGGGTATTTAAAAGCCTGTCAATGATAATAAACGAAACATCATCCACAACTAGTGTGCTGTACATCTGGGTAAACTGATTATGAATGGTGACGTGCTCAGATTGTCTCAAACAACAAATTAAGATAATAGATACGCTTATAATCTATAACATATTTACCTCTTTAAAATCAGTTGAAAAGATAACGTTGCATGTTACTTTGCCGAAGATGACTCTGTCTGTACCATTGAAAAACGAATGCAATTCACTAGGTTGATCTGGTTATATGTTTATTTTAAAAATACAGTTTAGTAGGCTTAGATTTACTTACAATAAATCCAAAACTTCTATTACTTTTCTACAATAATTACAGATAGTTTATAAGCTATACTGATTTAACGTTTGACCAATTCATTAGGAAATTGTATAGGCTCTGTGTATTTAATTTACGGAAAAGTTTCAGTTTGATATTGCATATATTTGATTTTTCAGACCAAGGAAAATTACGTTTAAAATTTTTAAAAATAGGAACATTCCAATCAAATAGAAAGTATATATATACATTAGTAGAATTCAGATAAATATATATAAAAGGAACGTTCAATATATTCAGTATAAATACTAATATAGATGTACTAAATTACATTTTTGAAACTATATATGTCTTCATTTAAACAGTTGGAAATACTATATCTTATTCCACGACCTTGAATCAAATACATAAAGTTGGATGATAAGGATCCTCTTTCATTATTGGAGAGTCATTCAGAATAACATTGCAGCTTTTATGTGATAATAGAAGATCTAAAATACAATCTTATATATTTCTAACACTATTAAACAGTTGTAGTGCAACAATAGTCATAAAATTAGGTAGAGCAAATACATTTCAATCTTAGAAGTGAGAGTCGACATAGTTTGGTAAAAACATTTAAGATCCTCCAAAAATTCACAAAAAAAACATCAACCGAGATCGACTGTGGCGTGTAAGTGATAATAATATCTATAAAGAATGGTATGCTTAACTATAGACTTATGGATAAGCAAATCAATCTTTAAACTTTATATCTATATTGGATAGCTCAATTCGTGTGCATTGAATAATACTCTTCAGTTCTAATAGAATTCCACCTCCTTTACTGCCATGCGTCGTTATAAGGTCCTGATCACTTACATACGCATGAAATAAATAAAAGAAGCTGAGCAGAATCATATTCAATTCAGTTACCTAGTGACTCTTGGGTAGTAGGCAAATTGTGGCCCCGAGTTCAATGTAGACTCTGAAACTCTCTTTCACATTTTGTCTCTTGATAAGCAGGAGTCGAAACCTCTAGTATTTCATAAATTCGGACGCGGTTCTCACCCGGAATTTGTACTACGCTTAGTGAATGACACCATCAATCTCGAAGAAGATTGTCTCTTTTCTAGGACAAACAAGAGAAACTCATATATATATATATATATATATATATATATATATATATATATATATATATAGTGGATATAACCTCAATCGCTCAAGTTTTTCAAAAGGGGATAATCTCAAACTCGACCACAGCGCCACCTATGTTGTCCGTCCTGAATATGTGTTGCACACATCTCTAATTCAACTTAAGAGGTCTAGCCAGTGACTCACTCAATCCATTTGTAAATAGTTCTATTCGATTCATGGAGGATAAAATTTTGAAAAATTCTCCCTCTCAAGCCCTAAAAAAGTGGTTCAACCCTTAGCCGTGGAGGGTACTTCAAATTTTTTATCTTATAACCAAAATGAGTTTACAAGTTAGTTAATAGATATTTGATGGTTTCTCAACCCATTTTAAGCCTTCGTCAATTGTAGTGTCGCTATTAGTATTATTAATGTCATGATTCTGTTATTGCACTGAGAATTCAGTTCCTTTTAGCCCTTGCGTAAATCTAGTTTTAGATCTATTACTATCAAATTTATTATGTTTTCAAGTAGCAATTCTCATTTTCTAAATAAAACACAAAAGGACTGAAACGAATATAAATTCGAACATAAATTACTCCCTTAATAAGAACTTGTCTCATGTCCTGTACCATGACCAGGGTTATATATGGCAAACGAATTTTCGATTCTTTATAGTAAATCTTTCCGAGTTGTGAGATTACAGTGGCCAAGCTTTAAGATCAAATGAATAATAATAAGTAGAGTGATGGTAATAATAGAATGTTATTAAAAATCGATTATTATTAGTTGAGTGATTTTAATAATCGAATGATCGCTCAACGACCGATGGTACGTTTATGGTTCTAACGATTCTCGTTTGTTTTATTCTCAAATCTCTAACTTTTGCTATGGGTTAGCAGCTGCCCTGTGTGTGAACATTTAAATTTTGATAAAATTATACTCTTCAATGTCTCGTAAATATTCATTTAATTTAAAATTTATTTGTGAAGGAACTGTTATTAATAATTGAAGAAACAGTATAATGTTTCTTAATCTACATTAACAGCCAATTCTCAAATTTCTTCTTCGCATTGCAATAATTGCTCCGTAGACTGAAAATACAGAATTTACAAGTTTCTTCTGTCCAATGACGTAAACAAGCGACTGCAAAAGAGCGATAACGAACGAAAGTGCCTCTATATGAACGTGAACCCCGAATGACAGAAAAGCACTTCTCGATTCGCAAGGAATTCATTCAGGTTATAACTGGAATGCAGTATGGCTAGTGATCTTCGCTGATCACTCGGTCAATTTTCGAGTTAAATTCTCGATTATTCGAATACTTGGATTCCATAATCGGAAGTGAAATTTATAGTCGAATGACCGATTATATTTTATTCCAATGATTTCATCGCTAGTAAAACCATGTTTAATAAACAATAGGTTTATATTTATTCAAAGACACTTAACAAATAAGCCTAATTTATTCTACTAATTTACAAAAAAAATTCAGATTGTTTCTTAGCTCTGAAACACATTTGAAACAGAAAAAATTGTCATCTTTATACACCTTTATTAAATAGTGTGCAGTTTTTAAATTTTGTAATTTATATATCATCTATTGAATAAGTTTTATAAAAAGAAAGGAACAATATTTTTGGTAAAACAAGCAGAATAACAGTAATGCCATTTTTTATTAGAATAAACTGTTTTATCTTTTTCTAATAAATCAAAAGCTGTTTTTAAAAATACTTATTTATACAAATCACTTCAAGACATAAGAACGAATCAGGTAACTACATGCAAAAACAAATCAGGTTGAATTAATAACCTCCCCCCCCTTCCCCCACAGTTAAACTGCGTAACATATGCCGATAGAGAAAGCGATTTTTTTACCAGAATTCCTTGTCTTATGTCAACAATTCTGTTCGAAACTAAATTAACCCCAAACTGCGCTTCTAGTTAATTTTAAACATAATACTCACCCAAAAATTCAGCGTTTGGAATTGTTTACGGTCCTAAATAGGTTTAGCGTTTAGCATATATTTAGTTCCAAAGCCTCGTCTCAATATAATTTTTTTGCCATAGCTCGATTGTCTATTACTGGTTATTCACTTACTACAAGTTGTTCTTGCATCGTTCTGGTGGTCTTCTATTTGGTCTTCTGTTATAGGTTTTGTTGTTGTTTGCTACTCGGTCCTATCTCATCCTATCTACGAGTTCAACACACTTCTTTTCTTTTGTTGACATTTTGAATGTGGCATTGCTCTGGTATGATGTTAGTTTATCTATCACTCAATTTTAGACCTTTTATCGCCCTTAGAAACTTCATTTTTGCAATGTTCATTTTTCGTTTTGCTCTCTTTGAATCCGCCCAAGTTTCTAATGTGCATCTTAAAATGGATATAAAAAATTTCACAATATACTCAAACACCTCTGTTTAGTCATTTCGGAACGTATGTATTCGTAAAATTTATAAATAAAATAGAAACTGAAACATGCCTCTAAGCTTATCATACTTGGTACTTTTTCACCAATATATGCTTTAACTCTGTCGGCTGGTCTAGACGAGTAGACCCTGGAGTTCTAGCTCGAATATATTATTTTTGTGCAATTTAAAACTTTATGTACGTGCATATATTCCATATATAAACATAGTTATATTTTCACAACCATGCAGTATTTTTTGTTTGCTTTATAGGGCGGAAGTAAATTTTTCGGCGATATTCAGTCATTCAAGTTAACGCGGTGAAATGTTTTTCCATCCATTACCAAAAATATTAGTGTCGAAATATGACTTCTGAATCAGGACAAAGTCGATGAAGTTTTGAAGTATTCAATACTCGACAGTTTCATTTATATTCAACAAGAACTTCAAGTAGAATAGATTAACATATAACTCTGAGATCCGGAGTTTTCTTTGATTTTGTATCGAGAGTATTCAAATTAAACTAAAATCAAGGAATGCAGCAGTATAATTATTATTCTTATGATGACATTTTGGTCTTTCACTTGCTTCAATATTTATTAGAAAAGGTCAGTCAGTTTTTTACGAATGTAACCATCGACAACTTTTAGTTTGATGAATTCTAGCCTCCTAAGTTTATTAATTTATTAAGAGATTATATATAATTGCTATTGTATCAAAAGTTATATAATAAGCTATTAGTTCCTAATGAGAGTATTTAAGCAAATAAAAAAGTAAGAGACTTAAACATAACCGTTGAATAGATCACTTGTGGTAGAGGTTCGATTGGTTCTTCTTAAAAAGATCTCAATATTTCACCAAAAAAGAACAAAATAAACCGTTTTGGAGTTCTGCCAAACAATTATTTCCAAAAGAAAGCTGTTCGGTTAGCCGGGTCTAACTTTGATGTTCTATTTGCTCTTCCATTCACTTCCTCCGATTGTTTACTTTAATTGTTTTTCATTATCAAAGCCAAACATAGTTATACCAAAGGGCCTGTGATCTAATTACAATTATTGCTTTGTTTACTCTTCTGTATTTTACTTATGTGCCTTCGTTACTAAAATTTCTATTTGTATTCCTACGATAGAAATCACACGAAAAAAATCGTAGGTTTACTAAAACCTGCCAAAGAAATTACGATACTAACTTTTCAATCTTCAATTTTCAATTTCGTGATAAAATATTAAATACAGTTATATGTACTCTATACATAAATAATTATTCGAAAATTTAATCAGTGTAGGGGAGCGCAACTGATGAAGTTTCTCAGCTAGAAACAATATATTTTCTTGCGTTCAATGGATTGAAAAATCTCGAAAAGTTAGTACCATTATTTCTTTGACAGGTTTAAGTAAACCAACGAATTTTTTCGTATGATTTCTATCCTAGGAATCACAGGGAAACGGTGTTACACACAATACGACTCTGTGAGCTGGATTTCCCTAAAACTCCTGGATGTCGGAATTCATTTTGCTCAAAGTATTAATGTCTAGATCTGATATCTGCCCTTTTCAGTCTTCGGGTGAACTTTTCTTCAGTATAAATATAAATGCTAAGGACATTACAAGTTTGTTTATACCGTTGTTAGCATTTTGCCTGGACCAACGGATCTGAATTTTTTTAGTTTATATGTATGTATTCCCGGTGGTGGTTTTATTCAGATCTATTTTCGTTTAGTAGTGTTTTATAAGGTTGAATTCATTCATCTGTAGTTAGTAGTAGTTGTTCATTTTTTTAAAAGAATTTTTATGGCTCTATGTCTATAGAATGTTAACCTATTAACAAAACATATTACAAAATTAATTGAAATTATGCAAAAGAAGTGCATGCTTACGTTTATTCGTTTACGTAATGAAATGATTCGTAGGTAGGTACTAAAGTATTGATTTAAACTATTCTTTTCATGTCGTCATTACAACAACTAGTAATGCTAGATTCTCACATATCGCCTATAGAAAGCCTACCCACCTAAAATCAATACCTTAATGCCCAATCACACCATCTTTCTGCCCAGTTGAATCCTGTCATGTAAATTTTAGGTCTCAGATCTCTTTGAATAACATAAATGTTTAAACATAACGGTTATCACCCAGCCCACATCACGCGTACATTTCAAAAATCTCAACAAGTGAGGAACACCACAACGCCTTCTGAAATAGGTGAGTTACTTAAATCATTTTTGGCTTACACTCGAGGAATAACGGACAAACTATGGCGGATTTTAAACAGAAATCAAATTCAAACAATTTTCAGACCCAAGCAGACAATAGCCGGCCTAACCAGGACCTCAAAAGACAAGAGGATCAAGGAGATTATAAAATACCTTGTCCCGATCGTCTACAAATCAATCATCGTACATATGAACACTCCCTATCAGTACGCAACAAGGATTCAACTTCGACCCTTGCATATCATCCTATACAATTTTGAGAAGAGCGGAACCATGATATCCCTGAATTAACTTAGGTCAAGAAAAAGTGCATTGGGAAACTCTAAAACCTTTATCAAATATAACACAGGGGTGCTCCTTCATGACTGACAATGCTTCACTTTTATATCACTTCCAAAAAATTACATCGCGGGCCATGGCAAGGACTACCATCTCATAAGTCTTGAGAGTCAGTTTTTATAACGTTTCCTACGCATTTTACAAACAAGATGCAGTGAAATTGGATAGTCAATTAAAAGCTAAAGCCCCCAAAAGCTTACCCAGAACTAAACATTATCAACGCAAAGACGTATTTATATGCTTTATGAGCTAAGAGAAAGCATTTAATAATGTCAGGCATGATTTATTTTTGTGATATTTCAATGACTCTATCTGTGAGCAAGACGTGGATGCATATTATCACCAATGCCCTTCAACCTGTTAATAACATTTCGAGAAGGACTTGCGGCAACAATATCAGATACGCTGACGATTCTTTGATCTTAACTGCTGCTGCAATTATCGAGGGATAGTGTAACAACCCCGCTGCATACGGGCATCGCTTGGAGGTACACTGAATGCTGGTGGCGGTGTAAGTTTCACCTGATTCGATTTCACCACGCAAAAACACATCAGAGACCACATATGGAGATAATAATGTTTTTTGTTATTTCTCTGACGATTTTCCAGAAATTTGCAAAAGACTAAGATATGCTGGAAAAAAAAACGACCTCGGATTCGTGCTCAGGCTACAAAATTACACCAGAAACCATGTATCCTATATATGATCTGCGTCTATTACATACTTCTTTTGGTGGTGTTATCAATTCCGTGAAGAGTTATTTAAGTGTCGTTCACATGTCAGATACTTGAGTAATTCACTACAACAATACCTTCCCACATATTCTGTAACCATAATATCACATGCCAATTTCGTTGGCACATTTCAAAACGCTCGGAAAGAAATTTCACTTTCTAACGAACTTTTACTTATCGTATAAACAGTTGAAACAAAACTTTTTGTCAACTCCAAAGGCGTCTCGAGTAGCTAAAATAAACGCTTTATTGTTAAGCTTCAAGTCATAATGCATATTCATTTATTTGTCAAATTAAGTGTTGTAGCCCTTTAAACCAAACAATACTAATCCAACCAACTGATAAATAATTACTTAATACCAATTCCATAGACGCTCTCGTAATTCATATTCTTCGTAGAAATTTCGTAGTAAATGTATATTTCAAAAGGCATATCTCCCCCGTTTTACTCTTGCAGACTACCTTGATGTGCAATTAGATGATTAATGGAAGACCTCAAAGAGAAAGTGTTTTATTCATGTGCTCTTTGTCATTTTCAAACGCTTTTTGGTTAACCAAGGATGGATCTAAAATGAAAATTGCGGAGAAACATATACATTGGAAATATCTGAGTAATAGTGATGTTTGAAATATCTGACAGTTCTACTTAGAACAAAATATTACTAAAGTTATTACATTTTTTCAATCCCTGGATTTATTTATATATAGGGAGTTGCATGAAATAGTATAAATACTAGAAACAAAGCTGCGAAGAAACAATAAAATTAAGAATAAACTCAACAGTTCAAAAAAAAACTTTAGCATTTATATGCTTGTGGTAAATTTAATATTTAATTAAGGGAGTAAATCATTTTTTGGCAGAAAATGAGATTTTTGCATATTTTATTTGCATATTAAAATAATTTAAAAAAGGAAAAATGTCACTCAGAATCCTTTATATAATAAAAAAATTCAAAGTTGTACTGCTTCTAGTGGGCTCCCAAGTGATCCATAGTGTTATAAAAATCTATCCAATAAGTCCCTGGTTTCATTCCGCATTCATTCAATCACTGGGATAGACAACTGTAAAATTGATACTGGATTGTACGAGAGGATGCTGATTTTAAATGGAGCGGCCCATCCTCGCAGCAGTCAGTTAGTGCGGCGAAGACCGTATGTTGTATTATTATTGTGAAATTCGAATCAGATGCTGTGTATATTTGATGTAAATAAAAGTTCTAGAAAGTGAGGATGAAATTTGTTTATAAATTTTAATTGAACCCACGGAGTATATAACAAATCTGGTGATCAGAAGTATGGAAAAAGAAAAAATGGACGAAGCTACCAAAAGAATATGGATGGACTAGACGAAAAAATAGCCCAGATCCTCTCTGACGTGGAATGCTCAAGCGAGTTTGGGAAAGCACTGATGGCCGAGAAACCAAGTCCCAACTGGTAGTTCCTAAGAAAAAGGTATCAGCCAACCTGACCGAAGTACATGATGAGATTACCATGGGGCCATCTAGGCATGAACAAAACCCTAGACAAAGTTCGCCAGCGATACTACTGAGTAAATTACTTCGACGACGTCAGAGCTTGGTACCGGAAATGTGACTGTGCAGCCACTAAGGACCCGAAGACCCGAACCAAGGGCAGAATGCAGCAGTACAATGTGGACGTCCCAATTGAGTGAATTGCCATAGATGTCGCTGATCCGGTTCCCGAGTCTGAGAGGGGGAACAAATACATTCTGGTAGCAATGGATTACTTCAGCAAATGGCCTGAGGCATATGGGTTACCCCACCAAGAGGCAACCACGGTAGCGACGGTGCTAGTAAAACAGCTATTCAGCAGGTTTGGCGTCCCGATGAAACTACATTCAGACCAGGGGCGTAACTTCGAATCGAATGTATTCCAGAAGGTCTGCACGATGTTGGGGATCAGGAAAACGAGAACAACACCATTGCACCCACAGTCAGACGGAATGGTGGAAAGATTCAACAGAACTTTAGAACAACACCTAACCAAGGTCTTCAGCAACAACCAGCGTGATTGGGATGAGCAAATTCCCCTATTTCTGTTGGCAAATCGCTCAGCCGTACATAATAGTACAGGCCTGACTCCAGCTAGGGCCCTATTCGGAAAAGAGCTGCGATTACCATGCGATTTGGTGTTTGGATCCCCCGAAGAACATTCCCAAAAGACAACAACGATTATTCCGACTAACTCCGACATAACATACTGGCAATACACGAATTAGCCCGAACGCAGATGTTGGCTTCCAGAGACCGGATAAAGACGCTACACGACCTCAAGGCCAATTCAGTCGGGTACCAAGAAAGAGACAAAGTCTAGCTGTACAACCCCCAACGGAGCACGGTTAAATCTCCGAAGCTTACATCCGCCTGTGATGGTCCATACGAGGTGGTCAAGAGTCTTAATGATGTCGTCTACCGGATCCGTCGAAACCCCAGGACTAAGTTGAAGGTGGTCCATTTAGATCGACTCGCTCTATCGCTGGGATAGAAAAACAAGAAGAGCTAGAAGGTTCGGATGGGAAAAACTTTACCTTGAAATAACTCGACAACTGCAAAATTGATACTGGATTGTAAGAGAGGATTTGATGCTGATTTTAAAAGTAGCGGCCCATCATCGCAGCAGTCAGTTAGTGTGGCGAAGAGCGTATGTTATATTATTATTGTGATATTCGAGTCAGCTGTTGTGTATATTTGATGTAAATAAAAGTTCTAGAAAGTGAGAGTGAAAATTAGTTTTTTAAGTTTAATTGAACCCACGGAGTATATAACAATATTACTATTTTCGGTCTGGACAGAAAATAACATTTTTTTCCGACCTGATGTGTTTTTTATTTTTTAACTACGGGTTACGCGCACCTTAATGTGCATATGGCATATAAAATTTTATAAATATATTTGAATTAAGAACTCGCTTTAGATTGGTTTGTCTTGGTTAATTAATTGTAATTTCGATACACCCTGCATAAGTACACAGTGTAAACTAATAATTTGTATAATTTCTGTATGTACATAGGCATATAGGAGTACTTATAGGGGGACAAGGGAGGGCAGTTTCCCCCCACAATTTGCTTGGAATGAGAGGAAATATTAAGAAGGTGTGTCCCTACACAGAATTCTAATTTTTCTTACGCCCACCCTCCAATGAAAATGGTCAAGGTACGCTTCTATGTATGTATATAATCATCCTGTATACTTGCACTTTATAACTGCTACATAATCTTGTTTCTGGTTACAAACATCAACTATTCGTAACTTTTTAATTTAATGAGTAATAATAATTATTACAATAATTCAACATACAATAGAACTACTTATTTCCTTATCATAAAACTCTATTTCCATTGAATGCTTTAGATAAGTTAATTTCTTGCCACCAATCAACAAATTATGGTTAATATTTCTGTTCGTTACTAGAGAGTAATGAAACAATGAGCTAATAAGTGTCACTATAGAAATATGTTAATGTTGAGTGAAGTAAGCAATTTCGACACTCTCAAACGCACTACTAAAATTCCACCTGTAATTGACGGTTGCAATTAGGTCTCGGTCACGACATTGAAATAGATGTTTTAATCACTTTATCTAATAACGGCTTCTACTTTACTACTAAAGTAAACCAGCAATTCTGTTCAGACTGGAATTCAATTTATGAAACACTAATCGAACCGAATTTTACATTTATCAGAGTGATTTCTAGAATTTCGTGCATTGCTTCAGTTTATTACGAAGACTTGAAAACATTATTATTATTCACTATATTTTTGTAAACGTAATGTTGGTTCTAAACATATTTTCACAACATACATAAACGTCTTTGTCTTTATTCGCACCAATATAGATCGCATTACGTTCGACTACCAAAATATTTACTTCAAAGATGATTCAACCTCGAACAGACGTTCGCTATTTTGCTCTCTATTACTGCTTTCCTGTACGTAAGTCCGCTGATTCTCATAGTTGTTATCGATCTTTTCCTTCTAATTCTGATCTACCAACGTGTACGTATAATTTCTACTTCCGAAACATAATTGAAATTGTTGACATTTGTTTTGCCACCAATCGTACTTTCAAGAATTACCTGTTTTGTGTTATTTTGTTCGAAATGATTTTTAAAGTTTATTTCTTCGCAAAATGAGTTTCCTATTTTCGCAGTGTAAAATTAAATGTTATAGCACTGCCCCTTTTTCAGTCTGATCGTCTCGATCGGAGTCATCCTCTCATGATAGGGAGTCACTCGATACAAATGTACGGGCAGGTACCTTCTTCGGGACCTCGAGTGTCTCTGCTGTCACTACTTTCCCAATTTTTCTTCAATATTCCATTCTCTACCCTTCTTCAATATTCCATTCTCTACATTCAAGGACTCCCAATTGGGACCACAATGATTTCAAATTGACCCAGTATCTAGCTACCTCGTCCGATGGTAGCCCAGCTGCCCTCCTGTTCTTGAATGAAAGGACTGGCTCAATGTCTAGCTCGGCCATCTGGTTACACTGTTCCGTTTTACAATATTAATTGACCTGCACGCGAATCTGCCTTGACAACGCATCGGCATTATTATGAAAATGGTCGGAACGGTGTTCAACCTTGAAGTCGTATATCTCTATTCACGTGGCCAGTTGTCCTTCCGGTGTCTTCATGTGCAACAGACATATGAGGGCGGCATGATTGATTCTGATTAGAAAATGGCGACCATATTTATGACTATTTCGGGAAGTGCTTTTCTTGTGACACAGTATTTCCATTCTGGTTTAGAGAATCTACGACTGTAGTACTCACTTACTCTTCACCACCTTGTACTTGGGATAGGACGGCTTCCAACGCGGTATTGCTGGCGCGGTGTCTAAGACGAAATTGCCGTACTGTGTAGAAAACGCTAGGATTAGACTGGAATATAACGCCAATTTCGTTTAAATGTTGTTTCACAATTCCGATTTCAACGGAAGGTCTATGGTCTATCGAGGAAGAGTTGGATTAAAAATCCCACAACTTCGTAGTTCATGTTTGACCCTCGGAACCGGCTAATCACTAATAACTCTTCGCTAGTCCTGATTCCTGACGCCGAAACGATGTAGTCTAAAAACTCTACCTCTTTTTGGAACATGTAACACTTCTTAGGGTTGAGTCTCAAATTGACATTCTTTATTCTAGTCATCCAATATGTTACATGTGACCAAGATGTCAAGGTATACTAGGCATGTCCTCCACCAACATAGCGGGAGCATTTCAAAATTGACTGTACTATAGTTTGTCCTAAAAATTTTAAACAAAAGAAATGAGGAGAGAAAACTCCAATAAACAGCCAGGATAATACTCATCCATTCTATCCAAATCAAGGTAGAAGGTTAATTCAGTCAATACAAACACAGTTCAAAATGATATGCAAAACATACAAATGGAACTTAAAAAAAATGCAACAAGTTCTATAGCGAGGAAAATCTCAGAACACCGTAAGTACCAAAGGTTCCTTTAATAAACCACCCATATTTGATGGTAGTAGGATAACTAACAAAAATCAACCTCTTTTGCAATTTATTTTAGATGTACAGGGTTAGAGCTCTTCTCTTGTCTTGTAGATGTTCAAGGTAACTAGACAATATAATTGCAAGCCTAGATAAATGATACGACAACCATTCTTTGAATCAAGCATACCTAGTAAACAGGACTATAAACACCCAAAACTATGGACAAAATGTACAAGAAGCAGAGGTTACACCTTTAGTACCCCTACACAAACAGCTAATTAATGGTATCAGAGATGTTAAGGTTCAAGGAAATCTAAGGCACCAGGAAGCGCAATGAAGCTTTGCTCTAAGCTGTGGAAGTAGAGGCCATCATAAGCATGTCCAAGCCAAAGGTTTGAGCAGTTTCTTTCCATCAGTAGGAAACAGAACCATCGCTTCAGGCAGTGTTGGCCGGAATCAACAAACTTTTTGAATGGTCACAAATCAAAAAAACCGACACCATAGGTGCATATTACCGTTGTGAACGGTCGGGAGATTTCCAACCTGCCTCTAGAGTGAGGGTACCCGAACAATCACCAACCAGGGTTAGCCAACGCAACACCTTCTCCGACCAGGGAAACTCCCAGTAGTCAGCATAAGGGGGCGAATTCTGATTAACCCTCCACCAGACCCCAGGACAGTATAACAACCTATTTATCAATGGCTGAGCAGTAATCGGCGCCGCTATGTCCATTGCCAAGTCCCAAACAGTCACCACCGGGTCCATGTTAACTCACGGCGAGGCAAATGTAGAGCTTCAGATGGGGGACAACAGAATGCGGCCTAGAGCGGATATTAAGGATGATTTTAAGTTTGCGGTAAATACATGGATCAATTAACCTGGTGCCCAATAAGTCTACTCACATATTTTACTGCTGAATGAATTTTCAAAATATGTTTGCATAGAATTAATAAGCTGTGTTGTATGGATCCACCATTTGCATTTTTTTAACTTTCTACAAAATCATTAAGTAACACGTGTACAAGTTTTTATAAAGTGTCACTTTAATAAAATAAAAATAAAATAAAATAAAATAAATTTATTCAATACGTAGCCACAGAATGGATGTACACGTCAATACATTAAACAGTATAATTTTACAGATTAAAATATTTTAATGATTATTACATGTTATAGTTATCTCTATATTGTATCTATAATGGTACAGAAACTAATATGTCTTCCATAAATTCATTTATTGAATAATAACATTTTTTTAATAGTAGGTCTTTAACATATAATTTGAATTTGTTATATGATAGGTTTTTTACATTTTGTGGTAACTTGTTGAAAAGTTTTTTTCCTATGTACATGGGTGACCTTTCGTATTTCCTTGTATTGTGACTCTCTAGACAGAGATCGTTGGCACTTCGTGTAGAATAGGAGTGAAAATTTGAATTAGCAGGGTAATTCTCAATATTTTGCTTAATAAACAGTAAAGTTTTCAAAATATAGATGCAGGGTAGTGGCAATATTTTGTTTTTAATGAAACATGGTTTGCAGCTCTCTCTAAAATTCAATCCAAAAATAAGTCTTATAATCCTTTTTTGATTTGTGAAAACTCTGTGATGATCGACACAGTTGCCCCAGAAAATAATATTAAAGTTCAAGTGACAGTATGCCAGTGAATAATATAGGGATATTAGAATTGATTTTGAGAAGGTGCTTTTTATCCTTGCAATTGCAAAATAACAAGAACTTAATTTATTACATTATTACATAATCGCTCAACATGAGTATCCCATTTGAAATATTGAACAATAAGTAGGCCTAGGAATTTGACAGATTCAAAAACTTCTACTCCCTCAATCACAACTTTTGATTTTTGGTTGCAGCTACGAAAATTTATATACTTGGTTTTTTCAACATTCAAAATAAGGTGGTTTCTGGCGCACCAGTTATGAAACGCTTCAATGGTGATATTGACTTTATTTCTTAGGTGATCTGAATTCTTTGATGACACGATAATTGTTGTATCGTCGGCAAACATAACAACGGTACCGTGTTTAATATGAGCAGGTATTTCATTTACGAAGATCAAAAATAATAGGCGTCCCAAGACCGATCCTTGAGGGATCCCTAGGTCAATATTGGCGACGTCTGAATATTTGTTTTCAATCTTAACACAGAAACTTCGGTTTTCTAAGTACGATTGTATTAGCTCCAGAAATGTACCGCGAAATCCATACAGATATAATTTTTCTAGGAGGAATGTATGATTTAAACTGTCAAATGCACGCGATAGATCAAAAAAGAGCCCAGCGACGTGTTCTTCTTCGTCCATCTTCTTGTAAACAAATTCTAAAATACAAAACAAAACAAAACAAATTCAAAATATGTAAAAGGTGGAAGAAAATAGTAACTGCTCTACAACAAAAACACTAGTACATTTCAATAGTTTAAAAAATACAAATCATAAATAGAAATTACTACATAAAGTAATGAAATATATCGAGGTAAACATAATGAATAATTCCCTCCCTATACGCACTTACAAAATACTATGATAAATTACGAATAACATATTACTAAATAATTCAGAAACTTATATATATATATTTCCTTTGGCGGCTACATCAAATCAAATGAAATACCAAGTTAAAAATAACATTAAACACGAGTACAAAAGTGATAATAAACATATATGCAAAGTTGTTTACATAGTAACTAATTTAATATTGATCTAGAAAAAATATAGACATATCTTTGGTTCTTTAATGACTTTCATAACATTTAATGTATATATATATATATATATATATATATATATATAGTGATAACTGGTTATATAGAATACCTCTCATATATTCTATACCAATTATTTTGAAAGAAAGCTGCAAAAGTATACTACTCCGTTTGTGTGAACTGAAGCACAATAGTAAAATTTTTTTTAGTAGTTTCATGGTCTCCAATAAATAGCAAGAATGTAAACGTTCTTAAAATATCTAAGATTTTGACCACTTTCTAGTAAAACAATTAACACAAAATTTGACCAACATAACGATAAAGTTGTGCACATTCACTTTGTTGTTTTTCAGAATCTGTAAAAAATGAATTACTGTAATATTTGATAACGTTAGGTAATTTTATTTTTTTAAGTAAATTATTGACTAATTACCTAATATTACTCAGTTCTGTAAATTTCAATACCATAGTCAATGATTTATATCTCAATATGGTCAGTATTTTTCAGTACATGTGGAAAATGGACGTCCCTAAACTCGAGATAAACTTTTTAGGGGAAGTACTTGATCGTACGATGTAAATTGCTTTGAAGTATTCAATAGCGATATTTGAAATTATTCAAGCTCCAACTCCTGAGATGGCGTAAGATCGAGAACTAATGTCTAATAGAGATGTAACGAATGTCCGATTTTGCGAATTTGCGAATACGAATGCGCATTTTGTCTTTCAATATTCGCGAATACGAATGCGATGCGAATATTAGAATTTTAAATATCCTGTCAAGAGTAAGCAAACACAAATACATATTTTGATCGCCCATTTACGACCGTTCATTTTAAAATAGAAATAATGAAATTTACTTAGTATGGTTTAATAAGAAATTATACTCTAAATTGTGCTTCATAATTATTATACTACGCAATTCTTTTATTTTTTACACATATTGCTGTGTAATCTTTGTTGTGTCACACAAACAAAAAAATATACTAACACCAAACCCTTACACTCAACGCTGGTACAACAGTAAAGGTGGAAACAAATTATCGTCACGTCACGTGAGTTCACATGCTATTACGGCATGTTACGGCACACTCGAAATATCTGCAATACAATTTACGCCCGCTTTTAAATCAGCTAGAAGTACACTATGGTCACGTGACATCACTATGAATGCAAACTTTAGCTTCGATACTACTGCCGAAATCTGTATATATACTTGTGTTTCGATATTCCTTCCCACATAACAAAATATATTGCAGAAATATTGCAAGACTGGCGGTAAACTGATGATATTGCCGAAATATTACATTACATACTAACAAGTAATATTCCCTTATATTGCAGAAATATTACATGTTGATATATCACAATATCGCAGGAGTATAGTAGCAATACTACTGTAATATTATTGGCAATATAACTTTGATAAAATACTAGGGGACATTTAATATTTCTGCATTCTGACAGTAATATTCTTATTTTGTCTGTTCATTGGGGTTTTCTCTCCTGAAATTTTTTTCCTGCATCAGATAAGTATTTAAAATCCTATTTGGAGAACACAGTTATTCTGAGAAAGAGATGTCTTAAAATGATCAACCAGTATTGCTGTATATAAATAGTGTATGATATGGTATAGTGTTATACTTATCTGTTTGGAGACGTTTCAGCTCGTTTTGTTGAGTCTTTCTTGGTATTTTCAAAAAATTTTCGCACTGATATGGATTATGTTGTTTGTCAAAAATTTTTGACAGTGACAATATGTCATTTGCCGATCACTTGCTACTGAGGGTACCATTCTTAAGCTCTTCTAACAATAGATCTCTCCAGCTTAAATGAAGGTCGATTGAATGGGCCTCGATTTCCGTATTGTTTATCATCATACAGCTGGCTTCTTTAAGTTTTCTCTTTTTTAAATTTTCCTCTTTCGACAAGATCTTTGTTTTATCCCAATCTATCCTATGACTTCCGGTGCTACTTAATACATGGTTGGCCAAATTTGAGTTGTCCACATGTCTTCTCGAAATGTTATATAGGTGTTCTTTTTTCCTTACTTGTAAAGGTCTTGAAGTTTCACCGCTATAACTATGGCCACAGTCACACACAACACTGTACACACAATTTTTGGAATCTTGAGTTGCCTTAAATTGTTTGATATGTGTGAGGATAGAGGGCAATGTATTATTTGTTTTGAAAACAGTTTAAATATCGTATTTAATTCCTAACCGCTTAATTTTTTCGGTTACACCTGGGACGTATGGAATTATATTCATAATTTTGTTTTCTGTTTATGTTTGGTTGGTATTAGTGGTCTGTTGGTTATTTGTGTTGGTTTGTTGTTGCGATTTTCTTTCTAGTTGATTTATAGTTTTATTTATAAAACTATAACTCAATATATCGAGAAGACATGTGGACAAGTCAAATTTGGCCAACCATGTATTAACTAGCACCGGAAGCCATAGGATAGATTGCGATAAAACAAAGATCTTGTTGAAAGAGGAAAATTTGAAAAAGGAAAAACAATACGGAAATCGGGGCCCCTTCAATCCACCTTCATTTGAGCTAGAGAGATCTATTGTTAGAAGAGCAAAAGAATAGTACCCTCAGTATCAAGTGATCGGCAAATGACATATTGTCTCTGTCAAACAACATAATCCATATCAGTGCGAAATTTTTTTGAAAATACCAAGAAAGACTCACCAAAACGATTGACAACGACACCAGAGTCGGAGTTGAAATGTCTCCAAACAGATAAGTATAACACTATACCATACCATACACTATTTATATACAGGAATACTTTTTCTCAGAATAACTGTGAGGAAGAATTTCTGTACGAAATAGCCCGTAATCCGGGCAATTTTACGAAATTGCCTTACTACACTTTGTTCTCCAAATACGATTTTAAATACTTATCTGATGCAGGAAAAAATGTTAACGAGAGAAAACCCCAATGAACAGACAAAATAATACAAGACCTCCTCAACAATCTTTTCGAAATTACTTAATAATATTCTTGGAAACATCACAGCGAATTTGTGACTTTCTCATGATATTGCTGCAATAGATTTTGCTATGTCGGTTGCCATACCGGTGTCGGATATTATCGTGTTAAAACTTACTATTTTAATAATTATATTGCAAAATTTAAACATGCGTTTAACAATATATCTAAACGTTATTTGTATAATGTTCTACTTTTTCTTTTTTTTTGACCACATAAAACCACCTTTGAAAAACGTAATCAGAGTATTTATAAATGCTGTTACATCACCAAAAAACATAAATATAGACTTCTATTTGTTGCAGCAGAAAAGTAAGATGAGAAATACCTACGGCAAAATAATATTTTATAACTGCTAACTGTTTTGTACTTCCAATATAAGACCCTCGTTTTCAATATTGTTCCGAAAATGCTTAAGTGGCAACTGGTAACTCACACTCACATGCGCTGATCCAGTGTCTGAGAACAAAAGCTTGTTAAGGACCTGATGGTACTCGGGAACTGAAGCACAATATTGCCAGTTTCACAAATTTTTGTCTGGTGAATAGCAAGGACATAAACGCCCCTTTACATATCAACAATTTTAACAAGTCGCTAAAAGATCTATATCTGCAATTTTAGATTTTATTTTTTTTATTTTTATTTTATGGAATATCATTTTTTAAGTAAGTAAATTATTGAGTAACTCTATAATATTAGACTTTATGCAAATTTCAATAACCTTTTAAATATGCATAATTCACTTGACAACTTCTGTAATATAGTAAGTAACCTACATATTAACAATTTGTCTTAAATATTTTTGGTAATTTCTAAGTTATAGTTTAAAGCTAGAACACCTAAAACCTATAGGAGGAATCGGATAATGCGATTAATTTGTTGCAATGGGTTTCCCGTTATATCTTATTTCAATGACCGTATAATGTCGCTTTTTGAGTACGATATAAATCTGATATATAGCTAAGGGACATTTACACATTCTTAAACGGTAATATTGTTATAAACTTCATTATACGCCGCCAAAAAACTATGATATGATATGATGATAATCGTTCAGATAAAAACAACACATAAACATAAAAACCAGTTGACATAAAGAAAGCAACGCAACGGCTACTTAATGAAATTCTTATTTTTTACGGATTTTCTTCATCACTTAATATTTCTTTATATTTAAAATACCTAATTTTGAATTTGTATTTTATTATTTTGCAGTTTTAACAGACTTAAAATTTATTCCTTCCGCATGCACCATTTGTGATTTAATTGCCGTTTGAGTTCTGAAATTAAATTAATTGAAAATAGGATGATATTAAACGAATTAGTTAACCAAATCCAAAAACAGTGAACGTTTCCACTCGTCTGTATATACACGTCTAAGTATATTGTTATTTTGCCTTGAAGTCGGTTTTTAAAGTTATTTATTTATAAATTTTTAGCTAAATTACGTTTCTATTTTGCTTCTGAAGTTGGTTCATTTCTTATTTTTATTTATTAATTTTGAAATTTTTACTTAAATAATGGCATAATTTAGTGCGAACCTCGTCTCTTTTTGACTTCAGTTCAACACATTCACTAAAAATGGTCTCGTATGTGGTTTTGTTTTAATAATACCTAATCAAGAAATATTAGATTAAACAACTACACATAAATCCGCCGCGAAAATGATTACATTCAATAAAAGCAGCATCATTTACATGGTTTTTAAAGAGATTTAACTGACCACCAGTATTAATAATATTTCACCCCATTTACCTTCGGCAGTTGAATGGGGTGAAAAATAGGTACAGAACCTGATATTTTAAATAACCGCTTACATTGATGACCATTTAAGTTTTCTTCTATGAATAACATGAACTGTATTGCAAATCTGCTCACAGAAACTAAAGGAAATGCTGTAGAACCTTACATGTGTCACCGTTTTGCACCCTAATACCAAACCTTTATTCAAACACTCAATGCCGTTTCAACAACTCTAAGTTGTCACTCTTCTTTGTCGAAATCCGAATAATTTATGTAGGGGCATGAAACTGTGGACATCAGGATTAAAATTTTGTATTTTGACATTTTAATTCTCCTTACCTTCGGTTCACACATATTTTAAAAGTTCTTATTCCGAATAGTTTAAACTAGCGACCTATTTTTAATATTTAATTTAAATGTTGGATAAATACAAAGTGGCCAATTACTGTCATATAAATAGTAGGCCTATGTTAACAGATTTAATTTTAAATCTTTAATTAATATTAGAGAACAATGAGTTGTGGGTTACTTACCCAATAAATACAGCACCAAATCTTTCATTACTCGTGTAATTGTAATAAGAAGGAGGTTGCCAGACTTTTATTTTCTACTGTCGAATAAAAAAAAATTATTTGTTTTGCATACCAAATTTTTAATTCAAACAAGTAGACCTCATAGTTTATCTCATACAAAAATGTTTTTGCTAATAAAACTCTTAATTGTTCTCTCTGTTTTACTAACACAGAATTGTCCTGTTTATATTATACCCTAACTTGTATTATACCGGCAATGAAAATATTAAATTTAATTACGTTTTCATCTGCTTTAACAAATATTTAAAACAAACTTTGCGATCCATATTTTATAAAATGCATTTCATCCTGACTATATAATTTTGTTCTCGAATATTGTTTAACAAAAATCAAACGAAATATGTATTGTAAAACATACATTTCCGACTCTCTGGAAGCAATATAACTCATAATTATTTTATGAGGTTGATAGTTTAAATCGATATTTTATATTTAAAATGAATATTGCTATATTAAAATGTGTTTATGAAGTTAAAAGTTATAAATTCCAATACAGCATCAATAGTACAGTAAATACATAAATTTCATTAGTCACATACACGCTTGCAACATAATTACATAAAATTTTGTCATTCACCTACCTAAATATGAAAAATATGTGACCGAGTATCACTGGCATTATAAATCACAATGATTAAAATCCAAAATTAAATGCATTCTCTTTACAATTCCAATAATGGAATTAACATTCTGCAAAATTTCATTAATAGAAAGCAACTTTTAAAATATCTATTAAGTAAAAAAATAAGTTTTTAGGGAATAGACTGAAGCAATATGGCGTGTTTTGGAAGCAGATGCTAACATGAGCATGCCTAAACCAGTCAGAACGAATCAGACTAGGTCCTTCATGAAGTGGGAGCATATTATTGTTGTAAACGCACAGAGAATTTTCATCGTGACGGCAAGGTGAGATTACCGATCACCAGAGTTCGCCAACGTAACTGTATGAGAACCAGGACCTGTAAAGGGTCAAACCCTGAGTACCTCACTACTAACCCCTAGGATATTTTGTACCAGTGATTTTGCCGAAATAGCAGCAGCTTAGTCTTCAAGGATAGCAGCAATAGCCGAGCAAGCACCATCAATTTTGACACCAGCGCCGCTGTGTGATTGCCAGGTCCAGAGTTTTGAGGTCTTCGGCAATCCGACCAATTAACACAATATTCAATTAAGAACAGTCACCAGCGAATCAATACATACACACCAACAATCCGTACAAACATTTCAGCATTTTCACTATCCAAATTATTCGTCGATGCGATAGTACACATCAGTAAATCTAACAAAAAATGCAACATTAAACAAAACCCAATTTCAGAATTGAACTCGGTTAGATCCCCAGCTTAACTCTCTCTCAACTGAATTAATTTGGGATTAAAGAAAAAACTAAATATGTGTATACGTAGATAGTACTATCCATTGGCAGATTCAGGATTGTCGTTTGGGGGCGGGACTTGACCCCACTGACAATAGGTTTTAGGCGAAAAAATAGCACACAAAACTGTTTGATAACAATTGTATCTTAGGCAGTGTAAGGCTTGCTAAAATTTTACCCAGAACAATAATTATCAATTTCACTTTAAGATTTGTCAAGACTTGGGGGGGGATTGAACCTCTTAACCCTGGATACGCCAATAGCACTATCTACCTGACAGTATTTTTCCGGCAAGGCCGTAACTAAACCCCCTCCCCCGATATACATGAACAAATATGTAATAATATTTGCAATCGTAACAATCCATGTTCCGTCAAACCCGGGAAAACTTACTGGTTACAGCGTTACTTCAACCGATTATTATCTCTGTGAAAGAAATCAGGTTTAATCAACAAACCTCCTTTCGCATTTATAATATTACTAGCCGTTACCAGGGGTTTCACCCGCATATGGAATGTACAATTATTTGCAAAAATAAATAGCTTATGAAACATATGAGCTATCCTAATTACAACGTTTCTAACTTCTGTGAACCACCCTACATAACAATAAATCCAACAATCCCGAATATATTTCACCCAAACTGCAAGTGCTTATGGGCCACCCTATGTAACACTTTTATTCAACATTTTTTTGAGCCACCTATTTCACCCTAAAGTGCAACATTCTGTATATGCTGCTGTTTATTTTTCACCCAATATAACATTGTTTAAACATCTAACTATACCTTTACTTCACCCTATATTTCAGCTATGCAAGTGATTACGGTCTACGTTATATAACAATTATTTATGAAACTTTTTGAGCCACCCTGTAAATTATAATTTCTCTCTACACTATATCTTAACCACCCTCTATATGCAACTTTTTCTAACATTGTGTTAAACACACTGTATAACTATAATTTTGCTTCGCTCCATATTTTAGGTATTCCATATAGTAGGATGCAACTGTTCATATATACCCAAATTTTTTTAAACATTTTTTATCCACGCTGTAAACTATAATTCTACTCCGCCCTCAATTTCAATCACCTCGTATACACAACTACACACTATAACTCTTGTTGTACCACTCTGTATAACTATAAATCTTCCAAACCGCCACATATTTCTCCCACACTGCAACTGCTTATTGGTCACCCTATATAAAAAAAAATTTATTAAATTTTTTTTGAACCCCCTTGTATAATTATAACTCTACTTCCATCTACATTTAAACCATCCTGTCTATAGTACTGCCAATTAGTCAACCATTAAAACTTATTTGGCCATATGTTTTTAACCATCATGTATAATTTTAGAATTTTACTCTACAAACTATTTCAGCCAACCTGTATCTGCATCTGTTTAGGGACCACCAAAGATAACATTGTTTAAACACTTAACTATCACTCTGCTCCACTTTATATTTCAACTATTCCGTGTTGTTTCACTTTTTTGTATAGAAATTACAGAGGTTATTGATTTTTTTCATTCAGGCCTTTTATTTATGTGGGAAATCGATTTATATAAAAGCCATCATTACGCCATTATTAATTGCTATCCTTTCTAGGGAATTGAGGGATACTGTTTTCTTCGATGAATTATTACAAACATATAGTTATATAGTAGTAATAAGTTCGAGAAGCCTTATTTGATTTGTTTGACTAATACTGGATCGCGATATTGTTCTTTTTTACCCAGACATAAACTCATAAGTAGAATAGAAGAATAACAGACGGTAGAGAAACTAGCTAATGATTTCGAATAAATTGTTTTGGCACACAAAAATGTTCATTCTTAATTCTTAATGTCAACAAAAAATCCGACTTTGGTATGACATTAAGTACCGTGTGCATATCATTTAAACAAGTAATATTAAAAAGCACATAAAAGGCTTTATTTACATAAAATGATTTTATGTTTATGAGAATAAGTATCCATTATGAATAATTTAAGAAACTTTCTGATCTAATATGATAAAATTAAATATAGCTGTAATATTCTGTAAAGTTTGCATCTACTAAATTTTAGAATTACATAGCTTCATTTAGGAGAGCAAATTCTATTAGAGAAGACGTAAAATGAAAGTAAATCAAATAAGCTGATTCTTTTTTAGCAGGTTTCGTGGGTGAGGCGAAGAGACTGGCACATCCTCTCATCAGGCCTGTTCACTTACACTAATGACGAGAGATTTCAAATTCTGCACGCGGAAGGCTCAGATGATTGGACGCTCCAAATTAAGTATGTTCAAAAGAGGGATAATGGAACGTACGAATGCCAAGTAAGTTTTACTCTGTTCACTCTTTCTATCTATTCAAGTGATTTATTGTTAGATTTCGGAAACGAGGTATGACACGAATTCGGAATGCATTAAACGTGTCATGAACTTTCCGGTAAAGAGAATGTGCTGTTAAATCTGAATGAACTTCTTGACAATGATGGCGAAGTTTCATATTGTCTGCCAAGTTTACGGATAGAAATGCCCTAAACACAAGAGAGCCGCGCGTGTTTTGACTTCCAAAATGTTCACGCAAGAATAAAGTTCAGAATTTACTTCCCCATAATATTCACTTAACAATTTAGCTATCCGACTTATAGCTCTTCGGACCTCATTAACTTCCGTAACTTAGTCGTGTGTTGAAAATAGAAGAATTTGGCTAGTAGTCAATCATTAACTCTTGATTGTAAAATAGCTAACAAAAATAACCATACATATACTAATAAAATAAAACTTCAAAATGAATATGTACAGGGCTTTCGTTTCAAAACTAGCCACCCAAAATAACGTTTAAAATATCTTTAAAAGACAAAAAAACATGTTAATTTATATTTACGGGGCAAGACATTTTATACGTATGGCTCAAAACCACGAAGGTGGCGAATTCTGTTTGGAAGCTCGTAAAATGAAATATACGAATGAATAACATTAAATAAAAATTCAATACTATCGAGATCCATTGGATTTATCTATACCTAAAATTTATGGTTTGAATAATAAGTAATTTTAAATAATTTAACAAGAAATATGTGTAAAACGCCATTTCGGGAACGCGTCCAAAACAAAAACTTCAAACTTCAACTTACGTTAACAAATAGTAAAATCATACTTTTTATATTACAAATCTTCATTAAAGTTTGTTTGTTTCCTAAACAATTATTATTCTAAGCCAAAGTATACAAAATAAAATAATTTCAAATATGGCATTTGTCAAAAGTTTGTCCGAGAAATCAAACGTCATTATCCGGGAACGCAGCACTAGATAGTGAAAACTTTATTCTTGAACGCGACTTGTGGCGCTAGTGTGCTTTAGTAGCGAGCAATAGTGTTGTGAGGCGGACGTGATTTGTTTTGGGCGTAAATAAATAATAATTTAAGTGGTAAGTACTGTTATGTTCATGTATTTTTTACCGTACCTTAATTGTACGTCATCACGAGAACGGGTGGAATAGTAAATTATATTAAAATTACAGTTAGGTAATGAGTATTCTGTAAAACTATCATAGTTTACTTCACAATAACATTTAAACGATATGTTATTATAGGGGCGAAAGTTCAAAAACGTCATTTCGGGATCAGTCATTAAGGGAACGTTCCCGGACATGATGAAGCGTTCCCGGATTGACGTAGTGGTTTCTGATATGATTTATTATTGGTGAATTAATATTTAATAAATATTAATTCACCTTCATTTAAAGACCTTTTTTGTTTTCAGTAAAAATTCAACAAAACGAAGATGGAAAAAAGAAGAAAATTAAAAAAATACTTAAAAAAAATAGTTCAGCTTATATAAAACAACGGGAAAAAGCCAATGCAAGAAAGCGGAAGTTCTTAGACAAAATGACAGAGGAACAAAGAGAAGTAAAACGAGCTAAAGATAGGGAGTACTACCAGAAAAAGAAAGCTGAGAAAAAAGTGAAGAGAGCAGCAGATATGACAGAACGGGAATTACTTAAACAAAGAAAACAATTGAAACAAGCTTCAAAGAAATATAGAGACAAGAAAAATATGTTAGAAAATGTTCCGTCTTCATATAGGGAGCTAGTGGGGCCTCCTCAAAACTCGGTGAGAAGACAGCGCGGAAGGAAAACTGTGAAAAAAGACCGGGCAAAAGCATACAGAAAAATAAAAAAACAACAAGATATAATAACAGAAATGAGACGTAAGATTGAGGCATTGAATTAAAAAATAAGCAGAAAGAAAAGGACAGGAAAGAAGAAGGATAATGTGCAGATGTCTCCCAATAGTAAAGTGCATGACTTAATCAAAGATATACCAGTTCCAGTACCTCGTGAAGTACGCAAGCAACTGTTATTTGGTGAAGTATTATCTACTTATCTACTCAATTGAAGACAAAGTCAGCAACATTACAGAAAAACTCAAGAGAGAGAAATTTTTCAAAGATGTGTTAGTGGCACTGGTATGAGAAATTACAAATTGTTACACATGGCTAAGACATTTATCCCAAACAGAAAAATAATAATACTATTCAGATATTAGACAAAAAAGTTCGCGAAGTGGTTCTGAAGCCAGATGTACGCCGAAAGGTCGAGGATTTCTTTCAAAAGGATGATGTGAGTAGGATGTGCTCAGGAAAAAGGGACGTCGTAATTAAAAACGGTGTCAAGAAACAAAAACGCGTACTTTTATCAACAATCAAAGCTTTACGCCCTAAACTTGTTCAGGAAACTGGAATTGATTTGGCTTACACATCATTACGATGAGCGAAGCCATATTGGGTAGTAGCGCCAAAACTAAGAGATCGTCAAACTTGTCATTGTGTCAAACATGAAAACTTCGAACTAAAAATTAGAAGTTTTGTTACCAGTTTTGTTTTTATATTTTTCGAATTCTATGTTGTTTGATTATAATATTATAACAAATACTATGTCTAAACAAGATTAAAGAAATTTCAAAAGTTAATTCTCGCATTTATTACTTAAAAATACCTTTACCTGTGAGAAAATCACAACTCTATCATTCAGTGAACACCTTAGTCATTCCGGGAACACGACTTCATTTCCGGGAACTTTACTTTTATTTGCCTTTATAATACTAATTTCAAATATTATAGAACATGTCAATATGCACATAGAAACATAATAAAGTTATTATTATAGTAATATCCAATATTACTTTTTAAGTCATCTATATTTTGTTATATTTTGAATTTTGTGCTTGAAATTTGAAACTTAGCTACTTTTTCATTTTCAATTTGATGATTTTTATAAATATCCTTGTCTATTCACCAAATTTCCATTTGCAATTAAAAAAAAATAAGTAAAATGCTATTATAGACAATAATATTTATTTTCTATAAACATTATATATTTAAAAATAAATATTTAGTTACGTTCCCGAAATGACGATTTTTGCTGTTGAGTTACCATAAAATCGCCTTAATTTGAAAAATTGTGAAACCTGTGCGCGCCTGTTTTGAATATTTCAATTTTAATAACAGAGCAATCATTTAGACTTCATCATTTGGCTGTTGTTTTTAACATTTTATGCTTAAATTGCAAACTTGAAATTCGCCACCTTCGTGGTTTCTAGCCGTATGCAGTTTCAACCTGCGGGTAAATATCGCTTCTAAAAGTTTAAATACAAAGGGGTTTACACAGTAATGCCCTAGAAATCGTAAAAAAATAAAAAAATTAATTTTAATTGAAAAAAGCATATGAGTAGAAATACCGAGATAAACAAGTGAGAAAAAAATCCTTAAATGATTTTGCGAAACATATCTGTGACTGTAAATGTAAACAATTTATTATTAGTAGTGGTTTTGTTGTATAACATACCATAAAATTTCGACAATGTTCTTTACAAGAAAGAATTGAAATAATATTTATTTATAGGGAGAACTGCTCATGCTTTTCATCACATAACAATATTGGACATCAGTATGTGTTGAATTTAGTTCATGAATTTCAAGAAACTAGAAGTTTTTGCAATAAAATGGCAATAATCGTAACTGAAGCTGCAAAGGTTGAGATTTTAGGTCATTTTGCCATGGATCCTCAAACATCAATACCAAAAGTCTCCAGGTTAACAAATATATAGGCCCTGTGCATGAAACGTTACGCCTAAATAAATTCTTTCCCTACAAAATGCAGCTTAGACAGCAAATGGCTGGGGATGATTATGATATAAGGTTAGAATTTTGCTAATTAATGACACAAAGGGCAAATACAGACCCTACTTTTATTAAAAACATTTGTTTTTCTAACGAAGCAAGATTTTTTTAAATACATTGGTCAATTAACTTAATTGTAGATAGTCGGACAATACTAATCCACACGCTGTGAAGAGCACAACCAACATCCTCAGAAAATCAACATATTGGCCGAAATTCTCGGGAATAAAATAATTCAACCTTTATTTATTCGTGGAAGAGAATTTAACTGATGACTTGTAGCTGGACTTACTAGAAAATGTGATAAATCCCCTTTAACCAAATCTTTAGAAAACCTAATAGATCAAGAAGAAACTTAGTTGCTAGTCGAAGAAAAACTATTTTTCCTTGCCTGTACGAAATTGGCTTAATGAGACATTTCCAGATAAATGGATAGAAAGAAGAGGCGCCATAGAATTACCAGCAAGATCACCCGACCTAACGCCCCTTGACTTTTTTATGGGTAGATCTAAAAACTATAGTGTATAAAACTCAACCTCGCGGTATTTCTGAACTTAGACATAGAATACTGGAGGGGTATGGGCGGATTGCATCAGAGACAAAAAGTGCGGGAGGAACTCGAGCTGCGAATTTACACAATATTAATAATATGAATACAATGTAAATAATAATTATTTTATTTTGTAAGTTTAAAATGGCGTTACTCTGTAAAAAATATTCTGATTTAAAAAATGATGTGTCAAAATAGTGAAAGTTTAAACAGAAACTTAAATCTTCTCTTTTCTTTTCTAAAGCGGCATTGGCCAAAAAATTGTCAAGTGCACATAAACTTAACAACATGTATTCTAAAAATACCATAATGTCAATATATTCTTGCACGTTACTCATAATAAACAGTCTTCATTCTGGTTACACAAAAAAGAATAAGAGGAAGACGAAGAAAACAGACAATTTATGAATACAATGATTGTCAAGGTACGATTCATGAAACTAACATGTAATTTTCTATAAATAAATTAAAATCCGAGTAGTATATTTTCGGTCCAAAGTTACTAGCAAAGTAACTAACTCGAGACAATACGTGTTGACAAAGGTTGATGCTGATGCTTTATGGCATCTATACTATTATAAAACTGTAAGTTTGTGTTTGTTTGTTTATTTGTTCGGTCATCACGTAAAAACTACTGAACTGATTTTGCTAAATCTTTTTTTTGATGCAAAGCTTATAGTTTGATTTAAAATCTGATAGGCACTTTATGTCCCTAAATTTATAGAGACGGTAGATATAGCGAAAAAACTTCTACCATCTAAAAATCTAAAAAAAGTTATTTTAAGTGTCCTATAAGCAGCTGCATATATACAATGAGGTTGAAATAAGGGAGAGTGGAATTAGTTATACGAAGTGGTTATACTAAGTGGGCCATAACCAGTTCCATATACCAAGTGGTTGAAAAATGGTAGAATATTTATATAGTTGGGTTAGAAAATATTATAAAAAAATGTGTTATATATGAAGTTAGGATTTTTGAATTATATTCATAATAAATGTTAGAAGCAGCTGTTTATACAGGGTGTTTGAAATATAAGATGGAGTGAAATTATTGTTTATGTTGTGGTTAAAAATTTGTTTTATATCCACAAGCAGTTGCATATACAGGATGAGTGAAATATGTCGAGAAGTATAATTCCAGCTATACACCTGGGTTTAAAAAAATAAGTAATGTAATGATCTACAAGCTGTTCCATTTACCAGATGTTATAAGGATACAGGGTGGCAAATAAGTAGTTGTATATAAAAGGTTGCTGAAATATAGGGTGATGTAGTTATAATTATACAGCGTGGGTAAAAAATGCTAGAAAAATTTTGTTATATAGCAGTTGCTAAACATGGAGCGCAGTAAAGTTATAGTTATACAGTGTCATTCAAATAAGTTTAGAAAAACTTACAATTAAGGGTGGTTTAAATGAAGTGTGGAGAGAAATTTATAATGTTGTTGAAAAAATATCAGGAAAAATTGTGAAATTGCTAGTTCATAATAAGTTGCGAAGATACTTGAAATATATGGTGGAGAAGTGTTATGGTTAATTATTTAAAAAATGTTATATTGGTTAACCAATAAGCAGTAATACATACAAGATGATTCAGAAACATGCTGAAAAAAATTGTTATATACAGTGCCCAATAAACGGTTGCGGTCTTGGTAAAATATATTGGGCATTGATGGATTTATAGTTATACAGGGTGGTACAAAAAATCTTATACTGGGTGGCCGATAAGTAGTTGCATATACAAGGTCGTTGAAATAGCGGGTGGAGTAGAGTTATAGTTAAACAGGTTGGATATATTTTTGTAGGATAGAACATGAGCTGTTGCATATATGTCATATCAGAAACATGGATCGAAGTAAAATTATAGTTCATACAGTGTGATTAAAACAATGTTAGAAAAAGCTGTGTCTGGTTGAAATACAGGGTGGCGACAAATTATACTTTCAAGGGTGGTTCAAAAATCGTTATATAGCGTAGTCCATAAGCAGTTGCATATATAAGATAGTGAGTGGACCAGAGTTATAGTTAAGTGTTTAAAAAATGTTATATTTGGTGGCCCCTAAGCAAATGCACAACAGGCTGCTTGAAATATTTTGTAGAGTAAAATTATGGTTATGCAAGGTGGTTGAAAAATAAGTTGTAATGTTTGACAAATTGGCAGCAGTGTATACATGATGGTTTTAATGTAGATGGAAGTAGACTTAGTAATACAAAGCGGTTAAAAAAAAGTTGAATAAAATTGTTATATATAGTGGCCAATAAGCAGTTGTATTTTGGGTGAGTGTTTAAATAAAGTTTTGGTGTTAGGGTGCAAAACTGTGTTTTTAAATTTGACGCACTAAGGGTTCCACCGGTATTTCCATCAGGGTGTATCTAAAACAGTTAAAAATAATTGTTATATAGGGTAGACCGTGAACAGTTGTAATCTGCAATATGGAATATCGGAAATATGGGAAGAAGCAAGATTATAGTATTAGTGTTTTTAACACAATGTTAGAAAAAGCTGCATATAAAAGGTGATTAAAACATAGGGAAAAAAGAGATATTGTACTTTAAAAGGTGGTTCAAAAAATATCAGAAATAATTGTTATACAGCGTAGACCATAAGCAGTTGCGTAGCTGAAATATAGTGTAGAGAAGAGTAATGGTCAGGTGTTCAAAAAGTTATACAGGATGGTTGCAATATAGGATTACACTTATTCAAGATGATTAAAAAAATGTCGAATAAAATTGTTATGTAGGGTCGCCCATGAGAACTTGCAGTTTGGTCGAAATATATTCGGGATTGGTGGATTTATAGTTAAGTAGGGTGATTTATACAAGTTAGAACATTTTTATTTAGGATAATCCATATGTTCCATAAGTTATTTCTTTTTGCGAAAGCTTGAACATTCCGTACGCGGGTGAAACCGCGGGTAACAGCTAGTTAAGCTATAAAAGGGGTGTAGTTGGTGGCTGGGGTAAGTGTCTAGGGGTGAGAAGTGATCAGCAGGTATAACAGTTCTACCCTATATTATATATAATAGTTATTCTAGTAAGGATTTAATGGCTTGAACTGCATACATGTGTGTGCTGTTTTGGGTACTTCTTGCCCACCTCTTTCATGTACTATTATATCAAATAGTAACTACTTTTCTAGCAATGTTAAAGCCAGCTATTTTGTAGTTAATTTGAGAAGCCAAATCTTTTTCAACCTTTCATTTTCATATTATCATTGCTTGCTTACAGTATAAGCCCAGTCATTTACTGTAATGTAAAAATCAATTTTCAATTTATTTAAAGTTGAGTCTGCTCCATTTCCTTAGCTTTGTATTTAAGTCATGTTTTAAATACAATGTTTATTTTTACTGTCATGGTGCGGTAATAATTTCTGTATGTGAATAGGCTGAAGCAGATACTACCAAAAAGGGAAAGCAAATTAAGATAATTCTTGGGTCTTTAAAAAATTCCTCCTTGTATTTCTGTATTTGTGCACTAATAACACTATGTCTCGTGCTTATGTTCTGCGACAATATAAATTTTATTAATTTTATATGTTCTGTATCAAAAATCCATGGCATTTACTTCTGCCCTCTCAATTTCCACATCACAACTGCCATGCTGCTTTCATGTAAGTGTAGATTTCTTCTTGCTGCCAATGTTAAACATTAATCTATTGATTTTGCTTTTATCCAACACATTCACTTCACAACCGATCCATTCAGATTATGTGAAGCTTGTCCCAATATCAATTGCTGACGCAATAGATTACCGAATACATAACATACACATGTATGAAAGCCTGCATTAAGCCACAGTTTTCGATGCGGATTAGCCGTGCAATAACGTTTGATGAAATGTTAATAATAGGTTCCCGCAGGGTTTTTCCTATTCAATACAGTTGCTGGATTCTGCTGAAGGAGCGAAATGACGCAGCAAATGTATAGCAGTGAAAACAAACGTTGAAATGTGTAAACCTTGGTATTTACTTTACACACACATAAAATTTTGAGTACAAATTATTACAAAGGCTATTACGCCATCCCCATAGAGTGAATCGAAGTTACCTGTCCGATTATCGAATGAAATTTAGAAAACACTAATATAACTTGCACAGATGTAGGGGGGATGCGTAGAAAATGACATACCTACCAACTAGTTATATAATCAGTCATCCAATCTTTATTTATTAACAATATTGAAGACTTTAAGTATTATTATTATTTGTTTCATTACCTAATTAGAATTATAGAGTTTAATCAACACAATGCAAAAACAATAAAACTACTAAAACTTTCTATTAACCGTGTTGTCCACACTAGGTGGGTAAAATGACACATGTGGTATGGAGAAAATGGTATACCAAATTTGCCACGAAAGTTATTCGCTTAGATGCCGAGCTCACACGTAAATGGTTTGCCTTTTTCGAAACATCTTCTCATGATACATGAACCGTTTTTTATGCTCAACCGCTTTAGCCAGATCTCTTTGTCCCTTGGACCTGGAGTCGAGGTGATTGCAATAAATACAAGGACAATCTTCATCATCCCCGGCCTCAGTGTAAGCTTGTGAGGAATATAAAGGATTTACACTGTCGGAACTAAAATCCAAAGGTTTTCTAACCTCCACCGTAATTTGATTTGGAACAGGGAGAAAGCGGATTATGCATTTACCTCTTCTATAATGGGCGTTGAAGTTAACAACAATACTGTTGGTTTCTTGTGGGGTTTTTGTTTACCCTGTCCTGCCATATATACTCGTTTCGGCACTGAAGATAGAACGCTGACTGGAACATTGATTATTCATTTATTCATGTCTTCAAGTGGCAATTTAGATGATATCGGTATCTTGCAGAAGCTTCTAGTTTGGACTGCTGAGAGTGAGTTGTCTACGGTTAATGCTCTTTTAATTTTTAGTGTAGTAATTTAATTTGCTCCACAATTGACGTTCCTTTTCATATGTGTAGACACTCTCCTAGCTGCTCATACCTAACGCAATAAGGTACGCGATAAAATTCGTCGACGTTAAACACTTTAGAATCCAATAGTCAGCCGATTTCATTATTTTCCTCAGCTTCAGTACCATTTTTCAGGGAGATTTATCCAAACCCTGTTGGTATGTTTTTCTACAATAGTTACGGGGTATGACTTCCGTTATCTGGAAAAAAAGGTGAGTTAAATGATGTACAATATCTCCTTTAACCATCACAAGGTATATGCCATTTTGTCCACTTCATAACCTCCAATATTAGAAAATAATCACTAAAACTTGTACACTTTTGAGATTTCACAACGTTCTCGAAGGTACTCAAATTTCAATAAATTAACACCAAATGCAAACAAATGAACTTAAAAAGTAATTACTTTAACAAGAAAGAAAATACAACTGACTGCAAAATTCAAACAAACCAGTGTATGTGTCACATGGTCCAAGAGACGCGACTGGTGCCACCACAGGTTGCGACCTGTTACCAAGCAGTCCTTTACAGCCTACTATGAGAACTAGTTTATCTGTGGTTTAGGAAAAATAATAATTATGAATGGAAAAGTACAATCCTGAAACAGATCAATTTTTAGGGTTCCGTATATACAATATATTACTACGGATATCTGCCTCTGTCACATCACAGCAATTTTCTCCTTTGTTGAAATTTGGTATCACTGTATAATTTGGTGACACGATCAGGAGTACATATCGCAAAAGAATAAATTTTGGTAGGTTAGGGGTACTTCTGGGGGAAAAACTAAAAAAATCAACCGTTCCCCTCCCCTGATCTCCAAAACTACTGAGCCTAAAATTTTGAAAAAAATGGGAAATATAGAACATTGCCCAAACTTTACAGGAAAATAAGGATAAACCATAAATTATAATTTTGGGGGCCAAATTATAGAATTAAATGAAAATTTAAAAAATATTTTTTTTAAAACGCATCATGTAATACATCAAATGAAAGGTCTTATTCTGGGGAACACAAATATATTTTTGTCATATTAAAAAAAATAATTTAAAAGATATTAACGAAAATATACCAAAATTTACCCATTCCCCCCCCCTTAAAAACTATAAAACGTAGTTTTGAAAAAAAGTAGAGGTGTAGAGTCTGACCTGAGTTTACTGGAAATATTAGGGGAAACCTCTACTTTTATTTTTGGGGGTCAAATCATAGAATTAAATGGAAAATATAAAATTAAAATTGTTTCTAACGCATCATGTTATATATCAAATGAATGGGCTCAATATGACCAAAACAAATATATTTTATTTCATATTTTTAAAATAAATTAATTAAAAGATATTAACAAAAATATAAACATTTTTACCCATCCCCCTCTTATCTCCGAAACCATAATCTGTAAAATTTTGAAAAAAAAAATGGAGGTATAGCTTCTCACTGAACTTTACTGGAAAAATAAGGAGAAATCCCTAATATTCATTTTGGGGGGCAAATTATAGAATTAGGGAAAATACGTAACGCAAATTTTTGAAGACTTTTTGAACTGTACGCTTTTTTCTTACCCCCACCCCCCTCTCTAAACGTTACGTAACACTCAAGTGATCGGAAAAAAAATTATAGTTTTATCCTTGGTATAGGTTTTAATTGCCTTATTATAAACAAGAGATTTTTTTCGCAACACCTGCGTATTTTGTTTAATAAATTTTGACTTTACACAAATCTCTTCTTACAAAATAAAAAATAAAAATCACTATTAACCAAGTATCTAAGTAGGCTATAAAACAATTCATTGAAATTACTGCTCCTCTGTCCACGGTTTGTTTGCTAACTCAGATACAAGTGCAGACGAAGACGGTATAAGCCACTTGCATCAACTTCGTCTTCGTCGAGCCAGTCAGCATTCAGAATTTTAGCAAGGCGCTGTGGCCGTACTCTAGTTTCACAATTTTTGGAAGTCCCATGCCCCGTAAATGCATAACAATCCTGTCATAAAATAGATAAGTTGGACATACTTTTTTCTTTAGGTCGATTTACACAAATTAAGGCCTGCTTAAAACCCTTCTAGAGGAGGTGACAGATCAACGGACAACCTCACAAGAAGTGGCGAAAACTTGGATTTCCTTTGTCTAGCAAACTGGTACTACGAGCCTTGGGGTTTGAATTTGCAGGTGGCGGCAAGAGTGGCGGCATGATCCGTAAACCCTTTCGATGCATTCTCGGTGGTGAACCAGGAACTAGGAAATAATTCACGGACGACCTAATTTGGTTCTGCTGGACCTTTTTACTCCGCCGATTTAATTATCAATTTTCATTTCTCTCCATTAAGAAAAATTGCGTTTTTCCAAATACCAGTCCAGGGCCAAAATGTTCATAGGCAGATGACGCCTTCGTTTGCTGAGAATGCGACGCTAAATTGCCTCCGCCCAATATGAACAGGGCGTTTGTATTTTTAAGTAAGGCAAAGTTCTTGACTTTCGCGATAACGCGGGTTTTCGTCCGCCCATATTATGTTTGATTCTGTCATCTATTAAGGTTTGAATGAGGTATTGAAAGTGATTCGAAATCATAAGCGGAGGAAATGGAAAACCCACAGCTACCCACAGCTTCTCCTTATAGGTTCTACGTTGACACCGGCGTATTAAGTTTGTGCCGCTCTGCCAACGCATGATCAGAAAAGTATTCTGTATTCCATATGCATTAAGAGGGCTCTGATTTCACTGCCGGTAAACCTATTGGTATATCTGTGAGAGAACGAATCTTGCTGCGGTCCTAAACGAAGCGAAGCGAGGGATTCCAATGACCTGAAGGGGCGTGGTTTTTGTGCATTCGGTCTGTGATTCTTGAACTTAGGACAGTACAGTGTCTTCTTCCTCTTGTGTGTATGGGTAAATAAGATATGTTTTTGGAATCCCATATTTCATGTTCGGCGGCGTTCAAGCAGGGCTGCCATGAATGGCATATAATTATGTCTCTAGGAGAGCAGGTTGCGAGTCACTAAAGGGCAAGTTCATATTAGTTTTCTCCACTTTGGCTCGATAGAGCAGAATAAACGGAGCTTTTTTATTTCGTCATAAAACTATACCGTCCTTGCTTCAGTGAGAACATTTATTCTTTCATTTTTTTGTGATGACCGAACCACCAAAGTCTTGTCTGGTTCGTAGACGATTCTATTGAACTTTGATCTGGGTAAACGCAGTGCGAGCGACTACTCGTTCTAAGAGATGAACCAACATCGAATCCTATAGAATAAATTAAGAATAGGTATTATTGACACATGATAAAAAAGAACATAAATACAACATATTGCACCTGGGAGGAGGGGTAGTATTGCTAGGGCTAGGAATAAAAATATTTATGACATGAAAAATCTTTAAATTTATGTCATTATTACATTTTAATATAACTTACTTGTGTATAACTAGCATTGTTGCTTTTCTTCTTCGTGGTCTTCAACTTCAACAACTCTCGTATAACATCATTTATATGAAAAAATAATTTCGTTGGCAGTTGCGCTGGCAAAATCAGAGCCTTTATAGGCCTCAAATCAGGACATAGTATGATCACATTAACACCGAATAGCATGGATATAAAACAAACGATTGACAACAAAAAACAAATATACGTACAACACAATCTAGGGATTAAAACGTAAACGAAAAGGGTGGGGAAATCCCCTAATTTTTTATAAAAAAAAGAAATAATGTTCGTAACGTGTTGTAAGAAGGACCCCCGCCCCTTCCTAACGCCGCATCGTTTTAAGACTTGCGTTACAATACTCGCTCCCTTATGGAAAATAATAACTATTTCTAACAGATCATGTAATATATCAAATCTAATGACTAATACAAATATATATATTTTTTTAATTTTTTTAAATAAATATAAAATATATTAAAAAAATTACCCAAGACCTAATTTTTTTTATTTACAGCTTTAATATTATATTGGGGGCATTATGTGAATTATCATGCAAATATATGATCATATTTAAATTTTTTCAATTTTTATTAATTGTTTACATTTAACATAAGGATATAAAAAATTTTCATTTCTCGGAAAATAATAGGGGTTGGGCTCAAAATTTAGATACAATTAAATGGAAAATATTAATTTTCAAACTCATCATGCAAAAAAGGCTCATTATTGAATTACTAACATTAATTCCCATTTTAGGTTGAAACAAAAATATTAAACATTAATTCCCATTTTAGTATTTAAATTTTGAAAAATATATTTTATTTGTATTTTTAAATAATTTTAATAACAGATTTTATAATTTATAATTTAAAACTTGACCTATTTTGCCCTTTATATTCCAATCTATAGAGCCTCAAAATTCAGACAGTAGATTATAAAAGACTTCCCTGAAAGTTTATTAGTAAAATAAAACTCTAATGTTAATTTTTGGGGGCCAAATTAGAAAACTAAATACTAAATACATATATATTCTTATAAAAATCAAGCGAATCTTGAAGGTAGTACGGAACCCTTAGTATGCGAGTCCAACTCGCACTTAACCAAATTATTTATGTATGAAATTACAAATTTTGAATAAAAGTTTTCACCTGCACCTTCAAACCCCCTAGGGTTTTATGTTCTTTATTCAGGAATATAGGATTGTTTGTTTTTGCACGTACGTACGAAAAATCTTAATTAAATTGTTTAATAGATGTCATAGAAAGAAATAAAGTTTGTTTATAATTTTTAATAGTTTGTTCTGGGGTCTTTCTAAGAACCTTGTTCAGTTGGAGTGTTATTCTCCCCACTCAATGTTCTTAGTTGATATGCCCGGAAGAAATGTGTGAATTGGCTATATCAATGTTATTAGTTTCATATTTTTGGTGAGATTGTCCTATTTTAGTTGGGAATCCAAGAGAATTCTGTAATATTTGTACGTTTTGTTTCAACAACACTGTTGTACCAAATGTCTTGTAAGCCCTTTTGTCACGGTTTAATGATAGCTTATGAAAGCCACCGAATCTAAGATGGTTGTTGATCCTTTTCAATCTCTGCCTAATTTTTCCAATAAATATTACAGCTGTGTTGTCATTAACAAATATAATGATATGACAATAGCCACAGTATTGTACCTTGGTGACCGCCCGCTCTCACTTTGACACGCTGTGTACTATGTTGAAACTGAATGAAGTAATTGTTTGATCTGTTTAATAGTATTTTATGATTAGCAGTATAAAACGTGTTCGTTAAGTACAAAATGTAACTTCCCAATCATTTTTTCACAGGGTCATATCCGTTTCCTACTCTAACTAATTTAAGCATGTGAACAAATCTTATATTTATCTGTCTAAAAATTAATATAATAATAAACACAAAAAACAATAAATTTAGTATACCACACTCAAAAGCACTACTCGAAACGAATAATGTTCTATCAACATGTGATTATGCCAAATGAAGCTTATCCTTTGCACGAAGACTTGATGTAGCCTTACCCAAGAAAGCAACAAATTACCAACATCCAAATACAGTAGACAATTTGTCTGCTTGCATCTTACACACAATTTTGAGAGATGCAGTAATACTTTCGTCAGAACTAAAAAATGTTGACAAATGACTGACAATATCTATTGAAATTGAAAAATCAGAAATATAATTAGGCAGTACAATATTATTAATTTTAGTATATACTGATACTAAATTGTATAACAAATCGTTCATTATTTTAAGTAGTTCAATATAAGCAAATATAAACTTAAACTTGATTTTTCAATAGTATTCTGTTTAGTGGTATCTTACTTACTTATATGTTATACACGGTTTCATCACTTTTTACAAAATGAATTAACGATACATTGTTTTCGTGAATCCAGACCGTTGAAGCCATGGAACAAAATAAAAATAGAACCCTTTATGAAAGAGCTCTCAGAGCAGCAGCACAGCTTTGGACAATGCATTGAGGATAAAAACCTTTCTGCATCACTCTCAATATTTTACAGCTACTCCTCTTCAGATCAAACTATGAACACTGGAGGTCATCCGAGAAGCCCTTACTTATGTAGCACTAGACTAATTTGCAACAAAGAATATAAAACAGAAAATAGGCTACGGAAAAATCAGTTAATGGTCCTATTACAAGAAACGGCAGACAACAGTATTTGAAAGCAGTAAAATCAGGTGGGACTGTTATCGGGACACATGCTTAGTCCCTTTGTTATTAAAGACTGAAATGAAACCAACATGGACTTCATTCTAGAGATTCTCTCTGAATTCGACAGGAAACGACACGCGGACTTGGCATCATTTACTTGGCAACTGTGAGACACTACGAAACTGGTGGACATTGGTGTACTCGTGTGCTCACGCATGGCATAGAACCCCCTCATTCTGACAATGGCCGTAATTTATATTACAATTATTATTAACCGTAATTATTGTCCAAATTACATTTGTATTTGTTGGAGTTGATTAGTCTAAATAACCTGTTGAGTGTTGAGTTAGAACAGAAAGGAGCCAAAGCACCGTTTCAGCCATTCTAGGCAATGCCACTCCACCTAGCTCGGCCACGATGCTAGCTCAAGGTCACACGATTGAGCCTACTATACTCGTATAACCTAAAAAATTACACTGGATGCATGTTTTTAAGACATTTTACATTTTGTGATATAATTACTAAGGTAAGACGTCCTAGACTTGTCATTGACAAAAACGTAAACAAAGAGAAATTGGGTGAACATATCTCAAACAAAACCAGGGCAGTTGACAAATATTTGTAACACAGCAAGCCGCCCAGTAAACAACATGTTAGAAGACCAACAAACATATGTTAAGAAAACTTAAAATAAGCAATACCAAACTCGTTAACAAATATACGTTAGTTATACAAAGAATAGTTAAAATAAGGAAAAAATACATAGTATAAAAGCCCTTATAAATGTATTTCCCATAAATAACAGCAGATTACCTCATTTATTTAATACATACTTTGGATAAGAGTGTGGTTGTATGCGAAAGTGAAAATATCGCTTAAAAACCTCTACCCTTAATAAACATTTTACTGTTTACTCAGAAAGTTCGAGGTAATATTCAAAAATTTCCATTATCATTAATCGCAGTCTGTCGTGACGGAACGACACAGTGCTCCATTTTCGTCAATTTAATTGAGGCACAATATTTTATTCTTGATCATGATTGAGCAACTTAGAATCCGCCCACTTCCTTATCGCTGATACTTACCCATTTTATATAAACCACTCATTTTCCAAACAGCCGTGAACTTTTTCCACCCGGAAATTTCTTTTGTTACTGTAATTTTCCTTCAATAGCACGAAGAGTCATTACCGAAGTTTCTCACATTCCTTTCGAATTTATTCTCACGTGAAAATTAAATTTTTTCAGTAAACAAGCACACAAAAAATAAAAGAAAACAACTAAGAATTCGAAATGCCTCTCGTTAAGGAGAAATTTGTCTTGATCAGGTCGTTCTCGATTGTTTTCGTGAAAAATGATCTTTCTGCTGGAATGTTTACATTCGTGATAGTCCAATATTCGTGAAAATATTGGATTGTTTACTAAGTGAACAAATAATATATTGGCAGATTTATTGAGATCTTGAAAAATGGTTGACAGATTGAATAATGATGGAGATCACGCATTTCAGACGCCTATTTAAAGGTAATTATTTGAATGTTTCCATGACAGTAATTACACATCTGTTGTTTGAAAAATTGAGCTAACAAGATATGTTCTTGTAAAATTTGTTACCATGAAACACACGACAACCGTATCAGTTTATCATATGAGGACACATTTTGAATCTCGTATCAGAACTACGAAAAGCAATATGCGCCTTTGCGAACATTTAACCTTTGTAGGGATGTTGAAGCCATATGCCTACTTTTTGACTTCTACGAGGTTAGACATAGTCCTATGTCATACAACTATGTCTAATCTCATAGTCGTCAAAATAAACAATCTGATTACAACATACTCAAAATATTATCCCGAGCTGACGATCAAAGATTTGCTTTAGTAGATTTCAAATTCAATTAATTTCATTTCCAATATACAACAACAAACCTATAATTTAATAATTAAAAACTGTATGTTTAAAATCCAAAGGTTACAAACCCTGAGTCTGACTTGGTTTACTAATGGAATTATGATCTGCATAAAACAAACAAAATAAATAATTTGGTCAAGTGCGAGTTCGACTCGCATTGTAAGGGTTCCGTATCACCTTCAAGATTCGCTGTATTTAGTTTTCTAATTTGGACCCCAAAAAATAACATTAGAGTTTTATTTTACTAATAACCTTTCAGGGAAGCCGTTTATAATCTATTGTCTGAATTTTGAGGCTCTATAGATTGGAAGATAAAGGGCACAATAGGTCAAGTTTTAAATTATAAATTATTAAATCTGTTATTCAAATTATTTAAAAATACAAATAAAATATATTTTTCAAAATTTATATATATATATATAGTATAGTTTCTAAAATGGGAATTAAGTCGAGGTTTAATATCTTTGCTAAACAAATGATTTAAAAATATGATATATTTGTAATTCACATAATGAGTCTTTTATTTGATATATTACATGATTCGTTTGAAAATTGAATTTTTATTTTCCATTTAATTGTATAATTTGTCCCTAAAATTACCATGGAGGTTTTCTAATAATTTTTCTTATAAATTTCAAGTGAGCCCCAGTACCCCTAATTATTTTCAAAATTTTAGGTAGTATGGTTTCGGAAATAAAGCGAGAAATGAGAATTTTTTATATCTTTATGTTAATATCTTGTAAACAATTAATTTTAAAAATATATATTTGTATTTCTCATTACGAGCCCCTTCATTTGATATATTGCATGACACATTAAAAAAATATTTTTTATTTTCCGTTTATTTCTATAAATTGCCCCCCATTATTAATATTAAAGATTTCTTCGTATTTTTCCTGTAAATAAAAAAAATTAGGTCTTATAGTTTGGGGAATAAAGGGGGGAATGGGTATTTTTTTTAATATTTTTTTAAATATATTTTAAAATATTTATTTAAAAAAAAATATATTTGTATTAGTCATAATAAGCCCTGTGATTTGATATATTACATGATACGTTAGAAACAAGTTTAATTTTTTATTTTCCATTTAATTCTTTAATTTGCCCCCCAAAATGAATATTAGGGGTTTCTCCTTATTTTTCCAGTAAAGTTCAGGTGAGGCGCTATACCTATTTTTTTTTCAAAATTTTACAGCTTGTGGTTTCGGAGATAAGGGGGGGAATGGGTAAAATTTTTTATATTTTTGTTAATAACTTTCAATTAATTTATTTTAAAAATATGAAAAAAATATATTTGTTTTCGTCATAATGAGCCCTTTTATTTGATATATAACATGATGGGTTAGAAATAATTTTAATTTTATATTTTCCATTTAATTCTATAATTTGCCCCCCAAAATAATTATTAGGGGTTTCTCCTTAATTTTCCAGTAAAGTTCAGGTAAGGAGCTATAACTCAATTTTTTTTCAAAATTTTCCAGCTTATGGTTTCGGAGATAAGGGGGGGGAATTTGTAATTTTTTTTATATTTTTGTTAATATCTTTTAATTTATTTATTTTAAAAATATGAAAAAATATGTTTATTTTCGTCGTAATGAGCCCTTTCATCTGATATATAACATGATGGGTTAGAAACAATTTTAATTTTATATTTGCCTTTTAATTCTGTAATTTGCCCCCCAAAATGAAAACTAGATGTTTCTCCTTATTTTTTCAGTAAACTTCAGGTCAGAACCTATTAAAATTTTTTTTTTCAAAACTTTACGTTTTATAGTTTCGGAGATAAGGGGGGGGGAATGGGTAAATTTTGGTATATTTTCTTTAATATCTTTTTAATTATTTTTTTTTAAATATGAAAAAAATATATTTGTGTTCATCAGAATGAGACCTTTCATTTGATATATTACATGATGAGTTTGAATTTTTTTTTTATTTTTAAATTTTTATTTAATTCTATAATTTGCCCCCCAAAATTAATATTAATGGTTTCTCCTTATTTTTCCTGTAAAGTTCGGGCAACGTTCTATATTTTCTATTTTTTTCAAAATTTTAGGTTCAGTAGTTTCGAAGATCAGGGGGGGGGACGGTCGATTTTTTAGTTTTTCCCCCCAGAAGTACCCCTTAAATCAAAATTTCTTCTTTTGCTATATGTGCTCCTGATCAAGTCACCAAACTATACTTTCATACCAATTCAACCTCTTCCGTCCAGTAGTTTAGCAGAAAATTGCTGTGATGTGACAGAGGCAGAAATCCTGAGTGATATTATAAGGGTATCCGTATACTGTATATACGGAACCCTAAAAATATATTTAAATTGACATCGAGGTCAGATTCAGACCATGAGATCTTCCGATTTTATATATAGTATTTGTTCTCCAATTACGGTCTTATTTCCACAAAAAGTACGTAAATTCATTGCAAAGCCTATATTTTGACTTAAAATTTAGTACAAATTTTATCTCCCTATACTGATAGAAACGGTGTAAGATTTAGCGCAAAAACTACTACAATGTTGGGTAACACATAATTACACTATTGGTTGCACCGCATGCACCAAATATTAGAGCTTAGTTTTATTCAAAATCTGGAATATGCCAATGTAAATTGATTCAATTTAAAAAATAATCATCTGATGTAGCAAACTAAATTTTACAGGGTGTTCCATATATAGAATGTGTATGTGAAATAGAGACCGGAATAGAATTACATGGGTTTATTTTTTTTTTAGTTTTATTAGGTGGACCTTAAGCAGCTGCATATGTACAATGTGGTTGAAATAAGAGGGGAGTGGAATTAGTTTTACGGGGACCGTAAGCAGTTGCATTGCTGAAATTTAAGTTATAGTTTGATGTTTCAAAAATGTTATATTGGGGGACAAATAAACAGCAGCATATTCCGGATGGTTGCACTATAGTATGAAGTAGAGATACAGTTATACAAGGTGGTTAAATAAAATGTTGAACAAAACTGTTATATAGGGTGGCCCAAAACCACTTACAGTTTGTGTGAAATATATTCGGGATTGGTGGATTTATGGTTATGTAAGGTGGTTCACAGAAGTTGTTAGGTATATGGGAGAGCCCATATGTTTCATATTTCTCTTTGCACAGAATTGTACAATCCATACGTGGGTGAAACCGCTGGTAACGGCTAGTGTTCACATAAAATTTAACGCATGCTAATGACTAATATCCAAATTCTTTACTCCCATTAAATCTGGGCTTGGATTTCTAAAGATGGTGCGATAGCTACACGAATATAACGCTAGCCAGTAATACAGTTGAGAATTTTATATGATATTGGAAAAATGTGTATTTAGGTGTAAATAATAAATGTAATAATTGTAGACGCTTTAAGAACTGAAAGACGCACATGAAGTTAAGGAGTTAGTGAATAATTTATATAGTTGTAAGAAACCGAAAGTTCACTAATTGGTTATTTCATCGTAATTGTGTAACAGTTGGAAACAATATCAATCTATTATGGATAAACACTAGTAACTGGTCATTGGGAACTAGGGATCAATACTACCTCCAGGCCTTGATAGGGCTTTGAGAAGAAGAACAAATTTCTGCTCCTGTTTGTTTGTAGACCGAAATGTATTTTAAAAAATCTCTAACTCAGATTTCAGAGAATGAGAATCGCTATATTATGCAGGGTGTTTTGTAGAAGGTTCGTCAAATTTAGAAGGCAGAAAGTAGGGTCATGTGCTATATTATGTAGCCCATATAACAACGAGATATTTTACGGTTTTTGTTTTTTTTAATTTAATTTTTTTTTTAATTATCATATTTTTACATTTGAACTGTTGTAACTATTTTATTTTTCACTACATCTTCATTAAATAAACTTACATCTAATCTATGATGTTTGTTTGCTCATCTGCGTTTAATATTTAACACAAATAATTAGTTGAAAAAATTATATGAGTCCACCAATGGCGAGGTTCCATAAAAAAATTGATTCAATTAAACACTTTATCATATTAAAAAAAATTAGAAACACATCGAGAACTAATACTTACGAAAACTTCCCTACTTCAACCCCTTTCCAACGATATATCACAATTCTTGGAAAGTAATCAGTATCATAATAAAATTTGAGATTGTAACTTACAAGGTTAGTACAACAAAAAATAAAACATACATCAGGTTGCAATAATTTGTTATAAATTTTGTTCAAACCGGCTTCTACCGCTACTGATGCAATCTGACTCCTACAGTGGTAGTCACCGGAATTAAAAATATTTGGAACATGGGACACATTGAAAAGAAATTGGATTAGTTCCGGATTATCCCGAAGTGGTCCCATATGTTTTTCAATAACCTAGCTTGTACCGTTTTTTAGAAATTGTGGAAAAACTTTCTTACCAACTTTCCTATTCAGTAAACTTTGGTGGTGTCGCTCATATTAAAAATATAGAAAGATTTTCTGTTCGAAACATGGGGTATAATGGATAAAAAATGAATTGGGTCAGTTCCGGGGGATCTTGAAGTGGTCCCATAATGTTGTTCAATAACATAGCTTGTACCTTTTTTTTAAAATCGGGAAAAACTTTTTTAACGACATTTTTATACAGTAAGCTTTGATGGAGTGGCTGGTATTAACAGTTCGGAACTTGGGGTAAATTGTAAATAATATGAATTAACCAAATAACTGTCAGTTAATATGTATATAGAGTGTGTATTCATAAATCAAACGATTTCTTTTTATTAATAATATTAAGAGAAAAATTTATTCTTCACAAACAGATTTACATGGTCTACGACGTAAACAGTAATCATTCCATGTCATCATTTTTTAACTGTAGACAAGGTTTGTCATCAAACAGGATTTTAAATTAAAGAATCTTCATTTCCGTTAAGATGTAAAATTGTTATCAAATAGAAATAATTATAATAAAAAACTGCATCTACCTATGCCATTGCACTAAAAATAGTATATTAAGTAGTTATGTAACTTTTCCAATTATATACTAGGTTTCAAAAAATATAGCAAATTTGTTTGAAAGTGTGCTTTATTTTTTTATAATATCTTAAATTGTAATCAAGCAAAGTTTATTAGAATTGAAAACTGCATCCAATTGTGCTGTATCATTAAAAATTGTAATAAATTGAAAGTTGATTGAATTGATTGGAAATAAATCCAAATAAATGTCAGTTAATCAACTTCAAGGTGATTTCTAAATACAGTGTGTCTTTATAAGTTGAATTCAAACGCAAAACTTTCTTATGAATATTATTTAGAGAAAAAATTATTCTTCACTAAAAATTTAATACAGACTATAAATTTTGTTTAAGTTACGTAACTTTGTTTTTAATAACAACTCAAATTGTTATCAGACAAAGTTAATTATAATTAAAAACTACGTCCTATTATGTTATATCAATTACAATTGTATAAAGATTTATTATTACCGCGAGGGGGTTGGAGACTATTAAATGAATTTAAGTATAATTAACAGACGTAAAGTATAATGATACTCGGATCGTCTACAATATAGTGGATCCACCTAAGTTAAAATCATATACAAAATTTTCTTAATACATATACATATCTACAAAACAAGTTATTCTGTTCAACAGTAAACGAGGTTGGTCAAGCTAATACATGAAAATAAAATACCCAATGTTAAGCAATATTGAGAAAGTTAAATAGATTTGAAAACTACATCCAATTAAGCATCACTAAAAATAAATGCATTTTAAAAAACAAAAACCGACTAAAAAAGAAAATTAACTAAAAAGCATGAAATTTTTTGCTACAATAAAATACTTTTTCTGAAGTCGGTGCCAATTTCAACAGCGAAGTTGCGAAGTACAACTTATCAATGTGCTTCCCCAAAATATTTTCACTTTCGCTTGGCACCGACTTCATATAAAGTATTTAATTGTAGCAAAAAATTATTTCATGCTTTTTCGTTAATTTTCTTTTAAAGTTGGTTTTTGTTAAAAATATATTTATTTAGTCAACAAGAGCAGACGAACAGATATTACATTTAGTGGAAGGTTGGCCCACACCAAGTTAAAAGTTCATGCACTTGTTAAAAAAGACTCATTGCACAAATGTTTTTCTAGTAGAAGTTGGGGAAATACTTTTCTGAACTTAAACGGCAAAGTTTAGAGACTTCAATAGAAAGTCCTGTCAATGCAGCTTAAACAGTTTAAACAGTTGTGGGACCGACCAATAACACAAGTTTGGATTGTAAAGCAATTATACAATTCTATCAAAAATCGAAATGTAATCCTCCTGTTCACATTCACAAGCAAGTAGTGCCATAAATAAAGAACAAACAAAAAAAAATGCTGCTTCCAATCTTGGAATGCTCAGTATTTACCATATGTTCACTTACACCGTCATCAGTTCCAGAATTTAACTGGTTTAGAAAATTGGTCTAACAACGACATTGCACAGGGAATCAACTAGTAATTTTGTCCCCACATTGCGTATTCTTCATTCAGCTTTCTTCACATATAAAAAGCGCCTTTTCTATCTTCACGAATATAACGCTTCATTTGGACAATAGCTGATGGCTATTGGTGACAGGCAATATATTTATAAGCCTTCCTTTATACTAAAATTTTGTGCAAGTGAACTCCTAATATAATGGCAGTATTTATTACTTGTTCACAAATCCTTATCCGCCTTTAAATACATCTTAGAAGAAATACATTATATTAAATGTCTATAAGTTCTAATCACATAAGAGGTATTTTTTAACTGTGAGTTAGCTTATTTTCATTTGAGCTGGAGAGATCTATTGCTAGAAGAGCAAAAGAATGGTACCCTCAGTATCAAGTGATCGGCAAATGACATATTGTCACTGTCAAAAATTTTTTGACAAACAACAAAAACCATATCAGTGAAATTTTTGTCTTAAAATACCTCAAAAGACTCAGAAAACGATTGACAACGACTCCAGAGTCGGAGTTGAAACGTCTCCAAACAGATAAGTAAAACACTATACCATACCATACACTATTTATATACAGGAATACTGGTTGATCATTTTAAGACATCTAATTCTCTCAGAATAACTGTGAGGAAGAATTTCTGTACGGACAGCCAGTAATCCGCGCAATTTTACGAAATTGCCTTACTACATTTTGTTCTCCAAATACGATTTTAAATACTTATCTGTTGCAGGAAAAATTTTGAGGAGAGAAAACCCCAATGAACAGACAAAATAATACAAGACCTCCTCAACAATCGTTTCGAAATTATTCCCGTAAAACAATATCCAGTCACATCAAGCTAAAATATAAATATCACTAACTTCTCTCTTTCGTTAACCACCTTTCACCCGTCATTTGTTTATGCATTAGTGAGCAAGTATTTCATCTTTCCATCATTTTTACATGCTCTTAGCTTCACTAAAATAATCAGAGAGTATTAACATCCTCTTACAATCATAGTTTTATATTACTTTTCATAGTGTTTGCTATTTCATCATTTGCTCGACACTCGGTTGCTCGTTATCCTTCTGTTGGTTTGCTTTACTTATTATCGGATTTATAATTTCTATATGATTTATTATTCTGTGAAACAAAATATATTTGTCTACTGTCTATTATGTTCAGTAGCACTTGCTGGGTCTTCATGATTATCCCAACAATTAATCCAGTAACTTCACGTCAATAACCTAATCCTTTAAAAGAGTTTTAGTTCACTTCCAAAAAAGTGTTCGTTGTGCAATATAATCGTTGGCGAAACCAACCAAAACCCCATTCCAATAGCTTATTTAACTGTTTCTACATATTTTGCCATAACCTATTTAATATTTTACTTCTGAGTGCCGGAAAATCAGTCTGTACTTTTTAAATTTTACCAACTTCATAAAAAATGAGGTATTATGTCCGCAGTTTTTATATATATTAATCGATTTTGGGAAAACTGTACAACCAGTTTGAACGATTTAAACGATTTAGCCAAATTGGTCCCATATATTTTTTATGAAGTTTTTTTTAGTTTTAAAAAATCAGGATATTATATATAAATTTCGCAAACAATGATATTGTTATACCATTTTATTTTATGCTGCCAAAATAGGAACCGTTAGAGAAATTAATCCACTTAAATGCAAACCATGTTTGGGAGAATTTCAGTACCATTCCGGAATAAGATATTACGTTACCGGACCAGAAGTAGACGGAAAAACATCGAGAACAACTATGAGGGTCTTAAGGCGGTTGACGGATAGGAGAAAGTTTAGTAGTGGAACAGCCGATGTACGTTTGACTTCTTGGTATAATATTTACCGGAATTGTAGTCTAGTAATGATTGGGAATTTTTTTGGGTGAAAATACACAAGATTTAGTTTTTCTGCTAAAATTTGTATATTAAGCTCACAGATATTTGTATTAATATAAAAATTATGTTACTTATTAATTTTAGAGTGTGAGATCGTTGATTAGTTTAACGAAAATATAAACGTAAAAGTTAACTTCATAAAGGGTCTATAGAATATCGAACTGATGTCCATAGACAAGTTATATAAAAGTAAAAAACCTTCAAATTGCGCCCTAATTGGACCTTTTTTCACCAAGAAAATCGGAAAAATATGATTTGTGATGTAATGTTAAGTCAGATAAGTAGTTATTGTAGAACTATAATAAATTATTTTAATAAGATTCTACCAAAATGCACAGGATTAACCAAGCTGATAGTTCAGGATAAAGCAAATATATATTAAAAATAGTCAATACTGCATTAATCACGAATCAACACCTCTGAGGCGAAAGTAGGGGTAGTTTAATACAATAATTTACTAGCCTACAAAAAATTTTAACGGAATTGCATCCAAAATCGAAGATATACGAAGTGATGTATATTTGATGAACTATAATGAAGGTTCATCTTTGGTATATCCTGATCAAACAATCGTTGTTAATATTTCAGTAATTTTGAAAATAATTTTAATAAATACAAACTTGCTATCACTAATTCTATAAATTTACATATATTAAACATTTTTGTATAATTGGCTTTTATTTCCACGTAGTATTAACAATGTATGTATATTTCCACTGACAGATAAACCTTTACATTTTACATTAAAAAAATATATTATTTTCAGCCTTTCTATCTCATAAATTATGTTTATTGACTTATTTTCTATCTCTTTTCTACTTCCCAATTAATCCATAGTTATTTATAGTTCTACTGACAAAAATATTTTATATTTTTAACTAAAATCTTGTGTTTGCAAAATATGATTTCCTTCTTTAAGTAATAATCCCTAAATCTTGACATATTTTCTTGCTGTTCCTTTCCTGCCTTTGTCCTATCTACACAATTTTTATCCTGCTTACTCTCTATTAAGTTAATTATTTATAACTAATTCCTTTTCATTTTTAGTGATTGATTTTTATCAAAACTTTTGACTACTTGTTTGGACGAAATATTTAACGATGAATAAAAATTATACAGGAATCAGTTTTATATGTAATATAACATTTCAATAGTATTCTAATCACTAACAAGGTATGTTTCTTTTTATTATATTTTAATTTAAACATTACTTATTCTCACATAAAATCAAATTTCTATCTTTAAATTGCTTAATTGTGTTGTCTTCATATAGACAACCAACATTGACATATCTTTACATAATATCTTTCTTTCTATAACATTTATTAATTAATTAACTAACTACCTAACTAACTAACTACCTAACTCCACTTCTGCATATGTATTGAGAAAATAACTTCCCACCTTCTTTATTTACAACTCTATACATTTTAATTTTAAGTTTTAACTTTATATTATCCTTCTCTTTGATATCCAATATGTCACATGAGTCCTTTCTGATTATTTTTGTTTGAATCAACTTACACACAATGCAAATTCATTCATATTTTATTAAATCTGTTTAAACCCCTTATCAACATAATTTCTTATTATCTTAAAATATATATACAGAGTGGTGCATTTGAATCTATACACCAGAATCGCGTGGTTCCTAATTTTGACCTTAAATTTCATTTTCAAAGTCATATGAACGAGAAGAGTGTTTTGTAATGGTAACATCTATATCTGACACCGGACTGGGGAATAATTGGAAATTTTACGTCTTATTAATATATTTTTTTGTGACATTCAGGAGGTTATTTTAAGTTCAAAAGTTGTAAAAATATCTCAAAGAGCTTGAGTTTTGTCCTCGATGGTGGCTTTCTTCCACTGAAGGTAACATTCCGCTAAATCGTCAGTGGCGTCCTGCAGCCGCCTCAAGGCTAGCTCGAATCCAAAAGGTTGGTATTTTATGGCGGTGTCGTCTGCGGACTGGGCAATGATAGCGTCGGGTGGTCGTCTGACTGCAGTGTAGATTGAAAATAGGATCGGGGACAGGACTGCTCCTTGGAGGACCCCTACCTCATGTATCTTGAGTGCTCTTGGTCTACTCGTACTCTTACTTTTCAATGTCTGACAAAGGAGCCCACTAACTGGATAACGTTAGTGGGAAATCCTAATTGGCCATCTTGACCAATATAGTCCGTTATGCCATACTCGGTCGAAGGCTTTTGCTACATACATTAAGATGAAGGCTGTTCTTCGACTCCGGTTAAGTCCGTCTGAGGCGTACCCTACCAGCCGTAGAATTTGGTGTTCGGTGGCGTGTCGATATCTGAAGCCAAATTGCTGCTCTAGAATCTCGAAAATTCTTTCTGCTACTTTACTCATGGTTGATAGTAGACTAATAGGGCGAAATATACCGTCCTTATTGGCAGCATGATAATGTTGGCATACTTTCATCTCTTCGGGTACTAACTATGTGCTAGCGTTGCATTGATGATGTTTGCCAATGAAAAGTTGTGGACGGTCGTCCGAGGGATTGACGTGACAGCGGGTTTTTGTTTTGTAATAAGTCGTCGTGTTAGTTTATGTTTTCAGCTTTTTCGCTCGAAATGCGATCAAAATTGTCGTAACATGGCGAAACTAGCTTTGTTGAGAATACTGGAAACTGAATATGAAGAGGTGTAATGTTTTAGTTTGAAAGTGTTTGGAATGATATTGATGAGTTGAAAGAAATCCTCTCCGTAGAGGTGAATGACTTGTTCTGAGAGGCTTCCGTGCTCATTATTATGAACTAGGATAGGTTTCGGTTGAGAACAGCATCTAAATTTATTAAATACTCGACATTTCTACTCCTGCTTTGGAGCTCATATCCGTATTTATTATTGCAGAATATAATTATTAAACAAAATACATCAGTGATTAAACTCAACTGTACATGATACTTAAACATACAGGGTGATACCTGTACGTAAAACTGGTTACAGTTTTCAAAAATTTTCAAAAATCTACTAAATCTATAGAGAAATATTTAAAAAATAGACAAAAGATGCAGGATCAAAATTTATTCTTAACTACAAATTTATAGAAATCAGTTCTCTGTCGTCAGTCTTCTGTTCCTCTTGATATGATGTGTATTGTTTTACTTGCAGCAGTTAACTTTTTTTTCAGGACACACAGAATGTTCCCTCCAGTACAAAAAAGGCGGACAGCACAGTTTCTACAATTGCTAGAACTATGATCATAATCGCAACAAATCTTACATTAATTTATATTACAATCGTCACTATTATTGTATCGATAACATCCTATGTTTATATTTATGATTAACAGGTACTTAAAGTTTATCAAAGTGAGTCGTGTCCTGAATGTCACTTCTTAAGTGTGCATCACATATGTACATAAAATAAAGCATAAAAGCAGGTAATTCTTAGTCTATTTTTTTAAATTTTTCTCGACATTAATCTAATTTGGCATGCTAGTTTTTCATTTAAGAATAGATTACTGTATCAAAATCAAACTCATTATTTAGCCCGAGCTCAAACTCTTTATTTTTCTTTAATAAAATTTAAGTACCATAATTATCTTCTAAATTAAAAGCCAAAGTCAGTTCTTTAGTTGCATCTCTTATAAGTAGTTGTAGTGTTTCAGGTTATGTCAACATGAAGGTTTCAAATGTCACGAAGAAAAAATTAATTGTGCCAATTCATTATTTTTGATATTTATTTTCAGTATCAACTCTTTAATTTTGCCAGTTAAATTTGATGATTTAAATATTGCCCATAAAAACAAAATGTCACCTTCACCTTGTATCTATTCTAAAACTAAATAGAACGCTTTCTAAATTTATCGTAATCCATTTCATCTAGATGTAATGTGCGAGAAATAAATCTTTGACAAAAGCCCGAAGTTACATCGTGAAACCAGTTACTGTAAATCTTGTAGGTTATTCGCCATACAATAACATCAAGGTTCATTTAGGCCACCGACATTAAATTTCCTCAAGTTTAGACACACACTACAGCCACATGCTCAACTATGTGCGTTAATTTAATGCAAATGAGTTACTAAACTCTTCACCAACTATTTAGCCAATTAAGATTTTCATAAGACGCATTCTGACGTTATATGGAAAGTCCTTCTTTACTTTCCTGTATTACAGTGGTGGGAAATTCAAAATCGATTATGATTTAGGCTGAATGATAATAACAACACTATACTGGAGTAAATAATTACTATTAACAGTAAAGATATATTTCTACAAATAAGTAGTTAAACATAAATTAAAATGTGCCTTAAAGTCGCCAAATGAATAATTAAAAATCGTCATGGCAGTAGTTCAGAAATGCAGGACAGCTATTGAGATAAATGGATCGATAAGTGATTATTTAACAAACTAAATTCTAAAATCTTTACAGTATGCATGTTTTCACATCCAAAATAGTATTTTCTCTATGAATGCAAATCTGTTTAGTCGATTTAGAAATTGGAATTCTTTATTAAATACTAGAATGAAGTATTATTTTCTACATATTCTCTTGCTTTACTAGGTCCTATTATACTCCTCTTTAACAGCGTCTTATGCCACATTTTGTTGCCCACTTTAAATAGTATTGCTAACTTTTTGGCGTATGCATGTTTTCTTACCGCACTATGAATACTAGTAAATACACACACTTGCAAACAAATAAATGGCAATGGTATCAATGCAATATTCTGTCATTTTCTAAAGAAGTTGCAGTGTCCGAATTACTTTTTACCCCGTTCTCTGTTTTTCTTGTTACCTATGGTTGTGGTTACTGGCAAATTTTTAATTGTAAATATGGATCTCGAAATTCTCGGATAAGGAAACCCTCACAATTATTGGGACAAGCATCCTCTTGAGAAAACATGGATTTGTTACTACAGAATAAACCAGCCACCCATCAGGTAGCAGCCTGCGCCCGTATTGGTTAAGATTAACACCCTCATCTCCATAGCTGCATCTTGTTAATTCTCGAGGCTTGTAACATTATAAATTAAAACCTCCGAATATAAACTCGTTCCTGGTGGTAAGCGTCAACGATAGCATGACCATGTTCTTCCACTAATAGGTGGTTGAAAAACTTGCTTCGTTACTGAATAAAATATGCACAAGAAGTTCTGGGTATGCCTAGTCTTATCTAGCTTCAGAAATGAAAATGCGAATCGGTCAGGAAATTCACGAGGTAACAGTGCCTGGACTCGTTGTACACGATATGCATATAACAGCTGTTCCTTTAAGATGGCAAATACTGTCATATGATCAACATGTAGCTGTAAGGCAATTTTCCTAGTGCTGGTGTCGGGTTGCTCGTGAATTAAATTAGGCATAACTTGTTCTATTTCTAGTGGTCTAATATCCCGGTGGCGACCACAATAATTTTTTCTAGGTTTGAAGCAACCTGCTTCTCTAAGTCAGGATACATTGCAGCTTATCTTCACACTTCAAAGGAATTACCATTAGAGAGACCTTCTACGAAATGCATGTCAGCCATTTCTGCGTTTGAATAAACCGCCATATAGGTGAAAATTCGCGAGCAGTCAAGTACAACTATCAATGTGTGTCAGTAAAATTCAAAAGACGAAATTAACAAGAGTTAAGTTGGAGTTATCAATATGACAGCCGACTACTAGAAAAATAAATAACAGAACAATTGTTTGTTTCTACGGTACACATGAAATTGATAATTTTTTATACAAAAACAGAACAGAAAAGAAAGAATAAGATTGCAAACGCATAAGAAATTCATTTAAGATTTTTGTCCATTACCTGGAGTGTACTGAAAAGTTGGCGGGGCAGAATCAAAACGTGACCCCAGAAAAATTTCCACCCTGTAGATTTTTATGACCGTTTCTATGATCTTCTAGGGCCACTTCTGACCTATAAATAACAAAGACTATTCTCTGAAGGTCAGAGATTAACGAAAAGTAAAGAAAAAGTTACAGTAAGATGTAAGATCCAGAATGTAATAAGAGGGGGATGTGCAAGACACATAGTTTGTAACGAACATATTCAGAACATGTCAAATGAAGGAATAATCAAGGTCAGGGACAAAAAAAACACTTAGCAAAGATCACAACCTAAATGATGAAAGGCCTTCTAAACATCAGAGTGCTGAACTGGGAGTACCAAGCTGAATGCATTAACAAAGGAGAAAAGAGAGGAAGAATAATATATGAACTTTATAAAAAAATAAATGGAGGTTAAGCTTATTTCTCAGCTTGCAAACAGTTATACTTATAGTCTGATTATCAGGTTTATTGATGACACCAAAAGGCTAACAATTTAGTGCAAAATATTGTGAAATATCTTTTATATTAAATCTATTGTTATCTCAATTTTAACAATGCTATTCCAAATCACTTTCTCTATATTACTTTCAGTAACATCTGAAATGTGTTTCTTGAAAGGAAATTTCCAGATATACTACCTCCCGTTTCATCATTTCGCTATTGCGAAACATTGTTTTGTTCTCGGTTGAATTGTATTTCCAGTTGGAACAATGGAATTCAACTCGAGCGCAACTGTGAAGGACTCTTGTGATGTCCAGAACAGTATCAAAATACCAGTTACTGTACAATTCAGTCGGCAAGATAGCGCAAGACAATGTTCGGAAATATCAAGTAGTTCCGGCTCATTACCTGCGATTTTATATAGAAATGTTGAAGTAAGCCTTTTTGAACTGAACAGTATAACATTTCCTCAATTGACTGATAATATGATTTCGGCAGCCTGAGACACGATCCGAAAAACGTTCAGCAATATCGTAGAAGTTTATTGGCTAGCATTAATAAAAGTAAATGTTTAAATGAAATGTTCTGGTTACTTGGGCTTTAACTTTAATTCATAATCTCATTCTTACGCTTTTAAAAAACTGTCTGTTTATTATTGTATCTAAAATATATTAATAAAACTTAACTGGTTCTATATGTTTTGGATATAACTGCTTTTTTCTAAGTTCATAATGTTCTTCCGTTGTACTATTATTCAAATACACCTCTACAAATTTTTGTCGTAAATCCTGTTTTTGTCCGGATGAATCTGGTAAACGACTGAACCGATTTTTGACAGATCTTTCAGAGGTAGGTAGTAGATAAAGAAGGGAGTTATAGGCCGAGGACTCATAGGCCGAGGTGGATTTTTAATTTTTCGTAAAAAGTAAAGATTTTCGATATTACATACCTTTGTGACGAGTGACAAGTTATATCATCAGACACCTTATAGATTCGACTAGACATTTGTAAATAATGGGAAACATTGCTGACCAATCCACGATAGAAATTAACTTTTAGTGCAGGATTCTCTTGAACTGGATATGGTGGATCAATTCTTTTAAATGTGTACTCAATTGATCGTAAGGAAAGAGTAATCCCAAAGTGTGCAGGTAATTAGTGCCGTATGCCTTTCTATACTGTGATCGCGAAAGGGATACTAGAGCCCTAGTCTTCTCGGATACTAAATTACAATGCAAATGGCTCATTTGCTTGTGGTATTATTTTACATTTTTTAACGACGGCTACTTGAACTATGTTCCGTTATGCCGCTCCAGCATTAGACAGCCTTTAATATTCATATTTTACTCTGCATTATTTTCCGTTATGTCAGTATTGTTGTAATAAATTAGTGGTTAGTTATTTTATAACTCTCGAAAGAATATGCGACAAATAAGTAAGTAAGGTTTACGTGATCGTATAATTTAATTCCAAGTGACAGAATCATGATATCAATTAGTCGAGAAGCAAAAATGGTGTCAATTGTTTTAATAAAGGAATGAGAAACAAGATAATAAATGCAGATAAAAATACGCCGTGAGCTCCTTGTGCACAACTGAATAGCAATTTACGGAACATCCTTCAGTAGATAATAGTAGGTTTATAAGAATATATTTTTTGTTCAAAGTTATAGTATATTTTTCTAGTTGTAGTTTCAATAAACTGTATTTGTTATTTACTAAAATCCATCCGTGAGTTCCTCGGAGACTACCAGTAATGCTTGTAGACAGAGGGAAAAAATGAGAAGAAAAAAGAATATTATTACCGGCACCTTGTTGGAAAAACAATTGTACAGAAAGTGGTGGTCTGCGACTTACAAGCCTTTTCCAGCCTACTAAGGACGTAGTCTCATTTTATTACAAGCTTTTATATAGTTTCACCTGTCCCGATGTTTGTCTGTAATCAAATCTTGCAAGTTACCTTTGATCCACTTCCCGGATACCGATTGAGGTGAAATTTTGCATGCCTGTGTAAATCGGGTGACAATGCAAAATTGTTATGACGTGAAGCTGATCTGATTATCGAACCGGAAGGTGGTCATAGGAACTCGAGTTTGGACTCCTTTGATCATCCGTCTTGGCGAGAAGTTTTGGTTCTAGATAACCAGGGTCTGATGATGGCGCTGGAAGATGCCTATTGGAACTCGGTAATTAAACGACACAACCCCATCGAGTTTGGGTTCGTTGATTCGTCTTGACGAGTCCTTTGGTGCTAGGTGTTAACCAGAGTCTGATGATAGAGCTAGAAGATGGCAATAAGAATTCTGTATTTAAACGATATAACTCCATTGAGTTTGGGCTCAGCGTCAAGTTTGATTCATTTTGTTGGGTGAACAATTTTTGATGGCTGGTGAATGGTGGTGGTTTGGTGAACGTTTGTTATGAATGTGGATTTTGTCTTTGATTAGAAGGATTAGCTTGTTGACCCAATGCCAAGGTAGGAACGTGCCGAGGGCTGAATGGTATGAAGGTCTATAAACATGTCATATCGCTAACGTTGCGCCTCAGGACACAGGGCGAACCCAGTTGAACTGAAGCCCTCATCCCCCTACAATGAACCTATGGATGATGAACCTTTTTTGTACTCGTGATAACGACATGAACAAAAAAGAAACTACTATATAAAGAAAGAGATGTTTAGAGAATGTAAAATTGAAGCGTGACAACAGAAGATTGTTAATGAAAGCGATGTCCACTAACGACAACGCTTAGAAAAAATAGATTAGCAGTAGCTAAACATAGAGAAAACCAATCGTTAGACCAATGCACTAATATGCAAGAAATCGGTAGAATACAGACACAAGAGAAAAGAGAAAATAAATAACCTGAACAACGTGCTCTCAGAATAGATAACGTTAGAATATGTACACAAGAGAGAAGAAAAAATGAATTATAAGAAGAACACTTTGCCAGTAACAGCAGAGAAAGGACGGCAGAAAAATACTAATCAGAGGAATAGCAACGTGGTAGCATTGAGTACTTTAATAAATACCTTTTGCGGTAAAGTGTGTAATATGTTATACTACGATTGTCGCAAACTGAACTCACCTTCTTTCTGGAATAACACCATTTCTAAAATTTACAAAATTCAACCACTTATTTGGACAATATGAAGTTCGTGGCGACGCAGTACTTTTTGCCCCTAAGATCTTTTCGAGGTAACTGAAAAACTACCACATATATTGCCTAGATGTGTAGAATTTAAATATAACTCGTGAGTTTTTATGGTCTCGCGATAATGTGTTCAGGCGATAATGGTTGGTGGCTAATAATCTCTTGTTCAAAACATAATGCAGCCGTTGTTGTACATTTTAAGAAGAAAAAAATACACAAATGTTCAAAATAACAGCCCAAGATCAATTATTGATGGACAAAAAGATTGAATAGATTGGAATTAATAATATAATACACGCAGAACTTTTTTTCGTGCTAAAGACATATTGAGGTCTAACGTTGACGTTGCTCACGGACTTGTGATTGGAGCGATAGGTCAGATTGCTGAAATTATATGAACATATTACAGACGTGCTCAACTATATGATAGTGATAAACCATCCGTTCGCGTTCACTTTGGTAAATCACTGCACAGATGACAGAAGAATGCTTATCTTGGGTTTCAACTGTGTATAAAATGCAGGGAACTACTGTACATCATTTTGTTATTTACCTTGGTTGCAAATTGTTTGCTGCAGGTCAAGATTATGTGGCTCTAAGTCTAGTTCGGTCTTGAGCGGATCTTCAAATCGAAGAACTAGACTTCACCAAGTTGACAAATTGATATGTATAGTTATTAAAATATAAAATACATTCAGCTTTAAGTGCTCAGAGCGTACTGAGGGCTACATAAGGGAAAAACACTTCTAGGGGTTCTGAACTACCCGTAGTCAATTTTGCATCAAAGATACTAAGAAGTTAAAAATACAATTAAAGTAAAAAAATTTAAAAACAAACTTTTATTACTTGTTAATTGAAAGAACTAATAAGTTAAAAATAATTTAAACCTGACTGCAACCTTAAACGAGAATTAACCTTCTTAGTCTACTTCAGAATAATCCCTTATCGTACATATCTAATTATATATTTTTATTAAACCCTAAAACTTTACACTTAGTATTAAATCTTTACGTTTTTATCAAAGATCTAATTCTTTATAAATAAAAACGTGTTACATTTTGATGGAACATTTCTTATACAATCACATTGTAAGACGCTTTTATTTATAAAAAATTGGATCTGTGAGAAAAACGCAATAATTTAATCCAAAGGGTAAAGCTTTAGGATTTAATAAAAATATATAATTAGGTATGTATGATATGGGATTATTGTGACTTAGACAAAGAATGTCTAAGTGTTTATTGGGAAATAACACCACACTTTAAAGGAAATCGCTGTATATTCCAAACGGCTAAGAAACTACGGATTAAAAAGGTACAATTCCAAGATGTAAATTTAAATATTTGACAATGTTTATTATTTGATTTTTGACGTAACTAAGAGAATTTTATTTGTAATATACAGGGTAGCACAGAAATTTCTAAAGATCATATAATCATAAAGTTCCTTTCAAATTGGAAGAATTTGAAAGGGAGATCTTCAGAACTTTAAGTGGCGCTCCTAGGTGCGACTTTCTTATAAGATAGTGCATTCGCCAAAAAATGCGACCAAAGAACTTTGTTGATTCAGTGATCCCATTAAAATCATAAAGGAAAACCTAAGAAAAAACCTTATGAACTATCCCGATATTGGGTTGTTCACAAGGACATGACCATTAGCAATATCTTCCTTAATCATCGGCAACCAGGAACGACTGAATTCTACGGAGGTAGTAGCGATACAATCGTTTTCATTTAACAAAATTAAAGCAGACTCTTTTAGTTTTCTTTTGGTGTTGTGTTCTTCTTTGTGTAATATAACTGAATTTTGAAAAGAATGTTAATTATCTTATGGTATTTTTCAAATTAAGTTTGAATTATTTTTTTTTAGTTCTTTTAATTAACAAGTAATAAAAGCTTGTTTTTAAAAAGTTTTTTTACTTTAATTTTATTTTTACTATAAGTCTAAATAAAGTTTTATTTGGGATGAATGGGCATGGATTAACAAATTGAGTTTTTGCATTCTTCGACAGCAAAAAAATAAATTCATAGTCGCTTCGAAGATTTTTTCGATATCAAAGCTCAGGTAAAAGTCTTGTATTAAAACTTTTTTATCAACACAAACGTCGATATTCTCGTTATGTCGCTTTATAAAACTGATTTTATCAGCAAAAACGTCATATGTGGAACAATTGAGAGGGTTTGTGAAATTGTTTAGTATACATTTCAACCATTTGTTTACTTCCATGACAGACAAATGTTACTTGACTAAATTGTTTGTTATAGTTTCCAATTATATATTTTTTGTGTATTACTTCAAATGCGTCTCCAAAAAATCGTGTTTTTCAACATATGACATTATTGCAGCAAATGAGCGAAGTGTAAAAAACATTTATAGTACCATCCTTGAAAGCACATCCATTTATTACTCGCAGGTATGGAAGTTAAACAAACGAAATGGTCCGTTTAAAAGCACTAGAAATGGACTTTTGAAGGGAATGATGTGAAACATTCTCGACTAACTATATCGAATATTTGAGGCTTGTGTTGTGATATCGTGCATACTTTCCCCTGAAGTATTATTATTATAAAATTTTAAACCATTTGTTATCGTAAGATCTGATGTTCGAAATATAAGGGGTACAAATCAATAAAGTCTCGGAGAAAGTATTCAATGTTGTTTCTGTTCTAAAACCGATTTCAGCAATGTACAAGTAGCTCCAGTACAATTTATGCGGGATTCGATTTCTTTGTGTCTTTATTAATTTGCGTTTTCGACTTTTTGCTTAGAGTATAGGTGTTTCAAACCGACAAGTAACTAATTCACAATCGGGTAGTAAAGTGCACAATCCCGTGTTTGTAAATAGTCATCGTTACCGCACGTGTCCTGTTGGAACAAACGTATAATGTGAACCCTGTTATAGATATTGTTGCAAATTTTCTGCGGAACCAACACAACTAATTTGCTCTAGAAAATATGTAGTGGTTATTTATACACAAATTCATAACTAAATTTCAAACAATCTTGTATACTCTTTGATGTAAGAAACACATAATCTAACAAAAACCACGACGATCGGATTTACCAAAGACCCATCCAGATCCTTATGGAAAATGGCTTTTAGTCACATTAGCTGAATAGTATAATGTTGTTTATTATATGTAGATTAAGAGTTGTCCGGGACAGCACGATCAAAGTTATTTCGTTCTTAAAATATGAGAGGTCAAAGTGTTGTTGGCCGACTAACACTTGATAATATGTATACGCTGAATAATAAAACATAAACTAATTGGATCTCAGATAACGTTTAAGACTAATTTTAGGGCCCATCAGACAGGTTCGCTATTGGGGACGGTAGATTATTTTTTTGACTCGGTTCATTTGCCACTGATAAATGACATAAGTAACAAAGTGACCAACCAAATCCTTTTATTAGTAATTTTTGAAAAGAAAACTGCATTTCTGGAAAATATTCACCATGCTAATAATAGGCAGTAACTAAAAGATTTAAAGACTGAGATTAACACAAATGCAACAATCTGTCCAATTACGGTTCTCATAACTGGAGTTACAGAAATCCGATTTTTTATGACAAATTACTACCGCAAACATCTGTTTCTTTAATAATTATGCTAATAAAGTGAGTTAGAATGATTGTTGTTGTTCATAATTCCCGAAGTAATGTATCGTCGCTACATAACTTATGCCATTTGTCAATTGTAAGTTAACCAAGCCAAAAAATAAGAGCATATGTTCCCGAATGACGAACCGGTCTGATCGGCCCTAAAACGTGTTTTGTGCCCTATAGTAGATCCAAATAGTTCATGCTTAATTATTCTACATAAATTTTACTAAATTTCGACTCATTTTTACCGATATTTGTTTCCTTTCAGTGATAGGGTAGAGTTTACGTATTATCAAGAGTAAGTTAGACAACAACACTTTAGCCTCTCATACCTTAAGAACGAAATAATTTTGAACTTCCTGCCCATGAGAACTTTTGATCTACACATCATAGACAACATCATACTATAGATTCAACTACTTTGACTTGAAGTCATTTTCTGTAAGGATTTCGTAGGTTCCTTTCACATTCTCAAATAATTATTTTACTTCATGACTTCTTTATCCTTTTAATTAATGTTTGATGGAAAGTTAGCAGTTCAATTTAGAAATGGCATCTAATACCATTTGGATCTAACATTCGTAATATATCAATTACGAAAATGTTGGCACTAAAACTCTACTTGCTTAGAAAAATGCAATCCATTTATTAAGTTGCATTTATTTGTTCGCATAAAAATAATTCCTCCATTCACTATAATGAATTCCATTTGTCAAAGTTCAAGTAAAATTGAAACAACGGAATTTCTTTTTATGGAAAGTATAAAACCGAATTAAGGAAATAAACCATTTCATTCCTCATTCTTTCTCGAGTGTACAAACAACAGTGTAACAATAAGAAAACAAAAGAATTGATTCGATCTCATTCGTCAGTGTCAGAGTTAACGAATTTTTCCCTCGTCTTCATATTTCAGATTCTAATGGGAAAATTTTCAGAATATTGAATTAAGCACAGCAAAAATGCGTACTAGAATTTATTGTATTTGTCTTCGTTTGTTCCAGGTGTCAAGTAACCATGGCTTAATATCACATTTCGTCAATTTGCAAATAGTAGTTCCCGAAGCCACGATACAAGGTACAAGATCTGGCGAGCACCATGTTGATATAGGAAGTGTTATAGACCTAGTTTGTGTAATAGAAAAGGTAAGTCACTTTATAAAATTAGTAATTTTTGAATTTATTCATTAGCATTTTCTCGTCTTATTTCTGTTCAACAACAAATATACTTTTATTGGGATTATATACTAACAGGATAGTTTTAAAAACTAGCTCGTTTTGCTTGTCACATCTAAAGTCAAATAATTATCTAAAATTTGACTTTATCTCTTTACAAAAAAGTGTATTGTGTGACAGTCTTGCGGAGAGCATTTGAAACTCGTAGGAAAATGTGTTGCTCTTACTGACAAAATTTAGAAGTTCAAGTGGGTTACTGAAAATAAATATTTGGTATTCTGCACTTAAAACTTAATCTGAAGGACACAAACTGGATAAAACGTCTCAAGAAGTTTATAAAAAACTCGGGAACACACTACAAAACTGAGATCAGAAGGAAACTCAAATAAAATAAGAAATTTAAATTATTGTGATTAAATCATAGAGGAAAAACGCCCAAAAACCTACAAAATTTAATTACAACAAAAGAACTCGAACAGCAAAATGTTTGATATTTCAAATAAACAGTTACAAAATGACTAACAACTTTTGAATAGAACAAGAAATAGTTATTTAGACAGCAATTTGCGGAACTACTGGAGGTAATGAAGAGTGCTGACGTTATAGTTAATAACAAGAAACAGAACTATCATCATGAATAAGTGAATTACTGAAATACTATTAATGAAACAGAATGTTGGAGTTTGAGGTGCACATAAGTTTTGTGTGTAGTTATGAGGGACAATCCCATAGTACACCATCAATTGAAAATCCCGAAACCTAAATAAACCGCATTAAAGAACTATTTTAGCCTAGAATTGAAAAAGTCAGAAAATACTGAGGAAATCCTCAATATACAATAATCCAACTTGGTGACTAAAAGACCATATGAGGCCGTTGCTATAGGACCAGGAAATTGGTTGAGTGACTTGACACAAATACTCAAAAGTATTGCTGCACATAAAACGCTGAAAAAAGGAGAACTTGTGGACCTGACGGTGTACTATCAAAGATGCTTCAAGAAGGCGTAGCAGTCTTGGTAAAGGAACTGACTAATCTCTATAGCAGCTGTCTGAGACAAGAAAGTATACCAGAATCGTGGAGGGAAGCAGAAATGATGCTAATACAATGAAAGTAGATGCGCCAAATCTAGATAACTATGGAGTTTACACTCTCAAGTTTACCAACTGTTCAAGAGAATAACACAACAGAACAAGCTGGCTTCTGACCTGGCTTCAGCACATTCGGCCACCTACAAACTCTTAAAACACTTACAGGAAAAAGCAATGATTATAATTGTAGTAAATATTGCATTCACTAATTTTTGGAGACAGCCTTCGAGGAAATCGAAACTAGGTCAATCCTCAATGCCTTGAAAGCTACAGCATAGATAGTAGGTACCTCATGCTAATAAACAACATTTCCGCTCCCGAAATAAGTGTTTGTAAAGCTAATGAATACATCGGATTATATTCCAGTAAAAAGAGTTGAAAAACAAGGAGCCACCATTTCACACAAACAGTTCATTGCGGTTATTAAAGAAATTTTTAAAGAAATGGACTGTGCAATAAGGGAATCTGACGGCAAAAACCTGAGTCATCTTAGGTTTGCGGTTGACATTGTTTTCATCAGCACCACAGAACTCCAGCAAATAGTAAATGAATTAAACCACCAGTTTGCAAAGGCGAGAATGGAAATAACAACCAAAAAAGCAAAAGTAATGTCAAACACCCCCCGGTACTATGATAATAAGTATATATGTTATATTTAACCACGAAGACAGACAATATGAAGTATAAAATTAGCCGGGATTACCTTTGAGAAACTTGGTTTTGCATTCAAAATAAACTATGAAATCAGTGTAAACTACCCATTCTATGGTGCTGAAACATCGTGTCTTGTATAAAAACTGACTTACAAACTTTTCAACTAAACAGAAACAATACTGCCATAAGCTGAGTGGTGAAAAATGGAGAATGGCGACGAGAAAGGGGAAGGCCTACATATAGCAGTGGATAGAAATAAACATATTGTAATCGCGATTGCTGTAGAACAACAAGGAGACATTAATAAATTAATTGCAGTCCTTAAAAGAAAGTGTAGCATTACATCTTTAAACCAATGTTACAAGTTTAAACTCTATTCCCAAGCGGGAAATTCTGGAGAACAGTTTTGGAAATTCGAGGTTGAAATTCAACGTACGGTATATCTAGCTGTCCAGAATATATTAACAACATTAGTGGGACCGAAGTTCAGAAAACTTGCAATTCAAGGTCCTAAGAAAATGCAATAAAGCCTTCGTGCATTGGAGATACAAGCGGTGACGAATATTTATAAAGTAGGGGTGGGATTATTTTTACAGACAGACCACTTCAAGATGGCCTGCATATTTAGGCATAACGTCCCCCAACCATCGTGAGGCCATTCAACGACAACGATTATTTATGTTGTGCTTTGCTTACCACCAATACACCTTCAATTGTTATATAGGTATGTATAGTGATGAGGGGCGACTTTTATTATGCGAGAATGTATTGTTTGTATATTATTGGCCTATTGGTTAGTAAGTGAAATTTGAAGGGAATAACATCTGAAAAACTAATACTTTTTTAGTAGGTATTAAAAAAGTACTGTTTTGAAAGTTTTCTGACACCCTTCACAATGCATCCTCAATTTCTCACAAAAACCTTATAAATAATTGAATTAGTTAACATGTGTTAGTAATAAAGTGCTGTTTTTTTTGCTTAGAGTAGTAACAGCAATGAAAAAATACAATAACAAAAAGTTCATTTAAGTTTTGATTGTGGACAGGCGTTTCTGGTATGATGGGTAAAACACTGCACTTGTGTAAATATATTTTGAATAATAGTGCACCACTAAACAACAAATTTTAACAAGTTTTCTGATTAGTCCAGTAGAACTTTTAATAGGACACTTAACTAAATCATGCTCTATTTGCCTCTTCTGGTGCTATCGAGTAGAACTCATATAAAAAAAATTCTATACAAAAAACACCTTAGCTCAAATTCAACTTTTAACTTTTCCCGTCATCCAAAATTAGGGATTAGGTTTAACACTTCATAACGAGCGCTTTAACAAACTCTATGTCCTCAACAAAACTTTTAAAGAGCCCTTGTCTAATATCAACCTTGAGATGAAAATTTAGAACTCATTCTGCTGAATAAGTAGCTGCGAACTCCGAATAACGGGAAAATTGAGTTACAGGTCACTCCTCTGCCATTCTCCTCTCGCCAAGAAAACCATTAAACTTTCAGAAACAAAGCTGGAATTCACAGTAGCTTATGAAAATTCAGCAAAGCCACGAAGACGGAAACTTGTAATGTAACTTGCTCTCTTGGCACCTTTTTATCTTGAAATGTGGAGAAAGAAGGAGAATCTACAACTACTCTCCGCGAAAAAATAAGGCACACGTGCGGAATGTTTCATAAATTTCTAATGAATCCGCGGAAACATTCTAAGTTAGACCAGTTTGTGTGTTGCCCTCGATACTCTTCCTGAAAATTTTAAGTAGCAGAGTTCTCTGTAAAGTAGCAGAGAATTGAAAGACGAGCCTTAAGAACTTGAAAACAGTTGTGAGTGAGAGCAAAAAGTTTATAACTTCCCACACAATTTCTGTCGACATATACTGAAAATGGTAACAAATTATTTTGTTCGAAACAAATCAGCAAATGTTTCCGTAACTTATAAATATATACATTTGCAACGTTTTTTCGCAAATTTTTACATAGTATATTTCAGGTCTCTCTTCCACACTTTTTTATTTTTAGTCGCTGAAATTTTCAATTTGACCCTTAGAGGCACGCAAAAACACTGTTTTGCTTTTAAATAAATTACTTCACATTTATTTATAGTGTTTGTATTACCATAACAAGTATTTGAAGAAAATATTGGGAGAGCGGAATGTCAAAACGAATAACTTACTCGTTTTTTTAAATTTAAATAACATATTTTGTAGACAACAGTATGTTTAATGTTTAAACACGTTTTAACATTTAAGCTCCACAGTATATATTTTTTAGTATATAATAAGTAATGGCGTGACATATTTGAGTTCTACTTAAAGTTAAAATATACATATATGTATAGCATAAACTCAAAATGCTAATGTAATTTCTCCCATTGATTTTTTAATACAGATACCCTTATCTATTTTATTTAGTATAATTTTGTGGGTACAATTAAAAATAAACAATTAGTAAGGTATATTAGTGTTTTTTCTGGACCCCGATCAAATATTCGAAAGTATCCGGGCTTATAAGTACTTGTCGACGCCTAGTGTAGTCTGAGAAGGTTTTTACTTCTTCTCTTCTACCTTTTGGTGGGACACAGAAACATATCATTGATTCATAATAACTTTGTATTTATGTAGACGTGAGATGTAAAGATGGCATCTAGGATTTTTGGGGAAACTAGCACAAAGAGGTTCCGAATCTGGAGCCGGTTGCTGTTATCCCGTAACTCCATTTCCAGAAACTGACTCCGGAAATAAGTACATTGTGGTACATTGACCGTTGCTGATGTCCTTGTCAAGGAATGGATCAGCCGTTGTGGTGTTTCCTTGGAGTTGCATGAATAGGACTATTAACCGCCAATTGCCAAAGGTAGTCTCTGACCACCAAAAAGACTGGACCAGTATCTTCACTTGTTTCTTATGGCATATAGTTCGTGTGTGCACGAGTCCACGTGTCAGACCCCGACCAGCATTAATATGGGACAAGAGTTACGACTACCATGCGATCTGAAATTTGAATGTCTCTCAAGAGAACAGATCACAGGTGAAGACTATGTCAGCCACTTACGTCAAAGGATGGAGGACATTCATCAACAAGCCCGGTTAAACATCGAAAATGCCAGCTCATTCAAGTTCATAATCTTGTTTGGTTGCATAACCCGCAACGTCGTCGTGGAAACCAAAGGTAGTATATTTCAACAGATTAGCCCCTTATGCCGGAAGTCATGACGGCGAAGTTCAGCTAGCCTAATTCCGGAGCATCCAACCACCTGGTGAAGATATAACCCTCGAATAGTTTAAGGCCCTGTACTCTGATGGGCCGAAATTGCAACAAGACGTGACCAGAGAGTAACACTGAGACCTGTTTGAGGTGCCAATAGAGCATGCCCTGGATCATTGTGTAGCTCGAGATCTTCCGATGTCCAGAGCAATTGCCAAGGTGTTTGCAAGAAGTACGGCTAGTTCCAGAAGCTAAGAGAGCAAGGTCCAGTAGTGGGGAAAGTCCTTCATCTGGAAGATAAACAACCAATGGCTACCAGAAATATCTTGATAACGAAAACATTCTCACAGGGCAAGCCTACATAGCGGTCTTTGGAAGACTCTGGCAGAATTAAGAACTGTGATGATGGAGAAGAACCTGATGAAATTAGCGGTCCCAAAGATAGCCTGTGGGTTGGATGGACTGAATCCGAGAGTAGTAAGAAGTATGATTCAGTGGCATCGACATCCTTGAATGCTGTTTCAATATTCGCAACCCATATTCGAAGATCGTTGACTGTTACTTCCACCAAAGGGCCCGTTGTGGAAACGGAGAGTCCTGCAAATGTGGTTACACCAGGAAGGATTCTGGGACATCCGGGACGAAATGATCTTAAGGAGGGGACAATGTGACGGGAATTCATCCTATAATTCGTAGAATCGTCATTCATCCGATATTTCGTGGAATTCAAAATATTGTTCGTCTGGCGCATCGAGGTCGGCAATTGACATTGATGAAGTTCTCGACGAAATCTCCAGTCTATGAAAAAACGGCAGATCTTTGATCTTACGGAGAATTCTGAGAAGCAATATATAAATACGAAGAGCTGACGGAAGGATTCATTAAGTTTTCGATTGCCGTATAGTAAAGATCAGATGTTAAAGATAAATTGTAAATAGTTCTGTGTATAAAAATTAAAGTAGGGGAAATAAATTATAGTGACTGTGTATTTAAATAAATCCTAGAACTAACCTGAACCCGAATGTGAATTTCTACAAAGTGACGTTGGAGCATTTACGACAATTTACATGTATTTAGTCTAATCTGCTTTACCAAGGACTGTCGGCACGGAGTTGTTTGTTTCATTTAGTTTGTGCTACCTCTACCTAAATATTTAGACTATTTACACCTTGTATGTTATTAAATATTTCTTGGGTTCGTTAAAAATTAATTCATATCCTAAATAAAAAACCTTTGTTTGTCTCGAAAATTACTGTTTTATAACGGTTTTTATGTTGAATATTTCATTCGAACATAGGCATCCAGGGGTGGATCTGGATCTGGGCATTCGATCTAACAGTCCGTCTCCGGAAATAGCAAACCATATTTCATTACATCTGCATTTACTGTTATTACTAAGTGGTCATGAAGAAGAGACGTAATCCTATTCCTTACGCATGTAGAACTACTGTACAGATTATTAATAAAATATAATTGCTAAGTAAAAAAATCCTTTTTCTGTCAAGCTTTTTTTAATCATGGATCAACTCCCCGAAATATTGACATACGCCTATGTATTCGAGATCTTTCAGCTATTTTTGAGTAACTTCAACAGCGTGGTGTAGTGTCACCCGTTTTTGTAGAGGCGAAGTCAAAATGAAAAGTTGTAAAAGTGTTACGTTTTAATTCAAGGAAGGAATGTTGCATTTATTTAATTCTTGGAAAAATTAATACCGTAAATTTAAAATGCCCGCAAATGGGCCATTTCTAGTAATCTCTGTCGATTGAACTATACAAATTTTGTAATTTCTGAAAATTAATTAGACAAATGTCGAAAATTAATTTTTTATTTGATTTGTATTTAAACCACTAGATTTCTAGTACACGTTTAATTTCATTTAATACAACTATTTCAGTAAACAATGGTAGAGTTTTAGTTGTTTGCTAAATGATATGAAAGCTACTTAAATAATTTATAACTCATTTTCGTTATATTTGATTATTATAATCAAGTGTTGACATTGTTTATGTTCTACCCAAATATTTATTAGGGAATATTATACATGAATGCAAAATAATGAGGCCACACAATACATTTTGTTGCCATTGTAGCGAAATTTATGTTTGTTAAAACTGAAACCAGAAAATAATGAACCTGTCTATTAATTCATTATCAACAATTCATGAATATTTCGCTCTATAGCTGTTCAATTGATATTTATTGAACTGATACATTAGTGAATTTCTTAGTGCTATTGGATATAAACGAAGTTGTATAGACAATATAGACTGGAAAGGTTTACCTATATTTTTACTTCAGAAACCGGAGGTACTGTATGTCACTTCGTAAGTATGGATTTATGATTGGGCGCGATATTCTTAAAAACGCCCTACCGACTTCTGTTTTTTCAATTGGAAAATTTATTTTAGTTCATAAATGTTAAGACACTGACACCCTCTTAAACACACTCGTCATCGTTGTATGAAGCGGTGTCAAGTTTTGTCGATTATGATTCTGTTCATCCATACATTCATTCGGTTTTCGATATCCAAAATTACTTATGGCCAGTACTATAACATCCTTAAAATTAAATCAGTTGTTTAATATTATATGTTGTTCATGAACTTACACGATAATCGACAATCTACTCTACATTTTCATTTGTTAGTACAATACCCACATAATATAACATTTTTAATTATATACATCTTCTTTGGCAATCGACCAAAAAAAAACGATTAAAATATTTAAAATTATTTCATTGGCACATGAACTCGCAATCATTAAGTATTTGCAAGCGAAAAGTGCTTGCCTGCAGCAGGGAGTGGTACGGACTCAGACCTGATATATATCAAACAATTTGGCTACTTTGTAATGAAACAATTGTACTGACACACTGTGTTGATACGGAAAGCAGTATTGGTGTTACTGTATCAATACAGGAAGTGTTACCCATGCCTACTGTGAATTTTTCAAAAACCATAACCTTAAAAGTAAAAAAAATTTACATTCAATAATATTTGTATTAAAATTTTGGTTGATCCATGAAACATATCATATATATATATATATATATATATATATATATATATATATATATAGGGTGGACGTTATTTCCCAAGTTGTTGAAAACAACGCTCCCAACCCTTGGATCAATTCTTTGGAACTAAAAACTAAGAAATTAATTCGAAATTCCCGTTTAAGTAGTGATTTACCCCTTCCAATTTTAAAAAAATTGATTTTATTCTTATTTTTTAAATATACTCGAATTTTCTACCTAAAACCACCATCAGAAAATTTTTACTCACCGGTTATTGGCATTTATTTTCAAAATTAACATAAATAACGTTCGCGGTGGTGATTTTGAAGTGAATTTAATTATTTTAAAAGAATTTTGCGCCTATAAAGGATTTCAAAAACCTCAGAAATTTGTGCTTGTTCACATTTATTTCAAGCTATAAATGTTTTCCCTTAACAACAGATTTGATCAATGAAATTCAAATAACAGTCGCATTACATCCTTTATTTTGGTGTTTTTTATATGTTTCCAAGTGATTTCAAACCACAGATATATTCATTTGAAGTTAGAAATATAATCAAAAAGTAAAATCTGGTAAACCTTCATAATCAAACTACTATATCAGATTCAAATTCGCTCCTTGGGCTCAATCTGTAGAATAATTACAAAAACGTTCTGAACTTAGCCATCGGATTAATCACCTTTTAAACCAAATTGTCTATGTAAGGCTTTTAAGAAATATATTTTTCTAGGAGGTATGACTAAATAGTTTGTGATCAGACTTGATTTTAATTTTTTATTTTCATAAATATATTTTTTAAATCAACAGTAATAACAATAGTATATTTGGGATACAATATTTACTATTTAATATTTTTATTGCATAAAAAATAATAAAACATAGACAGTTTCATTAAAATTACACTGATTATGTAGATATTTGTATAGAAGAATTCATGCACCTATTTTTTTTCACCATTTTTGGCCAAAATAGTTTTGCACAAATGAACGTAGAAAACAAATAAACGTAGAAAACGTAGACCGTAGAAAACAAATAATTGTTTTATCTATAAAGTTATTTGATAATTCCCAAATCATTAAATTAAAACTTAATTCATAATAGAATTGGTAAGCACAATGAATTGTCCGGTGCCCCCCGTTCTGCGTTTTAATGCAATATTGTAGCTATAGGTGCTCGGGGCTTTGCATAATTTGGAATTAGGTCATAATTTTTCCAAATGTAGGGCCCCAATAAATTTGCAGAAGGTGTTTAATGCCGCTAACTCATCAATATGTAATTGTATATTTTTCATGGCAAGGGACTTAAAATAAAAATATGTATTGGGAATTTTGTTCAAGAACAAATGATAACTGTTTAATCCAAGAAATTAAAATATTGTACTACCATTTTTATCCAAACCCTGTACTACTGAACCAACAACATTTTACTTAAAAATTTAGTTCATGTGGCATTGATAATTACGTAAGAATTTTAACACATTTTTAATAAGTTAATTTTCCTAGATTATACAATACATTAGTATATACAAATTAACAAACATTTTCGAATTGCCCGGATTACTGGTTGTCTGTACAGAGATTCTTCCTCACAGTTTTTCTGAGAGAAAGAGATGTCTATAAAATGATCAACCAGTATTCCTGTATATAAGTAATGTATTGTATATTGTGTAATACTTATCTGTGTATGGAGACGTTTCAACTCCGAGTCTGGAGTCGTTGTCAATCGTTTAGTGTTGTTTTCGAGCTTTTTTCTAAAAAATTTTCGCTTTGATTTTGAATTTATTGTTTGTCAAAAAATTTGACACTGACAATTTGTCGTTTGGCGATCAATGACGCTGAGGTTACCGTTTTTTTGTTCTGTTAGCAGTAAATTCTTCCAGTCCAAATGAAGGTCGGCTGAAGGTGCTCCGATTTCAGTGTTGTTTATCATCATACAGCTGGCTTCTTTAAGTTTTCTCTTTTTTAAGTTTCTTCTTTCAACAAGATCTTTGTTTTATCCCAGTCTATCCTATGGCTGCCGGTGCTCGTTAATACATGATTGGCCAAATTTGATTTGTCCACGTGTCTTCTGGAAATGTTATATTGATGTTCTTTTTTCCTTACTTCTAAAGGTCTTGAAGTTTCACCGGTATAAGAATGGCCACAGTCACACAAAACACTGTACACACAATTTTTAGAACTCTGGGTTGCGTTAAACGGTTTGGTATGTGTGAGGATAGAGCGCAAGGTATTATTTGTTTTAAAAAAGTTTTAACGCTGTATTTATTTCCTAACCGCTTATTTTTCCGATACACCTGGGATATATGGAATTATGTCATAATTTGGTTGTCTGTTGTGTTTGGTTGGTATTAGTGTGATGGTATTGTGCTGGTTTGTTGTTGCGATTTTCTTTCTAACTGATTTATAGTTTTATTTATAAAGTCTTGGGGATATTCGTTTTGAAGTAGTGTTCTTGATAATATTGACTTCTTTGTTAAAGATTTGGGTGGATGAAGATATGTTTTTTTGCTCTATCATATAAGCACTTTACAACACCTTTCTTTACATTTAAAGGATGGTTGGAGTGAAAATTCAAATATCTATTAGTATTTGTAGGTTTTCGATAAGTACTTGTACTTATTGTGTGTTTGTTCTATCTATAAGTACATCAAGATAAGCAAGTTTATGCAAATTTTCCATCTCCATTGTAAATTTATTGTGGGTTCTTGACTATTGATGTAATCTAGGAATGAGTGCAGTTCTTCAGCACCATACTCCCAAACCACAAAAATGTCATCAACGTATCTCCACCACACTTTTGGTTATTTTTATATTTGCCTATGAATCTTTCTTCAAAATATGTCATGAATATTACTGATTATAGGAGATAAAGAAGAACCCATGGCCATACCAAATTCTTGTTTATAGAAATCTCCTTCAAATTGAAAATATGTAGTGTTAAGCAAAGTTCGGTTAGTTCCATAATTGTGTCAAGTTTAGTTTTGTTTTGTTGTGTAAGGTAATATCTTGTTGTAATTTATTTTTTATAATTTGTAATGATTTATCAACAGGTACATTTGTAAAAAGACTAACTATGTCGAAACTACTAGTATATCATTTCTGTTGATAATAATGCTTTTTAATTTTGTTAAAAAATCGTTAGTGTTTTTTAAATTGTTTGGATTATTTTCGTAAGGTTTAATTATATTTAGTAAAAATTTTGATATGTTTTGTAATGGTGAATTTATTGAACTTACAATGGTCTCATTGGTATTGTGTCTTTATGTATTTTGAACGCCATATAAATGTGGAGGTTTACTATAGTGTGGTGTTAAGTGTTTTCGTTTCTAATGGAGTGAATTCTTGTTGTGTTTGTTATAATGTCTCTAGCGGCTTTTCTATATTTTGCGTAGGATCTTTTTTGAGCTTAGAATATGATCCTGTGTAATAAGGTCCATCATTTGGTGTTGTAATCATTTTTATCAAGTATAACCGTAGCGTTACCTTTATCGGCAGGTAGAATTTTAATTGTGTTGTCTTTTTAAGTTTTTCTACGGCATATTTCTGTAGGAGTAAGATTGTATTTATTTGTGTGCTTCTCTAGAAGTAATTTATTTCTTATTCGGTATTCACTTGACACTTCTGGAGGCAGTTTTTGGGCTGTGTCTTCAATCGCAACTATCAGATCTAGTTTAGTATATTTTGTGGAGTGATTGAATAATTTAATCCCTTAGAAAGTACTTATTGTTCTGTTGGTGTAATGTGTTTAGTTGATAAATTAATCACAGTTTTATTGATGAAATTTGTATTTGGTGTAAGTACAGATTTTTTGTGTTTTTCATTTAAGAGTGTTGAAATTTATTTATATTTCTGTTTTACATATTTGAAATTCCAAGCTGTATGAATCCTTTAAACAATTAAGATGCGGTTATAGTCTGATGGAATGTGCGTTTCTTTGAATTTGTTTTCTAATATAATGATGTTATTTTTAAGGCTTACCTTCAATTCCGATGGTGTTGTATTCTATTTCTAACTAAAGCATTACCTGTTTTCAACTGAATTCTAATACTACCTCTGTCTGTGAATGCATTTTGGTAACAACCCCTTTGGAATTATTCCCTCATTTCGGCATTTTTTAGGAACGTTAAGCTGTTCTGTGATCGTGCTAGTTTCTTATTCAGTTTTCTAATTTTCTAAAATTTGTTGTTGAAATTGGCCCATACCTCATCGTAAGTAATTTCGAAAAGATTGTTGAGGAGGTCTTGAATATTTTGTCTATTCATGGGTTTTCTCTCCTCCAAATTTTTCCTGTAACAGATAAGTATTTAAAAAATTTGTATATGTAGAACAAAGTGTAGTAAGGCAATTTCGTAAAATTGCCGGATTACTGGTTGTCTGTACAGAGATTCTTCCTCACAGTTTTCTGAGAGAAGAGATGTCTATAAATGATCAACCAGTATTCCTGTATATAAGTAATGTATTGTATATTGTGTAATACTTATCTGTGTATGGAGACGTTTCAACTCCGAGTCTGGAGTCGTTGTCAATCGTTTAGTGTTGTTTTCGAGGCTTTTTCTAAAAAATTTCGCTTTGATTTTGAATTATGTTTGTCAAAAAATTTGACACTGACAATTTGTCGTTTGGCGATCACTTGACGCTGAGTTTACCGTTTTTTTTGTTCTGTTAGCAGTAAATTCTTCCAGTCCAAATGAAGGTCGGCTGAAGGTGCTCCGATTTCAGTGTTGTTTATCATCATACAGCTGGCTTCTTTAAGTTTTCTCTTTTTTAAGTTTCTTCTTTCAACAAGATCTTTGTTTTATCCCAGTCTATCCTATGGCTGCCGGAAAAAAATAAGCGGTTAGGAAATAAATACAGCGTTAAAAACTGTTTTAAAACAAATAATACCTTGTGCTCTATCCTCACACATACCAAAATGTTTTAACGCAACCCAGAGTTCTAAAAATTGTGTGTACAGTGTTTTGTGACTGTGGCCATTCTTATACCGGTGAAACTTCAAGACCTTTAGAAGTAAGGAAAAAAGAAATCAATAAACCTTTCCAGAAGACACGTGGACAAATCAAATTTGGCCAATCATGTATAACGAGCACCGGCAGCCATAGGATAGACTGGGATAAAACAAAGATCTTGTTGAAAGAAGAAAACTTAAAAAAGAGAAAACTTAAAGAAGCCAGCTGTATGATGATAAAACAACACTGAAATCGGAGCACCTTCAGCCGACCTTCATTTGGACTGGAATAATTTACTGCTAACAGAACAAAAAAAACGGTAACCTCAGCGTCAAGTGATCGCCAAACGACAAATTGTCAGTGTCAAATTTTTTGACAAACAATAAATTCAAAATCAAAGCGAAAATTTTTTAGAAAAAAAGCCTCGAAAACAACACTAAACGATTGACAACGACTCCAGACTCGGAGTTGAAACGTCTCCATACACAGATAAGTATTACACAATATACAATACATTACTTATATACAGGAATACTGGTTGATCATTTTATAGACATCTCTTTCTCTCAGAAAAACTGTGAGGAAGAATCTCTGTACAGACAACCAGTAATCCGGGCAATTTTACGAAATGCCTTACTACACTTTGTTCTACATATATTTTTCATGGCAAGGGACTTAAAATAAAAATTGTATTGGGAATTTTGTTCAGAAAAATGATAACTGTTTAATCCAAGAAATTAAAATATTGTACAAAATACCATTTTTATCAAACCCTGTACACTGAAACATTTTACTTAAAAATTTAGTTCATGTGGCATTGATAATTACGTAAGAATTTTAACACATTTTTAATAAGTTAATTTTCCTAGATTATACAATACATTAGTATATACAAATTAACAAACATTTTCGAATTTTCAATCTTCTGTCAAAAATAAAATTTCTGGTACAAATGGACCGAATGTCGCTATATTCAAAAGGTTCCAAAATGGACGGAAATTGATCAAAGTGCATACAAAAATGGACTAGATGATTTGGAACTGATTTAAGGCAAAAGATTCCAACTGTAGTAGAATTCATAAAAACTGTTTTAGAACAACGCCATCCCAGAGATGACTACAAAAATTTCTGCAGTGGAGTTTAATGTTTTTAGGTTTTGGAGAAACGACAAACAGACCATTTTTACTCAATTTGTAAATTTGTTATTTTTATTTATCTGGAACCATGGTTCACATCTACCCGCGCAATTTCTGACCCAAATAATGATTTGAAGTTAATGAAGGAATTAATAAATTACGAAAACATTGATAAATCCATATCTAAAGCTACGCTCAGTAAATTTCAGAACCATTTGTGGTATTTATCTCCTGAACTTTGTGTTCTGTCATTATTTGACGAAAAGTTTGATATGCGCATCAAACGTAAAATGGGTGACTCAATGCAAAATAAAAAAACTAATCCTTATAGGGATACTCCTAAAAAATTCGATACATCTGAACTGAATGTAAAGTACTACAAGACAAAAATCTCGATTTTTTTACCAACAGCCAAATTTTGAATTTTTTTAAAAGGTTTAATTGTGATACAGAATTTCTGAAGCACGCCTGCAGTACTCGGAGAGCTTGTCAATCGTACATTGAATGCCAGGAAAAACTCGTCGTTAATAATGTGGCCGAAAGAGAAGTCCATTTAACTGAAGAGTACACAAACACTAGAGCAAAAGACGAGCTACAGAAACAGTACCTAATTCAGTTTTTAGAACAAAATAGAATGAATTTATTGTCTAGTGCTACTAAGAAAGATTTACTGATGAAACTTAAAACTGTCTAATTATAAATATTAGATAATGAGAGAATGCTAACAGTACGTTAATGTGTTAAAATTTGAAGGTCAAAAGAGATGAATAAAACGAAATGTTATAAAATTATCTGATCTGTGCAATTTTAATATTTCAGATGAAAGACGCAGCCCACAAGAAACTAAAACTTATGTGAAATTTACATATAATTTTCGATGTTTTTTTACCTCCTGAACTCTAATCCATATTCAGTTTTGCTCCTTCACACTTCAGTTTTCCTTAAATCGCTAAAAACTTTCATGAAGTTGCAAAAACCTTTGAAAAATTGCTAAAGACCTTCAGAGAAAAGGCGAATTTTTAGAACTGAAGGGTGATGGAGCAAAACTGACCAAGGTTTCGAATTCAGGAAACAAAAATATATTGAAAACCATATGTCACATATAGTTCAAATAAGTTATCAACTTCAAACGAACATATGTTCTGTTTAAATTCGCATGCAGGCAATCTTAAAAAATCGAATTAAAGTTTGTGAAATCTACTTTTATCCTGAGTAAGTTTTTTAAATTTCTCGTTAAAGGAAAACTTTATTACCCTAAATAAAATGTGAACAAGCAGCTAAGTGGTTCTTTTTTTGTACCCATTTTGGAGTAAAATTCTTTTAAAATACTTTATTACGCTTTAACATCATCATAGCGGACGTTATTTGTGTTAATATTGAAAATGCATGCTAAAACCGGCGAGTAAAATTCATTTTGTGACGGTTTTAGGTAGAAAATTCGACTATGTCAAAAAAGGCAAAATATCTATTTTTTGAAAATTGGAAGGGGTAAATCAATGTTTAAACGGGATTTTTTAATTACCTACTTAGTTTATAGTTACAAAGAATTGATCCAAGGGTTGGGAGCGTGGTTTTGAGCAACTTGGGAAATAACGTCCACCCTAATATATATATATATATATATATATATATATATATATATATATATATATATATGTTTTTGGTGGTTTCCGGGAATTCATCCGCGTAGTTGATAACTGATCCCTGTCGGGATCGATGGTAAAATGACGACATTTCGGCAGAGTCACATCTGCCCTCTTCAGGTCGGTTCGCATAATTCTCGTAGCCTTCTGCTTTCGCTTCTAGTTACTCGAATACTAAGATATTCAGAAGCGCTCGCGCTTTTATATAGTCGCGGTTCGGCGCCTATTGGTTGGCACCTAAAACGGCTGCGTGTGATTGGCCCTGGGCGCTCAGTGGGTACGCCCCCGCCTGCTGATTTGTTATTTCTGGTTGAGTTGTTATTAGGCGGGTCCGGGCCGGTACTGTGTTTAATAGAATTTTCCACCAATTCGATAAGTTCTGAATTTCATTGCCTGCGTTTAGACTGTGAGGCCTCTTCGTTATTTCAATTGCCTCTCTTACGAGTCGTACACTGCCTGTTGTTCTAAATGGATCCTCGTCTTCGCAGTCATTCCACCTGCTGATAAAGGAAATGCGACTGTAATTTTAGATACAGCGGATTATTCATTGCTATATACTATATATATATATATATATATATATATATATATATATATAGGTATAAAAGCAATGAATAGAAATTAATATGTATATATAATATAGTCTTGAAATGAAAAATCCTTAAGTGAAATCAAACCAAGGTAATGTTGGTTGCATAACAACAGACCATGTAAAAAAAGAAGAGTTAGAAGCTACATATTATTTTCAACAAAATTTTTGTCATAAATATGTCATATTTTATAAATTTTAAAAAGTCAATAGTATAATTCAACAATAAAGACTGCAACAACGTTTGTGAATACAATGATCGAAAGCAAATGAAAGCATTTCAATAACAATAACTAAATTGTAACATGGTTTTGTGAGATAAGACTATTTGTTTAAAATGATTAAAATCTATTTGGTAGGGAAAATAATAAAGTGTTTGTTGATAATAGGATATGATGAACTTAGTCATAATTTAAAAAGACTATTTATAAGTAGTAATTTATATCTTGTAATATCTGTATATAAGTTGAATAAACCCATACATAAGTTGCAAAAAAACCAAACAAAGCATAATTGTCATGCTAAAAAAATAGAAGTAAACATAATTAATGCACTCATATATAAAACAACGGTGAACTAAGTTAGTTTAGGATGTATAACAGCAGGGCAGGAAAAGCTAATAACGAAGCTTCATTAAAATTCATTGCATTCTATATTTCAGTAAACTAAAAATCATCTGTAATAGAAAAACTTATACACTAAAGGACAATTGTAGTTAAATTTGAGATAAAGTAGCAAGAAATGAAAACTTGTAGAAAAAATAACCAAATGACCCAAGAGTTCAATGACCTACATATAAAATGTAATTAAGCAATGATAATTGAAATGAATTTTACAGAATACATAGCTGTAGGAGAACAATATTTATATATTAAAAACAGGAAATTATATCCAGATAGGAATACAATGTATTTATTTGAAAATTTTCATAACTTTTGACATTTGAGGTAACTGAGGGATTTTAAAGGGGATTAATTTGACAAAGAAGCGTTTAGATGAAAATCTGCAAGAGTTAAAAAGTTCTTAGAATTTAATTTCATAACATAGGAAAAGCAAAATTATATTTTAAATGGAAAAAACCGTGGGCTAAATAAAGCTTGGGACGGACAAGATCTAACGCAAAAATCGAGAAAAGAAATGAACATTTAGCCAAAATGAGTGAATGACTAGACATAACGCTCCCGTTTTTTATTTTTATGAGAAAAAGCATAAATACTCAGGATTTTAAGATTAGAAAGAGGATTATGTTTTATTTGAGTTTTTCAAGACAAACTTCTGTTCAATTACAAATCGAAATAATCTCAAAATTGGGGTAGAAAGTTTGAAATGTCCAAATAGATTTAAGTTGTGTTTCTTTAGTGAAGTGGTCCCAGATACTTTTATTGAACTTAAAGTTAAGTCAACGATTATAAAGCTCGAATTACATTGGACTGTTGGAAATATTATTTAAAGTTTGCAAAGGACAAAATTTATAAATTTAACAATTATTTCTATTACAATGGGTAAAAATAAAATGAATGGAATTAACATTATAAATAAAGTCAATATAACCAAAAATTCTGAAGATATATATCACATAAAAAAGAGGACAACTGAGAACCACAGAAAAGGACAAAAAGGTTAGTGAAAAAAAAATGTACTGTACATTGTTTAGTGTTTGTTATTTGAAAAATGTTTGTAATTAGATTAATTTTTATATTGAATAATTAAAGGTTAACAGGAATATTTAGAGAGAAATTTTTCAAAGGGATAATAAACAAAAATATAATTTCATGGTGATTTGCGTTGATGTTCTGTTGTATTGAAATTGATTTCATTATTATTAGTAAATTGAACAAAGTATTCACAAGGGTTGTTGATTATTAATTAAAGTTAAAATTGAGTTATGAAAAATTCATATAAATCTATAATAAAAAATATATAAACTATATATTAAAACCAATACAAATTTGAGAAAGGAATTAAAGAATAAAATTTTTTTGAAAATAACATTTTACAATTAAATTATGAATACTAAACAATGAAAGACAAGAATATTAGAGATTTGGTGAATATAAGACAAGAAAAAGGAGAAGGCAGACAGTAAATACAAAATTGAATATATTTAATACATTTTTACAATTAAATAAAATTTATTTGAAAAATCATATAAAAGAAAATAATAATAAGTCAAACGGAATCCAACCTGGGATAAGAGTTAAACAAACATATAGAATAAAATTAAAATTAAATTTAAAAAATTATATATTTGAATAATATCAATTTTACTTCAAAATTAAATAATGCGCTGAATCCCGGATAACTTCAAACCGTTGGAATTATTGGCAACGGGCTTGTACGAATAAACCTATTATAAATCAGCAAATTAACTGCTACAATTGTTAGTCTTATAACTTATTACACAATCAAAATTTGGAAAAAAAATGGTTTAGCCTACATATTACACAAGAAAGGGAACAGAAAACATTCATATTTATCATCACAAATAATTTTAAATAAGTTATACGATAAAATAAGCTCATGAAATATATTTTTGTGCCAATCGGACACTTTTGATATTTATTAAATGCCGGTATTCAACGGAATTTGTCAAAAATATATTCCAGTAATTTGATGAGGGTCATTTTTAATCTCTAAAATGACTCGAGAATAATAACCGAATAATTAGACTCGAGAAAACTTGATTCTCTGGCCACCCGTCTCAATAAGTTGGCATCATTCAGCCTATTTCGTGGCTCCAAGATTCCAGCCACTCGCTATCATCCCTCTAAACAAATTTTGTAGATTTATGGATGATTTTTAGTTTTCTTTACATTACTTTTATAAGGTCAAATACAGGATCCACTGACATTTCACAAACCAATGCTTGTTAAGTCACAGATCGCATAATTGGTGTTGAGCTTGATAGTAAACTATTATCATTCTCAACAACTCAGAGTATCACAATTGGAAGACGAATATTTGGCCAAAGTTAGGGCAATTTGACCAAAACTAGATTTCTCCAGTTGGAAAATCTCGAAGCTTATTTTATAGGAAGTCAACTCAGATTATAAATAATTGAGTAAGGCAAATTTCTCGGTAACGAATAATACGAAATACATTGTTCAAAAAGAGCCATACATATTTCTTTAAGTCGCCAATAGGTATGGGATAAATCTATTTTGTTGATTTTACTTCAGCAAACGGATATGTCGCCGAAGAAATAGCTATTTTCAATTCCGGAGACAAAATTATGCAGTTGCTTTCAGGATAACCTACAAATAGTCTAACAAGTTTTATGGTAAATGGAAATGACTTAGATCCAAACCAATAAAGACGAAACATTTTCGGTCCTTGTCATATTCGTGAATTCTGGAATCAAAAATACGCATTCAATTATATAGTAGCATTCAGTTATATACTCTTAATAGCAAACCTTATTGCGTATATTGCATTTATCAAAATTTATGCCTATCAATATTTGTTTGACAGTCTTGACACTCGTATATAAATATGTGTTAGAGCATCCATGAAGATTCATTTGTATGCATGTATTTGTAGATAAATCTGTATCTGTGTAGAACTAGGTGGGAAAAATTTTATCAGTTATTGAAGAAGGGGATGGAGTGATGGAGTGTCATTAAAGGCACGTAGGGAACGAATGCGCATTTTCTTTTAAGTTGTTAAAATATTCAAGTTTTCGAATAAAAGAACCTAAAACAAAGTCATATAATTGGAATGTTTAGTACATAACAATTAAAAACAATATTAAAATAGTCAGAAATTTTTGAATTTTTGTCTCCAAAATAAAAGATATATCTTAAAAAGGTCGTTGTTTAGCTTGTTTCACTTGTTCGCTATATATTTAATTTATAAAATCTATTCGCCTCAATACTATATTGTGTCGTGTTCTGTAGAACTAGAATTATTATAAATAAATATAAGTGCGTATATACTGTGTGGCCCCATTGACTTTATGTATCGCATTTTAATACTGAACTGCCAATCAATCCTTTTTTAGGTTTAATCAAATATCACCATTTATTATAATTTTTTTAGAAGAAATCTTATGTTCCCTCTTAAATCGGTGACTTTCTCAACTTATTGCTATCATTCACTCCTAGCTATAAACACACGCTGTAACTTCCAACTGTCGATCGATTCTCAAGCAGCCAATCCCACTAGACCAGAGTTGTTGTAAAGCCACCTGAGACCATATATATCCAAACAAAGGGAATATCGAATAAAATTTACTACACCTGTTTATTTATTTGTAAACCGTAAAAGAAAATTTATTATAAGCTAAAGGTCTAGCCTGCTAAAGACATGTTAATGACTATTTCAATGAAGAAACATTATATATTTTAAAAAATTAAGGATTGGAATGTCATTTATAAATACATTTTCCGATTGTCAATAATTTTCTGACTTTCCAGTGAGTAATAAAAACTATTGAGCTTGAACGGTTGGCATATGAATGGGTATTTATTAGGGATCTAGAGACAACCTCAATAAAACAAGAAGAATGAAATAGAATAGTAATCCATAGATACCTTCCAATTTATTATACAAACACAAAAAATTGTTCATCTCGGATAAATAACACAGTTATTGCTAACGCAACCAGATTTGAAGTTGATAGGTAACCTATAAATATACACAATATACCATACACCTGTTTGTACACAGGATTACTAATTGATCATATTGTAGAGATTTTATTCTCTCAGAACATCTGTGAGGAAACCTTACTGGAAGAGGCAACCAGTAATTTCTCAAAGTTGCCACTAGTAACTAGTAGTAGTAGTGTACTGTACTGATACATACTGATGGTCAGTTGAAAATTTCAAATAAATATCTGTTACTGAAAAAAATTGAGGAGGGAAAACCGCACTGAATATACCAAATAATGAAGGATTTTTGCGAAATAACTTCCGAATTTATTATGTATTTGAAATTTTTCATGTTTTTGCACTTGTTTATATTTATCACGATAAACTAACAAAGATCAAAAAGACTAAAGATTTTAAATGAGTTTGCTTACTAGTAGATTTTGACTAATTTGGCTTGCTCTCGATTTGTCTTAGAACTCGAAATGCGGTTGTTGTTAATTTCATGCAAGAGGCAGGCTGATTTGTGAAACTTTTCAAAAATAGTCAACGCCATCAACGGTGTCCAGAATCTGGAGAAGGTTGTCCAAAGATGAGACAGGTCGGCATTGTGCAGGATCTAGACGTCTTAGATGAAACAAGGCTCTGATTTGCACCATGTCAGACTCTTGCTATTAGATATAGGCGGGACAGAGTTTGTCAAGTAAGAGGAGATCTTGTTACAGCTACAGGGCTGAAAGCTTAACGACCTCTTTTAATGATGCCTTTGACACCACAACATAAGGCTTGCATCTGAGTGTGATGCAGTACGCAAGAAAACTGGAGTAACTACTGAAATGTCGACGGTTTGGTGACTATTCCATGTTTTGTTCGGGCAGCTATGATGGACGCATGAGAGTCAAGCGATTTCGAATTGAGTGACGATGTACAGTTCTGAACCTCTCAGCAAGGCTGCAAATTGCTCATCATCGGCAGTTTTATGGCACAGCGGTACATATATGCTGCAACCAGTTTTAATCTGTACCAAAAAATCCCAATCTTTTAACTACATGTCATATAATGCTTTTAGTGCAAGAATCTGAAACACGTATGGGATATGGTATGTCGAAACTTTAATCTATTTTGATAGCCACCAGCAAATTTTGATGACTTCTGGCAAGCCATTAAGAGTAATCCTCAATATCATATAAATGATTCAATTTTACGAATGCCGTACAGAGTAAACAAGTTCTTAAAGAACCAAGTAGGAGCCACTCATATTTATTTTCTATTATTATTAAAATCTAATTCTGAGATCAAATTCTCTCTGACACGTTGATTTAACCTACCACCAAAAGGCTCAAAGCAATACGGATTTATATATCCGTTTGCTTATTTTCTTCATAATAACGCTTGCTTCCCAACAGCACCAAATATGGAAATGCTGTGGAAGCGTTGGTGTGTCACTAATGTAAAAACACAGTTTTGCACCCTAACACCAAACCTTTATTTTAAACACGTAACGCCGTTTCAACAACTCTAAGTTGTCATCATCAAGGAGTAAACCAAACACTTTGGGTTACTCTTACTTCTTAATCAAGATAACGAAATGGAAAGAGTAGTCTTATAATATATTTTCTGAAATATATTTGTAGTTTTTAATAATGAGGTATTTTTTATTGTGCTCCAATTTTTTTCCGGCACATCCTGACAATCAATTAGCACAAAACTCTCTTATTATGTTTTTAGGTCGTCTAATGAGACCTTCCGGTCCGTAACGTATACTTTCAACTTTAATAAATCACACAAATAAACATGGGAACTGCTTCAAAAACTACTCCTATTTACCTCATCCTGAATAGCGTTTAGATACCATTTCTTCTATCATTAGCAGAATTTGATATTGAAGCATATTAAGGTTAAAGGTCCTGCTAAATTTTTATCCAGAAATATTGGCACTGCAATCGGGTTTCCCAGTTTTGAGTTTTTTGTGTGGTCTGAGTGTGCCTCGTCCCCAAGGAATAGTTAATAGTGTCTACACATGTCACATGTCAACAGAAATGTCAATTTTATGTCAAAACGTAGTTTGACAATATTTTATGTGGTTTTGAATCCTCACTGTATTGACATAATAAAAAGATCTCATAAAAAATTCGATAATTTTGTTCCGTGAATTTAAGTATCTTCTACGTTCATATTTTTCAAAATCGATAAAGGTGATGCAAATAATATTTTACAACTTTTTGAAGTTCTAATTTTTTACAATCACAATTTTTCTATAGGTCATTAGTTATGAATTCAGAATAATAACGTAGACACTATAGTTGCGCAACTCACTTTATCGTACAAGAGTCTCAACTGTATAATATCCGCAAACGTTATATTGAATTCTCAAACTTCTGTGTTGTAACAACACGTTTAATCTGCAGTGTAGGTAATTTTTTATCTAATACTGCCCTACTTTCTGCGTTCTAACCCATGTTTATAACTCCTAGAATAAAAGCACATTGCTTAAAGCGAACTATTAAATAAATTTCGATATCCATTTAAAATCTAGCCATTGTTTCAGAAGGGTAAACATTCCATTATTACCAGGAAACAACATAACAGCATTTAAATCGATTCAATTTTTTGCCACCGGAACGTTTTAAGCTTGCGTCTGCCCGGTTAAACTAAACATTATAATAGCAGAGAAAATGGAAAAGCCAACTAAGACCATTAATCTAAAATAATGTATGGATGTAAGCCTCCTTGTCGGACGAATAGTTTCTCTCAGAGCAAATGAATCGTAGCGAAAAGAGAAGGACGATTGGGAAAGCTTAGAACGCAAATGTACGGTCACAATAATATCTGTAGAAAATTATGAAGCATGTGAGCTGAAACCAAAATGTAATTAATTGTAACAAATGATATTCTAAGCGTGTTCTAAAGACCCGAATTATCTACCCACATATTCATCAATGTCTCGTGTTGTGTTGGTATTTGAATTCTGACCAATCGGTTTAGTAATAGATTTAGATTATTGTGCATGAATATTCAGAAATAAATTAGCACTTGTTGTAAATGTAAGCGAAGTGTATATTCCAAAAGTTTAATAAAATTCTTTATATCTTTTATATATATATATATATATATATATATATATATATATATATACATATTATATATATATATATATATATTGTTTGTGGATGCAAGATATAAAGACCTACATCAAGGATTTTTCGGGAACCTAGCACACATAGGTTCCGAATCTGGAGCCGTTCCATGTACTTGCTATTTTCCCGGGACACCTAGGTTTGAATGCCACTATAGAACCTCACCTGTCAGAGATATATATGAATACTCCCTTCGCTGTGTCATTCTTTTGTACGAAGAAAGTATTCAATATCTCTGACAGGTGAGGTTAACCTTAAAATGTTATCGTGACATGATAACCTAGGTGTTCCGGGATAACAGGAATTACTTGGAACGATTCCAGAATCGGAACCTCTGTGTGCTATTTTCCCCAAACATCCTAGATGTCGGTCTTTACATCTCGCGTCTACAATCTGACGGATTTTTATCAAATACATAAATAAGTGTTCGATAGGCCTCTTGTGGGAGGCGCAGCAGATGAAGGTTCCCGATCAGAAACAATATATTATATATATTCGGTCGTTACAAAAGAATGACACCTGAAGAGAGTATTCAATATCTCTGACAGGTGAAATTAACTTTAAAATTTTATCGTGACATTCTAATCTACGGGTTCCGAGGTAACAACAATTACGTGGAAAGGCTCCACATTCGGAACCTGTGTGTGCTAGTTTCCCCGAATATCTTAGTTGGATGTTTTACAGGGTCTACAAATTTACGGATATGTTTCAACTACATAAATAAATGTAAATATACATTGTCTTGAGTACAAAAGAATGACACCTCAAGTATTGTGTTACTTTATTCAATATTTTAGTTCTCTTGGGGAACAAATCAAAATTGCAGATCCGAGACAAATCACAATAAAGAGACACAAATTATTAAAATATATTTCTGAGGTAAATAAACGAATGTAATACCGGCTACAGATTCAGGGGAGAAGTCTCGTCGAGAAGTCTTGCCGAGATATTGAGCGAGAACCGAGAAAGTATCTACATTCATGCGATCTTCTCATGACGTTGTCTTTTCTAACCCGAAAAACCCCTTAAAGCGGCAACAAAACTGACATCGACTGGACAACAGGCAAGCCCTAGAACGACACGTCACATTCACGCTTCTCGGGGGTTCTCGGCGTGATTTTGTAGCCGGCTTAATACCTATCTAGTATACTAGAATTTTCCTATAAATTTGTAGATTATCCCAACCGAGTTATTTTAAAAATTTCTAGACTACCTTCTCTAACAAAACATTTTTTTGAAACAATAAATAGCACATTCACTGTGTAAAAAGTGTAAACAATAAAAGGTGCTCGATCTGCACAAAGTAATGACCTACCTTTGTAGTATATTTCTGAATTCGGTGCCATAAAAAACACATCGAATTCAAATCTTCCTTCTTTTTTAAAGTCAATAAAATATCGTCCATATTCGAACATAAGAATTATTTTAAGTCAATTAAAAACCACCAATAACATAAATCAACTCAATTTTATTGTTTTTACTAGATTTCAGAGATATGCGCGCCTTTGCATTTAAATCCAGCATGGTTTCGTGTGTAACTTACACCAAACCATATTGCTTATAACCGTTTAAAAGCCTCCGTGGTTTTAAAAATTATATTGAATAACATTTTAGAGCTCATTACTATTTATTTCTAAATGTTGTGCCTTGGTCTTACATTATATAGTTTCAGGTATGAGTACAATAAATGTCTCTTTGTGTTAGGAGCATTTTAATTTTATCTAAGGAATTCTGGGTTAAACTGGAATATATTTTTACGACAGTTCTGAAAGCAGATTAAAAACTAACAAAATTATAATGTTCTTATGATTGTAGCAGTTATTCCGATCTGAGATTCCGTTAATGACAAAAAGATAGACCTCGTTTCGGTTAGTTAGTAATCTTTCGGAAAAAAATGTGTTTGATATAGATTTTCTAGAAAATTTCCATAATTTCCACTTACTACAACATGAATAGATATATTTCATTTTATCTGCTCTCAGAAACCAATGTAAACACAAGATATTTGAACGAAAAATTTTCGTTCACATCACTTTAAGTGTTACTATTTAATTTATTACATTACTGTGAAAATGATTCTTTATATATTGTCAATAACCATTTTTTAGAATTTTAGTTAATTTATATTTATTGAAGTGCTTCGCGTTGTTTTGACATTTATTTCCGCCCGAAACCATGTTCAGGTTAAGACATTTTATTATAGTTGAAATTTTCCGACACCACACTACCTTGATTTTGAAATACCCATAACTTTACTTAATTCTATGTGTAAGAAAAACGGACCACTTTATGTATTAAGACTCCCTTCTTTTATAAAAAAATAATAAATCATAAAACAAATATAAAATCCAATTAATATACAATAACTGCCCAAAATTTGCTTTTCGTTCTGACAAACATTTCAGTTCTCTGCTTGTGTATTTTAAATTAGACACGTCACATCACCAGAAAAAAGGCAAATTGTTACTTGTAACGATTCCTATGTTTTCTCCACGATAGTTGTGGCATCTCTGGTCTGTATTTTTATGATTTCATGGGAATAATACCACAACTGCTTGGAAAGTCTATATAATTCAAATACCCCAACGTTTCAAAAAAGTTCGCAAGGACAAATTCAGCATTCAGAGTTTAAATGCTAATTGATTGTGAATTCCTCAACTGAGGCACTACTGCCAACGTAACTGACAATTCCTACATAACACTCCCCACCAGACGATATTTCTAGAAAACTACATTTTAATATAGCCTTATATGCATTTTACTACCATTTTAATCAAATTGTTTTCTCTTCGGTACCAACGTCGAATTATGGGTCAAATGACATTATTATCCTAACATCTCCACGAAGAATAGAGATATTAATTAATTATTTGTTGAATTGAATATTAAGTCACGCAGGTGAAGGGAAATTATTTAGAGAGTCGTGATCTTTTATTCCAGAGATGGAAATAAGCGGTGAAAGGGTGCAATAACCGATATTGGTTTCCATTTCATTATGGTATATCTCAAAGGAAAACATAGCCATTGTTTCGTGTTTAATTATAGGTTAAGACAGAGGTAACGTGAAAAATCCCCAAACATTTTTCCAATAGGTTTTGCTGGTGCTGAACACGATTTCGACAACTATTTCGTCATAATTTCCCACAGAGGAGATAAGCGATATTAGTCCCTATTGTAAGGACAGAAATAAACAATAAGAGGGTGAAAACACGAGATACATTATTTTTGAGTTTCGCGGAAGAATCCCACCTCAATTTTTATAAACCCATTATAATATATGACGCAGCTTTTGGATTTATGTTAATCTAGACCTATTTTTTTGTGACAAAGAAAGTAAATAAACCAGCATGTTGCCCTCTTTACCACTACTTATTTCTACAAAGACCCACATGAAGAATCTACTTCAAAATTAAAATTAAGCTGTTAAATTGATATTATATTCTCATTTACACAAAAAATCATTAAAATCTAAACAGTATTCACGATTGTTGATAAATAACCAATGCAACCAAGGTAGATCAGACCACGAGAAAAGATCTACCTATGAATGTCATGAATTTACTTCTAATTTAACAACTTAAAAAATACATTGAGTAGTATAACTTAGTACTAGAGCCATTTCCATCCTAAAAATGGTTTTAATAGACAAAAACTTCAAAAATCAAAATCGGGCTAAATGTTAACTAAAAACGTTACAGTATTTTCATATATTTTTTTCATTAATCTATATCACTTACCTGACATTTTATTAGAAAAGTATGTACCAGTTTTTCTTTTTTGTTGAAGATATATATAAAAAATAGAAAAACAAGATCTTTATTAAAATATACATACTTTCGTCGTTCAGTTCCACCCCTAGAACAGGAAATCATGGCTTTATAACTATTGTTTCATTAATCTGTTTTCGAGTTATATTAGATCATTGCCATTTGACCTATACTACGTGTCGATACCAGATGTCCTGAACACTTCAGAAGCTGTTACGGATACGATATAAGAAAAACTTCTTAACCAATAAAATGCGTATATAACCATTTATTTAGAAGAACGCAATAATGTATGAATTGAAGGCAATGATGGCATCCTATTTCATTTTTTACTAATAAAGGGACAAAAGTTTGAGGATAAATTAGAGACTAATTTCTTATACGAGTATAGTTATCGAAGTAGAAAATCTGACAACAGTGGTTAAAGAAGCATTGGTGTGATCGATCGAACTTTTTAGATTGCATTGCTTAATCATTCACAGTGGAAAAAATTAGTAATAACTCATAAATTCGGTAGTTTTAAAAACATTTATCAATACAATTTTGTTATCCAATTTACTATTTTATGGAAATATTAGATATATGGAAAACTACATCTACACTTTTTATTACATTCCTATTTATCAAGTTGGTTTCTGTTGGGCAGATTACGGTCAAGATATCGTTTCGTGTACAATTGCCTAACTTTTAATTAATTGCCAGAAGCACAAAGGCCACGTCTGAAATGCATGTTAGTTATTCTGACGGTCGTGTAGCGATGCATCACAGAGACCCTCACGAACAAAAATTAAAATGTTAAAGACAAAATACACATCAAACAAGCCCAACAGTCAGTTAGTATCAACAAATTCGACACATACCAAATGATCAATTAAGGTATATTGTTAGAGGATTAACATATTTTCTTCTTGACATTTACACTTGTCTGCTGTTAGGGATAAAATACTCGTACTTAGTAGGCAATCGAAATATTGTTGAAAGATAAAAAGGCATAGTGAGTGTAGTATGCGACACATTCTATCCTTCTGTGTGTTCGATGCAAAGTCGCTATTCAAAAATAATCAAGCTCAAAATATTTTTAGAATAATCCAGGTAATAAGACATTTTTAACGTTTGTTTAATAAGCATCTTGCATATTTACGTACTCAATCGTTATCATAGCCCCAGTTAATAAATAATTATATATGTTCACCTCTGGAACGTTTTAAAATCAAAATCATTCTTTAAGAAGAAAGAGATGGTTATCCAGAAATATAATCTTGTTCTTTTGATGTTCAGCCTCTTTATTATGCTCGAAGTTTAAATTAACCACCCTACTACCGACATAACTAGTTATCTACCTACGTACTCATCTTTCAAAATTCAATTTCCGTAACTAGTATTTCCTGGGGTTATGTAAACGATAAGGATATAATATTATGTTTGAACCTTGGTTTATTGCTCGTAACTCATTTCATCATTGCGTCTGCATAACGATTATGTCAAAATAGGATTTATGTTGGCAAATGCGATGTAATGATCTCGTTAATAGACACATTATATCCCGGCACCTTGTCTGCTTATGCGTTGCAAGCTGATTTGGCATATTCATCGTCTGCTAGATTGATTGGCTTCTAAGAACACGGCCAGATCGTAATTAATTTAATCAATACTCATTTTTAACAATATATTGTGTGTTTCGTTACTTTTTTTTAATTACATGCTGTTACCAATCCTATATATGCATAATTCCTTAACAGGTGAATGTGAAAGTCTTTTTAACATAGCTCTTAAGAATATAAACACAAACAAATATTAATTTTTATACTGTAAAAACGTATATTTTTCAAACCTAATAGTAAGAGTCCATGCACTTATTTTAGTTAAACTTTTTTCTTCAGTGTAAATTTGACAAACACAAAAAATTGTAATCTCGACTATTCACGAAATAACACATAACTAATATATAGCGTGATTGAGAACGGCTCCATATTTGGAATAGTAATGTTTCCCCAATAGATAAATATAAGCAATATATAAATGATATCTATTTGTTTGTATATAGGAAATACCGTTGATCATATTCTAGACATTTCTTTCTTTCAGATCATCTATGAAGAAAACTTTCTATTAAGGACAGCCAGTAATTCGGACAATATTTTGAAACTGCCGAAGTCAATTAGAGCAGTTCAGTCATCTAGTGAGACTTAGGGAGTAGGCAGCTTGATGATCTAGAATCTAATTTTATTTTATATGTCTGCTATGTCTTTTGAAAATGGCTTCAAAGCAGAAACCGAAACGCTCAGATTTTTACAAATTTTCACGAAGTTCTCACCCGGAAGCTAGCCTAGTTCATAATTATAACCGCGGTAATTTCTCAGAACATATATGTTCCTTGTAACTTCCGAAAACAGTCTGATTTATATACTGGGCTTTCATTTCAAAACCAACATATCTTTTAAAATATCTTTAAAAGAAAAAGATACACAAAAATATACGTTCATTGATATTTACACATTTTACACGAATCGGTCACCCTGCAATTTCAACCCCTAAGCGGGGATGGATATCATTGCTACAAGTTTAATTACAAAGGGGTATCATGTGATACCTCTTTTTATAGGTCTCTTTTTTGCCAATCTTTTGATTTTATGAAAACCAGATTATTTTATACAAAGTAATGCCATTTTAAAGTTTCAAATTAAAATAATTATTATTTACATTGTATTTACATTATTAAAATTATATTAGCGTCAGAATTACCTTGTACTTAAATTAGATGTTCAAAATGTCCGCCATTGTTGGTAAAACTATGGTAAAGTCGCAGCTTGAATTCCTCCCGCACTTTTTGAAGCGTCTCTGTTGGAATCCGCGCCTCCACTAATCTACGGCTAAGTTCAAGAATATTGCGAGGTTGAGTTTTATTTACACATTGCAAGAACGTGTTGAGCTGGTAAGTCTTTATTACCAAAATCAAAATTGTGCTCGATCACGTATTGGAGTTGATTTTAAAATTTGTTGAGACGGGCTCATTAATGAATAAAAAAAGAGTTCACATTGGAATTGTAACTGATGAAGGGGTTGCTGTGGCTCCATTGGGCCATGCCCAACTTATACCAAACGCACAGTATATGTTAGCAAAACTAATGTTTTTTAGAATTTTGCATAAGTACAAATTCCATCCGTGCAAAATCAAATTACTTCATTAATTGAATGAGGATGATTGGTATCGAAGGCAAGAGTTTTGCGAAATTACGACCCAGCGTATGATGGAAAATTCGAATTCTTGTACAATGTTTGCTGTCGGATGAGTGCACTATTTCACTTCATGAGGAGGTTAACCGACACAGCTATAGATTTTGGAACGATATAAATCCTCATTTATTTCGAGAAGCTTATAGTGAACATCAACCCCTGCTGCGTTTCGAAAAATGGCGAAACATGTGAACGATTAATTTCTTCCACTTCTAACGACATGTAAAAAAAGGATAGTGTTTTCGTCAAAGTAATAACGTCATCGAAATTCTTTTCAAATAGTAAGTTTTAATTCCCTTTGTATCATTTTACTGTAACTGGGAAGGTACTTAAATTTGGGAGTCACATAATAATTTTTGATGGAAACTCATAATGTTTGTAGCATTTTACAAAAGTTGTTCAACCCGTTCACCATTTGCAATTTGAGAATGGCCCACTAAATGGTATGCTGCATTAACTCAATTTTAAATAATTTCGGGAGTAACATCATTCACCTTTTGATTAACGCATTCATCAAATCCTACAAATCTGGTCTGTTGACATAAATTCGGTTCATTAAATGGTCCACAAGAACAATTTATTGAGGTCAAATCTAGAGATCTAGAAATCAGTATCGACAATTGAGACAATTTGTTGCACTATTTAGGCAAAAAGTCGCCCAATCGGATTTAAAAATTGGGGATACTCGTCACATTAAACTATAGAGACTTCACAAATTATTATCGCCGATCATGATAACCTTTTTTCAGCTAATGAATGATATATTTTGTCATAGTGACGTTTGATAACTGTTCGAGCATCCAACCGGTGGCGGAGTATTCAATTTGTTAACGTATTCTTAAGCTATAAATCGAATGCTTCATATTTACACAATATGTTCTCCTGGCCGAAAAACTGGCTTTTATTTATTTGTTTTGCTGACGGAATGATTCTGAAATAGGATAGAAGCCGATAGGGGACGATGTAGTCGAGTAAATGAGACGTTTTTTTATAAACCGAATTGATTCATACTTACACAACATGTTCGTGTTACCAAACAAAAGCTTTGATGTATGGCCCTATATTTGTCATAAGATAAATTCTGGCACCTAAACATCATATGTGCTGAATATAAGAGCTTTATTATTGTTATCGAGGGACTTCAAGTAAATCAAACTCATCAAGCTAGCTACAGGAAAGGGCAGATCAACGTAGGACTAGACCAGTAATATATCTATACGTTCTTAGGGGCTTCCGCGTTGTAATTATGAATTCGAAACCAAGTCTTATTAAATTGCTTGGTAGTCATTCTCAAAGGAATTATCTATTTCTTCTGGGTCCCTAAATTCTAATATAAGTGGAACATGTAATAAACGGAAACAGGTTTGTTTGAAAATCTGCTACTTCTAAACTATTTTAGTAATAATTAATATCAGCTTTACACGAATGAAAGTTTTTTATGTGAAAATTGTTATCGTATCTAATAAATTAAAACTTATTTTATAAAAAAGCAAACTACCTATTTGTCTACATGAATATATATTTCTTGCATAGATTCACTCACTTCCACGACTCCAAATTTACATTTTTTAAGGCAACACGAACAATATTCACGCATCAAAAATTTAATCCTGTGTTGTTACGTTGGGATACTTTCCATATTGGAAGTCACTTATCGAATATTCTGTCCTGATTAAAAAAAATTACAGTAAACAGTGCACGGCAAAATTAAAAGCAAACACTTTCCCAATCTAAGCTTGTGAATTTTTTAGATCACATGCTGCCACAGTAATATCTTGCAGTCTTTGTTAACCGCTTTTCCTTAAAGAGTCTAGGAATTTATGGACAAAATATTCAGGTAGGAAAATATGTTATCTTTTTAAAAGATAAGAACAGAGCGCTGTCGTCATTTACATTTCTTTGCATTATTAAAGAGTGATAAATTTAGAATCCAATTCTACTTCACCGGATCATACTGATTCCATAAATACAATTAAATTAGGGTGTTATAATTTTAGTCCCTTGTATAATCTTTGCCCAAAGTCTATTTATGCTGGTTAACTTCCTAAACAATGGTACCTAGATTCTATTAAACTTAGATACAACCAAGCCGGTAAACATATTTTTGTAACTATCCCATTACAATTCGGATTTTCCTGTAGACGTTAGGTATTGCTGGTGTCACTCAAAAACCCAATTCGGGTGGTATCCTCTTCGGACTGCTCATGAATTGTATTCTCTATGTAGTAAAATTTCACGGAATGCTTGCTTGCTCCAAAATTCAAACTAACTCTAATAGTCAAAATGTACAATGTGATCTAAATGATGCACAAAGTTACTATAGACAAACACAGCCCAAACCACTGTAAGGTCGATAATAAACTCATCTAATAATTCTTTATTACGAATAGTTTTATCATTATTTAAATCCTTAAATCTGCTAATATATATTCTTGTGAACAACAGTGAATAGTCTAATGTGACATTTGTTAACGCTACTCAAATACTTGTATTTGTGGTATTTGCTATTGCGGTTAGTCAGTCTACAGAAGTGAACAAAAATTGTTGCTATGTCTTCAAACTACGTACAAAATATTGATTCTTCTAAATTCAATTTTATTCGTTGGTGAAAACATATTTTTTGGACAAAAAAGTGACAGTGGCTAAACACTTTAAAATAGAATTAATATGAACCTTTTTTTAACCGACTTCCAAAAAGTAGAAGGTTATCAATTCGTCGGCATGTTTTTTTATGTATACTCAGTGATTGTTCAGAAACGGCTTGGGCAATTTGGATGATTTAAACAGCATTGCATTCGGGAATGTTATAGAAAGGTACCATATAATTTTCTGTAACGTGACATTTACGGTTTTCCAGAAAATGAGAAAAAAACAGTAATTAAGGAAGTACACTTTAGTGAATTTCAATAAATCTACACTGTTTTCTCTAAAACAGCTTAATCAATTTTAAATTGTATTCTACAAAGAGTTATTCCAGCTTGATTCCGTATAATTTTCTATAACATAAAATATACCGTTTCTCTGAATATCCTAAAAATGTGTGCAAAAAAGGTAAAATCAATGTAAATGTCAAATTTTCACCATAAATATCTAACTTAAATGTCAAAATATGTCATGAAAGTATATCGTACAGGGTGTTTGTAACGGATTTCATTTTACGGGGTGAAATTTATCGAAAAGAAAAACGGTTATGTGAGCAATCTTTTCTTTACGGTATACGATGGTAGGTGTGTGTGCGTGCATTGAAATTCAAGCAGCAAGCAATGTGTGCAGTTGAAATATAGGGCGAAGTAAAATTGCAGTTATATATGTGGGTTAAAAAAATCTTAGAAGTAAATGTGATATTGGGTGGTAGATAAGCAGTTGCATATTATAAACGATGGTTGAAACATAAGTGGAATACACCATAGGGTGGTTCAAAAAATGTTGTATTGGATGGCACATTAGTAGTTGCATATACTTGGTGGTTGAACAAAAAGTAAAGAAGAAGTCAAACTATAAAAAGATATTTGAGTTGTAGGGCAGAGGGTTAAAAAAATGTTGCAAGCAGTTGCATATACGGGATGATTGAAATATAATATGAAGTGGAATTGTAGTTATACAGGTTGGTTATAAAAATGTTATGTAGTGTGGAACATAAGTAGTTGCTTATACTTGACATATGAGGCAAGGTAAAATTAAAGGTTTACAGTGTGATTTCAACAATAGAAAAATTGAAACAGTCAATAGGGTGGAGAGGATTAATACTTACTAGTGGTCGCCCAGTGGTCGAAATTCGACCCTATTTATTGAAATTGTAAAAAGTATATTTTTATAAGAAACAGAGTTGTGGAGAATTCGGAGAAGTGGATGTAATGACCAAAATTGCTCATTCATATTGACAAATCTATTGAAATAAAAAGAAAATAAAAATGTAATCAAATATCGGTATTCGAAATATTTTTGACACATTAATTAAACCCCAAATTTTTGGCTGGAACCGCTCCTAGCAAAATATTCGATATAATAATTGAAAGATTGTTCTTTGCAACCTAATATTAAAGAAAAGAGAGGACCAACAACCCAAGGAGAAGTTAAATATTTAATAAATTCGGGAAGGTTGTGATAATAATATATTAATCAAATAATTAAATTCACATTAAAAACAGAATATTTAATATGAAAGTTACTGCAACGCGTCCGAAAAATCAATACTGATCTACGACATTGACTATTTTACCACTAAACAATAACAACGATTGCATGCCACTTCCAGAAGTACATGCTCTAAAGTATACATCTAACGATCGCTCCATCCAAATATAATTACTCAATGTTTTGTGTTTTGACCGTCTGGCGCCGGCGGCACTATCAGTTGTTTGGTGTTGACAGAATGGACGTAAATAATGAATTTTTATTATATTTTATTTAATGAATGAACCAATATTATAAATTAAGATTAGCATTCTGCACTGAAGGTCGTCAGTAGCTACTAAACAAAACAAAAATGAAGAAAATCGGTTGAGAGCCAGAGGAGAAATGGTACCTAATCGTTTTGTCTTTGCCTATTTATATATATAGATATAGGGCGATTGCAACATCGTATGGAGTTCAACCTTAGTTGTACAGGGTGGTTCAGAGAAATAATTTATATTGGGTGCCTAATACACACAAACAAATACAGGGTGATTGCAATATAGGGTGAATTACAATTACACTTATAAAAAGTGGTCCAATTAATAAAATGAATAAAAAAGTTAAATAATTAGAGAGAGGGAGAAGGATATATATATATATATATATATATATATATATATAAGAATACGCCAAAATGATCAATAGAATTGTACCTAAAATCAGATAAAAAAGAATATAGGTCAGAAAATCCTGTTTGTTTACATGATTACACACGGTTTCTAAATGGTTTTTATTTTATGGCAAATTAGGTTAATTTTTTTAATACAAATTATTAAATTATATAAAATCAGTGCCACTGTACACCAGGTTTGTATATAACATTTATCTTAGATTTATCGGTGGCTACAATATCATACATATATACATATAGTATTGTTTTTTTTATGTTTCTTTGGAGAATAACACCACAATAGAAATAAAACTACGTATATTGCAGGAATACCAAACGTAGTTTTATTTCTATTGTGGTGTTATTCCCCAAAGAAACATAAAAATAATCACGAATATGCCACAAACAACGTTTAGAAGACAATATATAGTATTTCCAGGAAAGTTTGTTAGCCACAAAAATACGACTTCATTAAATAGGTTACGAAGGTTAACACTAGTATGGATATTATTTTTTGAAAGTTGAAGCAAATTATCAAATAATCTTAATAATTCATTGCTTGTTTATTTGTAAAATATGCGTAAGTGCTATAAACTTGGTAACTGTGCCTGTAGGTGGTTACCGTTGTCAGCTAAATGTTATGGCAAGCAATGAGTTGTGTCACGAATATTTTTATTTACATTTAGAAATTATTTTATGAACATTTTTATTGAAAATTAAGCAGTTTCTATCATCAGTTTGCTTAACGACATTGATTCGAATGCACGAATTCATGTAGACCATATTAGCCGATCTACTTGAGATTAAACTAGTAATGCAAAGCATAAATTTGATTCATTTCTATTAATGCAAAGTGCCCTCCTAGGTCCAAACGAAAACTGACCGCAATCTGTCGGTTATTTGCTTTATTGATCCCTTACAATTTTTTTCGCCGCTCCTGGTACACCGTTAATTTTACAAACAAATTACCACGAATTTAATTTACATAATTTTTTAATGTGATCTTATTAGCTTCTATTTAGGATTCCAAGATAATAAACTGGATTCATAAGTGGAATTATTTTATTTCACCCTTTCGTATCTCAAAAACTAGCTATTTTAAGACGTTGGGCCAATAGAACCTCTTATTATTATGTTAAAAGTTCAAGGCAAAAAAAATTAATATATTTGAACAACTGCAAATATTAAATATGTTTAAAAGCTAACCCTTTATTCGACAAATAATCACCTTAAATTTGTAAACTTCCCTTAAATAGATAATCATTTTGGTTCTCAAGATTTAAATCCGAGAATTCCCTTGTAGTTTTATTCGTTATAGAACAGTTTGATAGATCTATGGCCAATTACGCAAAAATAATTGTAAGAAATCCCAGTTGTAAAATTATTAATACTAGAATCGCCTGTGGTCGAAATTCCATCAATTGTGTCAATTCCTAAGAAAATTTAACTTGTTTTTCATATATAATTTATAGGATCTATCATTTCTGGAATCACCCCGTATAATTATAATCTACACCGTCTTATATCTCAGTGAATTTATATATGCATATGTAACTGCTCAAGGCAACTGCATTGTATGCCTCAAATTTCCATGACAACACATACCGTTTTACCCATCCAAAAATCGCCTAATCAGCACTTTTTACTTTAAAACCTTGAAAGGTTCAACTGTAAAAATGTAATGCTACAACAATATCAAATAGAGATAAAATTCTTATAAGATCCTATACACCAATTTGTATTGAAAGAATTTTCATTCTCAAGTAGGTCACAAATTCACCCTGTATTGAACGAAACATACTTGTGATCTCGTTCTTTCTCGGTAATATGATTTATCCTGATTTGTAGACCTTAGACTCCAAAACCCCAAATTGGAATTTCGAAAGTCGTATTGCTGTTTGCGAGAATTACATATAAATAACATGTAATGCAAATAAACAAACACTATATGTATTATATTATTAAATAAATAAGTAAAATTGTATCACATCTCGTTAAAATAACAATTCGTCTAATTAAATATAAATAATTAAAAATATATTTGCATATCACATCTCGTTAGTATTTTAGTACCTTTTAATAATGGATTCTTCTGTAAATGCGCAAACTTCTTATAAGCACAATTTGGTCACTTTAACAGTTACTGTCGACATCGTTTTTTTTTTAAATAAAGTCATAAATGAATAGAAAACCCTGATTTTAGAGTAAACAAAAGTCGATTGTTTTAGTAATATTTATACCTCGCTACACTATTGTACACAATTGGGTTTTTAATGTCGACTGCAGTCAAATTTCTAACATTAAATTAAGGCTTAAGCTACCTGTTCATAGTGGGCGCCATTCACTTGGATTTTATTAATAATTTATCTTTAAATTATTTATTATAGAAGACATAAATAAAGATTCTTTATATATTCTGCACTGAAGGTCGTCAATAACTACTAAACAAAACAAAAATAAAGACAGTCGTTTGAGAGCCACAGGAGAAAAATGTATCAAACCGTTTTGTCTTTGCCTATTTATATGTAGATATATTGCCACCATAAAATGAACTTCAAAGTGTATCATTTTTAATGTGACGTCTTATGAAATTAATCCTCAAAAAATCGAAACACATGTCTAGCAAGTTTATGCAAATTTTTGTAATACTTGAAACTTTTTTTGTTTATTTATTCTTCATTTATTATCTTAATGTTTCTTAATTTAAAACATGTGAATTTATTTGGATGGTTGTGAACATTTGCTAGAGAACAGTAGAAAATTTTCTGTATATATAACACTTTCGTTATGAAAATATCTCAAAAATGTAATTATTAAAAAACATCTCCAATCTCTGTGACCTACATAAGATTTTGCACATCGTGATATAACACAGGCATTATTATTCAAATCGCTTTCTTTGTGGTGACGCTCAAAACTTTAAGCCAGATTAATTTGATTTAAATTCTAGAAAAACTCCGGCCCACACAATAAACCTTCTCCGATAGAGCCCATTCATGAGACCCATTATTTTTCTTTCTGAGCAAACATTATCCAGACTAACGTGCATAACTGTTAAATGTAGATTTTCACTGCGAAGCAATTTGAAATCCAGCTAATGTATGAAAATTACAGTCAGATTTCGCCACAGAGCCTCACAAATCCCCATTCTATATTGGAAAAGACATTTTCGTACATTTGTCACCATCGAAAAGATTTACGTAATCAATATATTATATAAGAGTAGATTTATGAAATGGCTTTGACATTTTTAAAGTCTACGATTGCTATTTGGGTGTAGAGGTTCGAGAGTATTCCCAAGGAAATGGTGTATTCCAGGAAACGGATTTTGTTTTTTGTTGTTAGCGAAATACTCTTCTGCCAGAATGATTGCCTTCAAGGATAAATATGAAAAAGGGAAAAGCTTTAGAAAAGGCACTCGTTATTTTGTTTCGAAGAGAAATGACTTCTTCAAAAATATAGCTACACAAAAGGTGAAACAAACTGTTGTTGGTTAACAGCTCGATTTTTTGTGAGATGAATTTATTACCAAAAATATATATATTTGGCCGATATTATTAATGAAATGGAATTTACATTCAATTATATTATTGATGAAAATTTAAAATTTAAGAGTTGCCACTATTCGGCTGAATAATAATTAAGAATTCTATTATATACAATCTGTAAATAAAGTAAGAATTAAATTAACTTTTAACTAAACCAACAATTCTCAGGACAAATCCTGAGATATATAAAATTTTTATTTTATAATAAGTGTACAGGGTAAACCATCTGCGAGTAACTCGCCTTCGACACTTTTTTTAAATGATATACCCTGCATAAATTGTTTAGACAGCACAATTCAAGACGTTTCCAAAAATGTGTCACACCTAAGGTTATCAATTATTATTACTGTTAAAGGTACTATTCCTACCAATAACTAAACACATTGACACTTCTAAAGGTATTATCTGTTAAATTAATGTTAATTTGTGTCTATAAAACATTTTATTGTGTGTGGATGAAAATCAACATAGCGTTTTGCAAATTAGTTGAGATTACTATTACATCTGTTTATAAACAATTGATGTAAGAAAAGTGGCACACCTATAACATTCATCTTGAACAAGAACTATCTGGTAACAAGCCACATCCCAGATTGGACTTTATTCAAACACTGATGGGTAATGCAGTCAATTAAGGTACCACTTCCAAATTCTTTCAACCTTCATGGGTTTTTCTGAAAATTTGGAAGCAGGCTTGTTTTACACTTACCTTCAAATGTGCGGAACTGTGCTTTTTGCGTTTTAGGGGTGAAATCAAATCAACCTGAAAAATTGAAGAAATAATAAATTAAGCACTCTATCAATGTATCTTATCTAGTTATGGAGAATAAGTGTATTCTTTAACATTTTCAAGTATGACTTATGATTTCCATAAAGTTTTCAACCCTAAGTAGTCGGAAATCAGGAAAAAATGTTTTTTCTTTTTGTATTTCTATCATGTTTATTTTTTAATCGATTGAATGAAGAGACAAGGCAAGTCCTAATATCTCCTCTCGATTATTGAGAATACTAGTATTCGAGTAACTAGAAGCGAAAGCAGAAGGCTACGAGAATTATGCGAACCGACCTGAAGAGGGCAGATGTGACTCTGCCGAAACGTCGTCATTTTACCATTGATCCCGGCAGGGATCAGTTATCAACTAGGCGGATGAATTCCCGGAAACCACCTAAAACATATATATATATGTTATATCATACTTCCAAAATTTCTCTTTTTAAAACTTTTTAAAAAAGACTTTATTTATACTTCACAAATAATTAAACTTTTAATACAAACTTGAAAATAATAAAAATAATAATAAAACTTTATAACAATTTAAAAAAGAGTGTTAAACTAAGCTAGACAAATCTGTAAGTAACAATGAAGCTGTCGCCGCGCTTGCAGTTCGCACGGATTTACGTCGTCGAAAGGTAACTTGAGACGACTCGTGAATGCTGACAGCTTGGGAACTGTTGCTAGATGGTTTCATGTAAATCGATGGATTAACTTATATAATAACTCCCATTCATATAGAAAAGTTGAAGCTACAGCATCGACTTTTAAGGGAGATTCTGCAATTCAATATCCTCGACAGGACTAAGGAGGCTATGGAGTTTTACCCTGGGCTTAATGGTTGATGGACCTGGTGGTGGTGCTGGATCGGCAGAAGGGCTCATCGTTGGAGGCTTCTGGATTTTCTTTCTGATGATGCTGATGGAAAAGAGGGCAACCACAATTGCGGTTGTTGCTATTGTGATGATTGTAAACCAGGAGGTGTGTTTCTCCAAGAATGGTTGGTCTAGGAGCTTTTCTAATTCCCTGGAGTATTGGCTAAGCTTGTGGTTAGCGATATTCAGTTCTCTGGCATCCAATTCCTGTAGTCTCAACTTTGGAAGTTGACTGATGGTTGGCAGGTTGTCGCAACAGTTGTAGGGGGTCTTGACTGGATGACTCTTAAATGTGATGTTGTCAACGTTGTTGGTGGTCCTTCTGGCATGGACCCTGGTATTTCCGATGAAGGCATTGCAACTGGGTTGGATGGTCAATAGAGAATTTGTCGATATGGATTGGGTAACGACATCTTCTCCCTTGCACTTGATGTTGATGGGCAACTGTCCGGAAATCGAGATTAACCAAAGGTTCAGATCAATCTCTTGAATATTATACTCTTCGGCATATAATATTAAAGGTTTGCAAGTTTAAGGAAGGGCTGCTGGCTGTCTAAGAAGCTGTGCTTCGCAGAGGGCTTCTTTGTCTATGGTGTGTGAAATAACTTTGGAACAGATCTTATGTTCTTTAGATAATGACTTACAGTCACTCAGGTCTTCGAATGATGCGTGCAATAGCGAATCGTCATCTCTCGCAATATATTTTTATTTGGTTGGAAGAATATGGTGAAATCCTCTTCGATAATCCAAAACTGGGATAGGATACAAGCGGTACAGTGCATAAATTTCAGGTTTGAATAAGAGGAGTTTTTGATTTTTTGATTGGGGTCTCTTTTACGTAGACTTTGTCGCCTACTTTGTAATCGGGTTGTTTAGTAGAAACTTGTTGGTCAAATCGCACTTTAGATTTTTCTTCCTGTCGTTCGGTTTTAGCCCGGGCGAGTCTGTAATACTAGTCTATTCTGTTATTAAGGTCTCTCACGTATTTGGAAATAAGTTTTTAATGATTGTTAAGGGTTTCTGGAGGCCTACTAGTAGTGTGCCCAAATATGAGTTCATAGGGCGTGAAACCTGTGGTTTTATTTTTCGTGTTATTATAACAGATGATGGCATAAGGAAGGACGTTAATTGGATGTTCGTCTGGATGTTCTGCTGTATTTGCCATTATCATTTCTGCTAAGGTCGCGTGAAATCTTTCAATAGAACCGTTTGACTCGGGATGTTGAACGCTGGAGAATGTCAGTTTTATGTCGTATAGTTGACATAAATCCCACATTAAGGTGTTATCGAATTCACGTCCATACTCACAATGGATGCGAAGTGGAGTTCCGTAATGTTGAAAGAAAATCAGAAGGGGGTTTACGACAGTTGAAGCTGTTTTGTCGTTTATGGGGTAGGCTTGCGTTAATTTCGTAAGTTCGTCCCTAATAGTCAGTGCATATTTCTAGATGGATATTCGAAGATGTCAATGTTAATACGTTCAAAAGGAGTCATGGGTGTTTCCGTAATAACAAAAGGTGCACTTAGGTTTTTCCTACAGAACTTTACCTTTTGGCAAGTTTGGCAGGATTTGATGAATCGTTCTACAGTTTTAAGTAAGCCGGTCCAATTGTATTTTTCCCTAATACGTCTGATAGTTTCGTTAGTGCCACGATGAAGGTTGTTTTTACCACAGTGGTATTGTTGTATTATTTTAGGAATTTCGTCTTCGGTAGGAGTTGTAACAATGTTTTGGCAGATTTTGAATTTGATTTCTTTGTCGGAGTTGTAACAATGTTTTGGCAGATTTTGAATTTGATTTCTTTGTCGGAGAGAATGAAGGATAAAATTTCAAGAATGGAAAGTTCTACGTTATTTTCTATGCAGAATGTTTCGGAGTTGATTTGATCTTGGTTGTTATAAATAAAGATGAAAAGATGTGAGACGACAGTTTCAGGGTCATAGGGCAAAATTCCTGCTAAGTACTTTCTATGCCTGGTATTTTGAAAAGATGTGAGACTACAGTTTCAGGGTCATAGGGCAAAATTACAGCTAAGTACTTTCTATGCTTGGTAGTTTTATATCCATGATGTTAAGAGTGTCATTACTGAAATTAGGTTCTTCTTCGAAAAAGTCATCAATAATTTTGTCGTGTAAATCATTAGTTTTGTTTTCCCAAAAGAATGTAACTATGCGTTTGTGGAAATTGTCTAGAAGCTGAGAATTGGATATTTCAATTTTAGAGTAATCGATTATTGACTCATTTTTGTAGAGTTGAACAAATCGATTAATCTCAGCAGTAATTCTTTCGTCGTGTTCGTCGTCATTGTCAGAGTTTTCAGGTTGTTCGGAGTCAGTTTCGCTGTTAGCGAAAATTTTGATTTTGGAATAGAAATCACCACATTGCTTGAAATGACTGATTTTGATGCGATAAAGAGCATCTGCGTTTTGGTTTACCTTGCCGGGCTTGTACTCAATCTTATAATTGTATTCCTCTAGCTTAAGGCGCCATCTGGCGAGACGACTGCCAGGATCTTTGATCGAAAAGAACCAAGTAAGCGTATGGTGTTCACATAGAAGTGTAAACCTTCTCCCAAAAAGATAAGGACTGTAGTGCTCAACAGCCCAAACTATTGCCAACGATTCTCCTTCGATGGTGGAATATTGTGTCTCTGCAGCACAGAGGGTATGAGAAGCGTATGCAATAGGGAGATCTTTTCCCACAGGACCTTGAGAAGGAACCGCTCCAATAGCAAAAGCACTAGCATAGTAGTGAGCAGAAAGGGTTCTCCAAAGTTTGGATATATCAGGATTGGGTCAGATACAAGGGGGCCTTGCTTCAGTTCATTGAAGGAAGACTTGTAATCTGCGTCAAAGATGAACTTGACGACTTTTTGGAGTAGTTTAGTCAGAGGTTTAGAGATCTTCGCAAAAATTGTTATGAAGGGTCTGTAATATCCAGCGAGACCAAGAAAAGATTTGATGTCTTTCGGAGTTTGGGGTTGAGAAAAGTTCTGAATACATTCAACCTTTGAAGGGTTTGGTTTTACACCTTCTTGTGTGATAAGATGGCCAAGATAAGCCACTTCTTTACGAAGAAATTCGCACTTATCAGGTTGAATTTTTCGGTTGGACTTCCGAAGTCGTTTAAAAACTTCTTTCAACCGGGAAATATGTTCATGGATGGTCGGAGAGTAGACGATGATATCATCCATGTAGACGAGACAACGTTCATTCTGTATACCCAGAAGAACATTGTCCATCACCCTCTGAAAAGTAGACAAACAAAGATTAGTGATTTGTTCGCGTTCTTCGTCGTTGAGGTGTTCCGTTCTAATTTGTTCTCTAATAGTCCTGTTTCTGTCTGTGTATTGGGAATCATGATAGTCATCGGTGTTTAAATTCAGAAGCGGATGAGTTTTGTCAAGTGGTTCCAGTTTTAAATCGGAAAAGTTTACTGCTTTGGGCATCGCGTTAGCATTGATGATAGAAGTTATAAATTCACCTTTTGAGTTGATGTGTACGAGTGCGTTTGGAAGTCGTACTCTGTCAACTTCTTGATTTGGTAAGATGGTGTCGATGTTAGAAAGATCGCATTTAAGTTTAAAGATCTTTTCTGTCCGTGCCTCAAACGTTATTTTTGTTTTGTGTAGGTGTTTGTGAAGTAATATTTGGCTTAGCATTGGGTGTGTCGGGTACATCAGTCAAGGGTTGATCGTTATCGGGAACTTTGCCTAAAGGGATGGTTTTAAAATTTGTTATTAGCTGTTTAGATTTTAAGTCAACTATGCATTCATAGTGTTCAAGAAAATTTAAACCTAGTATGCCGCCAAACTCAATGTACAAATCGTATATGAAAACTTTATGTGGGTTACGTGGAGCGAATGGGATTAAAGTAGATTGTGAGATGTGAATTTCTTCATGGGTAATTCCTTGAATAGTTACCCTTTCAGGAAATCTTTGGGTGAAATTTTTTACTGTATTTTCCTTGAAGATGGAGATACCAGCAGGGGGTGTATTTGTATTTGGCCGTGTTGGCTGGTTAGGCTAAACAGGATTTGGCCTATGGTTTTGACTGAATTGTTAAGAACCATTTTTCGTTTTTAAACGGCAATTTACGGCTATGTGGCCTAATCGACCACAATGAAGACACTTAGGAGGTTGTGTCGGCTTTCGTGTTTGAAGGTTGGGTTTGAGAGGAACAGATTTGTTCGTTTTCTGATCCTCGAAATAAGAAAGTTGAAGCTCTCTCCTAATCCGGGAGTGTGCCTCTAGAAGGTCTTTTGGGTTACTGGCACGAACTACCTGACCTAAATGGGGTTCTAATCCCGTAAGAAGGATATTCATCACCATTGTATCCACTAAAGTGGTCTGGGCGTCTTTTTGTTCTGGACTAAGAACAGCCGTTTAATAAATGCAGGAGTGCATTTTCGCACTCAAGAGTTGGAGTCGATTGTGAAATGTTAGTGGGGACTCGTTTGAAAGTTGTTTCAGACGTTGTAGGTCGTGAATCAGGGAAGAGAGATCACGAGAATCTCCAAAGTGTAATATCAAGAGTTGTTTGATTTCAGGGTACGATCCGGGGTTCCTTGAATTAACTAACTGCGCCGCTTTCCCTTTGACTTTGTTTTTTATATGGATCACTAATAAATACTTTTGATCCGAGGTAGACATATTATATGCGCAATTACACGCATCTATGAGGGTTCCCAAGGAAATTTGGTCGCCTTCAAATTCAGGTATAACGGAAAATAATATTTCCGTTAACCGGTATCTTTCTGTTTATCGAAATAAATGAACTGGAGTATAAAGTTTATAGAATAAAATGTTAAAGGGTATAGAGAATTAATAAACTGTAGAATACGTTAATGGGTTTTAAACAAATGTTTGAACGATAGAACAGTATGCTATAAAATGTAAAGCAATAAAATCAATAGCTCAAATAAATCAGTTAATCAAATGGATAAATAAATCTCTAAAATATGTAAGTCAAATATATCAAATGTCAATATATCAAATAAATCAAGTAATGAAATAGATCAATATTTCATTCAAGTTAAATATATAAAAATCAAATAATAAAATCAATAAAAATCATTGAAATCAAATGTATTAAATCAAATTATTAAAAATCAATGCTCAATAAAATAAATCAAATAATATTTACTTAAAACGAATGACAATTGACCATTACTTACATCAACAGGAACATTGAAAGCGCCCTGTTCTACTTTTGATTGCGGGTTCGTTGTTCAGTTGAGGGATAGGAATCCGCCGCTACCAGTTAGAGTACTCGTGTTCTAGTAACGTTAGACGGATCCTACCGACTGCGCCACTTCGAAATTTTCTCTTTTTAAAAAAAACTTTATACTTCACAAATAATTAAACTTTTAATACAAACTTGAAAATTATGAAAATAATAATAAAACTTTATAACAATTTAAAAAAAGACAAAAAAGAGTGTTAAACTAAACTAGACAAATCTGTAAGTAACAATGAATAATGATACAAGGCAAATGTATAATGTATAACCTAAAAACGCCGACGAAGCTGTCACCGCGCTTGCAGTTCTCACGGATGTACGTCGTCGAAAGGTAACTTGAGACGACACGTGGATGCTGACTCAGCTTGGGAACTGTTGCTAGATGGTTTCATAGTCGATGGAATAGCTTATATAACATATATATCACAAACAACCGCATTAGATTCAAGCCTAGACCAGTAAGTAAGACAAATACAAGGTGAAGAAAGTGACACATATCCCAAACTCTTTAAATTGTGTATACGAATTATGCAAGAATGAATCCGCATTTCGATTGTGTCATCTGAATCTTCGCAACAGCTCAAGAAAATGTATGTTCTTAAATACTCGCAAGCCTGAAGTCAGGTACCAAGTATTAAAATTTCATGACAGCAGGCAAGCAACGAGATATTGCAATAATATCTTTTACAGGTACGAATAACGTCTATATGACCAGAATTCGACTTTACTAATATAAGTTTGCTAGAATTTCCAATGCTTTTTAAGCTGTATTATATATAAAAACCGATTAACGTTAACAACGATGAATCCGTAGATGTCCATCAGCCACAAGAGGAGACTACCAGAAGATGAGTCATCATACTGACCGATAAACTAAACTTATAATTCGAAATATTCTAATGTTTCATACTCTGTAGCTACAACAGACCCTGAGAACTATTATTATAGTCTTATACTATGATATATACCGTATCGTGATGAATGTGAGCTACTGGGAGAATACAACTCCGCTCAGGAAGCATTCCTAGCAAAACAACAATTACTCCGCCAAACCAACACGCGCCTATGCAACATTTTAGAGAACGAGACCAGCAGCTTGTAAATTTCCTCAACCAAGTTCATGCATTTCGTATTCTCGTTGAAGAAAATATACAACCTAACAATGAGCCAATTGATTTGAAGACGCGACATGTAAAGACCGACATCTAACATTTTCGGGGAAAGTAGCACATAGAGGTTCCGAATCTGGAGGCGTTCGAAGTAATTGCTGTTACCCGGAATTCCTAGGTTAGAATGTCACGATGAAATTTTCAGGTTGACTTCACCTGTCAGAGATATTGAATACTCTCTTCGAGGTGTCATTCTTTTGTATGCAAATCAATATATAAAATATATATTGATAACAGGGCTTAATTGAGGCTCTACACTTCATACTGCACTTAAACTACCTGTACAAAAAGATGGAACAACTGCCCAAATGCTTTGAACTCGTTGGATTAAAAACTTACCTTAACCACAGTGCTATAATAACTTGAGGCCTAACAATATTTTGAAGTCAAAATTTAAATCAAAGATTCTACAAACAGATGGCCATGACTATCAGGGCTGCCAGATGTAACTGTTTATTTTGAATCTTACGGTCTGAGCATAAATTCACGATTTTTGTAATATTAATGAAATTATATATATATATATATATATATATATATATATATATATATATATATATATATATATATATATATATATATATGCATTTAATAAAATATCGGGACGCAGCCAAAAGTCGTTTAACTTATTTTGAGAGCTTCGAATTTATTTTATTTCATCGTCAGTGAATATACTACAAACAACATAAATATTAACAATTTAGAAGGAAAAAACTAATCACTTAGGTTAGAGGTTGTATAAGCAGAAAAACATCTATAAAACTTTAGAATGCTCTCACTTTTTTTGGCAATTCAACTAAGAAAATTGTCACCTTGGCATATTTGATTTGAAGACATGTGGTATATATTTTTTAAAGTACGGGTAAAATATTTTTATTCTTTGTAACTTACTGATGAATTGAAATATTATTAAGTAAACAAAAATTCATAGGGTAGCAAAAATTTTTACTTTTTATTTAATCAATCGGAGGAATCTGTTTATATTCAGAATGATTATGAGTGGTTGAAAACTTATTCTCAATTTTCCGTAAGTTACAATAAATCACATTTAAATTTTGTAAATCTGTCTTTTTATTGATGGTATTTGAATGACCGTTAATGGCAGTTTTAAACATAGCTTCTCCAAGAAACTACGTTTAAAACTGATACGTTCAATGGCCAAAACTTGCGGATTTTCAAAGAAAGGAGAATGGTTATGTTTTAAACAGTGGGTGGCTAAAGGACAACTTTCCTTTTTCTGTTTTATATCAGTCTTGTGTAAGGTCTTTCGGTGTTTCAAATTTCTTGACGTCTGACCAATATAGGAAGCAGGACAATTGCTACAGTCGATTTGAAAGTTATCAGCCGTGATTACCGAAATCAATTATATATATATATATATATATATATATATATATATATATACTCGTATATAATTAAAAAGAATGTAAATTAAAAGTATAATATTAAAAATAATAAAATATTATCAGCAAGAAATTGATCAAATAAAATATATCTGATTTTAGTTGAGAAGCTATAATTACAAAGCAATGAATAACAATTATTAAGTAATATAAATTTTCCTGAGTTCTATTTCAATAGCATGACGATGTGAAATAACTTTAGAGGCGGTTCCAAATTTGTTAGTTTTTCGATTAATTTAGTTTAGTATTCCACATTCGACTCAATCCGTCTTATGATTTTCTCTCCAAGCAATATGGCGGCACTGTTACTATTATTTGTTTGGCATTTTCACTATAGATGTAAATAATGAATTTTTTATTACATTTTATTTAATAAATGAACCAATGTTATAAATTAATGTTAGCATTCTTCACTGAAGGACGCTAGTAGCTACTAAACAAAGCAAAAATAAAGATAATCGGTTGAGGGATAGAGGAGAAAATGATACCGATTGTTTTTCCCTATATCTTTCCCTATTTATATATAGATTAACCTTCATATTGTCTATGATACTTATTTTCAATTGCAAGCAAGCTAGACATATGTACAGATGATAAATTACACCGTGTAATTAATAACAATTACAATTTCTTTAAAAGTCCTCTACAAAATTAAACCCTATCACCTTTGCTTTGAGGCTAACTATTAAATGAATGGATTAAAAGTCATTTTATTCCCAACTCTAATGTGATTTCTAAAGTTTTCAGAACTACCTTACTGCCATAAAAACTTAATATTCATTCAGTACTTAACTTTAACATTTAGTAACACTAATATATATAATCTGAATTCAGTGTCACAATGACTACATTAAATCGTATCCTTTAAAACTTTATTTGCTATTACTTTATATTGAATGTCTAGATATGTTTTTGCTAACCTACAAATGGTGTTGCATCTTTTGCCTCTGTTGTGAAATTAATTTAAATTGCATTCTACTTATTTCCCTACAGTCCAAAAGCAGTTGTGCAAAATACGAGCTAACTCCTTAAAATTGCAAATTAGTGTAATTCACATTTTGTAGATTGTCCATATATTTTAATTAAACATCCTTTGGGGGCTTTTCAGTTTATGATATTATAAAATTATTATTATTGTGTCTCCCTAGTCGATAAAACTTGGAATCGCCACGGTATAAAATAGAACAGAACCATTAACATTTACCTTACATTCTAGAAATATAAATTATTGGTATAACACAGAAAAAAAGAAACTGTTTAAAATGTACTAATAGATTGTTGATAAGAACTTCAGAGTTTTATCTACCTAACAAAGCATAATGTAGTTTTTAATAAGCTACTTATGAAGTTTCAGAGAATACATTAAAAATTATTTAAAGATTAGCCTACATTAGCGAATACCTATTCAAAGTATTGTTATAAAATTATCCACGCCGTCCTTGGCGAAAGAACATAAAAACATCAATTTCTAGAGGTTTTAAAATGAGCAAGAACTATCAATCTGGACGCTGTGCGAACAAAGATAGAACGACCAGAAAATTCGGCATATGCTATAAAAGGCGATATTAATTTCAGTAGTTAGTTCGTAGAGTGCATCTATTATGATTTCGGTATTATTATATTAGAATCAGCTGTTGAGAATATTTGATGTTTACGTGTTAATAATAGTTCTACAAAGTAAACTGAATATTAGTTTTTAATTGAACATGACTGTTCGTACTGAAATTCTTCCTCACAGATATTTTAAGAAAAAGAGATGTCTATAATATGATGAACCAGTTTTAGGAACCAGTTTTGTGTATATAAATAGTGCTTTGTATCTTGTGTGATACTTATCTGTGTTTGAAGACGTTTCAAGTCCAACTCTGGAGCCGTTGTCAAAAGCTGTGTTTTATATTTAAATTTTGGCTTTGATACAAATTTTCTTGTTTGTGACAAACTGTCATTGCTGTCAATGAGAAATCTATTGAGTTGCTACATAAGTTCATTTTCAAAAGATTTTAAAAATGAGGTGGGTTTCATTTCGGCTGAAATTAATAAATTGTAACAAAAGATATGTAACTGTATTAATATATTTTCGTAAATATATATCTCTGATTATGTTACCAAAAATTCTAGTAATTCATGAATGTTATCTGGCCTCTATTAAAAAAGTTAACTCCGTAACCTTATTACCTAGTTTTTCTTGTAAAACGTGTTGAAAAAAATAAATATCTTCTCAGTATATAGTGCGCGAGTAAATTTGCAATTTTAGAAACATGCGGTAGATTTTTTATTCTATAACTTGAATTTAGAAAAAAAAACTGGCGAAGATTTTATCTGGTGTTACCGAAAAACGAAAAACGGTCTTGTAGTCTTGTTCTAGCTCTTGCATATTCACAAAACGGATATAAAGGCAACGACAGACCCTGCAAAATTTGAGCAAGAACACTACTAAGCCTGAGAGACTCAGATGCATCTTGCCATTTGAGTTAAGTTAAATTGGGCGTTATTGAGTATCTGGTTTCAGTATCAATATTGACAGACATTTCCCAGTATCGGTAACAATAATATATATTTCTAGAAAAGATCATACATACCTCGTAGGTACCTGTAATAATATATACTTGTCTTATGTGCACATCTAAGGTTTGTAGATATGTGCTATAATTTGTAACCAATAATATTTTACAAGCATTACGTACTAAGCATATTCACTAAAGTTTAACACTAACATCGAGTCGAGTATAGTAACAGACTTCTTGGCCAAAAGAATTAATATAAAGTAACCATGCGCCAGAGCTATTGTGTTTTGTACTGTAAATTAATTTGTGATGTGAGGGAATATCAATATCTGTCTAGACAAACAAGGTTTTTAAAAACTTCAAGTTAATTTTATTAATTGGTTGGTCTATGTCTGTGTGTATTTAAGCTCTAAATTTACCAACTCTACGTTTTTGTAAGGTCTGAAAAAACCTGTTTAATAAATATCTATATATTATTAGGTAATTGCAAGACTTGCAAGGCTCACGCTGCAATACCAAGACCAAGAGTGGCTATGTCTTGGTCTTGCATTTGGGTAACACTAATTTTAGTGATTAGTTTTATCTGGTGCCTATTCCAGAAAATTCATTTCTTCTCTTGATTGATAAAAGTTCAAAAGGTTAACCGATTTTAAAATAAAACTTTTACGTTAAAAAACACAATTTAAATTGGAATGTACCTTTCGTATTAATTTACCACTATAATTTTATCAATATATTTCTGATAAAGTAATCAGATCGATTTCTAATAGGGGAAAATGAACTTCAAATGCTTTATGAATGTTGACAAACATATGAGTAAAATATACCAAATAATTATGATCTATAGAAAATATGTCACTAATAACTAATTTTAGTTACTTTAATAAATTTTCTAAACTACAAATTGGAAAAACTATACTATAACTTACAGAATCATCCAAAATTATTTTCTGATATCATCGTCGCAACTTGAAATATGCACATTGTAGTAAAATATAAAATTTCATAATAATGAAACATTTTATTTTCAGCTTAAAATAGGGATATATTCAGGCATATTTAGCTATAAATTTTTGAGTATTCTTTCTTGATTGATGTTCCAAACAAATTTATTCCTATGACTATCTTTACAATCATCATATAACAACAATGTATTTTAACTGCCTTTATATGACTTCCAATATAGCAAGTTCCTTCTGATTAAATTTCGCTCAAAGTTGTTACTCCGTAATTACGGACTGTATAATGCCTTCAGATTTTATTATTATTTCACAATAAGTGTAATTGTGAACAAAAATTAATGCAAAATGTTTGAGCAAACCTTAGGTACTAGCCGGACTATATTTGGTTACACTATATTTTGTGACATTACACGGGTAGAATATTTATTAGTATTTAAAATTAAATAGATCCATTACCAACAAATTTTAAATTAAACTTAAAAAAATCAAAAATAAAAGAAAAACTGCAGCAAATTTTAGAACAATTGATCCAGGTTACATAAAATTCTGATTGAGTTGACCCAGGCCACACTTGAAATGTTGATGACTTGTGTATTCTGGAAGCTCGCTAATTTCCGAAGCAACTGTGACTGTTGAAAAATTGACATGTCACCAATAAATAACTAAATTGCTCTAGATTAAGTATTAACGTGAATGGGCAAGTGATTATTAGATTTGGTACTAATACTTTAGATGGGCGAACATGTTCATATAAAGATGATGCAAGCCTGAAAACTTTTTAGTAAAATATGCTAAGAAAAGAGACTGTTTTCCATTTTCCCTGTCTCCTGATTTTTAAGAACGCGACGATCGTGATCTCTCATGGTTTCGTTATGAAAAAATTGAGGCAACTATTAATTGCGAGATACATATTTAAATAGATGCAGTAATTTATGTTCTATGGTCAGAACACGTTGATAAAAAGTATGGACGTAAACAGATACATATAAAAATAATAATTATCTACTGTTTGGAGTAAAACCGTATCAGTTTTTGAGGACAGTGTGACTTAATGAAAATGTTTATTTTTAAACCTACTTGACATGTAACATCATTAGGCGTATTAAACTAACAGTGAACGAAATTATTATAAGCAATGTAAAAGAAAGCAACGACGATGGAAAAATGTAAATTGCATAAAATGGGACCTAATTATCTTTTCATATATTTTCAGAGCCCAACACCTCCACAATACGTATTCTGGTATCACAATGAACAAATGATCAACTACGATACAGCAAGAGGAGGAATTTCGGTGGAAACGGTCCCCGGACCAAGAACACAAAGCAGACTGACCATCAGGGACACTAACGATGCTGATTCCGGAAACTACACTTGCTCGGCTTCCAATACGGAGCCTGCCTCGATTTACGTTTTCGTTTCCGAAGGTAAGTTCATTTTACGATAAGGGTGTCGTTTAGCTAGAAGCTCAATGAATTGAAATGGCTCGTTCTTTACCGCCGGGATATTATAGGAAGTAATTTCTGAAATAATATGGTCAGCAGAAATTCTTGTTGTCTCTTTATGGGTTGTTCTTTCGAGAGAATTTCTTAACAGGGTTTTTGTAGACTAAATATAAAATACGAAGCGTAACCAAAAGCTATCCCATGAAAGGTAATGAAGTTCAGTTTTTAAAATAAATTGCCGTACTGGTAACGTAACTTATAGATGTTTCATTATTGTTAACAATTACCTAACAGAATTGTTTGTGTTTTCTATTCAACAGATTTGTATTTTTCAATTTATATTTAGACTTAGTAGTCCATGATCCAAGACGAATTTTAACTAAAACAATCTGTTATGAGCTCTATAAGACAAAGCATAAGTACATATGAAACTTGATTGCCGCCCCTTCAATGAAATATTTTTCACAAATGATGGATATTGACTCTACCCGTTTAAAAAAAGACGTCAATCTTTGGATTATAATTACTGCAAATTACAAATGTACAATCAAACTAACAAATGGTTTTATTTTTTTGTAATTTTTGCTAAATATTTTTTAAAATTCCTAGCACACGCTCGGAGAGCCATCTACCGGGGTCAGTTCTGAACTTAAGCCTTCCAGGGATCGACTCAAATACCACAAAATAAATAAAGAAAATTGGGTCAACCGCTTCGGAGGATTTCCAAAAAAAATCATAGAAAGCAATCGGAGCACCTACCGGAACCAGTTTTAATTCTAAAACATGACTAAGTGGTTTCGGAAAACCACTCAGTCACACAAAAAAATCATTAATACCGGTCTAGCCGTTTAGGAGAATATAAAAAAAAACTACAACCCAATACGTGCGCCACTCTTCGGATATAATTGTGAACGTAAAACACAAAAATTATTTAATCAAAATCGAAATTATATAGTCTGAGGAATTACTATTTCCTATAGATTGGTCCGTTCCAATTTAAATTGTAAATTTCATATTCCCTTTCTAATGACTGAGTCTGTCAAAGTCAGCCAATAAATTATTTTTCAAAATTAAATGTTTACCTTATAATATCATCCACATATTACACCATGTTTTAATTATATTTATTCATCTTAATGTTCACATTATTAATATAGCCAACCAACTGTAAATATGTAAATACTAAATGACGTCTAAATATTTGTATTGCCGTCGCTTACACGAAGATCGTCATCGTATCTACTTGATACTCGTCTAGTGAACTCCAATTGTGTAGATTGGTCCTTATTTATGGTTCAGGATCGCCATGTGGTATTATAATATTGCAGCGGCCTTCGACCAATAATACTAATTGTAAAGGCTACATGTTTATTTCTACTGGTTACTTGGTTACACTATACTAACTACAGGTTACACTATACTAACTACATCTAATCTTTACTACGCTACATTTTGAACTCGACTTGTCATGGCTACATGGTTTACTCGACTGATGGTTCGCGATTTACATCAGTTATCGAAAGTGTGCCATCAGTCGATTGTTTTGCTATTTCAACAACTGTTTGGTGTACGTGATAATATTTGTAGACATGCTGAATTTAATGAGGTTACCTAGAATGGTTGTTGATGATGTTATGCTAATAATTGTTTAATTAATTTCCTAAAAAGTGTCATAAGGAATTTCCGTTACACCACCCTTCCTTGGGGAAAGTGGGATCCGCGGTAGCGTATTCCACGCAACTTCAAAGTTTAACTAATAATTGCGGAAGTTCCTCTGACGCACAACAGTTTACTTGCTAAATTCTTACATATGTCTTATTCTAAGGAAATTCACTATATGTCCATAAAGTCAAGTCCACTATAGTTTCTAACACTTGTCACGCAGTTTTTAATGTCACTGTTCACTGAAATCTTAAGCTTATATTTATGAGTTCGGTTATTTTATTGTAAAATGTCCCAAACTTAACCTATATAATGGTACATAGTTTCTAATTAGTATTTGAAAACTCTATTTTTATGTATCTTAATTTCCTTTGTATTATTTGAGATTAAGCAATTGGAGTTTCCTATGTCCGGTTCCGTTATAATGTACGGACCTTTATACCATGGATCAAATTTTAACCTATTCTCATTTGTTATGAGAACTTGTTCACCTTTTTGGAATTGTAAGTCCTTCGCTTTAGCGTCGTATGCTAATTTACGATGCCGTTTTGCTGCTTCGAGAGCTTCTCGAGTTCTTTTCAGTGCTATCTGAAGTCTAAATCTTATCTCTTGGTCGTAACTATCGATATTATATAGTGGTTGTAGGGATGATTGACTTAATTTGTCGGGAAGGATAGCCTTTTTGGCGAAAACTAATTCAAAGGGTGTATAATCGTGATATACGCTGGGGTGGTATTATAACAAAAAGTATAGTATTTAATCCATGTGTCCCAATCGTTTTGCTCGTTATTAATATACATACGGATAAATTCGTTAAAAACTCTGTGATTGCGTTCACAAGTTATTGATTGATGATGATATGGGGTAGAAGTGCTATGTTTAATGTTCAACAATTGTAAGATATTGCGTAGTAGCTCATTAACATATTCCGTACCAAGATCTGTTCTAATTTCTTGCATTGATCCATAAATCAGTATAAAATTTTCGACAATCGCTTTGGCTACTGTAGCTGCTGATTTGTCGGGGATTGGAGTCATCACGATGTATTTCGTTAAGTCGCATTGCAAAGTGACTGCATATGCGTTTCCTAGCTCTGTGCGGGGGAATGGACCTATAGTATCTATAGACACTATGTCGAAAGCTTTTTGCGGGGTTGGAGTTATTTGCATAGGTTCTGTGTGCTTAATTTTGGCTTTATTGATCTGGCATTTGTGACAATTTTTGACGAATATTGCTACGTCTCTTGACATATTTTTCCAAAAATATGTTGATTTTAATTTTTTAAGTAAACGCTTTTGTCCGCAATGGCCACCATACATTGGATCTGTGTGGAATTTTTCTATTATACTTGCCTTATCATTTCTGTTGGTAATTAGTACTGGTTTATGACATAAAATTATATTCACATTCTTCAATATTTCTTGTCCCATTTCTTTGAATTCATTCACAGTGTACACTTTAAATATTACATCCTCGAGGTACAATTTTAATTGCAATTTTTCAACACTACCAGCCATTTTATTTAGCTTATATAGGATTTCTTCTAGGAGAAATCTACCATTGGTTACGTGCAGAGAAAAATTTGAGCTCATTTTGCCTTTATGTTTTATAAACATTTGCAATGAATTTGGGAAAAGTTTAAATGATAATATTGGCAATTTCATCAAGTGAACGTTACCTAAGGCTTCGTATACTTTGCGGGGTATGGTGTCTTTTTCGCTTATATTTTCTGCTAAGGTTGCGGTGTGATATTTGTTAATTTATCGATGATTTTTTCCTTAGTACTTTTAAATGTTCCGGCCTCTATGATCAGTTTAGTTCTGTCAGAGTTCACGTTTTGGATTACACTTCTGGTTAGTGTATCTGTGGAATAGTTTTCCGCTACTTCCGATGGTACTCCTTCCATTATGTAAGCTCTTTTTAGTTTGTTGCAAATTACCTCTAATTCGTTTGCGCGCTTATTTCTATTTTAATTACACCTAATTGCTCCCACACTACATATTGTACGCGTAAATCGTAAAAAATATAATTCGTAAGCACTTGGATATTTTAATTTGCAAACAATACAAGGAAGTTTTCAAATACCTTACAAGGTCAATGATGACTATGGGTCAGCAAAAATATAATAAATAGAACATTTAATGACCTAGTTATATCACAGGTTATTAACACCTTTAGAGATTAAGTTCATTCATGATATAATGTACTTACTCAGCACGTTCATAATTTCCTTTACAATGTATTATAAGCGTTCGACAGTTCTTATATATATGCTAAAATAAATCTCCTAAAATTCTTAAATTAAGACATAATAATCATAGATACACAAATGATATAAAATGTAAAATAGTTCATTATTAGGGTCACAAGCAATTAAATATTTTTATATGAGTTACATTTATAATATGTTATAATGTTCTGTACCTTACAACTTTTAGGGCTGTTGGGCTAGCCTGTCTAGAATAGCCATGCTTTTTGATATGTCCCTTTTTATTTTTCTCCTGTGCATATTTTTAAATTTTATTAGCAGCATTACCAGGGCTACTGCAGCTATTACGTATAACAATACTCTTACGTCTAGCGGGAAATTATCTTCATTTATATAGACATTGGAATTGACTTCTCCATTGTCGGACGTTTCTTGAGTTTGACTTTTTGACTGTGTGGTACCCATTATTGAACATCATGTAGTTTTCGATCGGCTGAATTATTCTGTCAGAAGATTATGTTCGAGGGCAGGATCGCCATGTGAAGATTGGTCCTTATTTATGGTTCAGGATCGCCATGTGGTATTATAATATTGCAGCGGCCTTCGACCAATAATACTAATTGTAAAGGCTACATGTTTATTTCTACTGGTTACTTGGTTACACTATACTAACTACAGGTTACAATATACTAACTACATCTAATCTTTACTACGCTACATTTTGAACTCGACTTGTCATGGCTACATGGTTTACTCGACTGATGGTTCGCGATTTACATCAGTTATCGAAAGTGTGCCATCAGTCGATTGTTTTGCTATTTCAACAACTGTTTGGTGTACGTGATAATATTTGTAGACATGCTGAATTTAATGAGGTTACCTAGAATGGTTGTTGATGATGTTATGCTAATAATTGTTTAATTAATTTCCTAAAAAGTGTCATGAGGAATTTCCGTTACACAATTCCGAATCTGTTAAATTTGAGTATTACATACTACTAAAGAGTTTTTATATTCCACATTTCATACCCATTTCCGGACCTGTTAACTTACTTCTATACTTGTCCATGCTCCGTTTCATATCCATTGCCACTGATTATCCATACCTATTTCCGGACATTTAATGTTCAGACTTCTAAACTAGTCCATACTGATTTGCTTACCTATTACACTTGGATCTCCTTCTCATTTTCATACCTATTATGTTTAGAGTTCCATACTAGTCCATACTCGTTTTCGTACCTGTTACAATTGGAATTCCATACACCTGTTTTAGACCTATTACGTTCGAAATTTGACAAGTATGCACGTTTGCATACTTGCTCCACTGGAATACAAATGGAAAGATTGTTTTGAGAAATACGAACATCGTTTAATTAATGTTTTTAAAATTCATTGGGGGCAATTATTACAAAATATTTGAAAATTTAGCACCACTCTTTTCTCCATAATACAGAAAACAAAATAGAGAAGTTAGCACCAGCTAAATCACTAAATTTACTCCATAAAATAATACACAATACTTCCAAAATTAGGAACTGGTTAGAAATTTCCATTTTTTTTTATTCTTACTAGGCGTTCAGAAAATTTGTCTTTACTAGAAGTTTGTTTATTCTCAGAATTAATTTTTATTGTGAAGGATAATTTTTTAGAGGGGTTTCTATTGAGTCAGCGTAAAATAAAATGATATAACATCGTCCTGATCGGAAACATTCTCTTCGTGAAAGGGAACCAGTGGATCCAAATGAACCACCTTCATCTCAGCTCTCTTATTCCGGCGAATGCGATAGACAACATCATTGATACTTTTGAATACTTGCCTTTACTCCTATGTAAATTGTATAACTTAACCTTATCTCCCTGTTGGAACTCGACCTAATTTGCTTCCAAATTATGATGTATTTTCATCCGACCGCCGGTTGCTAGTATCTGGGTTCGGGTTAATTCGTAAGTGAACAGCATGTTTTATTGGAATTGCTCGGCATAATCGTTAACTTACCTCTTCTGGTGAGCTATGGGCCAAATCAGACCATAGCCTCGCACCTTTCCGAACGGTGCTCTGACTAGAGTCAATCCTGTTATATACTCATCCTAATCACGCTGATTATTGCTCACGACCTTGGCCGAGTTTTCGTGCCCATAATGTCTGCACAGGCACTAGGCTCTGACATCTTCGAAGTAATTTACTTAACTGACAAATTTTATCCAGAGTTTTATAAATGCCCAAATGACCTCCGGTAGACCCATTATGGACTTTGGTCAGAACAGCGGGTACCTTTTTCTTGAGGACTACCACCAATTGACATCTGTTTTTTTTCCAATCTCAGATCATCTTCATCCTCCTAATCTCTACGTAAATAGAGTCTAATTGTAGTCACAATGATTTCAGGGAGACCAAGTCTCATCGTCCCATCGTGGCCTTTGTGTCCTCCTGTTTTTGAGTGAAAGGTTTTGATTAATATAAATATATGGGTGAGCCATTTATTCTTGTACATATTGCTGTGTTTTCCAGTCTTCATTCATCTGCATACGAGCCTGTTAGATGAATACTGTTCTCGATACTAATGATGGATTTGTCACCGTTTGACGCTATATACTGGCTGCCTAAGTGTTCCAGGTGGTGCTATAGTTACATCGGCCAACACTGCTTCAACTTGTCGTTTGTACATAGGAGAAGATGAACTACAATCAAAGTGGGTGGTTTTATAAGAGAAGCTACTAACGGTTTTCTGATATGTCCCAGTATTGTTGCATCATTTTTATGTCCATTTGTACTATTTGTTTTGGACATTTCTTTGAGTAGAATCGACAATGTGTATTTTCTGATTAACTATTTCGTTATGTTGTATTAATAATTATATTAGTCGTTCCAGTTTTTCCTTATATGTTTTTGATTTATCTTGCCTTTTTAAACACCCTTCCGTTTTACTTCTAGTACTTAAATTTTATCTGTTTAATTTATTAGTTTGCTGTTTTTCTTTGGATATTTTGAGCTCACCTTGTAATGTTAAAAATAATTCTTAGATTGTTTTGTTTTTCATCTATGGTAAAGACCAGAGGTTTGTACCAATTTTATACATAACCGTACACGAACGATTCAGCGCATGCGAATTATCGCAAAAGCGAAATAACAAAATCTTTCACTGTACGTGGAATGATTCAGCTTATTGTTCCAACCAAAATGTGTACTGTTTGGGAACGGTGGTTTTCTATGTTCTCGAATTTTTAAGGAATTAAGAGTTTTTCACTTATGACTTGCGGAGTTCCATTTTCCAATTACATGTAAACGACAACAATCCATGTCATTCAGAGGTAAACTACTGAACATAAGATGTTTATTAAAAAATGAATGAACTAAAAAAATGCGTAAAACAAAGAAACAAAATTCATTTCCACAGAATATAAAACTGTGATTAAAATTATGTTTTGTTTCATTAAAACCGAAATCGAATAATAATTTATTATTTTTCTTCGCTACAATCACTACTATTCTGAACAACTTAATGACACATATTAACATAATTCAGACAGTGCATTATATTTTTATTTTTTTATTACAGTTTTGAAAACATACCATCTTAGCTTGGGTACTTCGTGAATCGGTTTAGTCGATAACGATACACAATAACAAGTGGTACAAACCTAATGTTCTGCTGTTCATCTTTCATGGTAGTGATCACAGTTCGTTATTTGCAAAATGCTACTAACTTCTGTTCAATTTTCTGTCTAGTCTGAGTTCCTCTTTATCTCGTTCCTCCAATATTTTATTTAGTTCTTGAGCATTTTTATTGGTAATTCGAAAATTTTCTCTAACTCACTCTCAGTAACAGGTGGCACAATTTTAATCAAATGCACAAGAGAGAATAGGAGCAGGAAAGAAATGATGACAATTTAATAGACATGCAGGCAATCATAGGGTCGATTTATTATTCACATACATCCACAGTAAACATACACTTGGTATGGCAACCTCAGTCAGAGACATTAACAATGTCAAAGCCACGGAATGGGTACTTTATCATCACCCATTCTTGTTTAAGAAACAGGTAGTGACCAAATACGCAATGAAGAAGGTACTGAACATTTGCATGAAATTGACTTAACCAATTACTACAGAAAGCATTTGAAACTTCAAGAACAGGAGAGTATCGTGTTTAAGACATCTTTACAACAATACAACATATTTTGAAAAGTAGCAGAAGTTGCCAGAGATAGTTATTCAATATTTAAATATGTTTAAAATTATAGACCTATGGAAGGCACTATATAAATATGCTATACGCACAAGATTTGGGTTGATTACGGAACAGGAAATTAATTTGCAAAAAGGGATATTCTTGCTACAATAGATTTGTAAGTTATGACATTCTTGAGAAAATTCTCCACCGGAACAACCATAATCCCGAATAATTATACATTATACAATAAACAAAACTATTTAGAATAAAACGAGAAAAATCCCCAGCTATGTTCTACCACACATGTTGTGTACCAAAAATCATATACGTATACAGATATAAGAATAGAAGTTTCTAAGGAGGGAAGAAAATAGTTAGTACCGACAAAATATGGTTATATTTACAAGAAAAAGAACAGGATCGAATGTATTTCTTTCGAAAAGTATGAAAGCTATTTAGTGATTTAGCTATTTTTAATTTTTTTTTTAAATGGCAATTATGACAGAATTTATTATACATCGTTTCATGTCTGCTAACAAATTTTAATGTAATTGTAATGACCTGTTGTGCAACTAGTATAGCAATTTATTCAACTTTTACTAGTCAATAAAGATAATGAGTAAACGCTAATGGTATAATTTTCTAGAACGTTGGCTTACATAAACATTACTGCAAGTCGCCTCTTTGCAATATTCCTACAAAAATATTTCGTGAAAATGTCCATCATTGTCATGTTCTTACCTTTCTCTAACATAAAAAATATTTTAAAATTCATATCACCGAGACCCTCGTGCGTTTGCTTAGGCTAAAGTTTGGATATTAAGTTAGATGGCAAACCATAAATTCAGTTTGAGAGAAATTCCAACACACCTGCCATTTTGCACTGTCAGTTTAATGTTATATCCATTTTTGACTCAAATCCGGACATCGTTTATTATTTTCATAATCTCTGGAAACGTAAGGCTTTTTCTTCCTTTTTGTGGTTGATCCTATAAATCATATTTCACTAGATATTTTTTACGATACGATAAAATTGAACGAATCGTAGCTTTTTATAGTCACAAAATTGAAATTTGGATTTCTTAATAATGAGTTGTATAATATTTGCTGGTAATGCTTTAATTCTAATCAAAGATAGTTTGGAAATTATAGTTAAAATAAATCCAAAGAAAATAATCAATTTCAAATTTAAATAGGATCTGTTTTCATGATCTCGTTTAGTTTTAATGCAAATAATTACAGAATTTACATAACGTATTGAAATATTTTATTTTACTTCAACACTTTATGCCTTACAAATTTATTAACATTAATATACAGGAAATAAGACAAACAACGATGATAATGCATACAATATGCCATATTTAGTTATCCGTGAATTTCATAATATTGATGTTTAGTCAAGGCCATTTTGTAATGAAGCAGCAAATTGCGCCAAGTACTTACCAGAACAGTGTGAATAGATAATTAAATATATAATAAAATTCGATACGTTTGTTTTGTCATAGTAGACGTTAATGAAGTAGAAAGTAAAAAAACTGATTCTGACAATGACTATTAGAACGATAATGACAATGATTATCACAATAATGATAATGATGTGAGTTCAAATATGTACGGTGTTACCAATTACATGTACCTATCTATAGTTTGTAAATTATGGAAATAAATAAGTATGTGGTACCATAAGTCTTTGGAAGAAAGAAAGTGTCAGGTATTTCTCACATTCATAAACATAGCATAAATTTATTTTATTACAACATTACTTAAACATAGTTTGAATATGTGAATTCATAGGTAAAATAATAGACCAACTAAAATAATAATACGACAAATATTAATTTCAATATACTAGATTTCGGGTGACACAAAGGCAGATTTTTAGGGTTCCGTATATACAACATACGGATACCCTTATAATACAATGTATAGTTTGGTAACCCGATCAGGAGTACATATCGTAAAAGAAGAAATTTTGATTTTAGGGATACTTCTGGGAGGAAAAACTAAAAAAATCGACCGTTCCCCCCTGATTTCCGAAACTACTGAGCCTAAAATTTTAAAAAAATAGTAAATATAGAATGTTGCCCGAACTTTACAGGAAAAATAAGGAAAAACCATTAATATTAATTTTGGGGAACAAATTATAGAATTAAATGAAAATTTAAAAATAATTTTTTTTTCAAACGCATCATATAATACATCAAATGAAAGGTCCCATTCTGAGGAACACAAATATATTTTTTTGATAATAAAAAAATAGTTAAAAAGATATAAACGAAAATATACAAAAATTTACCTATTCCCCCCTCCCTTATGTCCGAAACTATAAAACGTAAAGTTTTGAAAAAAATTAGAGATATAGGGTCTGACGTGAAGTTTACTGGAAAAATAATGTGAAACCTCTACTTTTAATTTTTTAAAGTGCTCATTATGAGAAATATAAATAAGTTTTTTTTCATATTTTTAAAATTAATTGTTTACAAGATATTAACATAAATATATAAAAAATTCTCATTTCTCCCTTTATTTCCGAAACCATACTACCTAAAATTTTGAAATTAATTAGGGGTAATGGGGCTCACTTAAAATTTATAAGAAAAATTATTAGAAAACCCTCATAGTAATTTTAGGGACAAATTATACAATTAAATGGAAAATAAAATTTCAATTTTCAAACGCATCATTTAATATATCCGATATATCATATTTTTAAATCATTTGTTTAAAAGATATTAACAAAAACATTAAACATCGACTTAATTCCCACTTTAGAAACTACACTATTTAAATTTTGAAATATATATTTTATTTGTATTTTTAAATAATCTGAATAACAGATTTAATAATGTATAATTTAAAACTTGACCTATTTTGCCCTTTATCTTCCAATCTACAGAGCCTGAAAATTCAGACACTAGATTATTAAAGGGTTCCCTGAAATTTTATTAGTAAAATAATTTTTGGGGGACAAATTAGAAAATTAAATAATATGTATTCTTATAAAAATCAACTCGCACTTGACCAACTCGCACTTGACCAAATTAAATTAACGTCAAATTTTAAGCATATTCCAAGCAGTGATGCTATTGATTTGGTTACTGTTCAAATGTACCATACGGAAGTTATACAAAACTGAGAAAAAGTTCTGCTGAGCCCCCCCAGGATTTTTGTATGTTCTTTTTGAGAACAGAAGTTTCGAAAACATCTATTCCAATCTTCTCCTTAATCCGCCTGTTTTTTGTAGTAAACTCTAGCTCGACTAGGAGACATTTTGAAATTTGATATATAACATGCACAAAAGTCGGTCACAGTGGGATAAATAGTTCAACAAATTTTTCAATTTTACGACCAACTAATAAGTCTTGGTGAATGATAGTTTTTTTCTACACTTTACTGAGGCTTTTGTTTACGTACTTTATTGGTAAAAATATGCCTTAAATTTTTTAATGTTCTTTAATTTCACATCAGCAGCCCATCAATAACCCGAAAATTTATTTCCGTAATTTCAGTGTTCTTTATCTGTACAAATATCTCGCAGCTTTTAACTGAACACCACGCAATCATGATGGATTACCGTATATCTGCATGGCATTTCTGTATATCATCACCACCTCTATACCATTCTGAGCAATGACAAGCCCTCATTTTTTATTAGAATTCACAGCGAAAGATATCAGATTACGTCCGCCTCGATCACTTATCTTCGCTTCCCATGACGCAACCATTAAAATAATCCGTAGTTAGGAAATGTTGAGACAAATATTTTCTGACGTTTTTGAAAATGAAAACAAATGATTTCCGCTAAAAGCATGCCTAATTTAGATGACTGTTATCTCATTTTCCTGCAGGTTACGACCGCAATGCCCTTGTGGGCGACTATCGACCGTAAAAAAACCTTTCGAATGGATTGAAGATGGCTGATATGGGAAATGTAATCCAAAAATGTCGATATTTATTAGCTTTCGATGCGAAACATGGCTTAGGAAATTATGTCAGATCAGCTAACCTGACAGAACGTCTAGGGTTCGGTAATGCAAGATTTATTAATAGGACAAAGATTAAATATCGTGTGTGAAATGGAATTTCAAATTTAAAAATAAATCTGCACCCTGCAATATATTTAGAAAGCATAAAGCCAATCTCGTTTGGCAGGGTCTTTAGCTGCTGAAACAAATTTTCAATGGAAATACAAGAGACTGGAAAATCTCAAAGAGGAAATATTTCAAGTGGAATTTCAGGTTGCAGACCGACAAAGAACACATTTAACGAAGGAAATCTAATAATATTACAGAAACTAATTTACTGATAGAACATTTGTATGGAATTTCACTCATACGATAGAAGCAGTACGAGTACTTACCTTTGAAGAAAAATAAATAATAAAGACTACTGAAATATATGTTAGTCGCATTCTATTTTTATGTCATATATCAAATAATAGATGAAATCATATTTGTGTATTTTCTTAGTGAAAATTATTTTTGGAATAACTGACAAAAATCAGAGAAATAAACGCTTGACACTTACACCTTTCGTATCTAAATGTTGTTTTTCTTCAACATTCATTCTCCAGACCTTAACATTTTCAGTTCAGCACTTCTTCATATCTTGTTTACATCAGGTCTTTACTCTCTTGAGTTTTTCGATTTTAATTTGGAAAATTTTCGTAAAATAAGCGAGAAACTTCCATTTGTGTCTGTGTGTTATCTTCATAACCATTCATTTTAGAATGGTTATTTTCTGCATTTCTGTTAAATGAACCATTTTTCTGATATTATTACGTAAAGCTAACGAAATTCAAATGACAATAGGACTGACACTGATCACCACTGTCATGCAGGCATACAACAAAATGCTAAGGTCATGAGTTTTGACGAAAATTAACAAAATTCTTTTTTCAATTCAGTAAAGAGGAACGCAGGAATGGTTTTTGCTTGCTATCTCAATATCAAGAGCTAAATGGGAATTAAGTATTTTGTTTTTTTAATGTTAACGTTTGTAATAAATCTGTAAACACTTAATATTTCCGAAACAGTTGAAGGTAGGCGTAGGACATTGTACATAAATTATGTCTAAAATTTTCTGGAGAATCCAAGAAATAAATACTATAGACGGGCTTGCATTTAAAATAAGAAAGTTGGTATTGGCCACTGTCCCTATATAATTATTTTTAGTTGAAAAAATACGGATTTAAAAATACAAATCGACGTGTCCAAGCGTTATTCCCAACACGCACTCCTTTATTCGTTACCGAACTTATTCCATTTGGCTGTTCTGCACTATATGAATGAGATATCATCCACCATTGGAAGTAGTGTTTCTACAAATTTACATAGGCTTACCTTCAAAACAACCTTTTCAATAGGAAAAAAATCATTCGTAAGTTTTTCTTCATAGGTTAATATCAGTTCACAATCCAGAGGCGATTCCGTGCTTCAGGAAGGCGATCGTGTACTAAATTTACCTAAATATAATTTTATACTCAAAGGTTTTGGACTATTACATTAAAAGTACTCATTCTGAGGTTTAAACCCATAGAAGTGACGTTCTTGGAGTTAATATTTCATCGTTTTAATATTAAATTTACTAACTTTGAGGCACTCGGAGGGGGCGATCCGCCTATGTCAGAATCAGCTAAAATATCGCTTAACGTATATACTTGTAGATCCCAATATCAAGCTTAATCCCCTGTTTCCACGCGTATGGATGGAATTGTCTTAAATGTGTACCTGGGGGTAATGTTTATTTAACAAAAAATATCTGCAAAGGAAGGTATGTAGGTATATAATATGTAGTAGGTGCGCCAGGAAGCAATAGATTATATGAATTAACAATGTTGAGGTTTTCGCTCTAACAACACCTTCCGTCAATGTAGCAAGATAAATTGTATACCAGTTTTTAAGAGTAACAAATATACAATTGCAACTTTATATATGTATATAGATACGGTGAGCCCAACTAGCAGCTGAAGTAATAAACATAAGAGAAAATGTATATGCGAAAACTGCAGCAATCGCTGTGGTTTACTAGAAAATTTTTCATTGTTTATGTTGTGTCTGTATTATAATTGCTAAATCAAGTGTATTTTCAAACAGTGGGAAAAATTGGTCGACAACGCTCTATTTAACAGTTTAAGCCGAAACAACCGCCAGTTTTTGCAACAAAAGCCATTTACAAAAATTGAAATACACCAGAACACAATTCGAGGAAATGTAAATAATGAATCAATAAATTTTTCCATAGTCTATTTTTATGAAAGCAATCATTTGCACAACAATGATAACCAACGTAATCACCGCACCTTTGTCGAGTGTTCATCGAATGGAAAATTTCTCAGTTCGTTGAACATTATACAGATCGTTTATTGATGAGGAATACTTCATCCGGAATTTTCATCACAACATTAGTTAGTCCAAAATTTGTGGAAATTCTGTTTTCATATTCGATGCTTCCATCCACGCCATATGCCAGATGACTGATGCTTGTTAGGACTGAAATTTTGAATAAGTTAACGGACTATTAACTAAATTAATATTTTATAGTAACACTAGTCAAACTTGAATTGAAGTTTTAATAAATTATTCCGCTCTATCTAAACGTGATTCAGCTCGTTGTACGTATGTCGATACGTCGACATGTATCCAGCGGATAGCACTTTCATGCAATTTCCGGTACATGCATTATTTTTTATTTTTTTGGCGCGTTTCGATTTCAAAATTCTGTAAATATGATAAACACAACGTTACAATAATAGGTAGATTGGCACAGATTTTATTTAAATTGCTACATAAAAGTCATAAAAGCAAAATTTTAAAAAATTAATAAAACTCAGTTAAAAGCAAATAGGGTTAGATTTCTTTCAAATCGTAAGTAGTTAATAACTTTAGATAAAATACAAAAGATAAATAACATGTTTTTTGAATGATATTTGTGGCATATTTTTCAATGTCTAAGTACTTCTTGGGCAATAACACCACAGTTAAGAAAATTGCTGTATATTCCAAAGTTTCGGGGTCTAGGTCAGACCCCGTTGTCAATGGTTAAGAAACTATGGATAAAAAAGGCACAATTCTAAGATGTAAATTAAAATATTTGACAATATGTATTATTTGATTTCTGACGTAACTAAGAGAATTTTATTTGTAATATACAGGGTAGCACAGAAACTTCTGAAGATCATATAATTGTAAAGTTCCTTTCAAATTGGAAGAATTTGAAAGGGAGATCTGCAGAATTTTATGTGGCGCTCCTAGGTGAGACTTTGTTATAATATATTGCATTCGCCAAAAATGTGACCAAAGAATTTTTCAATCCAAAATTTGTGAACATGTCGTTTTTTTATGTAATTTTTGTGTTCGTTTATTCGAACATTTAGAGGCAAAAAATTACATTTATAAAATCCCTTGTGAATGTAATAAATTCTTTATTGGAGAAACCACTAGACCTCTAAATGTTCGAATAAACGAACACAAAAATTACATAAAAAAACGACAATTTGAAAAATCCAAAATTTGTGAATATGCTTGGGACCTTGGTCATAAAATACAGTTTCAAAATTCAATTATATTACATAAAGAAGAACACAACACCAAAAGAAAACTAAAAGAGTCTGCTTTAATTTTGTTAAATGAAAACGATTGTATCGCTATTACCTCCGTAGAATTCAGTCGTTCCTGGTTGCCGATGATTAAGGAAGAAATTGCTAATGGTCATGTCCTTGTGAACAACCCAATATCGGGATAGTTCATAAGGTTTTTCCTAGGTTTTATGATTTTAATGGGATCACTGAATCAACAAAATTCTTTGGTCAGATTTTAGACGAATGCACTAGTCGCACCTAGGAGCGCCTCATAAAATTCTGAAGATCTCCCTTTCAAATTCTTCCAATTTGAAAGGAACTTTATGATTATATGATCTTTAGAAGTTTTTGTGCTACCTTATATATTTCAAATAAAATTCTCTTAGTTACTTTAGAAATCAAATAATACATATTGTCAAATATTTTAATTTACATCTTAGAATTGTGCCTTTTTATCCATTGCTTCTTAAGCATTGACAACGGATTCTGACCTAGACCCCGAAACGTTTGGAATATACTGCAATTTTCTTAGCTGTGGTGTCATTTCCCAAGAAGTACTTATACATAACATAACATATCTTTGCATTGCGACTAAAAAAATTCAATTGGTTTTTAACACTTAAAACTAATATATATATAAACAGTAAATGACAAATCGTTTACTAAATACTATTTCTTTATCTTCATTACAAAAATATTTTGTATTGAAATTTTCTTCTTCTTAATACCCTTTTTATTAATTTTATGTCAAATATATTAAATGTCAAGATATTTTCCATAAAAATGTATTCCTAGTCAAAAACGCCATCATAGAAAGTTTTCTCGAAAAATCTAGATAACATGTTTATGTTTTACTGAAATCTAATACTGTCGCCTTCGCCAAATGTTATAATAAACTACTTAGGTAAGTATATAATTCAGAATAAGTATAATAGTTGCAGAAAAATATTATTTTTTGCTTTTTAGTTATGTTAATTTTTGAAGTCTTTTTTATTTAATTATTTTACAACATTTAGGGTTAGAGTTTTTAAATCTAATTAACATTCTCAGTATTTCCAAAAATAAGGAATGTTTCTTCTAAGCAACATTCTTATTTTTCGACCAACCTCGTTGAATAGAATAGATTTTTTTTCCTAATATTAGTATGTATTAAGAAAGTGTGCATTTGACTTCAACACTATTTATGTAGTAAAATTGAGAACCTCCATCTTTTTGAATTCTGCTACTTTTCAATCATTTTGATTCAATTCCTATTACATTCATTAATACTATTCCAAATTTTATCATTATAATTTAATCATTATTTATCGACATTAAAAATAATTATTTTACAATTTCTTAAGTAGTTTCTGAATGATGTAGCATAAATGGATCTAGTTTTAAATTCTTCTTCTTTTTAAATCCAAATTCATATTTTTTTGTCAAACCTCGTATACATTTGAAAAAGTGGGATGTGATAATTTCAGTTTAGGCTGACATGTTGATCCGTTTATGAAGAATAATATCTTCAAAACTTCCCTTACTTTTCTAGAGACACTATATACGCCAACGAATTGAGAACCTCTACCTTAAAGTTGGTTAACTAACAATTAATGCTGGCGCCTTCGCCAAAGGTTACTATACAGCAACTATTTTTTTGATTTTGTACAAATTGTATTCCCCATAGCAGAATCCAATTTAAACTAACCTAACAAGTTTGAGTAATCCCTGAATATATATATATATTGGTGCGTTCCTGCAATTTGTTTAGTGTATTGTTTTCAATTTGATTGAGTTACTTCATTGATTTTTAAACTTCTGCACCTTTTCTAAAACATCCCGTCGCGCTAATGCTAATTGTAAGTGTTTTTGCGTGTAAAATATAGACAGTATTTGACATTCGTGTTTCGGTTCCCTAGCTGTTAGGACGCTTGGGAGGTTCATGTATTGTTCTCCGAACTTTTCGGTGGCTTGGATTCCGTCTGAAGAGACGACGCTTATTGTTGTTTTTTGCGTTACGATTCCACGAGTTAGTAGCTTCGTTCGTAACGACCGCTAAACCGCTTTCATTTTGTTTCTTTTGTGTTTACAAAAGCGCATCATTTGTTGTTAAACCCGCATTTTTGTTTGTTCAATCAATGAACATTACGTCGCTATTTTTTGTGTAACGTGTTGTCCAGACGAAGCTCTAAGAAACTGTTCCTGCTGTTACGGGGCTAGCCTCTGAAGAAAGAAGACCCCAGAAAACACCAGAGCTTCGACATAAAAGGTTAGTGATAACTTTTATTTGGTGATTCGTTTATGTGACGGCACGTGTTTATTGATTATTCCGCTAAAGGTCCTTCGTCAATTATATACTTGCATTGAACCAGCATTGAACTAAAACCGCAACATCTAATTCATAAATTTTTTTGAATATTCTCTATGGAATGTGCCATCGAAGACATTCCATAATTTGGTCCTTCGAGCCGGATGCACTTTGAGTTAATTTAGTGCAAAGATTATCGAATAAATTACATAATTTGGTCCAACTCTGGGCCGGATACATTTAAGTTAATTTCGTGCAAAGTTTAACGATCAAAAAAACCATTGATTTTTCGTTGCAATTATTGTTGAAAACCGCATTAAATTTTCGTTTCTTTATTTGTTAGAAGAGAAAGCAAGTTCGGGATATTCACTCATTCCGTTGGAAATAAACCGCATATTTTTTTGCCGCCTTAAAAACTTACAAGAGCTCGTTTTGTTTGTTTTGGTTATTTGCTAAATTGTTTTGAATTTATTTGACATTTGGTCAGATATTTTACTACTTCAACAGTAAAAAATTGTACATTTTTGGAATAGTATTTTGTTTTCGTTCTATCGTGTTAGATTCGTTCAGTGGCGTTACAGTGATTTTAATTTATTGTTAAGATGTCAAAAACCGCTGAAAATTTACGTAAATTTAAAAATCATCGACAATCGGAGTTTAAAAGATTAGAAGATATTTATTTTGCTGCCGAGAAAGCCTTAAGAGGTGACGACGTTGAATTGTTTTTTAGCATGATTAATATGGTTGATTCAAGTCATTCACAATTTTTTAAACATCACAATTCGATTGTTGGATTAATTTCACATGCAAACGATGATTTTGACTTTGAGGATGACATTCGCAATAAATTTGAAAAATTGTTTTATTCAATTAGGTCTATTTTTGCTAAACTGAAATCTGTTCAGAATTCTACGCCACAAAATATAGCTCGGGAACAGGAAAGTGTTGCTTTGCCGCGAATTGATTTGCCTTCATTTAGTGGAGACATATTGGAATTTGGTACTTTTATTGATTTGTTTGATTCATTAATTCACAATAATGAAAAACTCAGTGCTATGCAGAAGTTCAAATATTTGCAGTTAGCTTTAAAAGGGCCTGCTTTTGAGGCTATTAGGAATTTTAAACTAACACAAAACAATTATGTGAGTGCTTATGAAACACTTTTGAAAAAATTCAAGCGAACTCGTTTAATCGCGGAGTCTCATTGGTCAGCTTTAGAACAATTGCCCCAACTAACTTCAGATAGCCCTTCAGAGGTTCGGAAGTTATTGGATGACTTCAGTGATAATTTGGAAGCACTGAAGAATTTGGGTTTACCAGTAAATCAGTGGGATTTTTGTATCGTTCAGATGATGTTGAAACGAGTTCCAAAGAATTTAGCCGCTAAGTTTGAACTTTACCATGGTACTGTGACCGCTCAAGATGACTTTCCGATCCTCTCGGAAGTTGTTGATTTTTTGTCGAAGCATTGCGATGCCTTTGAACATGTTGAATTATCCCGCAAGGAAAAGCGAAGTGTTGACAAAAAGTTACCATTGAATTCAAAGCAACATTCTTCCCGGTTCACTACATTTTTGTTTGTCACTAAGAATAGAAATTGTTTAGTTTGTAAATCCGATCATGCGATTTACAAATGTTCTGAGATCTTGAACAAATCAGTATCCGCGCGGTTTAAGTTTGTTAAAGATTATAGACTTTGTTTTAACTGCTTAGGCGATTCTCATCGGTTGAATCGCTGTAAATCTTTATCCACTTGCCGGAACTGCAAACAACGCCATCACACATTGCTTCATTTTGTAAATCGTGGTGATTCAGGCATTCAGTATCCAGTACTATTAATACTGTTGAAAGTCCCGAAACTTCTCTACCGCAGACTTCGTGTCATAGTTCACTTTTGTCATTCCATTCAAATGTGTTGTTATCTACCGCTTTAGTTGAGGTATTAGATAAGCACGGTTCTTATCAAACTTTGCGATGTCTGCTAGATTCTGGTAGCATGACATCATTCATTGCGAGCAAGGCTGTGAAACGCCTTGGCTTCCGACCTATGCCCGCTTCGATTCAACTCAACGGGCTAAGTTCTATGCAGAGTCCCTCTGCTGAGGGCTCTCTTACCCTTTCTCTTCGCTCTATAGTAAAGCGTGAGTGCAATTTTGTTGTTAATACTATTGTTTTACCCCGCATTTGCAATGTTATGCCTGTTGCGCCCATTAACATGGCTAATATGACATATCTAACCAATTTGAAACTTGCTGATCCTGGTTTCAATAGCCCAGGCGCTATGGACCTTTTGTTAGGTGCCGATATATTTTCTCAAATTTTGTTGGATGGACGCCTTCTGGGAAAGGAAGGTGTTCCTGATGCTATTAATACTGTGTTTGGTTACATCCTTATGGGTAGAGTGTCTTCGAGTTCTGTTAACTCTCACTCTAAGTCAGTCATAAACCCAACTTCGCTTTTTTGTCAAATTAAAGATGTAGTATCATTAGATGATTCACTCCAAAGGTTCTGGACAATTGAAGATGTTCCTACCGCACTGGTTCAGTCCCCTGATGATCTTATCTGCGAAAAAATATTTTCCGAGGGATGCAGGAGATTGGATTCAGGTAGATTCGTTGTGCCCCTTCCGTTTCGAAATACACTTCCTGCTTTTGATGGAATGTATAATCCCGCCGTACAACGTTTCTACTCTTTAGAAAGACGTCTTCTACAGCAACCAGATCTCTACAAACACTATTGTGATTTTCTTAAACAGTATTTGGAGCTTGATCATATGGAGTTGGTCCCCGATCCATCTACTTTTTCTGATTGTTACTACATACCGCATCATTGTGTTTTGAAACCTGATAGTAGCACAACCAAACTTCGTGTAGTGTTTAGTGCATCCGCTAAGATACCTCATCGGTTATCTTTGAATGATTGTTTGTTTATCGGTCCCAAATTGCAGCAAGACATTATCGCTATTTTGTTGACCTTACAGAATTTAGTTTTGCCTCACCTGCTTGCTATAGAAAACTTTTCTAGTTGTGAACTTCACATATTTGGTGATGCTTCTGAGAAAGGTTATGCCGCTGTTGTTTATTTTGTGTTCGAAACCGCATCTGGATTTCGTCAAAGTTTTTTTGTGTTGTCTAAATCGAAAGTTGCCCCTTTGAAAACTTTGCCACTTCCCAGATTGGAACTGTGTGCTTCAGTCCTTACCGCATGGCTCATTATGTTTATGAGCAATTCAATAGTCGTTTGTTGTTCAAGGTGATTCGTTGCTGGTCAGATTCCACGGTAGTCCTTTCTTGGCTTAGTTCTTCCCCGCACCGTTGGACATTTGTCAGTAATCGAATTGCTTACATTCAGGAAAAGTTTCCTTCTTCGCATTGGTTTTACATCCAATCTTGTGATAACCCCGCTGACTTGGGTTCCCGCGGCACTTTGCCATCAGAGTTATTAGGTAATACACTTTGGTGGAAAGGCCCACAATTGTTGATTACCGCTTGTTTGCCACATGCTTGCTCAGACTCTCAAGCATGTCACCGCTAGTTATGACTGAAGCCCGTATAGTGGCGCTTCAAGTCACCGCTTCACCAAATTTATTTGGTACTTTGTTAGAAGAACATTCTTCTATTAATCGCATTACCCGCATTATAGCTCATATTTGTCGCTTTGTTGATAACGCCCGCAATCCAGACCGTAAGGGCTCTGGATCATTTTTGGCTGCTGAGTTATGTCAGGCTCAGCTTCGCATTGTTCGCTATGTTCAAGATCAATATTTTTCTAAAAAGATTTCCCTTCTTCGAGAACGAAAACTTTTGCCCAAATCGCTTCGTAAACTTTCGCCGTTTCTTGATAAACAGGGGACTCTTAGAGTTGGTAGTAGATTGGCTAATGCTCCATTGCCGTTTGGCACTAAATTTCCCGCACTACTACCAAGTAAAAGTCGTTTGACTAATCTAATTCTCGAAGATTGTCATGTCACCAATCTTCACGCAGGAATCCAAACCGTTCAATTTCTTTTGCAGCAACGATTTTGGATTCTATCCGCAAAGAAAGTAATTCGTAGTGTTAAAGCTCACTTAAGACGTGTCGTTGGAAATCAAATTCTAACCTACGAAGAACTTTCTAGTGTATTTGCACAGGTCGAAGCAGTTTTAAACTCGCGACCTATAACCCCTTGTAGCAACGATCCATCGGATCTTACCGCCTTGAGTCCTGGAATGTTTCTTACCATGGAACCTTTAACAGCACCTCCTGAATCTGATTTCTTATCTGTCCCATCTAAAAGTCTCAACAGATGGCAGTTACTGAGTCGTTTGCATCAGGCATTCTGGAAACGTTGGTCGCAAGAATATTTACATACTCTTCATCAACGGAGTAAATGGACTGATCCCTCGGAGGTTGTTAAGCCAGGTACTCTTGTTATTTTGAAGCAAGACACTTCACCTCCTTTGAATTGGCCATTAGGGCGCATTATTGACGTACATCCTGGAGGTGATGGTGTTGTACGCGTTGCTACAGTTAGAACTGCAAGTGGTACTTTGAAGCGACCTCTTGTAAAGCTTTGTCCACTGCCTGTGGACCCTTAGTTTTGAAATAAGTAATTCAAGGCGGAAGGAATGGTGCGTTCCCGCAATTTGTTTAGTGTATTGTTTTCAATTTGATTGAGTTACTTTATTGATTTTTAAACTTCTGCACCTTTTCTAAAACATCCCGTCGCGCTAATGCTAATTGTAAGTGTTTTTGCGTGTAAAATATAGACAGTATTTGACATTCGTGTTTCGGTTCCCTAGCTGTTAGGACGCTTGGGAGGTTCGTGTATTTTTCTCCGAACTTTTCGGTGGCTTGGATTCCGTCTGAAGAGACGACGCTTATTGTTGTTTTTTGCGTTACGATTCCGCGAGTTAGTAGCTTCGTTCGTAATACCGCTAAACCGCTTTCATTTTGTTTCTCTTGTGTTTACAAAAGCGCATCATTTGTTGTTAAACCCGCATTTTTGTTTGCTGAATCAATGAAGATCGCTATTTTTTGTGTAACGTGTTGTCCAGACGAAGCTCTAAGAAACTGTTCCTGCTGTTACGGGGCTAGCCTCTGAAGAAAGAAGACCCAAGAAAATACCAGAGCTTCGACATAAAAGGTTAGTGATAACTTTTATTTGGTGATTCGTTTATGTGACGGCACACGTGTTTATTGATTGTTCCGCTAAAGGTCCTTCGTCAATTATATACTTGCATTGAACCAGCATTGAACTAAAACCGCAACATCTAATTCATACATTTTTTTGAATATTCTCTATGGAATGTGCCATCGAAGACATTCCATATATATATATATATATATATATATATATATATATATATATATATATATTATATACAGTGGTAGTAACGGGAAGCAGCTAATGGTAGGGGAACTAATATGTAAACTCTTTTTCCTAATGAAAGCTTTCGAAATCTGTTTAATTTCTTCCTCAGTCAAACATAGGTAGTGAGTTATACAAAACGAATAGCATCAAACACAAACATAAATAAACACGTAACATATATGTCGTTAAAATGCTACATGTAACTTGAAAATTAATTGACGGACAATACTAAAATGTTACATTATAATAAAATTACGGAGGTGTCTTATGATAAGATAACATTTTAGTATTGTCCGTCAATTAATTTTCAAGTTACCTGTAGCATTTTAACGACATATATGTTACGTGTTTATTAATGTTTGTGTTTGATGCCGCTCGTTTTGTATAACTCACTACCTATGCTTGACTGAGGAAGAAATTAAACAGATTTCGAAAGCTTTCATTAGGAAAAAGAGTTCACATATTAGTTCCCCTACCATTGGCTGCTTCCCGTTACTACCACTGTGTATCTTTGTATTCAGCCGTTAAACATTGATCTATATATATATATATATATATATATATATATATATATGTTCTGAGAGGCTTTCAAATTCATTATTATGAACCTCTAACGCAGAGCCATCGTATTGAAAACCATGTGTTACCCAAAATTGATAGCCTCTAAAGAAGTGTTAGGAGAAATTTGACAAGGCACGGTAAATCGTCAAACCACCTACTTTTGATTGTAATTCTGCCTGGCCTATTTATAAAAGACAAGAAACAATTGAACGTGTTGACAAAGCTAAATTGAGGACATATTGAAATAAAAAATATATCGCCATGGAAATGAATATTTAGGTCAGGTTCACATGGTTCAAATTATTTCCATTTCTAAAAGTCGCGGGAGTGTTTAGAAGAATTTGAAACTGAAGATTGTACTGGAGATACCGTAGCTATTATAGTTCAGCGGACGTGCCTTGAAGACAGCCTTCTTGGGTGCATTAGGAACGAAAGCAATGTTTGAATATGACAATGATAGGGGTGAGAGAGTTTTTATTAGTTTTTGACTCCCCAGAGATAATCAATCGGTCAAAGACATATTCCATGAGTTTTTGTCTGAGATAGGGAAGTTATGCAAAAAGAAGGTACGTGATAACGAGATCAACTAGATTAGAATCTTTCCTACATGAACATATAGACCACCTCAAAAAGGACAGGAGACTTAGGCCAGTCAGTTGCCACATGTCCAGCTACTAGCCAACATCTGCGAATCAATATTAACACAGGTTGACGTAGATCTAGAATTGAATTTAGGCGAATCCAGCAACAGATGTTCAAGACACAACATAATGCGTTTTTTTTTTTGATAAAGTACTGAAATTGTCCAAGGTTTCCAAGGACTCACAACAGAAGGGACAGTAACAGTTTCAAAGAGGAATTTCCTGACTGAAGAAATGAAAATTGATTCAGGCAAAACAGGGGCAATGGTAAGGAAGAAGATGAAGAATATTTGCCAGGACCAAAACTGTAAAGTAAAAGATTTTCCTGAAACAATGAGCATGACTAATGACTTATGACTGGCTTCAAATATAAATACAACACATCTTCTGAATTTTACAGTCTTCACCTGATGACAATAGCTGGCCCAAACTTATCGAAACTTTGTTAGATGAACCAGATTCAAGGCTATGAAAGGCATCGAGTTTGGTTAGACTAATGAGAACAAAATAAAAATAGCCAAATCGGTCCAAGCCTTCTTAGGTACGACATTAACAATGAACCACATTTATTTTTTAATTACATCGATAATGTGTACGAATTTTCAGTTCTCTGCGAAATTATCCAGAATTTAAATAAATAAATGCTACAGTTTACCGCTGTACTGGTTCATATAGAGATTTATTCTTCATGATCGATGAATTTTAGTCGAAAATACGTTTCTATGACCAAAAAGTTTTTTCATTTGCCTGTCTATGCGTAACTAAAATCAAAACTGGATCGATTTCTGTCGTACAACGTTTAATTTAGTGGACTTCTGCTCGCTTCATTTTAAAAGATAAAACATACTGTTTCAAACATATGTTATTTATATTAGCATTTTCATTCAAACGGTAAAATATTTTTCAGAATAACGAATATTATTCGCTAGCTTTGCAAATGGTAGACGGACTCAGCTATTTAGCATCCTATCCTATATACCAAATGTGCTTCAGTTACCGACCTCGCTAGTTGTTTGATGAACCCGAAACAGTATTTGCTGGATGTTAGGGTGAGTGCGGAGATAAATGAGTATGAAGTTAACAAGAGACAGGTTAAAAAATTGCCGGAAGCAACCCACTCAACACCTTACTGAAAATATTTGTTGCTTAGCTATTTAAGTTATTTCACCGGATTTAGTTAGCTTACGAGTTATAAAGTAGTTTTTTTTTGTATTTCTTGGAAAGTATTTATACAGAATGAAAAAGTTTGCAATGGCAACTATAGAAAGTGTACAATTTGATATTAAAATGTGTCGCAATATGAACTTAGGTAACTCAGAGTATTTACCGCCATTTGATATATTCAGGAAGAAGTTGAAAGAAATGTCTTCAGAATTGTATAGGGTGGTCCTAGGTACGACTTGGATATAACAATTAACTAAAACATAAATTAAAAACTATGATGTTTCAGAGATTCCATTAAAGTCGTAAAAGAGAACCCATGGAAAACCTTATAAACTAACCGGATGGGGATGTTCATTTCTCATTTAACCTTTATTATCGGCAACCAGGAGCGACTGGATATAATATGGTTGAATTTTGAAAACTGTTACTAATGTTCGAGGCATGGTTCACAAATTTTTCGGCTTTGTTCCAGTTGCTGCTACCAGAAATAAATAGAAGGATTAAACTTGCATGAATATCATTCAGAAGAAGCGCCAATAGTCTTCAAGCTTAGAATACGAATCCACCTCAAGTAGAAAGTATTTGATCAATGTGTTCTACCAGTGCTGACATTGGTTTGTGAACCTGGATTCTAAAAACCGATATTACAAGATAAAATCTCAAGACGCACAAAGATCTATGGAAATGTATATAATCTGAATAATAGGGAAAGGCCTAAAACGAATAGAGTAGATAAGAAATAAGACCCTAGTAATAGATGTTATCCGCAGAATAAATAACCCTGAAATGGTAATGGGCAAGGACATTTGGTAAGAAGACATGACAATCGATCGATAGTAAGAATCACTCAGTGGTATTCCATGGGTGTTAAAAGACCAGGGAGGCGCCCCGTTATAAGATGGCACTTTGATATCAGAACAACATAGTTGTGCATGATGCTTGCCTTGCCAAAGGGCATTCCCGAATAATACAGAAACTTATTATTTAGCTCATTTTTGAAATTACCTTGTGTAGAAACATGCATAACATTCATAATGTGTCTATAATTCGAAATCTGACATATATGTCGAATTTTGGAATAGTTACAATTTGTCAGATAACCGATTTTTCCCAAAGATGAGACTCTCAAGAATCGATATCTAACCATTGAAACCCCTAAATGGCTAAATTTCTGACCGTGAAAAGTGTGGCAGTTCGCAGTTCTTAGTTAAATAGATGTTGAGGTGAAAGCGGAATGTGTATTGAGAGTGCGATTTATGATAACTTGATTCTCTTTTTCTTGGTGCGGCTAGGCACAACGGGAGATTTTATAAAGTGCTATCTGATTATTCGGTTATGGATACACGTGACAGCGAGAGAATTTATTCTTATGTCTGGCTATTTTATTTTTGACCCTTTACTGATAATTTGTTTGTATATGAAACTTAGGTTCAGTTCTCGCTAAAATACTCTCTATAGGTGTGTTGTAGTTAATTGTTTTTAGTATAAAATCGTATTTTCTTACTGTTCAGGATAAACTGCAAGTTTTAATTTTTTGCCTTGTTTTTTAATTTAGGAGACTTATTTGGTGAAACAATGGAACAAACATCTCTTGAGAACCCGAGACTTCTCTTTTCGGTGTTTGCGGATTAGTTTAAGCTAGACTGGTTGCAGAATTGAAATTGAATGTTTGTTGTAAGAGTGCTGCCCTAACACGAGACAATGTATTATAGTTGTTGTTGGTGTGTGATGTAATATTTGGTTAGGTACAGTACAAAAGGATAAAAGCTGATTATTAAGGGGTTTTTTTGGTGTTGTTTCTGTAATGGATGAATTTAAAGGTAATTCAATACTGGGAAATTGAATTGACACTCTTGTGTCGTTAATCTTTATAGTTTGATTGAATCCTATTTCTTTATTTTCTACATGTTGTTACGTTAATACGTAATGAAATTATCAGTTTATTGCATATTTGGCAGTTTAAGCTGTATAATCAATAATTGGGCTTATTAGAGTTAAGTTGAGAATGTTTGAAACGACTACATTCGGTGGTAGTTTGATGAACAATTGCACTCAAAAACAGTTTATACAATTTGTGTATCTAGCTTCAGGTACATCATTTTTATAAAAAAAATATTTTAGATACTGCTGATAGTCTTCTAGAACATAGATATTAGTTGACTAGTCTTTATTTTTTTGGAATATACAGCCTTTTTCCCAAGTGTGGTATTGTTTCCCTATCAAACCATAAAAATAAATAAATTCTAGCTGTTGCATAAGTACACATTATTTGAGATTTTATTATTTCATAAACCCTAGAATTCGAATTTCATATTTCACATAAACAAATTCGTCGTTATATGGGTGCAACCTAAAGCAATACTGTAATATATTATTACAAACTATGTGGTTTCAATTAATAAAAAACTTTACACGCACAAAAAACGTCTTTATTTGATCGAAATAAAATCTCTTACTTACAAATAAAGGTAACTAACATTGAAACAATGTGCTACAAGCTGCCTTCAATTAAAACTGCTCACTCATCAGGCAATCGCGTTTTATATAGGTTTCGTCCAGTTCGAGAATTTTGCCGGTCTCTGGCCTGCCTCTATTCTATTCCGGAATCACGTCGAAATTAGTTCTTTCATCAATCCAGATTTTCAGGACTACCGTTGTTGTTGCTCTTTTTTTATATTCAGCAGGTTTTTATCGTATTCTCAAGTTGGTATTTATTTAAAATGATTTATTTCTCAAAAGTTTCTAAATTTTTTCGTCAGCGTATAATGAATGTTATAACAATATTATCATACTTTTCTTAATAAACAATTCTTACAATATATATGAATATACGTATATATATATATATATATATATATATATATATATATATATATATATATATATTAGAGATGTAACGAATATTCGCAATCGCATTCGTATTCGCGGTTTTTCATGCAAATTTTTTGCGAATGTATTTGACAACGAAAAGCGAAAATAGTTTATTATAATGTTACTCATTAGGTACATTGCACACTGCACAACTTACTTGCCATTTCAAAAGTCAAGTACAGGTAGGCCTTAACTTGTACTTGCAATATGAAATAACAGTTTTATGATGACTTTTTTTATAACTTCAATGAAAAATCTCTCCTGAATCTTCTCCTGAAATCCTCACATGTACATGTAATTCAGCAACTACTTAATTGATAAATAAAATTAAGCAAGTTATTTCAGTTTCATAAGATGACATAGGGTTTTATGGTAAAATGAATTTCGAGATCTAAAAGTTTCAAGGAAAACTAGCTCACAGAGACTCGAAATCAGGAGCCATACTGCTGATGGTGTAAGAGGGCTGACAACTACAACGGTTATATTTTTATAACCATTCGTTGTCTAAAAGATCGGATAAAAAAAGATTATAAACAACAAAAAATGTTTTTAATATATTTTTTTTAAAAATCATCATTTTAACGGCACAATATAATGGTAATTTTTTTTATATTAAACTTTTCTATTTATCTATTATAAATTTATATACAAATTACGTAAAAAAATTGTTAGTTAAACTTCTCAATGTAATTAATAGATGCAAAAACAGCTGAACTGAAAAATTTGGAAAAAAAATTTTTGTATAACATTTTCGGTATTTTTCATTTTTTGTTAACTTATAAAAAAATTATTTAAACTTTTAGAAGAGATTTAATGTTAACTGAAGTACGGAAAAAATTAGTTAATTAACAATTGAATAACTTTAACAAAAATTAATTTAAAAATATTTTTATATCGGAATTATATTCCTTCAAGTGTCTCGATAAGACTATACTTTATTTAGATTTTTAAATTTATATTAAATATTATAAAAAAAAATATTTTGTAAGGCATATTTTGCTCAGCGACGACGCGACAGCGTCGGAACGGCCGCGCGGAACGCTATTTTGAACATGGAATTAAAATTATGAATAATGGAGCTATAACTCGGGGTATCAGGTCTTATTTTTATAAACTTTTGTTCTATTTTAGGATCTTTTTTAACATTGAAGCTATCTTTAACAGTTTCATAGTTATTGCTAAAAAACGGAGACCACCTTTTTTCCTCTTCGTTTTTTATTAATAACAATTGAAATTTTTAATGTAAAAAAAATCAAAAATACCACATTTTCAGAATTAAATTCTGAATCGAATAAACCAAACCCCATATTTTTAAGACTACTAGAACTGTTTTTTTTTTCGGTAATTCACTTCTCGACTAGATTATAAAAGTTTGTTTAGTGTTAGGATACAAAATTTTGTGTTTATACATTTGTGAAACAACAAAGATTCCAGAGCTATTTCAGTTTATGTATTCAAAATGTAAAAATGGCTATATATAATATTTAAGAAGCACAATTTAGGAATAATTTTTGATTAAACCAAAATAAGTAAATTTTGATCTGATATTCGCATTCGTATTCGCGAATATCGAAAATAGTACATTCTTTACATCCCTTATATATATATATATATATATATAAGTGTTTATTTATTTCACGGATGGAGCTATGTGGTGGATTTTTTCTTCCGGTGTACATCCGTTCGTCTGTTGAATTCGGCTGAATGCTTGCGTGACGTTTCCCCAAAATCTTATCTATCATTTTCAAAAGCTATTATCTAACTTTAGATAATAGATTGTCCAACCTTAGATAATAGGCCGATATAAGATATCCCAAAACTCCTAATATTTTAAAATTCTAAATTTTTCTAGGTGTATAACTACTCCTGAATGCATTTTCCTGCTCATGATGTAAAACAAATTAAAGTAGGTAGATTAGTTCGACGATACAGTCATATGTGAATAATTCTATCCGTCAAATACTCTCTTCTGCTTCTTTCGAAAGCAGACGTTCTTTTGTAGAAATTTAGGACAATAATTTAAACCAGTGAGCAGAGAAAGGAGGTCCCAGAGAATCTAAGTAAGCTGATTGTAGCACAGGATAGGGTAGAATGGACCGGAGGTGTCTATATACCTTTAACAAAGTAGTTTTCTCAATTTTTTCCACAATCTCCCATTGAGGATTTTTGCACCAGTAAAAAAAGGAAATGTGATGTTTTCCTTTTCACGAACATAAATTAATAAAATAAATTAATACTATTGTAATATATACGAAACTTTATCACTCACGTTGTTACTCATGCTTTTTCTCCAAATCGGGAGACTTTCATCAAAACTGTGGCAAGAAGACTGTCATTTCAGGAGTATATTGTTAGTACATATATTCTAGATTCATCAGTAAACAATAAACTAATAAAAAATTCGACGCAAGCCATATTAATACTATTTATGAGAAATATCCAAGCAAATTATTTTGTGCAGATATTACTCGTTGTCGCTTATCTTGAAACCAGCTTCGTTTCCAATTAGTACATTTAAATGAGCAACCGGACTACTGTAAAACCCAAACAAACTCAGTTTTCTGTCTTTTTCGGCAATATTTCGAGCAAAAACACATAACTTTCTTTCATTATGACAAAAATTCTGCTCTGCTACAGTTTGCTTTCTTTATAATAACATGATTACTTTTTGCTGTTGTTTTCTGAAGAAAGTCATATTGGAAAGGTAATTACCGACTTGAGTTCATGTGACGCCAAAATTATACCGACTATTAGATTAAAATGAAACTTGAAAACTAATTTAGCATTATTTAATATCGTAATGCTGCATTATTATATAACCTCCTATTTTCAAGTCATCATTTTTTACCAAGAAACTTTAAATTAGAATGTTTTATAAAATTGAATTCGGAAAAATTGAACACTAGAAAAAAGATATATCTACAGGGTGTAAATAGTTTGAGTGCATATATTTTAGGTGGAGGTAGTATACACCAAATTAAACAAAAAACTCTTATACCACTATGGTCAGTAGGTCTTAATAACCAAGAAAATCCCTAAAACATATTAAGTAAATTATTGTCAATCCGGCAACGTCGCTCGCGTTCGAAGCAGATTCACTCTTAACGCCAATAATAAATGAATGACTACGCCGACAAAAAAATAAACCCCTGTGTTTTTGTATTAACTGATGACATTGACCTTAGAATTAAATAAAAATGTATGAAATATTTTGTTGAAAATATTTACGTTTTTAATACAAGGTATTGCAATTAGAATTTGTATTTGGCCGTTTTTAATATGCAATTATACCAAGTTGGGTAAATACATATGATATTCAACTCAAGAGATCTGTATATGTAGTTTTTTACCAGTTAAATTATTCGAAGAGTCATTATTACTGATATAATTAATATTATTTATATTAGACAAGTAAATATGTAATCCTACTTACCGAATTTATTATAATGATAGAACTGAGTTGAAACAACGGATTATTCACAGCAAATGTTCAAAATGCCCACCATTACTATCGACACAAGCACGACACCGTTTCCAATTTTCACGTATGCGAGAAAAAATTCCTGGAATATTTCGGATTTCGTCAATAATTGGAGTCGTGCAAATTGTCGATGTTTTCTGAGGAACCAACGACAGAAATTGAGTCTTGGTTGAAAATCATCAATTGAAAGCCCTTGAACCCGCTGCATGTGATATGGATAGAGCAATTGTTCCCGTAATGTTCTATGAACAACAGTGTGAGAAATTTGCAGCTCACTTCCAATACTCCGTGTGCTACGATATGGGTTGTTGTCGATAAGGTCTAGTATTTGATCCTCAGCAGCTAAGATACGATTATGTCGCTGTGGTCCGCGATTGTTTATTTGTGGTATTACACTACCTGTTTCCAGAAGCCTCTGCGAAACAGCTACGAATGTCCTAGCATTGGGCAGGCGTCTGTTTGGAAACCTTTCCCTGTATAACATTCCTGCTATTCTGCAATTACGTCTGCTTTCCCCATAAATTAAGAGCATGTCATGTCTTTCCCTAATTGTATGATCGGCCATTATTTATCACAAATAAATACTGTCGCACTATTCTTAATTTTCGAACTTACACACTAATCACAACCGATTTTATTTATTTAAAACATATATTAAATGGGAAGCAAACCACGAAGTCTACATCAAATAGATATCATTCAAATCACTTTACCGTTTATCTATACTTATTTACAAGAATCGAAATCGCAAAAAACAATCGTAACTCTCAGTCGTCGTTAAAGTAAAAAATGTAGTAAACAAGTTAGTCTGTATGCCACGTTACCATATCTATTCGGAGAAACTTATACTAAATTATAAAAGCATATTTCGAGTTTTAATAATCAATTTTCATTTTTAATGTGGCTATTAAAGATGAATAAGCTATTGAGTATTTACATATTCAGATTTACCGGCATTTTGAAATCGAAATTATTGTATTATTCACTGTAGCAAGGGCTACATAAAATCTAACTTTATGTGTTTTTTTTTGGCAAAACTATAGTTTATTTTAGAAAATGTTATAAAGCTTTTTGATTTGTTTTTGCCTGAAGTATTGTTCTTCAAAATCTTTGCACTCAAACCGTTTACACCCTGTATATCACGACACCCAAACCGTAATTGAAAGGATAACGGAACACGGGACAAATATATTTGGTGTAAAGTCGAAATATGGACATTATATGCAACAGTAAGAACAAGTATGGCTTCTGGGCAACGTTAAAAACGAAATTGTTAACAACAGTTACAGAGAAATAACGCCCGCACAGCATTTACTTAATAAAAGTCTCTCATAATTTATTTATTTATCCACATATTGCTTTTTGCAATGACTGTAGTTCCATCCCTGCTTCTAAAATAACATGACATTTTGTGGCCGCAGTGTTGCAAAAACTGACTAATGTGTCATAATACAAAATAACTTTTATTTGAGCATTTTGGCAACAAATATTATAAACTAAAATTTGCATATTATTAATTTATTTTATTGATTTTGAGTTATTTGCTACATTTAATATAACTATAACTATGGAACACATCGCAAACTGAAAATATGTTGTATATGCATGTTCAAATTATCTCGGTAATTAACGTTACAGGGTTGTCATTATATTTTAAATACTATAATAGCAACATTTTCTCTGTATTCCCACTCTCCCAGTTTATTTTAACAAAGTGTATAAATATTTTGTAGCACGCCAGACGAATTACGAGTAGCTGAGTGTTCATTGTGTTTTTATCTGCATATTTTTTTTTAACAAACCGTTGTACAGTCTTCATTCGAATTTAAATAGATTATTCAAATATAAAAATAATTTATTTGCTGAAAACGTGAGATTAAGGTTTATACAGGGTGTAAACGGTTTGAGTGCAAGATTTTGAGGACCAATACTTCAGGTCAAAACAAATCAAAAAGCTTTATAACATTTTCAGAAATAAATTATAATTATTTTTATGTTTCTTTGGGGAATAACACCACAATAGAAATAAAACGACGTATATTGCAGGAATACCAAACGTTTCAAAGTCTATTCTGACTTCGTTGTCAATGGCTTTATATTTATTGATGTAAATTGCAAAATGAAAATTTGATTTATGACATTTAAAATTGACATTAGAAAATTTGTTGTTTTTAGATATACAGGTAGCACAAAAAATTCTAAAGATCATGAAGTATAGTTAACCAGCTTTCAAATTAGAAGAATTTGAAAGAGTTGTCTTTAGAATTTATAAGTGGCGTTCCTAGGTACGACTTTGTTAAAAGATAGCGCATTCGCCAAAAATGCGATCAAAGAATTCTATTGTTTCAGTGAAACAGGTCTATTGTGGTGTTATTCCCCAAAGAAACATAAAAATAATCAAGAACATGCCACAAACAACGTTTAGAAGACAAATAAATTATAGTTTTGAAAAAAATAAAATAAAAAAAATAGTATTTACATAGCCTTTATTACAATGAATAATAGACTAAAGCTAAATATGTAAATACTCCATAGCTTATTCACCTTTAATAACTGTATTAACAAAGAAAATTAATATTTAAGCTCTAAATATTCTTTACTCTCTTCGAGGTGTCATTCTTTTGTACGCAAGACAATATATACAATAAAATTGTTTCTTGTTAGGGAACCTTCATCAGTTGCGCTTCCCACAATAATTCTTTATGTATTTGATACATTTCGTTAAATTTGAAGACGCGAGATGTAGATGTCGGTCTTTACATCTCGCGTCTTCAAATTTAATGAAGTGTATCTAAATATTCTGTTATAAGTTGCCCTAGGTTTCTCCGAACAGATGTGGCAACATAGCAGATAACATGCCTTAAGTACTGCAGTGACCGCTGCCACGATTGCTTTGTTGCTGAACGGTTCTTGTAAGAAAGTGAAACTGATTTTTGCGTGACATTCGACGTAGCGTTCGTGATTTGATTTTCATGTAAAAAAATAAATTGGAGACAAAATAAAATCTGCTGTGAATTGTGAGTCCGAGTGTATTAGTTTGTGACAAAGAGTGATAATTATACATTTAGGTAAAGACCTGACATGCTATTAATTTGCGGGGAAAGCAGATGTAATAGCAACAATGTTGAATTTTGAATATTTACTATAAAGAATCCGTTTGTTCTCCAGAGCTCTATCCTAATGACATCCTGTAAGTACATGGGTATTTATTTATCTAACATAAGTAATATTAATTTTATGAGTAACAATTATTTTTCGAAGAATTTAACACATAAAATACTACATATAAGAAATGTTTTGTTTAATATATTTTGTATGGAATTATTTTTGTACCATAATGTAAATAACTTTGTATCCTCCCGTCTTCCCTACTTAAATAAATCTCATGGCACTCGAAACTACGTAATTATTTAATACAAAAAAAATTAAAGGTGTTCATTTTTTTGTGGTAACTCATGCCATTATTATTCACGCTACAAGTGAATCTGATTTTTAGCGCGACGTTGCCACATTGACAATAATTTAGTTAACAAGTATTTCGAATTTTCTTGCTTATTAAGGCCTATAGACCATAGTGTTATAAGAGTTTTTGTTCTATTTGGTGTGTACTATCTGCACCTAAAATAAATGCACTCAAATTATTTACACCCTGTATATTACACAATCTAACTTTTCATTGTTAGAATATATTGTTATAAACTCCGTGTGTTCAATTAATTAATTAAAAACTAATATTCACTTCACTTTCTAGAACTTTTATTTACACGTAAAACATCAAATATTTTCAACAGCTGATTCTACACAATAACATCGAGATCATAACAATAGGTAACCTCTACTAACTAACTACAGAAATTAATATCGCCTTATATAGAGTACGTTGAGTTTCCTGCTCGTTCTAGATTTTGTTGTCTAGCGTCGAGATTGATACTTCTGGCCCATTTTGAAGACTCTGGAAATTGATGTTTTTATGTTCTTTGGAATGAATACGGTATTACGTTGCTTTCGCCAGGGACGGAGTGGATAAATTTTATAACAATATATTATTCAGGATGTGACTACGTATACTAAGTGACAAAAAAATGCACCGTTATCATAATCGTTAGATCATAATACAGGTATTGCACTTAAAGTTAGATAAGCGGGAATACGTTTATTTACTGTACCAACTATGTCAAAGAAGATGTTGAGAAGAGTGGTCTAAAAAAGAAGTCTAGCAGGGGAGTCTAAAACTGGACAACCCAACAACTGAATCTTGCCCAGAAAAGACTCGGTTCGACCTCAATACCAGAGTTCAAATTTAAAGTGAACAGGAAAATTATGGCTTTATTCACGGAAGGCATATTTGAACAACAAAAATAGACTCCAAATGGTAGAGAAAAATTTTGGACAAAGAACCTATTTAACTCATTATCCTAGCCCACCGGAAATGAACCGTTAGTAAAAGTAAGATAAAATAACTCAAGATTAAACTCAATAAAAGTATTTTACCAGCTTATGATCCGTCGAGTAGCTAAGTTAAGATGATCAAAATTGAATAGTCTATGCGTTTGTTTATAAATATATAAAGATGTAACTCTTCAGGTTAGTATTTTTTTTGTTTATGAGTTAGGTGCAGTAACATGATTTGAGATATTGATTTTTTTTTAATTCTTTTGTATGTTTTAATAGTTTTTTTGATTTGCTTGTTTACATTTCTTTTGTAGAATATATTTCATTATTTTGTTTTGGGTCTGCATCTGAATAGGATATTTCCTACCTTATAGCGTAAATAATAAAACCAACCACTATGATGCTAGGCTAGAGACACACTTCTCCAAGAACTGGACTAAAAAATCTGAACACTTTCAGGATTATTAAAACAGTATCAAAACGCAGCGATTCGCAGATATAACAGCAGATTATTCGTTTTAGACTCCTCTAATCTTTCAGTTGGTATTGGGCATACACACATAATAATAACTGGAAAAATTTTTATATATTGCAATTTGTTCATTAATAAAGGGGCTTTTACTGGGGCCCGATTCTTGAAACCATGCTATGCGACGAAAATGGTCGTATACGGCCTTGCTGTCGTACACGAAGTTTTTTGTATTGTGGGCCCAATTGGTATTCTCGAATTGGCAGACGAGATACTGACTTTTGACATATAAAATTAAAAATGGTCAATTGCCAGAACTTCTTCAATATCTTCCATTTTACGTAGAAATTTTAAAATTTATAGCGCAAATAAATTAATTTAGTCGACCCAACACAACAATACAAAACAAAACTAACCGACAAATTTGATTAAAATAAATGTCAAAATTTCGTATACGTTTGACCGTTAGAATATCTTAGAGTACATGATCTTCGAGAATACTAAATAAACGTCATTTATATCAAATTTCATTCGATTGACGTCATTTTTCGAGTGGTAGAGCGGTTGAATGGTTTCGAGAATCGGGCCCCTGAGCTGCTTATTGCTAACATACTTTAGGTCTATTGATGATAACTACAGAACTGACATATGAAACAAAACATGACGTTATTTGTTAATAACGTTCTAAAAGGAAATTCACAAATAAATTTAAAAAAAAAACAAGAGTAATAATCTCTAATATAGCCCCATAACAAAATTTTTGATATCACAATAAAATGTGTTCAGCAATCCTTCAAATTCAAATAAACATAAACAACCAGTATTCGGGAAAGGGTCTCTGAAAAATAAAGGGACTGTTTTCTAAAAATTTCTTTATTTGCCTTTTATGTTTTAAAAAGTTCCTAGTTTCAGCCAACCGTTCGTGAGATTTCCAATGTTACTCCAAAACGCTAGAGACAAATACCACAGAGAACAATATCGTAAATCAGAGGTAAAAGATATATGCCCTCAAATGAATGACGTAAAAGTAAATTTCAGAGAAAATACAAACATTTTAATTTTGAAAAACTCATTAACCGATAGAAGTGGCTTTATGAATACACGGTCTGTCACTCTTGTTGGGATTGCTTCAGCGTATAAGCCTTCACTAGAAGACTTATTTTATTAATATCTTTAGTGTGCTTTCGATCTTGAATTTATCTATAGAGAAATCAAGTCCCGATTCACATTTATGGACAAATTTCCTTTTATATTGACATCTTATGATATTTGGAATAACCATTATTTAGTAGCAGAATGAAGTATTTTATAAAATTCAAGAAATGCTAACTTTTCAAATTATTTAGAACAATGGTAGTTTTACTTTCGTGCTGCAAAAGCTAAGCAAAAGCTAAGCCAAATAAAATATTTTTGTTGTGATATCTACTTTCAAATATAAGTTAACGACAAATAAAGGTCTAGTAATTCTCATAGACCCGTGACAAAATATACAAAATCGGCCGGCAACAGAAAAAGTTTGAGAACCACTGGGTTAATCTGTTCTTGACTAAGTTTCTCTAGTATACAGGCCGATTGTATATATACTTATAATTTCCCTGCTGTTCATCAGCTTTCTCTAGTCCGCTGTAGAGATTTCCTTAATTAATTGCATCAGTTCAAATATTGTATTGCAAATAGTTCAAAAAAATCTGAGCTGTCAAATCCCTAATTAATATCTGTCTACTTTCCATCATTATTCTTGAGCTATGTGTTTCATTTCGAGTTAAACTTGCTGGTCCCCGTTCATCTCATCTTCTCGAAGCGAGGCATGAATATCATGTAATTCTTCCAAATTAATCGTTAAGCTTTACTGCATGATTTTTCATGTGCATCCGAAAAATCGGTCGTGTATATGTAGAATGTATGTATTTCATCACTAAATATTATAGCGTTTGAGTTATATGATTTCAGATAAATGGTTCAGTACAGTTCTATTTCTTAATGGCTAAGATGTTGGGCAAAGAAATTGAGAATCAACGATTTCTCACGTATACTTTACACATAAGCATATTGTGAAATAACATAAGATTTTTGGATTTGTAGTCAGAAGCCATAGATAGGAGCTCTTGTTCCTGTAGCTCACGAGTAATGAAGAAGTATTTCCCGCAATGTTTAAGGAAAAAATAACAGTACTTTGACGCCTCTTATCATCTGAACAAGGCCAGTTGAAACTTTTTGGCTGTGAAAACTTTTATTCAAAATACCAAAACTAACATCATACTACAGGTTCAGCTAATTTCGTTAAAGTCGCTCTCCATAAGGATATGACAGGGTACTTTATGTCAACCATATTTTTATTTTTCTAGATATTTTCATTTGCATACCACAACAGTCTATGTGTTCATATTGTAATGTTTTTATTTTCACACTCGGGTTCAGTTCAGTTCTTGGATTTATTTAAAAACACAGTCCAACTCACTCTAATTTATTTCCACTACTTTAACACAATTTATATTCACAGAACTATTTACAATTTATCTTTACGTTACTAACGGCATTTATATATTTCTCCAGACCGTCAAAGAGTCCCCGAGACCAGGCGAACCATATCTCGAATTCCCGGAAATATCTGAGGACCGTCGCTTCCACGAACCATCCGATGAATTCTCGTAACAATATATTAATTGCATATCCAATTTTTCAAAACAGTCTAGATATTAACATTTTTTATTGCTTACTCTATTATTATTTCAGCAATTGTAAAGGAATTTATTATTGCAATATGAGGCATCGCACTTGCTACTTAGAAGGACGCATAGAACGACTCTATATTGGGGTCATCCCTTGAAATTTAGCTTTATCTATATTTAGCTAGCATAAACTTCATGTGATGTTGATATATACCACAATAGTACAATTCCCGTGACAACCAAATATGTTGTTTTTACTTCATTTATCTAGTTTTTAGAATTCCAAAGGCTCTCAATGTTACTTTCTAAATATGTTATTATTGTATGACTATTGAAAATAATTCCAGCAATTTGTTGGCTTGTAAAACATTTGACCATTATTCTCCTGATGTTCTTTGGTCTTGATTTTTTAATGCATGCATTTATGTGGCATACCGTGTTGGTTTTATGACACATATATATTAGCCACATTTTCTTGTAAAAACTTACAATTGCTAATCTACTGTTGTTGAATAAAAAAAAAAACAGAAATCTGTCAGAAAATTTTGTCGAAAAGTTATTGAAGTGTCCGTATTTTATGATATTTTAAACGTTCTACTCGACTTCATATATTCTCAAAGCGTAAATGCCAAAGTAAGTAAAAAATTAGGCGAGAGACATTGGTACTCTATTGTAAACAAATCCTCCACTCCTACTTAGAATATTTTATATCACTGCACCAATACAAACAAATCCTGTGAGATCTTTAATTTCCAGCAAAGATCAACAAAAACTATATCTTACAATATACCTGTAAGGGTAGTGTTCATTGTCTGGTTCTCCTTTTGTGGTTGGGAAATTTTTAAATAGGTATATATGGCAACGAGTTCATATCCTAAGATTTGTACTTCCTCAATCTAGTTTTCACCGTTTTTCATAATAACAAACTTGTTAAATATTTTACACATTTGCTCAACATGGATAATCAAACGTTATATCAAAGTCTGGAATTTCAGTATTAGGGAAAATAATTTTTGCCACAGATTCACTAAAGCTGTACAACCAGCATAACCTAGTTTAACAGATTGTAAACATATATAATTGGCGGTTATGAAGAAAAAGCATTTTCATTGTTGTAATATAGTATTACCAAATTTTTTAGAAAAAATATATTTAAAAATTATAACAATTTATGCATAATAGCTCCAAAGCAATAATTTAATTGCAGTATTCAATACAAGTCACCAAACAGCTGTTGATGTAGCTCAATAAAAAGTTCAATTCTCATTTAATATTCCCCCCTTTAATTCTCAAATAATCATAACGATTTAATTACTTTATTTGTAAGGCTTGATGTAAATTTGACTTTATCTTATTTCGTGTAAATTATATTATTTAAAAATATTATTCTATCCTACTTTATTTATTTTAAATTTAATCACATCTAGTAGCACGTCAAATAAGTTTTACTTCAACCGCGCGTAAAGATTATTTATAATTTTTATTTGTCTTTTGTTAGATGTCAATCAGGACATCTCACTTTAATTCTAAATATATGTGTACCTATAGCATTTTGATATACTCAATTGCTTGCAATAGGATTTTTATGACACATTATTATAATAAAGTAAGGAATACGTTTCTATTTATAGGTTTTAGGTATTTAAAAATGTCTTTGAAGATCCTGGAAGTATATGTTTCGAATTTTTCAGGACTTCATCAAGAAAACTTTTGGTGTCTTGATAAATTGGATTGATTGTATTGCAGTAAAAATAAAAAAGCGCTGTTGTTAACTTCCAGACGAACACCTTTAAGTTTCTATTCAATGGAATATTTTGCCACAATCTTTTTGACACAATGAAAGCTTTGGCTGCAAAACAGAAGAATACTGTTTATTTATTGTTTCAAAATAAGTTGTCGACAATGGTAATGAGCTCTGTACCGATACATCATGTTGCTAAGCTGAAAGAGTCCTATGAATATATGAAATGTCTCTTGGAAAAGATTCATGATAACGAATACAAAGGAAAATTTGTGGAAATTAAAAAATAGTTGCCCTTTTTTTGGAATGGAGTTCGGGTATGCAAAATATTGTTGTTTTATTTGCGAATGGTACAATATTATGTTAAGGGAGACTGGCCCAAAAAAATATCGTTTATTTAAGGACAGAACAATGCAAAGATCCTCGTGTTATACAACATGAGGATTTTGGGCTTATGAAAAACCAGCTGGGAAAGTGCTGAATTTTTATGCCCAAAGGCAATATTAACATTACGCCTCACTATTATTGATAAAATGTGTTTCTAAGAAAGTAGAAGAATCATATTCAGTAATTAGTGAAAAGTTTTCATGAAACACACAAAATGTGAATTAGTGTTGAGTAAGGACTAGGCTGAAATGTCTTTGTCGACAATAAACTTGTATAAATGTCGACCGACTCGAAAAAGCACGTATAGATCGGCTAATAAACAACATTAACGGTATAAGAAATCAATTCTTGTAAAAACTAGAACGCAATTTCCAAGATGGCCCATAAAAAACATCAAACATGTACGATAAGTGACCATTTCCATCAAAATCGCATCGTGAAGTGGTCGTTCGATCACGAGCTACAGGAGTTTCTATTAAGTACTAATTGATGGGCGTTTAACCGTCAAAGGGGGTTATTGGAATGAAAAACAGCAATTCCTTCTTCCGATCTTTTTATGTGGGATTTTTTCCTTTCCCAATGACCTAAATAAAAGATTCATTAGTGGAAACCAGCGAAACGTGATTGGACTGTAGTATGAAGACTCACGATATTCGACCCTTCAGTTTAATAACAATGTTTCAGTCAATAATTACAGTAAGGAATTTTTAAGAAGGTTTTTTGATTTGTGTACCTATACTTATATAATTTGTAATTTTTATATCGTATATGTTCAATTTTACAGATTGCTTCATAAAATTATATGTTTTTAGTTATTTTCATGATTTAGGAATAATGTAATTACAGACGCTCCAGCTCTCTCCAATCGTGGGCCAACCTTCACTATAGCACATAAAATTTACTGCAAAAAAGAGGACCTATATGTCTTGTAATACATTATTGTAAAATTAGATATTCTAATAGATTAGCAGACATATCCGTAAATCACAAGGAGTAACTATTCTATTACATAAATCCAGTTCTTAAACTTATTATATAGCTTTTATATTTTACCGAGGTCGTGTTGTTGTAAAATGTTGTAAAATATAATTTATATAGAAAAAGGCTATCACAAGATAGAGCAAGGGGGAGGGGAGTCATCCGACCTCCGTAAATCTTTCATCACTATCTCTTATTTATTTTTTGTTAGTACCTACCTAATAAGTAATCGCACATTTCTACCTTTATTAGCAAAAATTTTCTTATTTGACCCCACCCTGTACACCAACAACCTGCTGACTAGATTCCCCTAATAGCCAAAAACTACCATATCTGGCTAGGCATATTGATAATAATTATATATTGTTGCGAAATTTAACTAAGCCGGCCGTGATTTTATTCCAATACGACATCGATCGCTGGGAGGACAAAAAATTAATCTCGAAATAGCTCGGCCACTGTAGAATTGATACTGGATTGTACGAGAGGATTGGATGCTGATCTTAAAAAGTGTGGCGAAGAGCTTATCTTGTATTATATTTGTGATATTCGAATCAGCTGTTGTGTATATTTGACGTGAATAAAAGTTTCTAGAAAGTGAGAGTGAAAATTAGTTTTACAATTTTAATTGAACCCACGGAGTTTATAACAAATTTGGTATTCAGAAGTAAAGGATTAAGTGAAGTTAAAATCGCAATTTGATTTATGGAAACCCGAAGTATGGAAAAAGAAAAAATGGACGAGACTACAAAAAAATATTCATATTACGGATGGACTAGATGAAAAAATTACCCAGATTCTGGAAAAACGTGATAACAAGGAGAAACAACATAAAGAAGAAATTCAACAAAGGTTTGTAAAATCTATTGATTAAAAACATAAAATAGAATTAGAAAATCTTGTATCGACGATGAAAAGTGAACACCAAAATTTATGTCCATGTCCAAGCCGAGGGTGCAAGCAGATTCCTTCAACCAGGAGGAGTCAGAGTCACCATTTCAAGCATTGCTGGCTGGTCTGAACAAACTATTAGAACGGTCACAAAAAACTGGCACCAGAGGGGCATGCTACCGGTGTGGTCGAACAGGACACTTTCAACGTGACTGCAGAGTGAGGCTACCTGAACGATCACCAACCAGAAGTAGCCAAAACAACAAGGGAAACTCCAATCAGTTAGCATATGGGGGCGAATGCTGACTAACCCTCCACCAGCCCCCAGGACAGTATCCATCTGGGGATTGTGCCGAGATAGCAGCAGCCTAGTCATCAAGGGCACCATCAATGGCCGAGCAATTACCATCACCATCGACATCGGCGCAGCTGTGTACATTGTCAAGGCCAGGGTTTTGAGAGCATCAGAAATCCGGCCAGTTACCAACAACATCCAGCTCAGAACAGTCACCGGCGAGTCCATGTCAATACAGTTTAAAGGCAGATATCGTGCTACAGATAGGAGACAACGAGATTCGGCATAGGGTCCTGGTAGCGAATATTAAGGACGATTTAAATTGGGTATGGATCTAATTAGTCAGCATGGATTTATGTTCGACCCGAGATATGATGTTCTTCGGTTCCTAAATGAGGAATTTGTATTGACACGGCCCGTTAACAGCTCATCGACCTCCATAAAAATTGTAGCAAAATCTCCTGACAGAATTCCCGGTCGAAAGGAACAGATTATTCATGAGCAGCTAGAAAGCAATCCTGGGAGCTGCGTTGGAATGGTCAAGCCCATACACTCAGCTCATGACTACTTAGTTGGACGGGCTATAGTTAAAACCGGGCGAGATATAATAATGGTCAAGAAAAAGCTTGTTTCGAGCCAGTCGAGACCATCATCAATTGCGAAGAAGGGTACCAGACATCGGTGAAGGAGACAGGGCCCAGTAGAGAGTTCCTACAACAGTTTGCTGACCATTTGACACACCTGACACCAGTGGAACAGAAGAAAGCCAAGCAATTTATCACAAAGCACTGGCAAATTTTTAACAGTGAAGATGGAACCACCGGTCGCACCAACATCATCCAGCACCGAATTGATACCGGGAAGGCTCAATCTAGGCGACTGCCATTAGGGCAACAACAGGCAGTCTAGGAAAATATCGAGTCCATGTTACAGAGTGGAGTTATTGAGACATCCATCAGCCCATGGTCTGCTCCCGTCGTGCTAGTTAAAAAGAAGGATGGAACCACCCGACTTTGTGAGGATTACAGAAAGCTGAATGACGTCACGAAGAAATACAGCTATCCACTACCCCGAATCGATGACACTTTGAACACACTAGCAGGCTCCCGTTGGTTCTCCACTAAAGAGTGGATATTGGATGATTGGTCTACACGAAAACGACAGAGAGAAGACAGCGTTCTCGACTAGTAAAGGGCTGTTTCAGTTCACAGTCATGCCCTTTGGGTTATGTAATGCTCCCGCTACATTTGAAAGGCTAATGGAGTATGTACTCAGCGGGTTAACATCGAGGACGTGTTTAGTATACCTCGACCACATTCTGGTCATGGGTCAGACATTCGACGACCATCTGAAGAACCTGGACAAAGTATTCTCCAGAATTAGTAACGCCAACCTGAGACTTAACCCGAAGACGTGTTCCTTGTTCCAAAAACAACTAGAGTTTTTGGGCCACGTCGTTTCCGAGTTAGGAATCCGCGCCAACGAGGACATGATAGAAGCCATCTGTGATTGGTCAGTCCCAAGAGACAAGCATGAACTCCGAAGCTTCTTGGGTCTCTGTTCCTACTATAGGCGATTGTTTGAGGGATTTGCAACAATTGCCGCGCCTCTACATCGGCAGAGCACTGAGAAAGAGACCTTCTGTTGGAATCAAGATTGCGAAACATCATTCATACGACTGAAGGCAGCACTATGTTCCAGCCTAATCCTAGCCTTTCCTACACAGTCCGGTAAGTTCATTTTAGACACCGACGCCAGCAACACAGGTTTGGGGGCCGTCCTATCGCAGGTGCAAGATGGTGAAGACAGGGTGGTCGAGTACTGAAGCCGTGGATTCTCGAAACCGGAAAGAAATTATTGCGTCATAAGGGCTGTAGACCATTTCCACAAATATCTCTATGGTCGTCATCTCTTAATCCGAACAGATCATGCCGCCCTCAATGGCTGCTGGACATGAATACACTGGAAGGACAACTGGCCAGGTGGATGGAGAAATTACAGCAATACGACTTCAAGGTGGAACACCATGCCGGCCGATTGCACAATAATGCCGATGCCCTATCCAGAAGACCCTGTAGAGCAGAATACGCACATTGTCTAAAGACGGAACAGCGAGAGGGTATCTCCATCAGACAGATTTGAGTGCGCAGGTCAATGAAATCTGGACAGCAGAACAGCGCATCCAGGACCAAATGGCTGATCCAGAGATCGAACCAATCTTGTCACTCAAAACGAGAGGGGCACCAAGGCCCCGATGGGACAAGGTAGCTAGATACTCAGGCGTGCTGAAATAGTTATGAGCCCAATGGGACTTTCTAAGAGTAGACTCAAGCGAGTTTGCGCTAATGGCCGAGAAACCAAATCCCAATTAGTTGTTCCGAAGAAAAAGGTACCAGCCATCCTGACCAAAGTACGTGATCGGAATACCGGGGGCCATCTGGGCATGAATAAAACCCTAGACAAAGTTCGCCAGCGATACTACAGGGTAAATTACTTCAAAGACGTCTGAATTTGGTGCCGTAGATGTCACACCTGTGCAACCAGCAAGGGCCCGAAGACTCGGACCAAGGGCAAAATGCAGCACTACAATGTAGGCGTCCCATTTGAGACAATCGCCATCGATGTCGCCGGTCCGTTTCCCGAGTCTGAGATGGGAAACATTTTGGTCGCAATGGATTACTTCAGCAAATGGCCTGAGGCATATGCGATACCCAACCACGAGGCAACCACGGTAGCGACAGTTCTAGTAGAACAGCTATACAGAAGGTTTGGCGTTCCGATGGAACTACATTCAGACCAGGGGCGTAGCTCCGAATGTATTCCAGAAGGTCTGCACGATGTTGGGGATAAGGAAAACGAGAACAACACCATTGCACCCACAGTCAGACGAAATAGTGAAAAGATTCAACAGGACCTTGGAATAATACCTATCCAAGGTCGTCAGCAACAACCAGCGTGATTGAGATGAACATATTCCCCTATTCCTGTTGGCATATCGCTCAGCTGTACATAATAGTACAGGTCTGACTCCAGCCAGGATCCAATTCGGAAAAGAGCTGCGATTACCCTGCGATTTGGCTTTTGGCTCCCCCGAAGAACATTCCCAAGACATCAACGATTATGCCGACCAGCTCTGACATAACATGCTGGCAATACACGAATTAGCCCGAACGCAGATGTTGGCCACCAGTGACCGTTTGAAGACGCGATACGGCCTTAAGGCCAATTCAGTCGGGTTCCATGAGAGGGACAAAGTCTGGCTGTACAACCCCCAACGTAGCAAGGGAAATCTCTAAAGCTTACACCCGCCTGGGATGGTCCATACGAGGTGGTCAAGAGGCTTCATAACGTCGTCTACCGGATCCGTCGAAACCCCAAGGCGAAGTTGAAGGTTATTATTATTTAGATCGACTCGCTCCCTACCATGGAGAGGATGTTTCTGAACAGGACGATCAGAATTAATGGGGGGGGAGAGGCAGTGTTGCGAAATCTACCTAAGCCGGCCCTGGTTTCATTCCTATACGATCGCTGGGAGGACAAAAAATTATTCTCGAAATAGCTCGGATGCTGATTTTAAAAGGAGCAGCCCATTATCGCAGCGGTCAGGTAGTGCGGCGAAGAGCTAACGTTGTATTATATTTGTGATATTCGAATCATCTGTTGTGTATATTTGATGTAAATAAAAGTTTCTAGAAAGTGAGAGTGAAAATTAGTTTCACAATTTGAATTGAACCCATGGAGTTTGTAACAATACATAACGCTTCAATTAAATGTTTATTGGGAAATAACACCACACTTTAAAGGAAATTGCTGTATATTCCAAATTGTCAAATATTTAAATTTACATCTTGGAATTGTACCTTTTTAATCCGTAGTTTCTTTGCCATTGACAACGGGGTCTCATCTAGACCCCGAAACGTTTGGAATATACAGCAAATTTCCTTTAAAGTGTGGTGTTATTTCCCAATAAACACTTAGACATTGAAAAATATGCCACAAGTATCCTTCAGAAAATAACTAAAGGTTTCTACTTAAATTCATATGTTGGAGAGAGAGAGAGAAAGGGGGACATGTTGAGTGAGCTGACTTGAGCTTACTGGGGATAACTTAACACGCGGTTGGTCTTGAGGGTCACACCGTGTGAGGAAACCGTTATATTTCATTTGGTATTTCTATCCTTAGAGTTTAATTTATACAGGATCGCGTTCGATCGCCTACTTAACAGGAATATAATCAATTAACAATCAAGTAACTGATCGCTTAACCCACACACTTCTGTCGCCAAGTATGACATTTCATCCCATATTTGTATCCACTAAAAACATTATTGACACTAGTAAAGAAATTACGACAAAACAAAATTCTGTTTCTTACACTATTTAATATAAAGTGTGGGAAATGGAATAAATTCGACTCGATTTGTAATTTTAAATGCGCATTTTTTCCACAAAAAAAATTATATAGGGTGTATCATGTGACAGTGGCCAATAACAACTTTCTTATTTTAAATGCAAGCCTCTGTATACTATTTATTTTTTGGATTCTCCAGAAAATTCTAGACATAATTCATATACCATGTCGACTGTTTCGGAAATATTAAGTATTTTCAGATTGATTACAAAAATTAACATTAAAACAAGAAAATTATTTTGTTTTACAAATTCTCTACATTATACTCAATACTTAATTCCCATTTAGCTCTTAATAGTGAGATAGTAAGCAAAAACTATTCCTGCGTTCCTTTTTACTGATTTGAAAAAAAAAATGTTTATTTTCGTCGAAACTCATAGTCTTAGCATCTTGTTGTCTGCCTGCATGACAGTGGTGATCAGCGTCAGTACTATTGTCGTTTGAATTTCGTTAACTGTACATAATAATATCAGAAAAATGGTTCATTTAACAGAAATGCACAAAATAACCATTCTACAAATAATTGGTTATGGAGATAACACTCGGAAAAAAAAGGAAGTTTCCCCCTTATTTCACGAAAACTCCAAATTTGCCTCCTGTACCCCAAAAAACAATTAGCAAAATAGAAAAGCGTTTCGAGAGCTTGGTCATGTAAGTCAGATAAAAAAAGTAGCTGCCAATGCTGCAAGTGATAGTACGATATTGGATATGAAGCTTGAGTTTCAAGAAAACCCACATAATTCTGGTCTGGTTGTTTTTTGCTTTTTATATTAATAAGAAATGATCAGTATTACTTATTAGGTTTTTAGTGTAATGCAAGGAATTTGTGAAATAAAATAATTTTCTTGTTTTAATGTTAATATTTGTAATAAATCTGAAAATACTTAATATTTCCGACATTATACATGAATAATGTCTAGAATTTTATGGAGAATCCAAAAAATAAATAATATAAAGGGGCCTGCATTTAAAATAAGAAAGTTGGTATGTGGCCACTGCCACAAGACATACTCTATATAATTTTTTTAGTTTTGCAAAAATGCCTATTAAAAAATATGAATCGACGTGTCCAAGCGTTTTTTCCAACACACCCTCCTTTATTCGTTATGGAATTTATTACATTTGGCAGTTTCACACTGGATACGTAGCTGACCTTGTGAGACAATTGAAGAAAACCGCAAGTTCTCGAATAAAGATTAAGCCCAAGGGTTTTATAAATACTATGTTATTTGCTAATAATTAAGTTATAATAGAAAACACAGACGAAGAATTATAACTGACACTACTTGAAGCTATCTGCGGATTATAAGCTCAAAATATCTATAGAGAAAAGGAAGACTATGGCGTTTCTGGGAAAAGATCCAATTAGAATAAAATATGTCACATTTCAGATATTTAGGATGCGACATCACATACGAAGAAAATAAAGATATCTCAAAGAAACAAAATAATTTTCAAAGAGTGTGTGGAATCATCAAAAGACCACTCAAGGGAAAAACGTTAAAAAAACACAAATACAATTTTACCAAGTTATGACAACTGACGACGTCAAAAATGAGATATATAAGATCGGTGAAGGGTTGCACCTGTTTAGAATGTATAAGAAATGCAGACCTCAGACATGAACTTTTGGTACTACCAATAACTGAATTAACAAGAATAGATGGAAAGAACATGTAATGAGGATGTCTCCAGAATAAATAACCCAAAAATATTTAATTGTAATCCCGCAGGACGTAGAAGTGGCGGCAGACCGAGAACAAGATTATGAAGTCGGAACGGGCAAATTACCTAATCCTCGAAAGGTAGAAGCAGAGGTACAAGCTTTGCATCCTTAGGAGTGGATTTTTTCTTCAAATGAAGCACCCTAGATGACCTATTTAATATAAAAAGTGATCATAAAATCAGTTCACAATCCGCTTCATAACATTATGAAAACCCCAGAGGTATAGATTTTATTTAACAAATATTTTCCATATTGTACTCAAAGGCCATAGACTAGATATTATTATTTTAGAACGTTAAATTTTCTGTTCAGTAATGTGTACGTGATAATAAAACAAACAAACAATTGCAATGTTATATATGTACCTATATAGATTTATTTAACTAATGTTTATATGAAAAATTATCAATTATATAAATACCTGGTTGTGCCGTGATCAACAATAAACTGACGCAAATACAAAAAATAATAATACAAGTCTATTTAAATTACAAACCGACAGAGCAGCACATAACGGGCATTAATAAAATATCTCGGTTTCCTTAAATAATTCGCAAATATTCTAGATTTTAATTGCAATGTCCTGTAAGGAAACAGAACAATATGGTCACGAATTAGTCGCTGCTGTCACCTAGAAGAATAATAGTTAATATCGGGAGTAATCCACACAAAGATTGAAATAAGTGTAGCAAATGGTCAAGTCATATTAATAAAGGATAGAGATCGTTCAAGTTTCCTCAATATTTTTGGGTCCCTAATCTTATTTGGCCATTCGCAAGCATTATGCCATTTGTATTGTGCACTGGTTTCAATACCAACTTTCATTCTTCAGCTTGGCAGAAGCGCGAATATCATTACAATATTGTTCCGTTTCCTTACAGGATCACGTCCTTACCGCACCCCTTTAGCCACATACGAGATGTATGCCTATCGTATTTTAAAGCTTGGTTACATCATAGAATTCATGTAGTCAACATGACAGAGGCGAGAAAATTGGTCCAAAAGATCTTATTTTCGGAAAATGGAAAATGAGTTTTTCGTATGTTAGCCACGGGGTCCTCTCGTAAATTTCGTCTCATTGTATTTAATAATAACCCACTTTTCAATCTTCTTTGGACGAGGTAGGGGGCGGCAAAATGTTTGACCAAAATCTGTCACTAGTTAACGGTCTAATAGTAGCATGATTCTTACAGTTATTTAAAATAAAATAATTTGGTCAAGTGCAAGTTGGACTCGCATACTAATGGTTCTGTACCACCTTTAAGATTTAGATATAATGTAGGTGAATCAAAGTATAGATTTATCTAATATTCCAGTTTCAGACAAGCAGGCTTCAAAAATATACTAGATTGGTAGGTAATTAATTTGTACAGAATGAGCACCTTTTAATGTTTACATTTTTTACTTCCTGGGTAGGTACCTAACAACATTGAATGTGTTATTTATTTGCTAGAGTTGTATTTTGTTATAATTATTTTTAGCTTTTTAGTTATAGGTAGAAGTCGGTTATATATTTTTTTAAATGTTTTATGTGTAATTGTGTTAACCACCTAACTATTTGAATTATTTATTTTATACAAGGACTATAACCAAATTGTTGTATCATATTACTTTGCTATTTTACATGTGTGCGGAATTATTACACATTTTGTTTTGCACAAAATTATAACGATAAAAGAAATTACGACTTTAAATTTGATGTTGTTGTACCATGCTTCTGACAGTTTTAAATTCTTATCGTTAATAATTTTTCTGGCAGCTTTATGTTAAAGTTTTTAAATTAAATGCTAAATAAATAGTGTCAAGTCACGCAAATTTGTCGTTCAAGTGTAACTAAATACTAACTGTGACAAATATAGAAAAAATACGATGCAAAGGAAACGCATGTGCGTCCAACTCATACACGACATCATAAATTTACATGAAATATAAGACATGTTTTTGCTAATAAATATTTAGTTGATATCATTCATTTTCTGAACGAATTTTATAGTAGCATCCCAACAACCCCCAACAAAAACTACTATCGTTTTTGCATCCCGTTTAGCCTTTAGTCTAAACAACCATTTGGTCAGATAAGCTGGGGCCTTTTTGTTTCTACACGCTATCCGGGATTTATGAGTATTATCGTTATGTAAGCCAACATATTCTTGATATATTAATACGCTAATGTAAATACCCATTTGGAAATGGAACTTTTTATATTACAATTTATAAAGGAAATAAACAAAATTTGTGGAATTTGTTGATATATTAATAATTTTTTTATGACTACTGGGAGCTGACAACCAGGCACCCTGTAGCGCAAGGTGTGGTATGTAACTAAAAGATCCGTTATTAGTCCAGACGAAATTACCAAATTTCACGCAAATTACAGGCTAAGAAGATTTGTGGTCCTAGATAATAATATGTGTATGTGTACCAGTATACGTGTACAAATTCTAAACAATTTAATAACTTTTTAGTTAAAGAAAATATACCAATTATCTTCACTGCTGTAAATGTACCATTTTCAAATAGTTTAAACGGGCGATTAAACCAAACACTCGTTACCAAATTAAATGTAGGATAAATGAAAAGAAGAAAACATTAGTCTGGACCAGGATGTATTAAGAAGGTGGGCCAACGGCAATACCGGTACATTGACACAAAATTTGCATTCTTCACTGACTATGAGGAAGAGGCCGCTAACAATAAGGGATTGCTGTTTTCATGTATTTACAGGGTGTTCGTTGGTAACAGTTTAAATTTCGATTCATTTGAAGTTAGTTTCTAAGATAATTTAATTTATAGGAAAACATCACAATATTAGTAGTCATTGGAATTCATAAAATTTCGAGATTAGCTATATTTGAGACTGAAGGTTATTTTTTTCTTACAGATTTTTCGCAGACATATGAAATGGTTATAAAACATACCTTATATTTTGGAGGTTTGATCAATTAATTCATCCTAAAAGTCGTGCAATTGCATTTACAATAAAGTTATATTTAACCTCTACTATAACTAGAAGTTTGAAATTAATTTACTAAAATAGAGCATTCTGGATAACACTCTTAACAAAAAATTTCAAATCTCAAACATTTGTTCATACAAAAGGTAGTTGGGCGACCAAGTTTCGCTCATGATTTCAATGCGCCAATCTGCAGATGAGATATCAATATGAAAATAGTTTCATCAAAAATTATCAAAATCAATTTCATTTTATTTACTTAATGCCGCTAAAAACTCTGATTTATCTACCAGAAAATGAAACTATCAATTGGTGAGTCATTTTAAAGATCCAAATATAAATTCAATACATAAGAATGGCTGAAGTTTATAACTAGCTTGTATAATAAAAGACAATTACAGATGATTGTCTCCATCTGTACCAGAGTGTACAACCTGATCTGCTTAAAAATTTATTTAATTTTATTAAAATATTAGCAGTTAATTTTTCATGAATAAATGAAAATCACATTTGTTTTAGTGAAATTGAAAGCAATTAATATATGATACACATCCCCCCCCCTAAAAATCTAGTGAGTGTCATATACTTAATTAGTAGAAACGACAGCTCTTATTGTGGCCATCATTCAGCTGACGATCTACCTCCCTTAGAAAAATCCCTCTATGCCTTTGCCAAACTCAATTTACATTTAGAAAATTAATATTTCATGTATGAGATTTTGGGCACCGAACTGGCTTTATTCTCATTTATGATTTTTTGTAGTTCAACTTCTTATGTGACCAAAAAGTGCATTTTAAAAGAGATCTGATGTATTAAATGAAGAATATTAAATTTTTGAAAACATCTACTTGTAGCTGAAATTAATTACTACTCATGAAAAGCATGCTTGACAGAATAAATTCAATACGATGACCAAATTAGAGTATTGGATTTTATCAGATTTTTAAAATTAACTTAAGTTACAAAATTTATTTATTTATTATAGTGATTTTGTTTAGAGCAAAATGAAATAAAATAATAAATATTAAAAATAAAAACAAAACACCTATTAATTTTTTGTATAGAATGTCGGAACTAAAATGTTATTTATTTTAAGTAGACTGTATCATTATAAGTATTTTGTATTATAATTTCTTGTTTTCGTTTGAGTTTTTAATTTTATTTACAAGTTAGTTGATTAATTGATAGATGAATAAACTTACTGTTCCATGTTCGTATAACATCGATCAATTTAACAAAATTAAAAAGTTTTAATTATTTTTTTTATTATCATCAAACGCCTCAAAGCCACACCTACTTTATATATTATAATGGCAATCCTAAAAAAGATCTTGCAAAAATTATAAACAAAGCACGAATTGAAGTGCACGTTTCAGCATACTCGGCTGAATTTCGCAGCACTAACAATAGGATGTGCAGGCCTTTGATTCCTGAAACTGAAAGGTTTATCTGTTCTTTTCTAACTGAACGTGAACGTCGTGAACAATAGATAAAGCAAACATAGATAGGAAAAGAGTATCTCAAGTAGAAATGATGAGTTGTACACTCTTTTCTTTTAGATAAAAGACAAAATATGCATATAAATATCGTATCGTTTTAATTAAATGGAGCTCAGACAAAGACAGACGTGAGATTTGCTTCCTTTTCAATTCATTTTCAGTACCAAACGTATGGAAAAATTTTATGGGGCCGTTTTTTAACATGGGGTCGGGAATTTTAATATTTTATTTATTTATTATCAGATGCTCTCATGGTTTTAATGTGAGAAAAAAGTATGTTAGTGTCTATTCGTATTATCAGTATATTTTATAATAATTATAGTAAAAAAAATAAAAAAATACGATTTAGTAGCAAACCGAACTAAAAAGAAGAAAATATTTTTTAATTATGAACAGTTTATATTACAGCAGTAGAATGTCGAACAATCAATCATGATTAATTACCTCAAAATAAAAATATAATAAAATTTAAGATATTAAAAGAATAATTCGATTCAGAGTAAAAAGCGTGGGGTCCTTGAAATATTAAATTTTACAATTATTGCTAATAGAATAATTGTAAAATTACAAAATTACAATTATTGCTAATAGAATAATTGTAAAATTTTACTCTGAATCGAATTATTCTTTTAATATCTTAAATTTTATTATATTTTTATTTTGAGTTAATTAATCATGATTGATAGTTCGACTTTCTACTGATGCTGTAATATAAACTGTTCATAATTAAAAATTATTTTCTGCTTTTTAGTTCGGTTTGCTACTAAAGCGTATTTTTTAGTTTTTTTTAACTATAATTATTTTGTAACGTTTTAGTCTCATAAAGGTGTCTATAGGATTTATAATTAAAAAGTTTACTTCATGTTTGCGTAACCTTTCCATTTCATTACAGTTGTACTACTACCAACTAAATGGCAGTAGTTAATAGACAAATTTGTATTTAGGCAAGAACAGTGACAAAAAGACAACAAACGGGAAAATTCAACTTAAAGATGTATTGTCTTCGACCCTTGACACGTGTACCAATTTTCAACTTAAGTGGACTTCTTTAAGTTGGTGAAAATTACGTTGAAAGTGTCCTATAAATAGATACGTACACATGAACCGAATAAAAGCGTATTAAAAAGATTTGTTTCACCTTTATAATGCGATATATGTCTGATGTTACAAAACCGCTTTAAGACTTATCTCAATAAATACAATTAAAAGAAATAAAGACTTTAAAAACAGTAACTTAACTCAAAATCAAAAAATATGTTTTCCTGCAACAATTAAATAATTTTTACACTTTAACCACCAACTTCAGGAAAAATATTAAATTTATACAGAAAAAAATATATTTTTTGCTTTTTAGTTAAGTTAATTTTTTGTTTTTTTAATTGTATTTATTTTACATTTTTTAGTGATGTACTGGCTTAATTGGATGCAGTTTTCATAAATAATTTCGATTTTCCAAAAATAAAGTACTTGACGTTTAAGCAATATCCATCATTTACTGTCGAATAGAATAACTTGTTTTCTAAATATATATATATGTATTAAGAAAGCTTTGCAGTTGGTTCCAACTTAGGTGAATCTACTGTATTGTAACAGATTTCAGAATCTTCAACTTTTTTATGTCTGTTAATTATCAGAGATTTGATTTAAATTCAATTACATTTTTTTATAGCCGCACCTCCACTAATTTTTTTTATAATAAAACAGAGATTTTATTGTACTAGATTTATTCATTATGCAAATTTTAGTGATACTTTGATGCATTTTTCAATTCTAATAAACTTAGTTTGAAAACAATTTCAAATATAAAAAAATAAAGGATACTTCACTTTTAAGCAAAATTGATAGTTTTTCTCAAACCTATTATACAGTTGAAAAAGTGACAAGAATATTTATTATACAATTTATATTAATATTGCATAATGAGATGCAGTTTCTAATTCGAATTACTCGTGTTTGATTACAATTTTAGATATTATCAAAAATTAGGGTACCTACTTCATTTTTAAGCAAAATACATATTTGGTGACAAACCTCATATACAGTTGAAAAAAATGGCATTTAAAGCTTGAAGACTACGTTTCAAACCGTGCAAGTATTTTTATGACGATTAACTTTTTCTCTAAATAATATTCATACAAAACTTTACCATTTGATTCCAACCTATGAAGACACAATCTATATCTGTTGGGAAGCTGTATCTTGAAGTTGATTAACTGACATTTATTTCGCCTTTTAATTCCAACCTATTTTAAATTTTTTAACCATCAATTTTGATAAAGACTGTAAGAAAACCTTAGCTTTGAGGGAAAACTAGAAAATTAAAAATATATAGGTATATTATGATTTACCTAGATTGTAAAAAATCTTAAAGTCAGCACGGGGACCTTTAGTATGGAAGTCCAATTAGGACTTGACCAATTTATTTCTTCAACTTTCTCATTATCTAACAATTAATGGGAAAAGCAAGATAATAATCCTACACTTTTAAAAAAACATAAAATCGACGTGGTTTGTGTCTGGGTACTCAAAAACTGCTTTTGAAATTTCGCAAATGAAAAAGGCATTCGAATCGTCTCAATCACAAAGGATCCCAAGTAAGGTATTAAATTAACAAAAGAGGTTACGTACTAAGGACTATGACGATAACAATATCGTCACATACATAAATTTAAAATATAAGCTAATATTATAAAAATGCGTTTGCACAAATATATTAATTAATCGCTGGAACTGCAGAATCGATTCTAATGTTTTTTCACTAATAAAAAGGCTCACCATATCAGATTGTTTGATCATGCACAGATAACTTTAATACCTTATTCTATTTGGAATCTATGGATCCGACATTCAACAATTTAGCAATTTTTGATTTGACTCATACTCGTACTTTCATACCTAGATGGGGTCGCGCGATTGGTTTTATTAAACCGGCCTGGGATGGGATTCTGTAACTCGTTAAGGTCGAAACAAAATGCTAAAAACCTGTTCAAAAAGTGAACCTGTTCGAGTTAAAAAACATTGAATAACTTTGCCTTCCATCGTAAGTTACGGAATACGGCTGCTGTATCCATATTCTGTTAATCGGTATAATTATAATGTTACGATAGAAAGCAAAGTTTTTAAATGTTTTGTGTCTCCGAATTGCTTTTTGCATGTCTTTTTACAATATGGTGGTATAACGTTCCATTCCATTTCGACAACAATGAGTTACCGAATCCCTATGCTGATTCATAACACAAATATTATCAAGCTGAAAGTCTTGTGAAAGTATTCCAAAGCGCCAATCTTAGAGACGACCAATTCCGGTTTTTAAATTTTGTTTATTGCTACGAATTACACAGTTCGAATTATATTTGACTACCAACTAATGAAAAGTTTATTAAATAACGACAACCAATGAGAAATTCGCAACACAACTTTTAAACTCGCATTTCAATTTCTCCAATTGATGTTTACTGTCAAAACTACCTAAAATGTGTCAAACCAATTTCTTTTATATGGTTTCGTCGTTCGATTTTTCCAGTTCCTTGTCAAATATCAGAAATGTCACAAATTTTCCTGAACTGACAACTACAGTTTTATGAGACGGCAGTGTCAATTAGTTTCTTTACACAAGATCTTTCCTTGATATAATAATTTCTGACAAAGTTTTAGATATCTTTGTTCGATATTTTTGAAAAATGTTTTTTTTGTGTTTTCTTCTTTGTCATTATCACTTTTTAAGCTGAACAAGATAGCATATTTACATATTTTGTATAGGATGTTACATTTTGGATATTTCATCACTAACGTCTTTCTAATTCTAAATAATAGGTAGGAATATTAATCTGCACCCGTTGAAACTAAATGTACGAAGATCATGTATTTGAGAAATTTTTCCGGGTGTGTTGGATAATATATATTTTTTTTTTGGTTGGTGATGGGCTGATTAGGACTGTAAAATTTATATTTTTGTTAATGTATTTCCAGGCTATATAAAATTGTATAAATAGAAAATTTATTCTTATGAAAAAGAAGATTAATTGGTTAAAGTTGAATCTTGAAATTCAAAATTCCAAAATTTCAGTTGGGGTCTGAACCCCTAAACCTCTCCTGCGGGCTACAGCTTTGTCAATCAAATAAGGAACATACGGGACTAGGATAAAATAAAATTTGATGTACCGAAGTGTTACATTTTATATAATAAATGGTCGTTAATCTACTACAGTAACGGTGATTAACTAATCATGTTAACACAAGAAGAAATATGTAATAAAAATTAAACTTTAGTAAGAAAGATTGGGCAGGTGGAACGTCAAATTCTACAGTATCTCTTGTCTTACGTAAAACTCAATATCTCATATCAAATCTGATAAGACTAAGACTGGGAGGACGTAAGGCGAAGGACACGTAGAAAATTGTATTAATAAAATTTCAGTTTGGGACAAGAGTATAAAGACTAATAAAGGAATTTTGTACAGAATACATATTATTGGTTCATATGTAATTTTCGATTTTAGAAATCGTTTAGGCACTAACATTATTTTAGTTCCAAAATGGGATTTTTTATTATAATGATAATTTTTTAAAGCATGGATCACGAACTTTGGAGCGGTATTAAAGTTTAGTGTAGCATAAGTTGCAAAAATATAACTTACCACTAGCAGAAATCAAATTTCGTTTCAATAAGATAGGGCCCGCTCGAAACTCGAAATTTGTTCAAGAATACCAAATATTACAATAATAATAGATGGGTAGATGGGGATCGCCAGGACATGTCTGGAGCCGGCGCTGGACATTACAGCATGCGGGACGTCGGTGGCAGGGTGTTGAGGAGACGGGCGCCTGTCGTCCAAAGAGCTACAGGCCACAACAACACTCACCAATACGGTCACAGAATCAACGTGACCATCACCAACGGAGTCAAACGAGAACGAGAACTCCACCCGCAGAAAGTGTTGCGCAGGATCCACATCCAGCGCTCACTCAAGCGGGACTGAAAAGACAGCGCATGAAATGGACTAGCGCCATGAATGAATTTATAATGCGCAAGTTTTACAGAATTACGAACCTTGGCCAGGATAAGACTGGATATCGCCAAATAGTCCATCAAGAATTCTGTCGTGAGTACCCAGAGCTTTAAGTTACCGAACAGAGAGTCGCAGATCAATATCGTGTCATCTTGAGAAAAAGCCTTACTTCCCCTAAACAACTGGACACAATAAAGGACGAAGTGGAGCGCGAACTATTTGGTCGCAATACAATCGAACCAGAGCCTGAAATACATTTGGCACAAAGAGCAGACGAGACTCAAGAACTACAACAAGAACAGCCAACCAACGCTGCTTGAGAAGATCCAATCAGAAATGGAAGAAGCTCTTATAGAGTATAGTGAAACAGATCCACTGACTAGACCAGCTCTTCCCAAATTAAGATCGTCTAAGAAACTGGGTATCGTCTTGCAGGCTATGAACAAATTCATCTTGCCAAACTATGTTTTAGTTGCTAATACGTTAGAGTCGCTACATACAATCATCTAGTGTGCTGCAACTTCCATCTGCAGAACTGTTGGGGTCGCAATAATATCCAAGACAAGACTCTCTCCAATTTAGACAAACGCCTCGAATACCACCTTGGCAAAGAAGGCTTGAAGGGAAAATCAATTTTCTGCGGAAAGACGTTGGAAGACTGACCGAGTACCAACGAGGGGTGAGGCACAACAGAATAGAAAGACTTGTTAAGGCTATCATGGATAATAACCGAATACACTCCCAGTGGGATGGAGAAAACATCACATCTCAGCAGTGTCTGGACAGTCTACAACAAAAGCTCTCCGTCTACACAAGTCCATTGAGAAGGTACAAAACCAGTAACCAACGGAAACTAGACAACACACTTTTCCGACAATCAGAAAAAGTGTTTTATAGAAAACTTAACAACATCAATAATAATGAAGCCCCTAGTTACCCCAGTAAAACAGACATCGAGGAATTCTGGAAAACACAGCTTTCCACAACAATCTCCTATAACTCCAAAGCCAGCTGGATTAATGAGGAGGAGACTGTGATGGCATGCAACACCTACTATTTACAACGGAAGACACATCCAACATAACGAAGCACCTCCATAACTGGAATGCACCAGGACCAGATGGTGTGCAAAATTACTGGATCAAGAAACTCTACGCCACCCACGAAACACTAACAGCCCTTAAAATGACATAATTACCCACCCACACAAGATGCCTACGCCAAACTCCGAAATCTCTACATGGCATATCTGAACTACAAAAAAGCATTTGATTCAGTTCCACATGATTGGCTCATTAAGACACTGAAACTCTATAAAATGAATAATTGTATTATTAACTTTTTAGAATATGCCATGTCGTCCTGGCAAACCAAAATCTCGCTGAATGAAGCCTGTTCGATACAAACAGACCCCATTCCAATCAGAAGGAGTATATTCCAGGGAGACTCTCTTAGCCCGCAGTGGTTCTGCCTGGCTATGAACCCTCTCTCAAACAAACTGAATTCGACAAATTTTGGGTTCAGTCTCAATGACAACAACGTACAAGCATTAAAGATAAACCATTTGTTATACATGGACGACTTAAAGTTGATGGCAGCTACGAAAAAACAGCTGCATGATATGCTTAAAATAGTAGAAGGGTTCTCTAGTGACATTCATATGAAATTTGGCTTAGACAAATGCCGAATAATTAATATAGTTAAAGGCAAGATACAGCAGCGGGACTCCGAAATGGGAGATGGCACCTCAATTGAATCTATGGTTTAAGGTCATGCTTATAAATACCTTGGAATAAAGCAGGCTCAACGTATTCATCACATGACTATGAAAAAGGACCTAACGGCAGAGTTTTATAGGAGAATAAGACGACTGTTCAAAACCAAACTAAACAGTAAAAATCTGTTTCAGGCTATTAACACCTATGCGTGTTCAGTGCTCAGTTACTCTTTCGGTATAGTTAATTGGTGCAAGACTGACATTGAACAATTACAACGAAAAGTTCGAGTTTTACTAACAAAAGCTCAAAATCACCATCCAAAGAACTCTGTTGAACGTACAACTTTGCCACTGTATGTCAACAAATTTCTATTTTGCGTAGTCATTTCCAGAAACTCGCAGAATTTTCTGATCTACACAGAGTCATGTGCCAGGTTGATGACTCAACACCACTGCGACTGACACAACAACACGTTCAATTACACTACCAGATCACTGATCAGAAACTGCTGAAATGGAAAGAGAAGCCCCTTTATGGAAGACATATAAATGACGTCATCCAAGATTATGTTGACCGTGCAGCGTCGAACTACTGGTTGATCTCTGGTCATATGTTTCCTGAAACGGAAGGCTTTATATTGGCAATCCAAGATAAAGTAATCCCAACTAAGAACTATCTAAAGTACATCGTTAAAGACCCTTCTATCAACGGCAGATGCAGGTACGGTTGCCAAACATCTGAGTCTATCCAGCATATCACAGGAGGTTGTCAAACGTTCGCTGCAACTGAATACAAAGAACGACACGATGCTGTGGCTACAATACTGCACCAGGAACTAGCACTGAAACTTGAACTATCACAGTCGGTAAGATTACCATACTATAAATACAAACCAGATCTGTTTTAGAAATTAACAACTAGAAGCTGTACTGGGACCGCACGATACTGAATGATCGGACTGTTGCTCACAATAGACCAGATATAGTTTCGGTAGATAAAGTCGCTCGGAAAACAACTTTAATTGACATAGCAATTCCTAACAACAATAAAATAAATGTCAAGCAAGCTGAGAAAATAACCAAATATAGAGATTTGGAATTTCAAATAAAGACTCAGTGGTATATGAACAACACACGAACTGTACCAGTTGTTATGTCAACGACAGGACTAGTCCCAAAACATCTATTAAACAATTTAAAATACCTAGGTCTGGACGAACATCTTTACAAACAAATGCAAAAAGCTGTCCTATTAGGGACAGCCCAGACGGTCAGGAAATTCATGGGAAACTGCCGCCACGACTCCAACCACGGGCCTGAGAAACTGGCAAGGGCTCCCACAGAGCTAAACCCTTTTGATATCTAGGATATCTGGGGTTTAGTGAATTTTCCCCTAAAGGCACTCTTAACGTGCCTTAGAGGGAGTGTGATGCCATACATTGTATGGTCAAGTCGGGATAAATGGTAGGGACGCATTCATCCTGACCTGCACGATTATTGGATGTGACTCATATGGATTTTTAAGAAGAATTGTCTATATACTTCAATTGGTTTTAAAAAGAGTTCATATGGTCAAAGGTTTTAGGTTCAACACTTTTTGTGTAAAGTTCCTAAATAGCAGTATTAATATTAAGTAATTTGTAACTTTTAATAATTATGTTAAGAATTGTTTTTCACGCATTCATTACCGAACTATGGAGACCTCTTGAATAATTTTAAACGATATCGCTTTCTAGGATTATTTCAAATACGAAATTGGGTTACTCTTATGTATTTCTAAAATTTCAACAAATAAAAAAATTATATATACCTAAGTTGAAAATTTTAGAGTTATATGTGGGATAAAATTCTACACGATTTATCCTTACACGTCACTAAATGTTTGTTTGAAAATCTTTAAAGAACTAATAGTTTTTCATTTACTTTCAGGGGACAACGTAGATGCCATTCTAATGAGAAAATCATGTGCCATGTGTGTTGCCAGCCAGTTAATTATCCTCGCAATTACCAGTCTAACAGCGGCGATGCGATAGGAAAAATATGGGACTGAAACAACACTTACTAAAAATAAACTCCTGTGATGGTGAATTAATATTAAGGGGATAATTAATTTGTATTCTGTAATGTGAATTATGGTCGTAATTGTTAGACTTCTAAAAAATCTAATTGCTTCAGATATCAACAAACTATTAAAAAAATCGACCTAAAACTTTTTCGAAAAGAGCAATTGGAATGTAAATCGATTTTTGAATTGATACTATTAAAAGCATTCTTGTTCACAATTGCTGGTGCCTATCTAAGAATAGTAATATGTTCTTTTCCCTTTTAGAACCAAACAGGTTTTTTGACACAATCTTAATTGTTAGTTGGTTCTCAATATTCATTAAACTTCAAAATTAATTTTAACAAATTCATATTTTACCTGTAAACAATAAAAAGGATACATAAAATAATGTTGAATGTAATAATAAACGATAACAGTATCTAAACTTCGTTTAAGTAGAACACTTAATAAGTGATGACGTGCCTGGATTAAAACAGTGGTGAGAACTGAGAACCTAAGGCCCATTCTCTTTAATAATATGATGGACAAAATTACCAATGTATAAGCTCATTAGAAAATGGGAAACACCTAACCTAGTGCGTCACCTACTGTGATACCCTGACGACACTATTCAAAATGCTGATCGAGAAGAAAACTTACAACGAATACTTCACAAGTTTAATCAACAGGCAAAACTTATATGAAAATAAATAAAGAAAAAGCTAAATGTCATCTAAACATTCCTGAACAGATTAACTAGAAATTGACGAGAAAGTTAGAGAGCTAAGCATAAATTTTAAATAATTCTAAGCGTAAATATTAAGTGCGAAATCAGACAACAAATAGTTAAAACAACACGAGTAGCAAGATGTTTTAGGCATACAATGTTGAAAAATAAATACTTGCACACAGTATACAGGGTGTAAATAGTTTGAGTGCATATATTTTAGGTGGAGGTACTATACACCAAATTAAACGAAAAACTCTTATACCACTATGGTCAGTAGGCCTTAATAACCAAGAAAATCCCTAAAACATATTAAGTAAATTATTGTCAATCCGGCAACGTCGCTCGCGTTCGAAGCAGATTCACTCTTAGCGCGAATAATAAAGGAATGACTACGCCCACAAAAAAATAAACACCTGTGTTTTTGTATTGACTGATGATATTGACCTTAGAATTAAATAAAAATGTATGAAATATTTTGTTGAAAATATTTACGTTTTTAATACAAGGTATTGCAATTAGAATTTGTATTTGGCGGTTTCTTTTATGCAATTATACAAAGTTGGGTAAATACATATGATATTCAACTCAAGTATCTGTATATGTAGTTTTTTACCAGTTAAATTATTCGAAGAGTCATTATTACTGATTTAATTAATATTATTTATATTAGACAAATAAATATGTCTGAGTTGAAACAACGGATAATTCACAGCAAATGTTCAAAATGCCCACCATTACTATCGACACAAGCACGACACCGTTTAATCCAATTTTCACGTATGCGAGAAAAAATTTCTGGAATATTTCGGATTTCGTCAGCAGCGTCAAAAATGCGTTGTCCAAGGTCATTCTCGTCAATAATTGGAGTCGTGTAAACCTTACTTTTCATGTGTCCCCATAAGTATAAATCTAAAGGATTGAGATCAGGAGCTCTTGCTGGCGTATATATCGTATATGTCCGTTTCGACCAATTCAACGACGGGGAAATGTTCTATTTAAGAAGTCGACAACTAGATGACTTGCGTGAGCAGGTGCTTCGTCATGTAAGTACCACATATTGGAACGTGTTTGTAGGTTCACTTCATCTAACAAATCTGGTAGCGTGTTGTTCAAAAAATAAAGGTAATTCTCACCTGTCAAACGTGCAGGCAGTATAAATGGCCCAACCAAGTATTCACCAACTATTCCAGCCCACACGTTAAGTGAGAATTGGTGTTGACATACTGACGTATTTCGTGCGGATTTACCTCAGACCACGAATGCGTATTATGAAAATTTATTATACCATTCCTATTAAAACTTGCTTCATTTGTTGTTAAAATATTGTTCACAAAATTAGGAAATTGTCGATGTTTTCTGAGGCACCAACGACAGAAATTGAGTCTTGGTTGAAAATCATCAATTGAAAGCCCTTGAACCCGCTGCATGTGATATGGATAGAGCAATTGTTCCCGTAATGTTCCATGAACAACAGTGTGAGAAATTTGCAGCTCACTTCCAATACTCCGTATGCTACGATATGGGTTGATGTCGATAAGGTCTAGTATTTGATCCTCAGCAGCTAAGATACGATTATGTCGCTGTGGTCCGCGATTGTTTATTTGTGGTATTGCACTACCTGTTTCCAGAAGCCTCTGCGAAACAGTTACGAATGTCCTAGCATTGGACAGGCGTCTGTTTGGAAACCTTTCCCTGTATAACATTCTTGCTATTCTGCAATTACGTCTGCTTTCCCCATAAATTAAGAGCATGTCATGTCTTTCCCTAATTGTATAATCGGCCATTATTTATCACAAATAAATACTGTCGCACTATTCTTAATTTTCGAACTTACACACTAATCACAACCGTTTTTATTTATTTAAAAAATATATTAAATGGAAAGCAAACCACAAAGTCTACATCAAATAGATATCATTCAAATCACTTTACCTTTTATCCATTCTTATTTACAAGAATCGAAATCGCAAAAAAAATCGTAACTCTCAGTCGTCGTTAAAGTAAAAAATGTAGTAAATAAGTTGGTCTGTATGCCACGTTGCCATATCTATTTGGAGAAACTTACACTAAATTATAAAAGCATATTTCGAGTTTAAATAATCAATTTTCATTTTTAATGTGGCTATTAAAGATGTATAAGCTATTGAGTATTTACATATTTAGATTTACCGACATTTTGAAATCGAAATTATTGTATTATTTACTGTAGCAAGGGCTACATAAAATCTAACTTTATCTGTTCTTTTTGGCAAAACTATAGTTTATTTTAGAAAATGTTATAAAGCTTTTTGATTTGTTTTTGCCTGAAGTATTGTTCTTCAAAATCTTTGCACTCAAACCGTTTACACCCTGTATACATAATCGATGTACAATCAATAATATTACCGAAACCAAAGCTGCCACTACTAAGACGATTCAAATAATGAGTTCTGCAAAATAAAGAAGCTCTGGAGCTATAAGTGAAAGATCAAAGAACAAAGTCAGAAATGAATAGGTAACAAATTGGGTAAGGCAGGAGAAAAAAAATTCCGAGACAAACATACAGAAAGGATGGATTATTCAAATTTGATAATAAACACAAAAGTAAAAGACCATCGGAAAATCACTTAGAAGATGAAAATAAGGACATGAGTCGACCCCAGAAGAAGCATATTATATTAAACATACACTTGTCTATCTATGAGGAAAATGCAAATGAAAGAAGAAAAAGAAGAAGGTAAAATATCTAAATCTCTTTATTATCGTAACGACCACAAAATAACTGTCTAAGAAAACATAAAGAATAATTTCTGTCTGTAATGGTGCCAGTCAGTTAGAAAATAGAATAAAGTAAGAGATTGAGACGATAGACCGAAAATCAATTCCTATAAACGAAATCTTGATACAAACTCTGCGTAAAAAATGACATATATATATATATATATATATATACTTAAAATGAACAAAGGTGACATAATACGAGTTGGATTAAATCTGTCTGGCTTTATTGAAATCTAAAGAAAAGAACAAACCGCTTTAAGTACAGAAGAAAGTACCAAAATGTCACAAACTGGATAACGTGTGTCAAACCATCAGAAAGGGCAAAAGGGTAAAATATTAGACAATTACAAAAAAATACCTTAAATATTTAATACAACGAGAGAGAAAGTTCGAATACTTGGTAGGCGGTTGAGAGAAATGTAATAAACAGACAGGTACTGAACTGACAAAATAGAAGTATGTAACTAGAAAAACAAGGGAATTTTGATTTGGTCGTAATAACACCGCGATATAAATGTAAAGGTAATCATATTGTAATGATTTTATTTTCACACTCGGGTTCAGTTCAGTTCTTGGATTTATTTAAAAACACAGTCTAACTCATTCTAATTTATTTCCACTACTTTTACACAAATTTATATTCACAGAAACTATTATTTACATTTTATCTTAACTGTACAAACGACCGACGAAAACTGAATGCCTCCTATCGCCAGCTGGTCCTTTTATACATTTATCTTGGAATTGTCTGGTACGTCCACGAACCATCGGGAAATTCCATCATGTTCTGGAATTTTTAAGGGAATTCCCAGTAACGGCAGCGGTCCGCCGGTTGAGAGACAAACATTTCGGGTTCCACGAATTTATCGGAATAATGTCCCTTCCATGAATTGGTTGAGGGCCGATTGCACCAGCTGTCGGATGAATTCTCGTAACAATATATTAATACATCTGTTGAACAGAAAATAAACCAACAGTTCGAGGACTAGAAGACAAAAGTACAAACATTCTTAGTCAGCTATGACGAAAATTATAAGAAAAGCAGTATATCTAGAGGATCCCCAGAAGTAATTTAATGTCTATTTTTTTGATAATAACTAACCTTCGAGAAACAAGCCGATGATGAAAACATCTTCGCATGCAATGGAACTTTTATTTTCTACTGAACTAGACTAACATAAATTTCAGAAGTAACATAACGATGCTAGGCAATGAAAAACTCGTAACTCCATCAATCAGTGAAATCCACTTAACTCCATAATAGTAAAATTATATGGTATATAGTATAAAGTTTATGGGTTAGAAGGCAAAACACAATTTGAAAAATATATTATTAGTTACAACTCATAAAAGATTCTCATCTTGCAAATAAAATAAAAGTTAATTTTTAAACATGTGTGTCTCTAACGGAAATTGTGCGACCATCTAATTTGTTCACCCTACGTTTTCATTTGTGCACTGTGGATTAAATAATAATATCCCATTTATGATTTCGCATGGTTTCTTAGCATGTGCACCATAGAGGTATTTGCATCAATGACTTCGGCTACAGCTACAGGGAATATTAGTGACCACTCTTATCTCAGTCTTTTATAACGAGAGTGTTCTATAAATGATACCAGTGGATCGTGTCGAATGCTTTTTAATAATGCAAAACACAAATGAGTGCTGGCACATCGTATTCAGATAGTTTTTCTATTAATTGCCTTATGTTAAATAACCGATCATTGGTGCCGCGCCCTGGTAAGATGTGTAGGGGACGTAAACTGGGGAGAAATATGAGCGGTACTGTTCTTTCTTGTGGACTGGGATGTAATTTGACTAAATCCAATCTTTTGGCCACTGTTCTGTTCTCCATATCTCTTCGTAGACATATCTAGAAATTTTAGCATCACTGTCACTGTATTATCTGCTCCTGGGGACTTTTTCATTATTGGGATTGATGGGATTGTAAACTACCTCAAAATTTGCAAATGAAGATTCATTTTTAACGACGTAACAACGTTTTTCATAAAAATGTATTTTTTTATTCCATACATTTTTTATATACTGGAAATACTTGAATAGAAAAATTAGTTTTCCAGTCCTAATCATTTCATTTATCTTAAAAAAAAATTAAATTTCGTCCACCCCCGCCGAAAAAATTTTCTGGCTACGGTCTTGTCCATTGACGTATCTGGGTAGTAAATTAAATCTTCACATTAATATTTCCACCTCATCTGTGTATGTAAGACTCTCTTATAGATGTCAGTCTTTTTGGAAGAGAATATTGAACATCTTTTAACTTTTGACATTTAACTGAAAATTTTAACATGAAGTTCCAACCAACGGATTATAGGTTGACAGCAATGACATGGAATGGCTCCTGATTCGGATTCACTGTGTGCTGTTTCCCTGCTAGATGTAGAACATTACAACCTTAGATCATTTACCATCTAGATATAGCCTGTCAAGCATAAAATCGGGGCAACGCTAGAAAGAAAGGGGAATAGAGACAGTAAGAGGCCATTTCACTTAGTGGGTGGATGGTCGGTGGACGCAGCCAATGAACAACAAGCTTTATTGGAAGCAGCTCCCAACCGAGTGAAATAGCCTCTTGCCCTCTTTATTGTCCTCTCTCTCCTTAGTCTTACCACGACATTTGTGCACTGCAGGCTATCTCTAGAAAGTAAATGCTCTAAGAGTACAACTCCCTTCCACAGATCTGTTTTTTTGTTGTTGTTAGTATCTCACTTCTGGCATCGTTTATTGACAGATTTGGGTTTAAACACTCAGGTGAGGATTTTGAAATTGTCCGACTCATTCTGTTGTTCATGTTTATCTATGTTACTGTGTAAATTCTCAATATATTTGTTTTTGTTCCTTCATGTGACCTTTTTTATCTTCACTTCATGTTCACTGCATTATATATTCATCCTAATGTATTTGTTTATTCCCGTAATTTTAATGTTCCTCTCTTGATTGTCTGTATCTCCATTGTTAGTTAAGACACGTTTATTTTTATTGTTTTATTGGTGATACAGTTTATTGAGTTTATAGTTGATAATTTTACCAACCTCAGAATTGCCAACTATTACAAATCCATTTCGGGAATTGTGTTTTTTATTTTCCCACTCTTCATATTGTTTTAAACTAGAGTAGCCTAATATGCATTATCAGATCGATCTAGTTTATCAAACTACTGACTATTCTTTCTTCTGGGACCCAATCCCGGTGAGACATTAAATGTCTAGCGTGTAATGCAGGATGGACCAAAATTTTATCGTGGTAATTAATTGCTGCTTCCACGTCACTCCGTCTAACTCTTTGAAGATCCTCTAGACTCTAGAGCAAATTGAGTTTGCGCCTGTACGTTTGGGTAGGGGCGGCGTAAGGTGTGGGCCTTCCGCCTTAATTTTTAATTTTATCTTCCCTTTTTCTTGCACCATCAGAGGGCTTCGCGAAATGTACGTTGCCCAGGTAAGACAAGAACATTCGTACAATAATTTGTTAAAACCAAATTTTCCAAAAAAAATGTGGTAAATTGTTCTTCTTTAGTTCGGAAGTTTCTTTTGAAGATTCTAAACAAGCATAGAAATCCAGACAAATATACATAACCTCTAAATAAATACATAATGTAGGTTAATTTCGTAAGTAATCTATGAAAATTAATCATATAAACCCAGTCCTTACAGTATTAGACTCCAAACTGACGTAAAATTGTTCAACAAGAAAAATATTGCCCAAAAAATTATCGTGGATGAAGGTCGATTCATAAGTATGCACATCAAATAATAACAGTAGAATAATGAAATAGCTCATTCGTTCAAACTGCATTGTAAAGTTGTCGAAATCTGAGGCAGTAAGATTATAACCACCCATAAATGAGCATCAGTATACCTTGTTCCACTGATTTAGGAGAATTCAAAAATTCTATCCAAAAGTTATGATAATACACAAATCACTGTAAATATTTATCCAATAGTGTATTTGAACTACTTTTGTTTAATAGACCTAACTTAATGCTCTGTCTGTTTCAAGAAAACTAAAACAGACAGATCTTGAGGCATTTTCCAACTTATTTCTTATGATAATGTGTAATATCTTGGAATTTCACTCTAATGATTGCACTAAATCGAAATTGTAAATAATAGTTCAAAAACTGTATATTCGGAAGAATGAGTATTTTCTGTTAAGTTTTGTAGATTTTTTGTCAATATTTTCCCACTAAATCAGAAAATTTCTAAAATGGTTTCAGAAAATCATGGTTAACATGATTATATCAGGGTATTCATGTAAATGTTTTTTAATCTTTGGTATTAAGGTGTGGCCATTTCCGTCTTAAGAAACTTTATTTTCTTTAATTGTACGACGCCATGTTTGATTAAATCATATTAAAATAACGAGAGAAATATCTTTAGATTGGTCCAAAATTAACGCCACTTTCTATGAGAAAGTATTCAGACTACGGGACATTAAACAATTGCACTTTATAAACTTAACTAAATCCAGTAAAAATTCTAGATTAAATAGAGATAACAGAAAATCAATGGATATTTTTATATCTTTGTTCTTGACGTGACTATTTCATATTACCTACAATTGTTATGTTCAAAAACTCTTTAAAATCAAAGAAAATTATATTATTGTGCAAACAATTCCTATATTACCTGGAAAAAACGTTTTAATAGAAGGTAAGAACTCTAAGTTATTTCATTACTACTCTACATACTACTGCTTGTCCACTATAATTTTTTTGATTGGCGATGGGCTGATTAGGACTACAAAATGTATATTTTTGTTCATGTATTTCTAGGATAAATAAAATTGTATAAATATAAAATTTATTCTTATGAAAAACATGATTAATTGGTTAAAATTGAATCTTGAAACCAAAAATTCCAAAATTTGGGGGGGTTTGAACCCCCAGACCCACCCCGCTGGCTACGGGCTTGTTCGTCTGTGAACAGGCATGTGCAGCCTAATTGTAATATGGTTACTGGTAGTCCAGATTGACAGCACGATTACGCTTAGGGTGACAATACAAAGAACTGCTACTATTTAGGGCCAAAATAATCCTCTAAAATGACAAACGCAAGGAAGAGGACGACCAAGCAGGCCACGACAGAGCTGAAGAGAAAGAGTGACTACTCAAAATAGACGTGTGGAACCACAGAGAGAGACGGGGGCTGGAAATTGGAAAACGAATAGAATAATTAGGCGACCTATCATGTGATAGCTATAACCAAATCTGCTACTATTGACTGTAAGATGTCTTCATTGAGTTAGCAATTAAAATCTATCTTGAGCAATACTTATGGGGCGCCCTCTAAATATTTTAGAATGCTACTTTCTAGTTCTTTCAAAAGTTATAAAATTCCAGAACTTCATTTTAGAACGATGCACAGAAAATTGATTCACGTGTACGCGCTAGTCGGTGACTTCAGATAACTCGGCCACAAACTCCTACAATATTTTTTAAATAGATGTGTACTCATATACAGTTCCTTATCCACATGTGATGATATTGCATGTTTTATATATGACCACATTTAAATACTTAGAAAGTACAACACTTTTTTTACTGAATGAGTTAATCTAAAAGACTAAAAAATTGTGCACCACTCAAAATTATTCATGCCCATTTTTGCCCTGTGAGGAGATTATTTTGGATCAATCTAAAAATGTTTTCATTTAAATAAAATCAACTTTGTATTTGCAAGAAAATATTACCTTGAAGACATTACTAACATCATATATTTTTTGAATAATTTTAAAAACATTATGGCGACAATAATAAAACATATCTTCATCAGAACAGAAACATGTACCATTAAACAAATCCAAACGTGAAGTTTGTTCAGACTGACATCACACCTTGCTTGTTTTACTTCATTATAGTTACGTAAATGTTTACCTAAAAGTTGTTTCCGTGTATATCTGAAATTTTTGTACATATTTTCAATATAGAATACCTAATAAATTAAAAATAAGAAGTGGAGTTTAAAATGTTACTCAATGTAAAGATCAGATTGAAAATGTTGAGTTAAGAATGCAATGTTTTCCATTAAAAATATCTTGGTTAGATATAATTTGGGACTGTTACATCTTTCACAAAAAAAAATTAGTTGTGTTTTAAAAGAATTAAATTTGAATTGTTGGCTCACTATCATTTTATGTTTTAATCGCCTTCATTGTTTTTAAACTGTAATAAATTTTTTTCTGATAGAAGTGTTTCTTTTTTGTTCAATAGACATTCTAATCAGTAAATGGTCTCTTGTTTTTCTTCCCTAGAAGTTTGGTGGTAAAACTTTAGTATTAGATTAGATTCGCTAGAGTTATTTTGGGTATCTACTTTAGTTTTAAATGTGGGAAGGAATTATAACCTACCAGGAGTGTAGCCAGAAATGATACGTTTTTCTTTTTTGGGGTTGAGGGCAGGTCGACCCGTTTTTGTTCGAGGGGGTTGTGGGGGAAAATTACTAACTAAATTAAATAATTATGTTTTATTTCACATATAACGAGGCGCCAATGACTGACAAGAGAGGTCTGCCTGGCAACGCTATAGAATATAACAAAATTGATAGATTTCCAAATATCATACTTAATGCATATATGTATATCAAGAAGTAACGTAACTGGTAACAATAAAAGTTACTAATATGTTGTGGCATAATAATTATGTATTCAACGGTAGTTCGATTTCATAACCAAAATGCATTCAAAGCAAAAACCTAGTTATTCCACATTTGGAATTGTAAGCACCATGAGTATAGAAAAAAATAAAAAGAGATTTAAGAAAACACTTAATTGATTGCCAGTCTAGACAATTTAATGCAACTGAAAATATAAAGCAAATGGATGCAATTAAAAACAACGCAGAATATGATATAAGATAAATTTGGAATGCCCTTAATCTTTAACTATTTCAAAAATTAACAACTAACATACTATTTTTACTCAACTTGTGGTCATTTGTTAAGCATTATTTTATAAACCAAATTTCTCAATAGGTATTTAAAGAAATAAACTAACGGTTGAATGGAATACAGGGAACTGATATGCAAAATTAAAGCAATACAACAAAAATCTCATTAATAAAAGAATTAATTATAATTATTGGATTTATACATTTTTTTAAACGTGCAAGGTATACATTTTTAAACGGAGATCTAACTAATTTCCTACATAAAATTTCCCTACACGCCAAAATTTGGAGAAATTACTGTCATCTTTGGCACCAGGGAATAATTGGAAAACACATATCCCAGGTCTATAGTAACAACTAGGGGCACGTTATCGAATAGAAAGTATCGATAGTATACTCATGAGTAATATCGACAAAAAAGTATCGTACTCGTAAAAGTATAGAAACAAAAATATCGATACTTCATGGTATCGAGTACTTTTCCTATAGCCTAATGCCCACACAACTAGACATCATGACTCAATTCAGTTTGTAACATCAGTTCAGCTTTAGTAGTAGTGTAGGCAGGAGCTTTTTAGTTATAGGTAGAAGTCGGTTATATATTTATTAAATGTTTATAACACCCGAGCGCGCGCTATCAATACTTACCAGTAATGTTGCGTCTCTCTCGCAATTGAAATTAAAATAATAAAAAAAATAATAATACATCTATTGAGTACCACATTTGGATTTATTGTATTGTCAAATATCAACTAATTCTCGATTTCGATGGATTGCAGGGCAGAATAGAAAGTGTGAGAAATGAAATAACCTCTTTAAAGTATTTATGCATTGCAGGCTATCTATAGGAAGCCGTAAACATGAGCCATTAAGCCAAATTTTAAGAGTAAATTTTTAAGCTTTATTTGATACGATACCTACCTAAACATACTCAATCTGTAAAAATACAAAGTATCGAAAAAAAGTACTCGATACCACAAAGTATCGATACTTTTCTCATGCCTCAGCGTGATTAAGATGAGCATAGACTTCCGCTTCTGGTCGCTTATTGTTCAGCTACCCACAACACCACAGGACTGACTACGGCCAGAATATTGTTCAGGCGAAAGTTAAGTCTACCGTGTGATTTGACATTTTGGTCACCGGAAGTACCTAACGTAGTTAATGATTATGCTAAGCATACTTGCCACGGGCGTACTAGTCCGGATGCAGATAATGGCGACCAGTGATCGAATGAGGACACGCTACGATTTTAACGCAAGTTCGGTCGGGTTACAAGAATGGGATAAGGTTTGGATATATAACCCCCAGTGGGGCAAAACTCCCCAAAGTTGTCTATCACGCAGTCTTCGACATCTGAGTGCCTGGGTGAAGATGGTCGATTCAGACCGATTGGCTCCCTAGGAACCTAAAAGCGGGGGGGGGTCAACTTTTATAAAGCAATGGCACTAACTTCTGACGAAAAATCAGTGAGAATGAATGTGGCGAATGCATAAGGTTAGTAATTTGGAGTATAAATGTCACCCATTTTTCATAAAGGGGGAGTTGAAATCGAATGGTTCATAATTTAAAATGTAGATATTTTCAAGTGACAGTAATTAATTTTACGCATTTAGTAATTTAGTTTGTGTTATTGTGAATTACTGAATTGTGATTTTTAACCCTCGTATATCACCGTACAAGTGACAGGATAAGCTATACCGTTGCACTTGTATGTCGCCACATAGGCGACACAGATACAATACGTTTTATCGTTGCGTTCGTTTGTCGCCGTTTAAGCGACAAGAAAAAAAGATTTCTCACATGTGCATCTTAAATTCAGACAATATGTCGCATATATACAAATATTTTGCAATAAAATTAAATTAAATACCCATGCAACATTGATAAAATCCGGAATTGCCAAAAACGCGTCTTAATAGGGTAATTGACTGGCTCAGTTATAGAAACTAAAAACTGTCTCATTTTAGATAAACTAAACATGAGTGTAAAAAAATGCTGCATATAATGGAATTTAAAAATTTCATTGTAAATGATTATTTTCCTTACACGAGATAATGATCTTTATTTGAGTTTTTTAAAATCCTTTCAAATAAAGGTTCCTTATGGTTGAGTGAGTTTCGCATTTCTTGGCCTACTCTGTAGGTTGTTTGCCAATACTAATTACACCTAATCCCATACCACACTGTGTATTATTATTTACAGTACAAAAGTTGTCTAAACAACATTTATAAGGAGAAATTATAAATGAATTGCAAAGTACTGATGACAAATTTTATTTGGACTCCTATCGAAATAAATAATGTAATGTTTTTATTTTTCTTCGATTTATTTAAAAACACACTCCAACTCACTCAATTTATTTCCACTACTTTAACACAATTTATATTCACAGAAACTTATTTACATTTTATCTTAAAACTATACAATACGACCGTCGAAAACTGAATGCCTCCTATCGCCAGCTGTCTATATTTATATATTTCTCTCCGAATTGTCTGGTAAGTCCACGAACCATCGGGAAACTCTTTCTTGTTCTGGAAGCTTTAAGGGAATTCCCAGTAACGGCAGCGGTCGGCCTGTTGCGAGAAAAACATTTCGGATTCGCAGAATTATCGCAATAATGTCCCTTCCACAAACTGGTTGATGGCCGATTGCACCAGCTGTCAGATAAATTATCATAACAATAATTAGATGGCTGTGAAAATGGTGCCAGTGGTAGTTATGGCGAATAAAGAGAAAAACATATTACAACTTTGCCGAACAATTATTGGTCTTGGGAAGACGTTACTATACAGGACAATGTGTCATATGGAATCAATTTAACTTCTAATGACAAAACTCAAGTGCTAGATAAATACACAAAAGCTTTTTTTAAATTTTTGATGAACTATACAAAAAATAGAGGAAGAGGCAAATAATTATGCCTGAAATAAAATTGAAGAATTTAAGGTATTGTTTGGAGTTGTCTTAAATATAGGCATATCTTCTAATGATTGGGATTTATCTCTTGCAATGCGATTTTTCACTCTGAGGACCACAGTAAGAAGCAAAAATCAGAAAATCTCAATTCCTTTCAAGATCGACGGTGAAGCCCTAGAATCAGAAAACGCTTTATGTTCCTGGACTGAAGGAGATACAAATCCTGATGAAATAAGACTAAAATTGTGCAAGCACTTCAAGGAATTTTGCGCTCTGTATTTAGACTTAATCTAGATCTAAGGCTGTTCAGTTGTGGAAGGGACGTTGAAAACTAACTTGTTGAATAATTGTTCGAGCTTTGGCGCTACAGGAGAACGGTGAAGGTGCCGTGGGCAGCGAGAGTCGCACTTAAGAAAAACCACACATTTGGGCTACCTATTTCGGCACGAGAAATACGAGATTTCTCTGCTGATAATTCAGAGAAAGCTGAAAGGAAAACCGATTAAATATGGAAAGAAAGTGTCCTGGATGTGAAACATTAGGAACTGAACTAGACTTAATTTCAAAGAAATCAGCAGATGTCAAAAGATAGACATGCTTTTGCCAACGTGATTGCTAACCTTAACTGAAGATGACATAGAAAGAAGTGCTGCATAAAAAAATATATTAGAAAACGCTGAGCACAAAAACTTTAATCAAGGCTTTGGTATTCTTAATAGGACAAAGTTTGGTGTTCCACAAAAAATGTAATATTATGGATTTACATAAAATAGAATGAAGAATCATCATCGAACTAAATTTCTATTCATATCAAAAATGTAGATTCGAACTCGGAACGCAACTACTTAACAAAATCAAGGCTTCTTTTCTCTCTTAGGGATAGCCGAAGCTTTCACCTTATTTATTGATATCAAATATTAAGACTAAGTGTTGACTGTAACCTTTCCTGATGGACAAAAACCTGCAGGCATAGCTCTCCGGAAGGCAGGGCTTTCCCTGATATTCTTTTTGTAATGGTTATTAATAGAGCAAAGAACAGTAACATCCAAACTACAAGCGGAAATTTTACTATGAACAATAGACATGTAGATCCCAATAGTAGTAGAGTAGTCTTTATTTAGCAAATGCTATTTTATACATTACATTACATTTATCTACATTACATTACATTTAAATTACATTATATTTACATTATTACATTTTCATTTCATAATGTTACCTCATATTATATTAAGTTACATAAATTATATTACCGAATGTCAATTGGCATAGTTAATATCACTACACATTCGTCCCCACTCATTATATAATTCAAATATCTAAACATTTTTCTTAACATATTCACTACACAGTTTTTTGAAAATGTTTAGGTTTTATCTCTGTGGGTAATCCATTAAAATACAACAAACCTTTGAAAAACAAACTGTTGGAAGTTGACGCTCTAGGATAATTTTCAATATAAAAATTATCTTTGTTCCTTGTTTCATATTTGTGTATGCTATTCACGTATTTAATTTTTTCATATAGGTAACCTGGTACTAATTTGTTTCTTATTTTGTAAAGTAATTCTAATGTTTTGTAAACTACTTTCTGCTTAACAGACATTATATTTAAAACATTTAACATGGTACTTATTGGTGTATATCTGATACATTTCAGTATAATACGCATACATCTGTTTTGTATCTTCTGTAATTGCTGATATTCATTTTGATTTAAGTTTAATAATATAGTGGTACAATATTCTAAATAAGGTACAATCAGTGCATTGAATAAAAGTATTCTAACATATAAGCTTAGGGATTTGCTATTTCTACACAGAAAAACAGTTTTCCTGAACATTTTGGACATGATATAGTTAAAATGCTTTTTAAATTTAGATTTTTATCAAGAATCACACCCAAATATTTAATATTATCAACTTTTTCACGATAAACATTATTAACACAAACATTAACTGCAATATCTTCCACATTTTTTGCATATGTTTTATTACAAATATTATAAAATTATAAATTTGCTTTTTTGTATATTTATAGACAAGTTGTTATCACAGAGCCACATACATATTTTTTAAGTCATTATTGATACATGCAGACATATAATTAATGTACTCACCACAAATGTAAAGCATTGTGTCGTCTGCAAACATACTTATTTTACAATATACAAGATAAACAGTAATGGGCCAATTACAGTACCTTGTGGTACTCCATTACTGTTAATCATTGGTGATGATACTATGTTATTAATTTTTACTTTTTGTGTTCTATTTTGCAAGTAAGACTTAAACCAAAGTATAACTTTATGACCCAACCCTATTTTTAACAGTTCTTGAATCAACAGATCTCTATTTATAGTTTCAAATGCTCTTTTAAAATCCAAAAATACAGCAATGACATACTGGTTTTTATCTATTGCTTTAACCCATATATCACATACACTCACTATCACAGATTCACAAGAGTAACTCTTGCATTTTTTCATATGGAGGCATAGTATTAATGGGCCTAAATTGTTTACATAGAATAGTATGGTTTACTTTTGGCACAGGTATAATAGTAGCTGTTTTCCATGTCTCTGGAAAAATTCCTTCTTAATGAACAATTTATAAGGTCCAACTATCTGTTACCTACTACTTCAAAACTGTCAGTTATAACTTGTTTGGTTATACCAGTTTCAAAATGTGATGTGTTTTTTAATAAACCTATGTACTTTCAAATGTTGTCATATCTATTGGTTCAAAATTTACGAATTCACATGTTTCAATATTTTTCAACATATCATCTTGTGAGTAAAATTTGGGTATGTTATTGACTATTTCTTCTATGCTATTTACAAAGTATTTATTAAACTGTTCAGATATTTCTTCACCTTCACACACATTATCACCAAATTTAATGGCTTCTTGGTTATCATTTACTTTATTATGAACTAATTTTTCCACAGCTCCTGACTATTGCCTTTATTTTGATCTAAAATCTTTGTAAAGAAAGCTTCTTTTTCTCTTCTTATCAAGGACTTCACTTCGTTTCTTTCCGTTTTAAATCTATTCCAATCTAATTCTGCATTTCTTATGCTTACAATTTCGTATAATGTATCACTATGTTTCATTTTGTCTATAATTTCAGTTGTAATCCATTTTTTTTGTATAAACGCTTGTCAAAAATTGTCTTTTCTGTTATTGGGCATATATCATTTATTATGTCTTGAATTTCATTAACTAGAGATTCCACCATTTTATTAATATTGCAATTGTTGTGCAATCTGTGGCCAACATTTTTTCTTGTAATATATCGTTCCTGTAATGTTTGTAGCTTCTGCATTTTATAACTCTGTTATTCTGTTTATGGCATACTATTTCTATAGAAACAATAGAGTGATCACTAATTTTGGATGTTGAATGTACTTTAACATTTAGATATTTATTATTGGATATAACATAATCTATTAGCGTTGCACTGTTTCTTGTTATTCTTGTGGGAGTCCATACGTTTGTATTAGATCCCTACATATTTTTCTATAAAAACAATGTTTTATTAAGTCAAATTGAAATTTTCATTTTGCAATCTACATCAATAAATATAAAGCCATTGACAACGAAGTCAGAATAGACTTTGAAACGTTTGGTATTCCTGCAATATACGTCGTTTTATTTCTATTGTGGTGTTATTGCCCAAAAAAACATAAAAGTAATCATAATTGAAATCTCCACAAATTATGTGTGTACCATCAGTTTCTATTATACCATCTAGAACCTATTCAAAATTTTTCAAAAAGTGTGTTATTGCCATTGGGTGAACGGTATAGAACATATTTATTATCACCTATCGTAACTATAATTGTTAATATCCATAACATGTCAATATATTTCTTATATATGATCTTATATTTATATTTTGATTTAATGAACATGATTATTCCCCCAGTTCTGTTATTATGAGTATCACATCTTTCTATCTTATAACCATTGACATTTAGTTCTTTGTCTTCTATTATTTCTCCCACATGAGTGTCTGATAAACAAACTATTATTGGATCCCATTCTGTTATTAAAAAAGATAGTTCATTTTTATTATTTAAGAAACCTTGATAGTTAAGGTATACAATGGGTACTTGCCTCTTGAGTTGCTATGCGTTATAATTAATTTTTGCATTTTCTTTATTTATTTGTCTAATATAACATGGGCAATTCCTACTATTTGCACCATCACTGTAGTCTATTTTTATTTTTGTTTTCTGTACTGCATTAAAACAATTTATACACGTAGACACATTATTTGCTGCATCACAATCAGAAATTTCATGATGATCGGCGCATCTTACATATGTTATAGGTTTTGTACATTTATCTTGGAAATCCCAGTGACAGCTTTTCTCTACTTATTAATCTTTTAAACTCTTCAGTAAAATAGCTTGGCTCACACAGAAAAAAAAAACAATAAAATCAATGAGAAAAATACAAGACAAAGAACCATAGACGTAACCAGCTTTGGCTCAGGGAGCTGGGGCAACTCATTTGTTATAAAATATAGTCATAAATAGAAATGGCTGTTTATTACATTACGTACTAATTGTAATAAACAACAATAAATTTTATTTAATTTACAATTTCATAAATACAATCTTTAACTAACCACATGAGAAACGACGGTCAAGTGTTGGGAGCCATGTCAAGTGAGCAACTGCTCTTTTCTGCTAGACTTAGTACGTTAATACAAAAATATATAAACACTAAGTAAATGCGATATACAGTGGGAAGGAATCGAGAATATATCTACACGATGATAATCTGTTATATATGTTTATAAAATTATGACACTACAAAACGTAAAATTTGCAACTCAAATCCGCGAAATTGGCCGTCACATGAAGTAATTTTGTTTATCGTGAATACTATAAAAACAAATGTATAATGTGTATAATCATTTATTTACGATATTTCCCGTCAATACCATATTTAAAATGGGATGCATGCCTTGTGACCCAGAAAAACACTTGCACCTTTAAACTAAGATATTTCACATATATAATTTTTTAAATTTCATCCAGCTGGTGTAGTCTGCTGTTGTTGTGTTAACGACCAGTAATAGCCTCGCAATTTTTGAAGTGAATCGTGGCTGCCCATCTGAAAAATAACAATTTTCTTTATCTGATATCTGGTATATAAATGATTTAAACATGAATATTTATTTTTTTCAACATCCACAACACTAAAACTGGCTACTGACATTTTTATATAAAAATCCACTCTAGGTGATGCATATGAACTTTAGTTACGAAATTAATGCAAAAAGTTCTCATTATCCGATATTTCATTAGGTCTGACTAATACTTACTAATAAAATATAATTACGATTTGAGTAAGTAATTCTAAACAGAAAATGCGCGGTATTGAACGTCCAAACTGGACCTTGACCTGTATCCAGACTAAAAAATGTGAGTTCTCATTTGAAAAAAATTATTTAACCCTGGTCGTGGTCAAGATCATGACTAAAGTCACGGCCAAGGTCATTTTAAGCATAAAATTTTCGACTCTATCCGAATCTGTAATAAAAAAATGTGAATCCTCGTTTTGAGAAATGCATTTGACCTTGATATGACCCTCAAACTTATGGTCAAGGTTATGTCTGGTCATCCAATTTTGCGCTCCTACACATTCAGAATAAAAAATGGGAGTTCCCATTTGTAAAAACCCATTTTACCTTTGTCGTAGCCAAGGTCATGATCAAGGTCATTTCGGACGTAAAACTTTCCTCTTTTTCCGAATCTGGGATAAAAATTAGGGGTTTCAATGCATTTGACCTTGATAGGAGCGTCAAGTTCGTGCTCAAGGTCAAAGTCATCGTTAGATAGTCAGGGGAAACTTTTGTATTTAACATTTTTCAAAATAATGCACTACTAAACAGTACCTGCGTTATGGGATAAACGGCTAAGGTCTCATAGAAATAGAAATGTGATACACACTGTGTAGAATGAAAATTATATATAATTAATGTACTTGTCCATGTACTGAAAAAGCTTTGCACGTTCTTTTAAATTTAGAAATAGGTGATGATATTCTGCATAAACTACTTGCTCTTGATTTATTTGATGTATTCCCTGCCTTGGTTTATGCGTTTGTAATAACGCATTTTCCAGTAGGAAAAATTGTTCACTGGAGGACGAACTCGATGTCTTGCCTTCACAATATTTACTTCCTTACTGGCAAAACCAGCGTTCTTTTGTACGTACCAGCCACAAAACCAAGACCGTACCCCACCTTCTCCGCTGGCTACGGCCTTGGATAAAACCGGCACCGGTGTTCAGCGCCAAAATAGGTGCCGGCTTTCTTTGTGTGTGTACCCAATATGAATATATTTCGCTAGCAAGTGCAAGTGCAAATGAAATAATTTTATTTTTGTTGTGGTTGGTTTTACAATTCTTGTGTAAAAGCATTGGCTGACCTTGTGCATCATTGGAAGACAACACGACTGCAACGAGATTGTAAATTGGATTCAAACACTGCAAATTACGGTTCATACGAAGGTTAAAGACAATTCTATACAAATGATGTGTCAATTATTGACAGCTTGTTATCTCAGGTAAAGATGCATTACAATTTCATTTTCAATTATAATGATACCTATACATACTATCACTAAGGATCTTAAAAAATTTGTCACAGACACCCTGTTAGATAAACCTAACGAAAATGTCTGTAATGTCTGGTATGAAATAATTCATAAGTACCAATCCAGTTAATATGATCCCTGATAAAAGGATATCACACCAAAAAATACAGAATTTTAATAGTGAGTAAAGCAGAAAAAGGTGGTTCTAAGGTCTACATGTATATGATTGAATATGCAAACACTATGGAAGAAATGAGGTGTAATTTAAGGGTATAAAAGTAACCCAAGATCTAACAACTAGTTTCAAGATCACAAGAATCAGGTGCTTGAAGAACTGAAAGATTATGATAGTTATAGAAATATTATCAGCTATATGCTTGGAAGTATCTAATGCAGTAGCAACTAGAATCTATGGGTTCATACTGAATGCTGCAATTAGGACCTCTGCTCAATTGAATATATACCATAATACCTGAATATAAAATGAAAGACTCGTTATGACATTTAAGAATATCAGACTAGCAAAAGAAGATAAATTGCAGTTTCGATAGACTTCTTTAATCACTCTAAAAAATTTAGTGTTAGACACTGTTGAAGAAGCAACTTGCTAGAATCATTATCAGTGAGAATGTGTAATGAAATTATTTAAACTAAATTTGACACCAGTTAATTTAGTCTTTAGAGCGAGATAATAATACAATTAGACGGACGTAGTATAGGATATCAGTCTAGCCAGAAAGCAGTAAATATAGGTATGTATTTACGTTATTAAGGTAATGTAGAAATTACTTTTTATAAATGTGAGTGGAACATGGTAATTATCGGCACAACTAGTTATATATTAATATTCATTTGGGTTTATTCTATTGTCTATAAATGTAATTTCAAATTCTTTATTTTGATATTGGGCAACGCATAAATATTAGTGGAGGGGGAACATCATTTCCCCTAACAGTAGAATACGAATAGCATGCATGTAATCGAATTGACATTCCGTTTAAAATGCTTTTCACAAGGAAATTACATTATATACGAATCAAATATAAAGGGTAATTTTGCTATTCAGCTTAGAATGCCGTTTCGAGTTAGATGATGTTGTGTGGAGTACATGTTTGGTTCATGAGGAGTGAGGAAACGAGCCGGATTAGCGCGTATGCTTGGCTTTGTCGTTAATACATATTGTATGATCTGTGGGCAGTACAGAGTAAAGATATGACACAGGAAGAGGTACATTCGTCTGCACAACAGATTGTCATCAAATTTCTAACCAGTGAAGGCTTTAAACCTTCAGAAATTTTAATTCGTTTAAAGGAGTAGTTTGAGAATAGGACACTGAAACAGAATCGTGTGTATATGTGGATGAGAACTTTTAAGGGCGATAATCATGATCGACGCCCAAGTACAAGTTTTACAGCTAACAATATCAGTACCGTTCGAAAGTTTATCGAACCTGACCGCCGACAAACAATGGAAGGAATTTTCTCAGGATTGGGTGTCAGCTATGAAAGTGTTCAATCAATTATTTATCATTGATCAACTTGGTATCAGAAAATTTAGTGCGAGATGGGTTCCGAGGTTGTCGACTGGAAACCAAAACCAGGCCAGATCCAACATCTCTGAAGACTGCTGAATCGATTGCTGCGAGAAAAAAGGCCTTTTGAAGCTCATCGTCTAAAATGTCCAATAAGGAGTGGCGAAGAAAGAATAAATGCCAAATCCGTCTCTCAGCTGAAACAGTCCTTGCAAATATATTTTATTTTACTGATTGAGAGTATGTTGAAAAATGTAAAAACAATGATTTATGTATAACGTCATTAAGTTAATAAACAAATTCAAATGTTTATTTGCTTACATAATTTATAAAATAGAAAAATAACAGTAAAACTACAAAAACGAAAAAATGTGATCTGGGTATGAGATTCGAACTTGGGTGAACATAATTAACATTTTACGACAGCAATTGCTTCTCATCAGTGACCTATCACCCTTACGTTTGACAGTTGACATGGCACATATAATAGAGAAAGATTGAAAGTCAGTAAGAGTTTCAACATTTATATAATCAATTATTATTATCAATTCCTTATCACAATCATATAATTAAAATTAATATGAACATAAAAATATATAAAAAACAATATACTCGTATTTTTCAATGTGAGAAATATTTTAAAATGAATTCCTAATTCCGAATACCAAAATGCAAGCCTTCAAACTAAATATACATACAATAAAACAAAACGAAAATTAATTTAGGAAAAATTGTAATGAAAGATTTGATAATTAATATGTGCCTTTCATATTGTTGAAAAAGTAATATAGCGCAAAATGGGAGAATAGTAAATTTCGTGTAAAATCAAACACACTGTAAAAAACATATTTGCGAGTAAAACTTCAAAGCCGTGAAGCTGAAATTGTTACCAGTTATTCACTTCATAAAAATCAAACATTCTGTCCAGTTTCAAAGTTTTAATGTTTTTTAGCAATAATTATGAACGAATGAGAAATGTGCAATTTTTACAGTTTTTTTTCCAAATAACCCAATAACTATTATCCATTCGGCTAGATAAATCTATCATTTAGTAGCTCTTGGAAATACGTATAAAACAAACTTACTTTTGACACTAAAACTTTTTATTCAGTTGCTGAAAAGTTGCAAAAACTGCCAAAATTGCGATATTTACAACTTTAAACTCCCAGTATAATTAAAAAAACAAAAATTGTTAACAGCAGTTTTTAAGTTTTATGCTATATAAATTCCAAGAGAAACCAGTTAAATACCTGTAGATTTTTTTTCAATTTAAAATACCAATTTCCTGGAGTATAAGGATTGTAAACACCCTGTATAATATGAACATAAATACATCGAATTTGCCCTAAGTTCCTAAGATTTATATTATAATGATAATGTCGTACTTACCTCCACAATTTGGCCTTTATTTAAAACAACAATTAAATCTGCATTTTTTATGGTTGATAATCTATGAGCTATCACAATAACTGTTCGCCCTTTCTTCGCTTTCTCTAGAGCTGCCTGAACAATCTTTTCAGATTCTGTATCCAATGCACTAGAAAATTCATATATTAAGTAACTTTGAATTTTTAAATTTATATATTCTGAGTAAAGGAGTAATACTTCAGTTTACAAAAATAAACCTAAACTCTGAATAGGTACTTTGAATAATCAGTCATTTTTTATATAATGGTAAGAAGTGTCATGTAGAGATACAACAGCTTTTAATAATTTGTAATGTAATCTCCTTTTGAACAACCCAATATCGGGATAGTTTTTCCCTTATAATGTTAATGGGATCACTGAAATAAAAGAATTCTTTGATCGCATTATAAATTCTAAAGACAACTCTTTCTAGTTCTTCGAACTTGAAAGCTGTTTAACTGTTTGACCTGATCTTTAGAATTTTTTGTACAACAAATTTTTCTTATGTCAACTTAAATGTCATATATCAATCAAACTTTCATTTTGAATTTTATATTTTCAATATGTTTAAAGCCATTGAAAACGAGGTCAGAATAGACCTGGAAACGTTTGGTTCCTTGAATATACAGAATTTTGTTTCGACTGTGGTGTTATTTCCTAAGAACACATAAAAAAGAATATGCCACAAATAACGTTTAGAAGACAACCTGTTTAGTCAGATTTATTTTGAAAATAACAGCAATGCAACACCACACAAAAACATATAAATCGAAATTCAATGAAATGCGTTTACTGCTCATATTTACAAAACTCCGAACAAACGCTACATTTTGCAAATTTACACAAATTCCCGCCATTTGTTGACATTATACTAAAAAACACTAGTTATAACTTCCCCGTTATACTGTTACACACCTTCAACATGTAAAAGGTCCTAATTTAACTAAACGTGTTAACGTGTTCTGTCACTGTATAAAGTAGAGAGTTAGTTAGAATAACATTAAAGATGTTGGTTTGCAGAAGAAAAAGAATGTTGTTAGTAGAGTAACACTAACACATACCAAACTTCTAGGAAGGTCATTTCGAACAAGTTCTCCTCTTTATACTACTGTTTCCACTTTATTACATGCATTTTTTACACAATAATTTGGATAGGTGTTGTGCTGTTCTTCATATGGTTATTATGTATTGGTAATTTTGCAGCTTAGGAATAAACTGAATTGGTTATTAGGTTAATAAAATATGTACTTCACAACCACATTATATCTGGAATATGTCAATCATGTACACATTACAGTTGCAAATTGTTCTCATATGGGGATAAGGATATATATGCCTAGAAAATTTACGCTACTATTTTTTGGTGATATCTTAGAATAAAAGAAACTAATTAGCTGAAAAAATAATAGTTGCACTTGATAATAAATTTTACAAACCTTGTTGCCTCATCTAATAATAATACTGACGGATTTTTCAAGAGAGCTCGAGCAATAGCAATTCTTTGTTTCTGCCCACCTGAAAGGGTAGCGCCTCTTTCTCCGACTAATGTATCATATCCTTTAGGGAAACTCAATATAAATTCGTCTGCGTTTGCTAGTTTTGCGGCTTCTCGAACCTACAACATAGATAAGGTCGTATACAGATATATCAAGAATTTGGTGTATGTATATATATTTGTTTTTAAGTTTTCGCGTGCACTAAATGTACTAGATGGTTTCCGGGAATTCATCAGCGTAGTTGATAACTGATCCCTGCCGGGATCGATGGTAAAATGACGACATTTCGGCAGAGTCACATCTGCCCTCTTCAGGTCGGTTCGCATAATTCTCGTAGCCTTCTACTGTATTCGAGTAATTAGAAGCGAAAGCAGAAGGCTACGAGAATTATGCGAACAGACCTGAAGAGGGCAGATGTGACTCTGCCAAAACGTCGTCATTTTACCATCGATCCCGACAGGGATCAGTTATCAACTACGCGGATGAATTCCCGGAAACCATATAATACATACATACATATATATATATATATATATATATATATATATCCCAAATAGATTTACATAATAATAGCAACATATTAATTACATAATAACTTATTCGAGTAACTAGAAGAGTAAGCAGAAGGGTACGAGAATTATGCGAACCGACCTGAAAAGAAGATGTGATTCTGCCGAAACGTGGTCATTTTACCATCGATCTCGGCAGGGACCAGTTATCAACTACGCGGATGAATTCCCGGAAACCACCTAACACACACACACACACATTCCCTGCCGGGAACTACAACGGTTAAGAGAGAAAACAGTCTTTATGGATATTTATCCAAATGTTTTCTTGATTTAGAACACAGCATTTCCTAAGCATATGAACCATTACCTGCTCGTCAGATGCATCTGGTTTCCCGTATCTAATATTCTCAATTATTGAAGTTCCAAATAATACTGGTTCTTGACTAATTAATCCAAGAACTCTGCTCCGTAACCATGATGGGTCCAACGATCGAATATCATGACCATCTAGAGTTATTACACCATCATTTATATCATAAAACCTGAAAATACAGTATTATTTAAACTAAAATTAATGTTTCGGCAAACAATTGAACAATGAAAAATCATATAAAATTATAAGATCGCTATAATAAGTCGATCATAGTTTCGCAGTAATTACTGAATAAATTCAAGTGTCTTTTACCAAATTCCCCCAACCTGAATTTCACCACTAATATGGTTTTCTTATTTGGTTTAAGCTGTTATCTAATCAAAGGTAGTAGGTAAATCCAGACTCAATTATGTGTCAATGTTTTTGGAAGGCTACCAGAAAAGAAAAATATTTGGTCGAACTAAATGTGAAAACGTTAAGAGTTATATCGCACGAAACTGGTGATAGTGGAACCTGATCAACATATGTTTTGATAATGTTGTAGGAGAACTAAACAAATTGTAAAACGGTAAAAGAGCAGCAAAACGAAACTATCACCATTTTGTATCGTAAATTATAATCAGACCTAATTCAAATCTTGGACCAAATTTTTAACCAAAATCTCTTCTCCAACCAGAGCAGTTTTCTACCGCAATATCTTATTTGGCAAGAAAAATGTTTGAGAACTTCCAGTTAGATGCTCTCTCATAGCCTTTGCCCTACTATCATTCCTTGAGCAACCTTCGCCGCTGTTATATCATTTTTCTTCAATGCATTTTTGTAACTTTTTGGTTATGTCTTCCAATAGTTGGTAGGCTTTACTCTGTTCCGTTTCTATGTCCTGATTCTCTTTGAACTTTTTTCAAAATTCGCGCTTGTTTCTCTGTCCGCTCGTTGTTGTTGATCATTCGACTCCCTTTTAAGGCGTTTTTCTTCCTCCTCGGTATGTGGCGGCTATTCCTCCCGCATGTATTCTTTATACACCCGGTACGCGCTGTGGCCCGGTTAGAGGAGCTTCCATGTCATGGAAAAGAGTTTCGCATTGAAAAGCCAGTCCTTTGTGTGGGCTTAATCCCGCTGCGGTTGCTGCTTTGATTCCAAGAATCGTCATATAGAAAATCTTCGTCGTCACCCAGATCCAGTGTATTGACTCTCATTGAGTAAGTATCTCGCGGCCCCCTATATAGTGATTCAGAGCACATTTCCTCATAGTGATTCAAAATGCTGTAGCCCTTTACTACACTCCACCTCCTAGGGAGCACACAATTGCTCTATTTGTGAAAAACTCATTTTGAGGCCGTAAGTAAAACAAATGTAAATATTTTTTGAAGGAAGACAGGACCGTTTAAGGCACTTTTAATTCAACAGTAGGCCAATGTTCTTATTAATGCCACAGTAACCTTAAAGATTTATAATCAGAAAACAATGAAGCAAGACTGGACACTGCTCTATATTTTGCTGTGCAGTCATCACAAGTCATAACAATTGAAAATTTTCATACTCCTTTCCATCAAATTTGTCATTTTCATATGAATGGAAATTTAAAAGGGAATGCACGCGGAACAAACTCACTGGCAACAACGCCTGTCGATAACATTGGAAAACCCATGACCCATCACCAGCCACATTATTACTCAGAAAATCTCGCTCCCTGTTACAATTCGAAGCAGCATTGCCTCGCATATCATTTTTCGTCGAGCTTTCAGATCATGAGCACATTGGGAACCAACTTTGCGCCGTCTCCCAACTGTATAGCATTGAAAAATATGATTCACATCCGATTCAAGACACTATGAACTTTAAAAACCGATATTTCGAGAACAACCACAGCTAAAAAAACTTTTATTACAATGTGCTTGCTATCTTAACTAAATGCAGCTAAAACCCTGATAGGCGGCAGGGTTGCTTATTCGAGCACTAAATACAATTGTCATTATTTAATTTCAGTACCAAAAATAAAAAACTAATAATATAGAATTACTAAAGTTCTTGGTACTTACAAAGACAGGTTAATAATAACTAAACCTGTACTTATTTTAAAATAATAACCCCAGTCATGAGTCCTGATAATACGTTATTTATAATAATCAAGACTGTATTAAAATGTAAGGCAAGAAGACATCAGCGAAGATGGAATACAAAACTTCAGAATTATGGACTGGAAATTATTTACTTACAACAGAATTATTTGAATAAAAACCTTACCTTTCAATTAGGGCCACGACAGTGGATTTCCCATTACCTGAACCGCCCACAATTGCTACAGTTTTGCCGGAAGGAATTGAAAGATTAAACTTCTCTAAGATTTTCTGCAAAATTAAGATATAAGAATGTATATATAAATGTATAAAGGCAGGGTGTTTGGTGGAGTCATGTTAGCCCCTTAATTGATGCATGGGACACTAATAAAAATCTCTATAACCCCAAATTTTAAATAAATTTTAGTTTTTTTGCATGCAATTCCGTTAAATTCTAATATCGGGCACTTTTGAAGTGTAACTTTACTGCAATTTACCATTAGAAAAACTATAGCTACCCTAAAAACTATTTCATTCCCTGTTTTGGCATATTTATTTAAAAAAAAGATACAATATATTTATTTTTCAATTTGGTATAAAGTTAAGTACTGAATTTTGTTTATGTGACAGAATTTTTTTCACAACCTGAATCACTAAATGTATTTGTATATTCATTATGACTGCCTCAAATATCAGAATTTTGAATAGTTTAGAATAACAAAAATGACAAACAAATTGAAGATTTTACAGAATTTATCTTTATTCACTGGGGAATAGATCTGATAACATTATTACAAAGGATCTTTAGAGTTGACAAAGTTAATGTAAAGAGCAATCTGAATTGATCAATAGTCAGATACAGATTTCAAGATGTATGAATTAAAGTGTAAAGTAACCTTTAAGTTGATAGATATGCACTTGCCTTTAGTAATCATTATGGGCAATTAGTGAGGCAAGAGACACACTAAATGTATATCTTGACTCCCTACATCTTTCTATTAAAGGTTACAATCAAAATAAGTATGACAATTATTTCAAGAAACTTACCAAATTTATCCTAGTGGGATAAGCAAAGGTAACGTTTTTGAACGAAATATCCCCTTTTAGTTTCTCTTCAGATATAATCCTTCCACCTTTAAGTGGAACAGATGGTTCCAAATTGATAAACTGAAACCCATAATAATAATCAATACCCTGTTTTCAAATTATAAAAGTATGAATTATTTAAAGCAGATTAGTTGGTATAAAGTTTATGTAAAGAAATCACATAATATTGTAAAAATCAGAAGGAAGATTGTACCTCAAAAATTCTGGCACCAGCAGCAGTTCCTCTAACTACTGATCCAAACAACAGTGAAATTTGAGCCAAAGATCTCTGTATAGTCTGAGATGCCATCAGAAACGCCATTACTTCGCCCGCGGTCATTCTATTAGTAGATAAAAGGTACCCGCCCATGTACAAAGTCATCAATACTACACTAAAAAGAAACATTTATTATGTGGTTATGTGAGATTTTTGTTTTCCAGTATTTCTTTAGCCCATGTATATAAAACACGATGTAGATAATCCTAAAACACTATAGTAGTCAGTCGTAAAACAAATTACATGGGTAAAACATAAAACTTTTTCTCATTTATATCATACCCCTAAGCTATACAGTTTTATAAGCTGGCAAATAAGGGAACGCTGCAGATCTCCCTTGAATTGTTTTATTATCCTATAAATGTTTAACATGATTTATTAATTCTCATAGGGAAATGTGAGACTGAAAAATGCGTATAATTTGTAACACCTTTTATTGATGAGACAAAAATTTCCTGATATAAAGAGTTTATAGATTATTTATATATTTCTTCAGGATGTATTCCTTTGAATAAAAATCAGACAGTTATTTTTGTTAAAGGCATTTATGAAGATATGTTATTATGATTTTTGTTGGCATTAAACTTAAAAAAAGCGAGATTGAGAAAGCTACATCTGAAGCTTCATTAAAAACAAATGCTGATACTTAAGATAATATATTGCAATGTTCATTTGATACATGAACGGTAAGTTTTTATTTTTAGATAGTATTTTTAGAAAGTAATAAAATGATAAAAAAACATGTTAGAGAGTATTAGTTAGGCCTTTAACCAAGATTATTTTGTAAAAGGATAAATAAACCTCCAAATTAGAAGTGCATGGATTAACTATGGACAAAAATAGCCAAAATCGCAAATTTTTAATATATATACGAACAAATCAAGAAAAAATTCATTTAAAAGTTACCTGTAAATTTAAATGGGACCACCCTACAGAAATAACCACTTTTTTAATTTATGTCAGATCGCAATCAGCGGCTCAATGAGACATTATCAAAATAGGTGTTAGATTGTTGAAACGCACAGACGGAATAAAAAAATACAGTCTAGTAATATTCATACTTCCAGAATGCACCAACGTAGTACAAATACTCCACTCACTGTAAGTTTTTAATGACTATCATTTTTAGAATGAGTAAATAAAATAAATATATAGGGAGATAATAATAGTTCGCCCTCGTTGTAATGAAGTTTGGACAGCATTTATTTGAAAATATATTCTAACTGAAGTACCAATTCGGGCAAACTGACATTTTTTATGATCTCCTGGCTAAATACTAGTGATGGGCGATATTTATCTACCGGTGATTGAGATGGTCGCTAATATTACCGGCGACGTAATTATCCGCAAAGCAGTGCATAAAGTCGCTGCCTGAACACCGCACGGACACTCGTAATCCTTGTATAGTCGTATCGTCCTGGGATCGTGATTGTTCTACCGGCGACCACAGCCGATGAGTACGGCCGGCGACCTCATACATTGATTAGGCAAGTTATCTAAAGGTGAAATGACATTGTGAAAGTGATGTTGATAAGTTCATTCTGAATGTGTGAAACAGTAATGTTTTCTAACACAGAACACAATGGAATGCTCTGATAATACTAATTAAATTATATTAATTAATAATTTATGCAATGCACCACCATTAAAGCATAAATAAATATAAGATATATACAAGAGTATTGTTATAAACAAAATACCTGTTTAAAAACATATTTGTCCCAGCCTGGAAAAGAGCAATACCAAAACCAAGTTTCTGATTCAGTATCATAGCCTCTTCAGCCTCACTTACAAATAACTCTTCTTCTTGATCTTCCATAGCAAATGCTCTAACTGTTCTAATATTTCCCACAGCTTCATCTGCTACTGCTGTAGTCTTTTCTACCTAAAAGAAATAAAATACAAACTTTTTTAGAAATGTTAATGAATCTTATCAGTTAAAATCTATTCTTCATTTTTCGTGTTAAACATGTAATAATTGTTTTAACAGAATTTCTTTAAATATAATTAATATTATAAGGATTGTATTTAAGTTATCAAAGAATTTACCTGCGCCTGTGCTCTTCTGGAAGTTGTTCTCAGCATAGCACCAAATAATGACCCAACAGCGATAACTGAAGGAACACATAACAGAGTGATAAAAGTCATCTGGGGGGAAATCAGAACAAGAGAAATTGCACTTCCAATAATTTGTGTAAATGCTCTAAGCCCTCCGGAAACGGTTTGCTTAAAACTGCTTTTAAAATCCTGCACATCTGTTGTTAACCTGAAATGTGTCACTACTTCAGACTTATAAGAGAATATTATGCTAGAGTTTTTAAATGTCTTACCTATTAATTATTTCGCCAGTTCTTTGTAAATCAAAAAAAGCAATTTCTTGTTTAAGGATTGAATGGAATAAATCCGTTTTCAAATCAAAGGCAATTCTTTCGCCGAGGATTGAAAGCATGTAGATGTAAAAGAAAGTACAGCCACTCTAAAAATGAATCCGATTTTAATTCCAAATTAACATAAACTAATAAACTAATTAGTCAACTTATATCGTTTTGGTGAAACATCATCAAATTATTCAAATTTTATTGTATTTCGATGATAATTCCATTACTATCAGTTGGGTTTATTTCGAATTCGATCAGCCAATAACTGGATTATCTGGTAATATTTTGGATTAATTCCAATTACTCCTCTACCATATATTGAAAATTAATTCATACTTCTGTTTCAATTTTATAGTTTAATATATTAAATCTATACATATAAACAGCATGGAACATTCCCTCTTGGTTGTGTTATATTATATACATGTGGTATAAATTTCTCTCAAATAAAGAATTTAAAAAATTATGAACCTTTGACTTTGAATAATTGAATGAAATTTAACAGATTATATCAATAGCATCAAAAATATAGGTAATAATAAACAGGTTACAAACAAAAAAATATAAGAATTCTGACGTTTGCAGTTTATAAAAATAATAATGGTTAATGAACCAAAAATGGTGTCTAATAATAACTGATACCAATTCATAATTCCCAGTTATCTAAAGCTGTATTAAATATTTTTCATGACTAAATTTAGTAGTAAAATCTTTAAAAATATTAACATTTCAAGAAATCTAGATTTTTTTGTAGTTATAGTAACTGAATATAAACAAAATAATAATTCTCTGCATCATGCCCAGATCCCGACTTGACCATACAATGATGGCATCACACTCCCTCTAAGGCACGCTATGAGTGCCTTTAGGGGAAAATTCACTAAACCCCAGATATCCTAGATATCAAAAGGGTTTAGCTCTGTGGGAGCCCTTGCCAGGTTTTCAGGCCCGTGGTTGGAGTCGTGGCGGCAGTTTCCCATGAATTTCCTGACCGTCCGGGCTGTCCCTAACAAGACGGCTTTTTGCATTTGTTTGTAAAGATGTTCCTCCAGACCGAGGTATTTTAGATTGTTTAATAGATGTTTTGGGACTAGTCCTGTCGTTGAAATAACAATTGGTACAGTTCGTGTGTTGTTCATGTTCCACTGAGTCTTTATTTGAAATTCCAAATCTCTATATTTGGTTATTTTCTCAACCTGCTTGATATTTATATTATTGTTGTTAGGAATTGCTATGTCAATTAAAGTTGTTTTATGAGAGACTTTATCTACCAAAACTATATCTGGTCTATTGAGAGCAACAGACCGATCCTAGTACAGCTTGTAGTTGATATTTTCTAAAACAGATTCTGGTTTATATTTATAGTATGGTAATCTTACCGACTGTGATAATTCATGTTTCAGTGCTAGTTCCTGGTGAAGTATTTTTGCCACAGCATCGTGTCGTTCTTTGTATTCAGTTGCAGCGAACGCTTGACAACCTCCTGTGATATACTGGATAGATTCAGATGTTTGGTAACCGTACCTGCATCTATCGTTGTTAATAGAAAGGTCTTTAATGATGTACTTTAGGTTAGGTTAGTTCTTAGTTTGAATTACTTGATCTTGGATTGCCAATATAAAGCCTTCCGTTTCAGGGAACATATGACTACAGATCAACCAGTAGTTCGACGCTGCACTGTCGACATAATCTTGGTTGACGTCATTTATATGTCTTCCATGAAGGGGCTTCTCTTTCCATTTCAGCAGTTTCTGATCTGTGGTCTGGTGGTGTAAATGGACATGTTGTTGTGTCAGTCGCAGTGGTGTTGAGTCATCAACCTCGCACATGGCTCTGTGTAGGTCAGAAAATTCTGCGAGTTTCTGGAAATGACTACGTAAATTAGAAATTTGTTGATCTAATAGTTTACTTAGATCTCTCAATCCTCTTCCTCCTTCATACCGTGGCAAAGTTGTAAGTTCGACAGAGCTTTTTGGATGGTGATTTTGAGCTTTTGTTAGTAAAACTCGAACTTTTCGTTGTAATTGTTCAATATCAGTCTTGCACCAATTAACTATACCGAAAGAGTAACTGAGCACTGAACACGCATAGGTGTTAATAGCCTGAAACAGATTTTTACTGTTTAGTTTGGTTTTCAACAGTCGTCTTACCCTTCTATAAAACTCTGCTGTTAGGTCCTTTTTCATAGCCATGTGATCAATACGTTGAGCATGCTTTATTCCAAGGTATTTATAAGTATGACCTTCCTCCATAGATTCAATTGAGGTGCCATCTCCCATTTCCAAGTGCCTCTGCTGTATTTTGCCTTTAACTATATTAATAATTCGGCATTTGACTAGGCCAAATTTCATATGGATGTCACTAGAGAACCCTTCTACCATTTTAAGCATATCATGCAGCTGTTGTTTTGTACTGCCATCAACTTTAAGTCGTCCATGTATAACAAATGGTTTATCCTTAATGCTTGTACGTTGTTGTGTTTGAGACTGAACCCAAAATTAGTCGAGTTCAGTTTGTTTGAGAGAGGGTTCATGGCAAGGCAGAACCACAGCGGTCATGCCCAGATTATTATTATAATAAACCAATGACACAAAATAAATTTGTGAGATAGACTGGTGGATTAATTATTTTCACGGAATATTATTACTATTTTTAAGGATAGACATCTATAATCGTTCTAAAAAACTCTAACAGATGGTGTAGATGAAAGAAAAATGTTTCAATATATTCTAATAATCCAAGGACAGCTGTTTTCATGGACAACTATTTAGTCGATTTGAAGTACAACTGGAAATCCAGGTAAACTTTTCAAATCAAATGTGTTCCAGATGATCATGCAACTTGTAGTGTATTAAGAAAACTAGTCCCTTTTCAATACCCACAGTCAAATGAGAGTACCAGGCTAACACCAGAACACGGAAGTTCATGTACGAACTAAGGCTCCATGAGATCTGTTTGTTTGCAAGGTTTAGCAATTTACACAGGAAAATAATGACAATGCAGACAAACTACAGGAAAACTAAATTCATTTCTAAATTAAATAGATTTTGAAAGTTTTCCGTAACAAATATTTGTATTTCATTTTGTAACAATTAAAAAAATACACAGGTAGCACAATATGACCACTGCTATTCACTGCAACATTAGATAGTACCTTCTATATATTCGACTGGGAAAACAAGAACCCTTAAATCTACATGTGGAACATATCTTAACCAACCAAAATTTGCATATGTCTCTTAACATAGTCTCACTTTCCAAAAACCAGTACAAACTATTATAAGTAACCAAATCAAAACCTAAAAGGCCTGCAATTGGTTTAAGAATCAACATAAAAAACCCAAATGTGAAAGATAATGAACTGGCAGATTTACAAACAAACATTACTACAGACAGTGGAGGATCCAGGATTGTCATTTGGAGGGGGCTTGAACTCGTTTGGAAGGGGGGCTTGATGTCACTGAAGGTTGGTTTTAGCACAATAAACACTAAAAAAGCATACCACTCAAATGATTTTGGAGAGGGCTTCAGCCCCTAAGCCCCCCTCTAGATCCGCCAGTGATCAAAGATATAGTGGAAGAATATGCAGTGTAAGATTCTGCACAACAGTCATAAATCACACAATTCTCTTCTTGTTTTTTGAAAACTGCTGAAACTTGTTAAAGTAGTATTTTCAAATGCTTCTGATAACATATGTCAAAAAAAAAAAATTCAGTAAAAATATTTTTAACTTAAACGGTTTTATTTAAAATTAAGATAATTAATATTAATGTTAATAACGTACTAAAAGCTAAAAAATAATTTGATGGGTCTTAGATACCACTCAGTTTATGAATCTAGGGCTTTAATCAGAGAAAAAAAGTTGTTCGGGGCCTGAAATTTCTATCAAGTCAACCGCTATTTACCTACATATTTACTCAGGTTACGTTACGCCCAACGATTTTATTCTTTTGTCTGATTAATGCCCTAGATTAATGAGGAGAGTAGTGTGATGAGTGGTACCTAGGACCTACCGAATTATTTTTTAACTTTTAGTACATTATTAACATCAATATCGTCTTAATTTTAAATAAAACCGTTTATCTAATAATTCTTGTTTACTGAATTTAGTTTCATGTTTTTAGTTTTTTATTTTGTTAGATTATAATTCTCATTCTATTTAATTCCTTGAGCGCCTCATTATTACAAGGTTCGTTATCTGACAATATGTTGCAGTCTAACTCCTCAGTACATAATCCTTCCAAAGACTTTACCAGACTCAGGGCAAAATATGCCTGTCCTTCTTCAAACAATTTCAAACCTAGACAAAATTAAGGGCAACATCCTGCTTTCAGCCGTCCCATAATTGAACTTTGCTGGAAATTGTATGGCTTTAGGATGAATAAGGTGTACGCCGTCTCTTCGAAAGTCGACCCGATCTGATGGTATATATGTTTTGTGACACTAACGACATATAATTTTTATCCACCCTAATGCCATACAGTCCTCGGGCACGTTTTAACCGTTTACCTTAACTTGAATGGTGTACCGCAAACAACGTATCATTTTTAGACAACCTAACGCCAGACAGTCCGCGACACGATACAAAATAGTGACTTGGTTGGGATATCCATGCTTGTGTCAAAGCTCTTTCATTTGATATCCATATTGAAGGGGTGTGAAAAAATATATTGGATTTTCCTTTTTTAGGGTTCACGGATACCCTTATAATATCACTACGGATTTCTGTCACACTTACATCACAGAAATTTTCTCCTAAATTACTGGACGGAAAAGGTTGAAATTTGGTATCAGTGTATATTTTGGTGACCCGATCAGGAGTACATATCGTAAATGAGGACATTTTGATTTTAGGGGTACTTCTGGGGGGAAAACTAAAAAAATCGACCTTCCCCCCTTATCGCCAAAACTGTAAGAAGTAGAATTTTGAAAAAAAATAAAGATATAGGGCGTCACCTGAATTTTTACCGAAAAAAATAAGGAGATACCTCTAATATTAATTTTGGGGGGAAAATTACAAAATTAAATGGGAAAATATAAAACTAAAATTGTTTCTAACACATCATGTAATATATCAAATGAAAGGGCTCAATATGCCGAAAACAAATATATTTTTTTCATATTTTTAATTTTTTTTTAAGATATTATCAAAAATATAAAAACTTTTACCCATTCCCCTATCTTATTTCCGAAAATAAAAGCCGTAAAATTTTGAAAAACATTAGTGCCATAAGACCTCACCTGAACTTTACTGGAAAATAAGGAGAAACCCCATTATTAATTTTAGAGGGCAAATTGCAGCATTAAATGGAAAACATAAAATTAAAATTATTTCTAACGCATCATGTAATATATCAAATCAAAGGGCTCATTATGAAGAATGCAAATATATTTTTTAAATTAATATTTAAAAATATATTAACAAATCGTTACAATTTATGTTCGAAAAGTCCACCATTGTTATTTAGACAAAAATTGCATCTTTTTAAGATTGACATTGCCGCTCTCCTCACAGACCGCCTATCAATTTCTTCAATTGCTTGTAATAGCGCCTCCCTTAGGTCACCAACTGTCTCATACTATCTTTTTGTATACTTTGTTTTTTAGCGCAGTCCATAAATAGAAGTCTATAACTGCCAAATTAGGAGACCGGGATGGCCATTCGCGTGGGCCATTTCTTCCTATCCAAGAGTTTGGATAGATATTATCTAAGTGTTGTCTTACTAATAACGAGTTATGAGCAGGTGCTCCTTCATGTTGGAACCACTCAATTTCTAATTAAAATTCAAATTATGCAACATGTCTTGAAAAGTGTATTGCAAGAAATGCAAGTGGCGCTCTCCAGTAAGTGATTCGTCATAGATAAAAGGCCCCAGAATAGTAGACCCTATGATACCACACCAATCATTAAAACCAAATTTTATATGGGGTCGTCTTTGTTCTACATGGAAAGGATTTTCTTTAGCCCAGATATGATCATTGGGTCTATTGAACATACCGCAGTTAGTAAATCTAGTTTCATCTGAACATAACACCTTTAATGGAAACTGTGGATTGGCAAGGCACATGTCTCTAAACCATGTACAAAACAAAATACGTCGATGTTCGTCACCAGCATGCAAAGTTTGAGAAACTGAAAGTTTGTACGGGTGGAACTTGTGCGCTTTCAGTAGCTTAACTACAGTTCGTTGAGATGTGCCAGCTTCTGCCGCAATCTCACGAGTTGATGTAGATGGATTTTGATTTACCATTGCCAAAACATTTATTTGTGCTGCTTCGTTAATTTGATTACGTTCCTTTGGTGGTTTAGTAAAAGATCCATATCTGCATAAACTTTCATAAAGCCTCTTAAATGTACATAGAGCAGGTTGATGACGATTAAAATATCTATGAAAGTATTCCTTTACTGCACAAACTGAATATTTATGGCATATGATATAACATTCCACCATATTCAGTTTTTCTTCGTTAGAATATTCCATTTTATCACGAAAACTTGTCAATATTGACTGTCAGTTCAGCACTACTAATGGAATTACTCTCAAATGAGGAAACATCAAAGTGAAAACAATCTTTTTCATGGTTACCTATGATAAAACTGAAAATAAGAGAAAAAAGCATCCATAACTCCGTTATTTTTATGAATAACTATATTGAGTATTATATCGTTGAAAAGCTCTAAAAATGTCCGATTTTTTGAGGTCATAGCCAACTATGATTTCGATTCAAAAAAGATAAGTTTGTGTCATATCTCGAAAACGAGAGCTGTCACACAAACGAGGACATGACAATCATATTCGGGATACAATTCCCTTCAATTTTGATATTTACACTTTTTTTATAAAATCAAAAACAAAGGAGCTAGAGTGATTTGACTAAATCTAAAGAATTTCGTTTTTTTCAAAATATCTAGTAAGCCATGACTTTTTACAAAAATCCGAAAGTGTCATTAAATTGGGCCAGTAAAACTGCAAATCTTTCCCAATTTAACCATTGCTCTATCTCCGCTAGTTTCCAAGATCCCCATACTGATAAAAAAAACACCCTGTATATAAATGTTTCAACAAATGTATGTATCAGGCTTGCTATTACCAAATTTATAGAAAAAAAAACTAGTTGGCAAACTCTCTAACCCACAATGCCAAAATCTAATTCCTCTTCAGGAAGAAAAAAGTGATTACTGTGTTCTAAAAGTAGGGCCATAAAACAAAGGCTAAGTTAAGTAGAAATTAGTCTTAAATGAGATTCAGAAAATACTCCCATATAAGATAGAATTATGACACTGCTAAACTGTATCTCTTATCCTGGTCTCACAAAAACACCTTCATAATAAATATATGAAAATGATGATTTGGTTGTTTTCATGTGGAGTCTTGTATCATATACATCTTTACCAATTCTACATGCCATCCAAGAAAAGCAGTAAAGGTGCAGAGAAAACTGGAAAAGCTCAAAACAACATTTCAAAGGCTGACAAAAAGAAGAAGCATAGGAGGAAGAAAAGCTATGCCTTTATGACATACTGAAGATTGAAAAAGTACATCCCGATACTGGTATTTCCAGCAAGACCATGAGCACCATGAACAGTTTCATCAACAACATTTTCAAACATATTGCAGCTGAAGCTTCCAGACTGGTACACTACAATAAACGTTCCACCATTACCAGTAGGGAAATTCAAACTGCTGTTTGTCTATTGTTGCTCCATGAACTTGCCAAGCATGCAATCAGTAAAGGAACTAAGGCTGTTATCAAATATACCAACTCCAAATAAATCAAACAATTTTCACATTAATATTATTCTAGATAATATAATTGTATTATCACCAAAATCAAATTGCATATTGATTCAGTTTCTACTACAAAAACAATAAAGTCCTAAAAAGTTAAATTAAGTTCAAACCTGCATAATGTATGTGAAAATAAGCTTCACAACTGGAACTTTTACTTCCTCCATAAATGATTCACTTTCCGCTTTTTCATTAAATTTGGCTATAATATTGATAAGATCTGCCATTATTCTTGGTATATAAATATTGAGAACAGCAACTGCTAAAGCACCCTGAAAAATAATTTTACAAATTAGTTTTCCCTGCATCTTAGATAGCTATCTTTCCTACAATATTTGGTAAACTTACAAAAATTGCAGATATTAAGTATACTATATAAGGTTTTATATAAGTCCAAAACTGTTTCCAATTAAAATTTAACTGCTTTTCTGAAAAATTCTTATATCCAACCATCCTTGATGGTTTTTGCTTGCAGAGAATTTGGTTTTTAACAATGTTAAATACTGTACCACCTGTTAATATACTAAAAGTAATAACATTGGGAATTTTTGAATTAACATTTCCTGTTGGTCGAAAATTTCGTATGTATACATTTTTGGCAGTATCTACCAACGATTTTTTCATATTCGGGTATAAGTGAGCTCCAATATAATTATTTTTAAGAATATAATAGTACCTACAATATTAAAATAATTATTACTTAAGTTGTGTAATGTGTCTGTGTATTACCTTAAGGTATTGTGTATGTTACTAGAGTGTTGTATTAATTTAAACATATTGAAAAATTATTTCTAAATAATTATTTAAAAGCGGAAAATAAAAAAAAATTATACAACTTGAATGCCATTACATAACCTAATATAATCTCTGTGATCTATAATAATCTGTCAGTTGCATTGAAGTGACAGCAGTCCTCATAGAGACATAATACAAAGTAACAAAATCAAATAATCTATCGTGATGCTATGTATAGGGCGGCGCCACGTGGCGATTGGTTGGAGAAGATATGGTACAAAATAATCTGCTGTGCGTTAGTTGAGATAGACTTGTATACGGGTATAATAATGCAATTTTACAGTACTACAGCAGGAAATAATCAATTTATTTATTATTATTTCAATATTTTATCATATAAATAGTTTTTATTTTATAAGGCTTGTTCATATAGTAGTGAGTCGAGTATTTAATAAATTCAGACGCGGTTCTCACCCGGAACCTATCTTAGTTCATAATAATGACCGCGGAAGCCTCTCAGAACATATATATATATATATATATATATATATATATATATATATTTGTTTTTAAGTTTTTGCGGGCACTAAATGTATTAGATGGTTTCCGGGAATTCATCGCGTAGTTGATAACTGATCCCTGTCGGGATCAATGGTAAAATGACCACGTTTCGGCAGAGTCACATCTGCCCTCTTCAGGTCGGTTCGCATAATTCTCGTAGCCTTCTGCTTTCGCTTCTAGTTACTCGAATACTTACCCTTCCCTGAACTGATTGAAATCTTGAGTAATTATGTATTTCGTATATGCAACTGAATTTAATATTTTAGCGCGAAAGTAATGTCTTCTCTATAGTAATTTCAGGAAAAACTAGCTCGTTGAGACTAGATACAAAATAATGATTTGCGTTCAATGAATTGTAAAATATCTAAATAACTGCTTTATAAGGTTACGGCGTTGCAGTTAGCACGAAGCCCTAATTTCTGTGAGCTAGTTTTTCCTGATACTTCTAAAATCGATAGGTAATCATTTCGTGTTAAAATATATATTTTTTTATAATGTTAAGATGCTTTGTTTACAATATATTGAAGCAAATATAAGAAAGTCGACCAATTCTCCACTTCGTCTTAAAAGCACTTAAGCCTAGATTTAGAAAAAGTTACTAGAAAACCCCAGTGAACTTTGGAGGCAAACTCCAAAATCAAAATATTATTATTTCCATCGATTATAAGATATCTCGAATGTGATACAGAACGTTTAGGATGCAAATACAACTAGTACTTGATTAAATTATTATTTCCTCTTCAAAGATGTCTTAGTATAGCAACACATATAAAATGCAACCTGCCATACTGGTTTTGATTAATATTAACTGTTAGTAATTAAATATTGGTAAAGTTTTCATTATAGGCTATTTGATAGTAGTGAAAATAAGTGTATTTTCTTTATTTTATGTCTTATCAAAAACGTGTAGGAAGCAAAAATAAAAATTAATTAAAATTACAAAGAATCACATTTTTTGTGAATATGTATTAAAAAATGAGTTATGGACCATAGAACAGTACTTTTGTGAAGTACTTGTGTCGAACTACTTAACGCCGAATACAGAAAACTGGCTTTTCGAAAAAAAAACCTAGAACATTTTTCAAAGTACTGAAATACCACTTTGTACTTCATGCTGTTTTTGTGTATATTCCATGTGTAATTCAACATTTTTACTTTTGAGGTAAGTAGAGTACCGAATTTAATATATTTAGAACATTAGTATTTTAATTATATTTAAAGTTTGTATTAAGGGTGGAGTAAAATTATTTTTATTCAGGGGGTATCAACGTTTTTTATTTAAGCACAAGAAGTTAGAATATTTGAATTATAGGGCGGGGTATAATATAGTTATAGAGATGGGATAAAAAATTTATCAGTTGCATATTCTGGGTGGTTCAAATAAATGTTGTTGTATAGGGTAGACCATGAGAAGTTAAATAAACAGAATACTTGACATATGGGGCTAAGTAAAATTATAGATACACAGGGAGATTTAAACAATAGAAAAATAGAAACAGTGAATAGGATGGGAGGATTTACAGTTATACAGGGTGGGTTTAAAGATATGGCGCTTGCAACATCGTGTAGAATTGAATTATAATCGTACAGCGTGGTTCGGAATATTATAGGCAAATAAGTTATATTGGGTAACCAATACACAGAATGGGTGGTTGCAATATAGGATAAATTAGAGTTACATTTATAGAAAGTGGTCCAAATAATAAAATAAATAAAAAGGTTAAAAAATACGTGGAAAATATTTAAAAGGAATACAAATTATCAAGAGAGAGAGAGAGAGGGCGAAAGAGAGAGAGTAAGAGAGACAAGAAAAAGATAAAAAAGACGATATGTCAGAAAATAGTGATTGTTTGCATACGGTTTCTAACCGGTTTTATTTTAAGGCGGTTGAAGTCGGTTCTGTTTTAACTATAAATTATTTTTATGTGAAGTAGTGGTTATTTTTTAACTATAGTCTTACGTTTTAGTGGGTTATTTAAATAACTATTATCTGTCTATGCTAGACCTACCTATTATAGGTACTAACATTATAAAATGAAGTACCTATCTTATTTGTAACTAGTATGAAAGCTCAAATGAAAAGTTTATTTGTTTACTCAAATACTCTTTGCAAGTGCCAAAGTATGCTAATTATCTGAAATATTTAAGAAATTTAAATATTAACATTGGAGTTTATTATTAAGAATACACCTGGGACTGGCTGCGTTTACCTTTGCGCATAATGTCAGTATTGATGAAAAATCTGCATTTTAAAATTATTTTCAGGCATATTTAATTGTATTATTCATAAATTACATACTTTTAGCTATTTTAACTTACAGTATCTCAAAAGTTATTATGGTAAATTATGAAATAAATATATAAAACAAAACAGAAACCGACTTGAAAAGAAAATTAAGTAAAAAGCATGAAATAATTTATGCTACAACAATTCACTACTTTTTATGAAGCTACAGTGAAACTGTTTTGGAAGTAGATACATTGATAGTTGTAGTTTGCAACTTCGCTGTTCAAATTGGCACCGACTTCAGAAAAAGTATTTAATTGTTGTAGCAAAAATTATTTCATTCTATTTAGTTAATTTTCTTTTGAAGTCGGTTTTTGTTTTTTTAAATGTATTTATTGTACAATTTTTAGCTTAATTGGATGCAGTTTTCAAATCTAATTAACCTTTTTGATGTTGCCTAATATAAAGAATTTTACTTTCATTTATTAGCTTGACCACCCTCTTTTACTGTTGAATAGAGTAACTGGTTTTATAGAATATATGTATTAAGAAAATTTTATATATCATTCTAAATTAGGTGGATTTACTATATTGTAGACGATCATAGTATTATCATTCTTTAGGTCTGTTATTTATAGTGACATTCATTTAATAGTCTCCCCTTCGCGGAATCATATAATAAATCGTTATATAGTTTTGATTGATATAACATAATAAGACATATTTTTAATTATACTTAACTTTGTCTGATAACAATTTGAGTTGTTATTAAAAATAATGGTACTTAACTTAAACAAAATGTATTTTCTTTATCAAACCTAGTACACAATTTGGAAACGTGACATGAAGATCTATTATACAATTTTCAGTGACGTGACATAATTAGATGCATTTTATAATTCTTGCTACCCTGTTTGATAATATTTTTAATATTATGGAAAATAAAGGCATTTTACTTTTACGCAAAATTCATATTTGCTGACAAACTTCGTATACAGTTGAAAAAGTGACATGTAATGATTACAGTATGTTTCCAAATATGCAAATATTTTTATAAAGAATATATCTTTCTCTACATAATATCCACAAAAACGTTTTCCGTTTGAACTCAACTTATGAAGTTGACCTTGAAGTTGATTAACTGACATTTATTAGGATTTATTTCCAAAAAACTTTTTTTATATATATCTCGAAATCTGGTATATAGTTGTAAAAGTTACAGAAATACTGATTATACAATTTTTAGTGCAATGGCAGTTCATACAGTTTTTAATAATTTTAATTACTTCTACTTGATAACAATTTTAGATCTTAACAAAAATGAAGTTTATTAATTTTTCAAAAGTCCTCTTTTATGACATACCTTGTCTACAGTAAAAAAAGTGACATGGATTACTGTTTACGTTTTAGACCATGTAAATCTGTTTGTGAATAATAAGTTTTTCTCTTATAGGTATTAATAAAAAGAAATCGTTTTATTTATGAAAACACACTGTAGGTATACATATTAACTGATATTTAATTCATCTTATTTACAACTATATCAAAGCTTACTGTATAAAAATGTCGTTAAAAGTTTTCCCTGATTTTCTAAATAATTTGGTCAAGTGCGAGTTGGACTCGCATACTTAGGGTTCCGTACCACCTTCAAGATTCGAATATTCCAGTTTCAGACAAGCAGGGAATGAGTGCATTTTCTTATACTTACCCTTATATCTTTTAAAGGAAGCGTTTTAAATTTATAAAAAATATACACTTTGATTTTCCAAACATACACTTTTTATTTTATCTGCTTTAGGATTCGCTTGATTTTTATCACAATACATATGTATTTAATTTTCTAATTTGGCCCCCAAAAAGTAACATTGTAGTTTTATTTTACTAATAAACTTTCAGAAATGCCTTTTATTATAAAAGGCATTTCTGTCTGAGTTTTGAGGCTCTGTAGATTGGAAGAAAAACGGCAAAATAGGTCAAAGTTTAAATTATAAATTATTAAATCTGTTATTCAAATTATTTAAAAATATAAACAAAATATATTTTTCAAATTTTAAATAGTGTAGTTTCTAATGTGGGAATTAAGTCGATGTTTAATATTTTTAATATCTTTTATACAAATGATTTAAAAATATGTTATATTTTTAATTCACATAATGAGCCTTTTATCTGATATCTGATGCGTTTGAAAATAGAATCTTTATTTTCCATTTAATTGTATAATTTGTCCCTAAAATTACTAGTAATTTATTTTCCGTTTAATTCTATTATTTGGAGGCCAAATAATAGAATTATTGATTTTTTTCATATTTTTCCTACAAACAAAGAAAAATGAGGTCTTAGAGTTTGGGGAATAACGGAGAGAATAGGTAATTTTATTAAAATATTTTTTTAATACATTTTAAAATATTCATTTTAAAAAAATTAAAAAAATATATTTGTACCTATTCGTCATAATGAGCCTTGGGATTTGATATATTACATGACCCGTTAGAAACAATTATATTTTTTTATTTTCCATTTAATTCTATAATTTGCCCCCCAAAATGAATATTAGGGGTTTCTTCTTATTTTCCAGTAAAGTTCAGGTGAGGGGCTGTACTTCCAGTTTTTCAAAATTTTTCAGCTTATGGTTTTGGAGATAAGGGGGGGAATGGGTAAATTTTTTTATATTTTTGTTAATATCTATAAATTAATTTATTTTATAAATATGGAAAAAATATATTTGTTTTCTTCATCATGAGCCCATTTATTTGATATATAACATGCTGGGTTAGAAACAATTTTAATTATATATTTTCCATTTAATTCTATAATTTGCTCCCCAAAAAAAATATTAGGGGTTTTTCCTTATTTTTCAGTAAAGTTCAGGTGAGGGGCTATACCTCCATTTTTTTTCAAAATTTTCCAGCTTATGGTTTCGGAGATAAGGGGGGGAATGGGTAAATTTTTTTATATTTTTGTTAATATCCTTTAATTAATTTATTTTAAAAATTTGAAAAAAATATATTTGTTTTCGTCGTAATGAGCCCGTTTATTTGATATATAACATGATGGGTTAGAAACAATTATAATTTTATTTTTAAATTTTTATTTAATTCTATAATTTGCCCCCCAAAATTAATATTAATGGTTTCTCCTTAATTTTCCTGTAAAGGTCGGGCAACACTCTATATTTCCTATTTTTTTCAAAATTTTAGGCTGAGTAGTTTCCCGAGATCAGGAGGGGGAACTGTCGATTTTTTAGTTTTTCCCCCCAGAAGTACCCCAAAAATCAAAATTTTTGCTTTTACGATATGTACTCCTGATCGGGTCACCAAACTATACATTGATACTAAATTTCAACCTCTTCCGTCCAGTAGTTTAGGAGAAAATGGCTGTGATGTGACAGAGGCAGAAATCCTGAGTGATATTATAAGAGAACCCTAAAAACGGTACACGCTTTGTTATTGAAAAAAATTATGGGACAACTTCGCAATATCCCGGAACTAAGCCAGTTTCTTTTCAATTTTTCCAATGTTCCGAATATTTTTTTTCCATATTTTCAATACCGACGACTCCACCAAGACATAAAGTGTAATATAAGAATACGTATAACGTTTATTCCCATTTTCTAAGAAAATATGCAAGCTATGTTATTAAAAAAAATATGAGATCACTTCGGGATATCCGGGAACTAATCCAATTTCTTTTCAATTTGTCTCAAGTACGGAATATTTTTTTTACATATTTGTAATCCGGCGACTCCACCAAGGTATAGAGTATACGAGAACAAGTATAAAATACCCCATTTTTAAAGAACCGGTACAAGTTATGTTAATGGAAAAAATATGGGATCATTTCGCGATTGCTTGGAATGGGATCCAGTATGAACGGTCAAAATTCCTTGAGCCGTTTGCGAGTAATCGGTGAAGAAACTAACAACAAAATAGATACAGACGAATTGAGAACCTCCGTCTTTTTGAAGTCGTTTAATTACATTAAAATTAATTTTTCTTGCCTACACTTGGTGATCAGATAAGGGAATTACTAAATTTAAAACTAAAGGAGTCAAAAGAAACTTTTTGAATCAATTTTTGAGTGTCTAAGCTATTACCGCTAGTTATAGAAACCGCCATCTTATATTTGAAAAACGGGTGTTTCTCTGAATATTGCCTTAGTTAGACAACAAGTTCTTTTAACTGAAATAAATTTGGGACTTTTTTGTTAATCTCTGAAAATAAAGTGGTGGGTACTCGAATTTACGACGTTCGTTGTGGCGTTTGTAGTGGGCATTTTTCGATATTAAAATAGATTCGTAGAATGATAAATTATTTCCTGTTACTTTTTTCACAAACAAAACATCTAAATGAGACCTAAAAAGGCTCCTTCGAATTATTCTTCCTAGTCTGAAATACTGAAAAATGAAAATTCAATGAACAACTTCAATCATTTTGATAAAGTATTTATTTGTACTTCAACTTTTCATATAAAAAATATATGTTCTAAAATTTATGCGAAAAATGCTATTAATAAACATAATAAATAACTTTCCCACATTTAAAATTGTCAAAAAACTGTATTGCAAAAATATTTATTAGTCTGCAAATATGTTGAAATATTAATATTGTTGCGAAATATACCGAAGGCGGCACTGGTTTCATTTCAATACGACATAGATGGTAGTTCAAAAAAATCTCGAAATAGCTCGGCAACTGCAGAATTGATAATGGATTGTACGAGAGCATTCGATGCTGATTTTAAAAGGAGCGGCCCATCATCAAAAGAGTGAGTTAGTGCGGCGAAGAGCTTATGTTGTATTATATATGTGATATTCGAATCAGCTGTTGTGTATATTTAATGTAAATAAAAGGTTCTAGAAAGTGAGAGTAAAAATTAGTTTTACAATTTTAATTGAACCCACGACGTTTATAACAGATTTCGTGATCAGAAGTGCAGGATTAAGTAAAGTTAAAATCGTAATTTGATTTATGGAAACCAGAACCATGGAAAAAACGGACGAAACTAAAAAAAATAGTCAAGCAGGTTACGGAGGGACTAGAGGAAAAAATAGCCCAGATTCCGGAAAAACGTGACTAGAAGGAGAAACAACATCAAGAAGAAATTCAACAAAGGTTAGTAAAATTTTTTGATAAAAAACGTAAAATTGAATTAGGAAATCTTTTCGCTACGATAAGAAGCGAACAACAAAATTTAATTGAGGGATTATTCTCGAAATTTGAATTTACAAGACAAAATGAATTTAAGTTATTAGGTGAACAGAGACAAAATGATTTTAAAGTATTTGAAAAGAAACAAAATCAAATTAAATTAATACAAGTTAATGAAACAGTTAATGAAAGAATGCAAATAGTTGAGTAAGATATAAAAGAGATAAATGATGACATTAAGACCATAAAAAATATCGTAGACACTCTTGAAACCAAAGTAGATGACCTCGATTCCATCCAAAGGCAGGTAAAATTTGAAATCAGTTCAATTCAAAACACAGTTCAAGACCAAATCAGTTCCATTAAAAAACAGTACAATGTGAGGTAGAAGATAAAATCAGTGCCATCCAAACCAATGTAGAAACAGAAATAAAAAAAATTAAACAGGACTTACAGCGAGCAAAATACCAGAACACCATGAGTACCGAAGGTTCCGTTAACAAACCACCCACCTTTGATGGTAGTTCATCTTGGCCCATATATAAACGTCAATTTGAAGCAGTGGCTACAGCTAATGGATGCGATAACAAAGAAAAATCTACCTCTCTTGTAATTTCCTTAAGAGGTCCGGCATTAGAACTCCTCCAAAGCATTCCAGTCGATAAACAAGGTAATTTTGACAAGATCATCGCCTTCCTGGATAAGAGGTACGACAATCAATCCCTGAGCCAAGTATACCAGGTGCAGTTAAGTGGGAAAACGCATAAATTCGGAGAAAGCCTTCAAGAATTCGAAGCAGAGATCAGACGGTTAGTACACTTGTCCTACCCAGACTTGCCCGACGAAACGAAAGACCAATTGGCCACACAGGGTTCATAAACGGAATCAGGGATGTGGAAGTACAAAGAAATCTAAGACTTAGTGGCATCAAGAAAAGTATTGAAGCTTTACTTCGGGCCTTGGAAGTAGAGTAAGTCATGAACCTGTCCAAACCAAGAGTGCGAGCAGTTTCCTTCAGCCAGGACGAATCAGAACAGGCAGTGTTGTCCGGAATCCATAAACTTCTAGAACGATCACAAAGAACTGACCACAGAAGAGCATGCTACAGATGTGGACTGCAGAGTAAGGCTACCAGAACGATCACCAACCAGAGGTAGTCAACAAACCGACCTTACCAACCAGGGAAACTCCAATCAGTCAGCATAAGGGGGCGAATGCTGACTAACCCTCCACCAGCCCCCAGGACAGTATCCATCCAGGGATTTTGCCGATATAGCAACAGCCTAGTCATCAGGGGCACCATCAATGGCTGAAAAATTACCATCACCATCGACACCAACGCCGCTCTGTCCATTGCCAAGTCCAGGGTTTTGAGGTCATCAGAAATACGGCCAGATAACAATAGCATTCAGTTCAGAACACTCACCGGCGAGTCCAGGTCAATACAGGGTAAAGCAGATGTCGTGCTACAGATAGAGGACAAATGATCCGCCATAGAGTCCTGGTAGCGAATATTGAGGACGATTTTATACTGGGTATGGACCTAATCAGCCAGCATGGATTCATGTTCGACCCGAGATATGAAGTTCTTCTGTTCCTAAATGAGAAGTTTGTATTCACACGGCCCGTCAACAGTTCCGTTACATCCATAAATATTGTAGCAAAATCCTCAGCCAGAATTCCCGATCGAACGGAACAGATTATTCATGGGCCGCTAGCAAGCAATCCTGGGACCTGCGTTTGAATGGTGCAGCTCATGACTTCTTAGTTGGACGGCCTATAGTTAAAACCGGACAAGATATACCAATTAGAGTCCTGAATTTGCTTGTTACGAGCCAGTAGCGACCATAATCAATTGCGAAGAAGGGTACCAGACATCGGTGAAGGAGACAAGGCCCAGTAAAGAGTGCCTACAACAGTTTGCTGACCATTTGACACACCTGACACCAGAGGAACAGAAGAAAGCCAAGCAATTTATCACAAAGCACTGGCAAATTTTTAACAGTCAAGATGGAACCACCGGTTGCACCAACATCATCCAGCACCGAATAGATACCGGGAAGGCTCAACCCATCAGAATACCACCTAGGCGACTACCATTGGGGCAACAACAGGCAGTCGAGGAAAACATCGAGTCCATGTAACAAAATGGAGTTATTGAGCCATCTATCAACCCATGGTCCGCTCCCGTCGTGCTAGTTAAAAAGAAGGATGGAACTACCCAATTTTGCGTGGATTTCAGAAAGCTGAATGACGTCACGAGGAAAGACAGCTATCCACTACCCCGAATTGATGACACTCTGACCACACTAGCAGGCTCCCGTTGGTTCTCCACACTAGACGTAAAGGGTGGATATTGGCAGGTTGGTACACGGAAATGACAGAGACAAGAGAGGGTTCTCCACTAGTAAACGGCTGTTTCAGTACACGGTCATGCCCTTTGGGTTATGTACTGCTCCCGCAACATTCAAGAGGCTAATGGAGTATGTACTGAGCGGGTTAACATGGAGGACGTGCTTAATATACCTCGACGACATTCTGGTCATGGGTCAGACATTCGACGACCATCTGAAGAACCTGGGCGAAGTATTCTCCAGAATTAATTGTTATTTCAAAAAGATGTAGAGTTTTTGGGCCAAGTCGTTTCCGAGTTAGGAATCCGCACCAACGAGGACAAGATAGAAGCCATCCGTGATTGGCCAAGCTTCTTGGGTCTCTGTTCCTACTACAGGCGATTTGTTGAAGGATTTGACACCATTGCCGCGCCTTTACATCGGCAGACCACTGAGAAAGAGACCTTCCGTTGGAATCAGGATTGCGAAACATCATTCAGACGACTGAAGGCAGCACTGTGTTCCAGCCCAATCCTAGCCTTTTCTACACAGTCCGGCAAGTTCATTTTAGACACCGACGCCAGCAACAAAGGTTTGGGGGCCGTCCTATCCGAGGTGCAAGATGGTGAAGAGAGGGTGATCGAGTACTGCAGCCGTGGATTCCCGAAACCGGACAGAAATTATTGCGTCACCAGAAAAGAACTTCTTGCAAGAATAAGGACGGTAGACCATTTCCACAAATACCTCTATGGTTGTCATTTCTTAATCCGCAGAGATCATGTCACCCTTAAATGGCTGCTGGACATGAAGACACCGGAAGAACAACTGGCCAGGTGGATGGAGAAATTATAGCAATACTATCCAAGCAATGCCCTATTCAGTAGTACCTGTAGAGCAGAATGCGGACATTGTCTGGGAACAGCGAGAGGGTATTTCCATCAGATAGATCCGAGTGCAGGCCAATGAAGACTAGAGAACGGAACAGTGCATCCAGGACCAAATGGCTGATCCAGACATCGAACCAATCTTGTCACTCAAAACGAGAGGGGCACCCAGGCCACGATGGGACGAGGTAGCTAGATACTCAGGCCTGCTGAAACCGTTATGGGCCCAATGGGACTCACAAAGAGTAGACAATGGAATGCTCAAGCGAGTTTGGGAAAGCGCTGATGGCCGAGAAACCAAGTCCCAACTGGTAGAACCGAAGAAAAAAGTACCAGCCATTCTGACCGAAGTACATGAAGGGATTACCGGGGGCCATCTGGGCATTAATAAAACCCTAGACAAAGTTCGCCAGCGATACTACTGGGTAAATTACTTCGAAGACGTCAGAGCTTGGTGCCGTAAATGTGCAGCCAGTAAGGGCCCAAAGACCCGGACCAAAGGCAGAATGCAGCAGTACAATGTGGGCGTCCCATTTGAGAGAATCACCATCGATGTCGCCGGTCCGTTTCCCGAGTCTGAGAGGGGGAATAAATATATTCTGGACGCAATGTATTACTTCAGCAAATGGCCTGAGGCGTATGCGATACCCAACCAAGGGGCAACCACGGTAGAGACGGTGCTAGTAGAACAACTATTCAGCAGGTTTGGCGTCCCGATGGAACTACATTCCAGAAGGTCTGCACGATGTTGGGGATCAGGAAAACGAGAGCAACACCACTGCACCCACAGTCAGACGGAATGGTGGAAAAATTCAACAGGACCCTGGAACACATATCCAAGGTCGTCAGCAATAACCAGCGTGATTGGGATGACCATATTCCCCTATTCCTGTTGGCATATCGCTCAGCCATACATATTAGTATAGACCTGACTCCAGCCAGGGTCCTATTCGGAAAAGAGCTGCGATTAACCTGCGATTTGGCTTTTGGCTCCCCCGAAAAACCTTCCCAAGACATCAACAATTATGCGGACCAGCTCCGACATGACATGCTGGCAATACACGAATTAGCCCGAACGCGGATGTTGGCCACCAGTGACCGGATGAAGACGCGATACGACTTCAAAGCCAATTCAGTCGGGTTCCAAGAGAGGGACAAAGTCTGGCTGTACAACCCCCAACGGAGCAAGGGTAAATCCCCAAAGCTTACACCTGCCTGGGATGGTCCATACAAGGTGGTCAAGAGGATTAATGATGCCGTCTACCGTATCAGTCGAAACCCCAGGGGCTAAGTTGAATGTGGTCCATTTAGATCGACTCGCTCCCTATTATGGAGAGGATGTTTCTGACCGTGACGAAGAATTAAAGGGGGGGGGGCAGTGTTGCGAAATTTTCCTAAGCCGGCCCTGGTTTCATTTCAATACGACATCGATCGCTGGTAGGACAAAAAAAATTAATCTCGAAATAGCTCGGCAACTGTAGAATTGATAATGATAATGATAAAAGGAGCGGCCTATCATCGTAGGAGTGAGTTAGTGCAGCGAAGAGCTATGTTGCATTATATTTGTGATATTCGAATCAACTGTTGTGTATATTTTATGTAAATAAAAGATTCTAGAAAGTGAGAGTGAAAATTTGTTTTACAATTTTAATTGAACCCACGAAGTTTATAACACTATACTGAAACTCCATGAGTAGCTTCATTTTGTCCATTACACAACTTTATATTTTTATAAAACCCTAAGTGTCGGTCTTTATATCTCGCGTCTACAAACTTTTATATTTACCAAAATGATTTTATAATAGACCACAGCATAGCGGCGCATTCGTTTGCAAAATTATTTTAATTCATATATATTTTTTAAATGTCCGGGTGGTCTTCTTGATTATAAAAGTGTAAGATGACACTTGATATATTTTGACGGTATTGTTTAAACAACGAAAAACTATTATAGCCTAGAAAAAATGCATTTTTTGCAATTATTTAATTTTTTATATTCTTTACAATATTTCTATTGAAAAAGTCATCACACCCATCATCGTATCTCCAACCCATTAATTGTTATGAATTTTTTAATATTGGAAATCGCCGAAATTCCTTTCTTGAATTAAAAAATATACCTTAAAAACTGAAATGCTATAGTTTTTAATTTTTTTTCAAAAATTTCAACTATATTAAACAAAATAGCCTAAATAGATTTTATAAATTTTGTTTAGTTCTATGTTTTTTTTATATTATAACTATATGCTTCCTTAATTAATGGGTTGGAGATACGATGATGGGTGTGAGGACTTTTTTCATTCGAAATATTCTAAAGAATATAAAAAAAATAATTATTTGCTAAAAATGCATTTTTTTCTAAGCTATATAGTTGTTCGTTGTTTAAACAATACCGTCAACAGATATCAAGTGTCATCTTACACTTTTATAACCAAGAAGACCTCGCGGACATTTAGAAAAAATATATGAATTAAAACAATTTTGAAAACGAATGCGCCACTATGCCCTGCACTATAATGCATTAAAAGTATATAACCACCACTTTGCATTTTACTTTACCTGTGTGAAAACACGACGATAAAATCAAATAAAGATTTCGCACAAAAAGTGGTACGATCTCTTAGCCCGACAGGCGACATGTTAAAATAGAGAGTTTTTTTATTACCATAGTTTTCGAGAAATATTATGTTCCAATTTTTTAGTCCGACGCCAGGAAAATGTTTTTTTTTCAGTACTTTCCTGGAGTAAATATATAACAAAATTTGTCTGAATGATCTTAAAACTTGTGCTTTAGTCAAAGTAAAGCAAGCAAAGAAATTACGGAAATGATCTCATTAAATTTTTTATACTTTGGAAAAAATTCTTCTTTGGAGCATCATCAATTTTCCCTAGAAATTACTCCCAAATTTAGTAACCCCGATAAATTACTTCAAATAAATATATGACTTCCTACAAAGCATCTCCTGACCCTAAGGTTATCTGATAAACGTTCTGTTTTAAAGATCATGTTATTCAGTTTGTAAGCATGCCAGTTTCTCGGGAATACGGAACAATTTTAGTGTGGTTGTAAATTAATTTAGTGAATAACAAATATCTACAAAAATTTGGGGAATTGTTATTACAAAAAACTGAGGTGCCTGGCTTCAATGAAGGTAAGTTAAGTTTAAATTTTTCAAGTTCAATTTGTGGAACTAATATTCCATTAGTCATTCGCTAGCCTAGTGATCGATTTTTCCGTATTTCGCTTAAAATCGTATTTTAGATATTTCGGTAATAATGGTTTTGTAACTTACCTGTGTCTTCATTTTGTCGAACGTAAAGTATCGTACATTGAAAACTGGACGTTTATGTTCTTGTTGAGAATACTGGAAACCATTTCGTTACATTGGATTAGAGGTATGAAGTTTTTAGAATAAGTATAATTCCTTTGATAATTTTTGGGAACACTACCCAAAAACCCAAAAGAAATTTTCCATATATCTTCGCGGGGTGTTAAGATAAATTCTTGTTGTTGTTTTCTGTCAACATATCGATAAGCCAATTATTCATCAATTAGTTCTGATTTGTTTTATTTGTTATATATACAAGGAGCCCTCAGAAATATGAGTTCATAATTATTTAATACCAACTAAATAGCATTCAAATAAAGATCATGGGAGTTTAATATATATATGTATATGAAAGTGAGCTATTTACTTTAACAGCACTGACACAAATTAAAGCGTGCAGTATGCTGGTAGCGCGTTCAACAAGTCTGGCAATAATAAATATAATTTGTAAACTTTATTTCAACAATAAACTAATAAAATATCTAATACAAAGTAGAAATGAAAGAAGTGACACAATTTTATTGCCTGACTGATTTAAGTAAATATTCTTGAAAACTTTCATCTTGTTCTCACAATATTCTCATTGATTTGATATCAAAGACCCTCAGTCAGCTACAGTCTTTTTGGAGTTCATTGTCCGCAATGTAGACACTTATAGCAAAGTTCCTTAATTCTTTCTGTACTTTTATGCAGATAAACAGATTTCCTGTTCATTTCCTGGAGGCTGTCATCTTCGCTTTTGTTATCGTAAGTCCTGCTCTTCTTCTTCTATAGGGCTTTACCTTTAGGCGAATACGAATACTGTAATGTTAACTTCGATTTCTTGATATGTCTATGCTTTCTTTCTTTTTATTGGTGAGTTATGGTTATTTTAGCTATTTTAAGGATTTTTCTATCTATTTTAACTCTTTCTATTTCAATTTTTTGGGGAATGTTGATCACACACTAGTCAAATATTCTCTTGAACGTTTTCAAGTGTTAATCGTTATTCAAAATGGAAAATGGCGAATTTAAATAGAAGTGTGATATTCAGTTCATGTGGACTTGTTCCTAATGTATCTTGGGCCGCTAAGTCCGTGTGGAATTATGCGTAAATAAACGGTATATTTGTTTATAATCGATAGTTTGAAAACAAAAGTCTACCCTCCAGCACGGTAGGATCTATAAGCACAATTCTTGATTTACCTTTTTGAATTTTAGCCTGGTCAGAGTCAAATATAGACCACATTGCATGGGACAATGTTTTGCAAGAAATGCTATTCACACCACATTTTATAAAGGCCCATAAAATCAATTTACAATTTTTACATTCTATGAGAAGTCTGAGGTAGTGGAAAATATTTAGTTTATGTTATATATTTTTATGCAGAAAGATGGTGTTTCGCAAATTCTTCTAAATTTGTAAAAAACAGTGTTACTTCCTATCTTATGAACCCTATCACGAGATTTATGCTGGATGTCTTGGAAAACGGAAACTTATAGTTAACCTTTTACTATTAACCTATGCTTTAAAATATGTTTTCTAACATATATACGGCAAAACAAACTTCAAGTGAACTCTTTCTTCCCTACATGAACGCGTGCAGTGTTCTGTTGGAAACCGCCAGAAAATTGGAAGACTCTTCTGATTTAAAACTTATTTATTTGTGAGTGTTAGAAAATATCCTGCTTCGAATTGATCGTGAAGAAAGCAGAGAATGAATAAGAATATAAAATACAGACGTTAGAAGTTAATACATACATAAATATTGCAACGTTTTTATTTTAACACACGGGTTCAGTTCAGTTCTTGGATTTATTTTAAAACACAGTCCAACTCACCTTAATTTATTTCCTGTACTTTAATTTATATTGACAGAACTATTTACAATTTATCTTTACTACACGGCAGTCGAATACTGAATTAATGAAACCGTCAGCTCTCTGCATTTATATATTTCTTCCCGGTTTTCTCTAGAAGGTCAAAGAGCCGCTGGGAGATTTCTTTCATGGACTAGATTCTTCGAGAACTTATCAAAACAATCCCCAAAATATCGGATGAATGCCGCTTCCACGAATTATCGGATGAATTCCCGTCACATTGCCCACTCCTTAAGACCATTTCTTCCCGGATTGTCCGAGAATCCTTCCTGGCCTGGCGATATTTGCAGTTTGGCGGAAGTAACAGTCAACGGTCTTCGAATCTGGTCTGCGAATACTGAGACAGAATGTCGATGCCACTGAATTGAAAGATAATTTCTTACTTCACACCATCCAACCCACAGGCTATCTTTGGGAGGGCCAATTTCATTAAGTACCTCTCCATAAATCACAGTCCTCAATTCTACTCTAGTCTTCCAAAGATCGCTATATGTTGGCTTGTTCTGCGAGAATGTTTTCATTACCAAATAGGAAATGTTAATAATTCATCGTTTCTACTATTTCATCAGATTGAGGTTATAATGCTGTTATCCGTGTTTTATTGATCTTCAATAGTTTGCAGACGTCTTGGAGAAGGTAGACTCGAAATTTCTACCTTGGTCTGAGTGCAACTCCAAGGGAACACCAACACGGCTGATCCATTCCTTGACCAGGACATCAGCAACAGTCAATGCTTCTTGATTCGGCAAGGCATAAGCTTCTGCCAAATTACTGAAATAGTCCGTCACCTTAACAATGTACTTATTTCCGGAGTCAGATTCAGGAAATGGACCGCCAACATCAATGCCTACTGTTTCGAATGAATTTGCTGGCTATTTTCTCTTCTAGCATTTCTGAATTTTTCTGTCCTATGCTTTTTAAATTTTCTTTTAGGGATTTAGGATTTTCTAAAGCCTCTTTCAAGTTTTTAGAATTTTCTAAAAATTTGTCTTGCAATTTTTCCTCTCGAGTTTTAGAGTTTCATTTAAATTTTCTTCCAATTTTTTTAATACTCATTTCCCCATTACCAGAAACTTCAAACAGTTAAGTATCGGGATCATTATCTTCATTTATTAGGGCATCTAGTAGTCGTTTTATTAATTCACTTTTCTTCCCCCCAATTTCTAAGTCCATTTTCTTCAGTTATTATTTATATCCGCCACTGTTAATTGGTTCAAACTCACCGCTTTAAACATTGTTTGTCTATTTATTTACCACTTCAAAAGTTCCACAAATACACCGAACACCTGACGCCACTGTAACGTTTTTAATTTAACACTCGGGTTCAGTTCAGTTCTTGGGTTTATTTAAAAATACAGTCCAACTCACTCTAATTCATTTCCACTACTTTAATTTATATTCACAGAACTATTTACAATTTACTACCCGGTAGTCGAATACTGAATGAATGAATCCGTCAGCTCCTCATATTTATATATTTCTTCTCTGAATTCTCCAGAAGGTCAAAGAGGCGCCGGGAGATTTCCCTCATGGACTAGATTCTTCGATAACTTATCAAATCAAAGCAAGCCGTCGAGTCGATGCGCCAGACGAACAATATTTCGGATTCCCAGAAATATCGGATGAATGCCACTTCCACGAATTATCTGATGAATTCCCGTCACAATATCATGACAATCACTTTTGTTTTTTATTCCCATTATTGTACAATATTTTAATAAAATACAATATCTTATTACGATTATTCAAATAAACAAATCTTGGAAGTCTGGATGTATTACATAAATTTACAGCACATATATTTCCAGAATACTGGTTGCCTGGTTGGTGCTACGTTTTTTTTCTTTTTCTATGCGCGAAACATTCTCACATATGCTAATTAGGTACCTCCTGATAAATAAATATAAGCTGGATGGGCACAACACAAGCAGACAAACTGACATAATCATAGAAGAAATTCCTAAAGATAGAATGCCTAAGGTATGGGTTCCAGTATATGTGGAATTGTCACGTTGGATGAGAAAGGACACTAAGTGGACATATATGCCTCTGTCTAGAGCTGAAAGCTCACTTGTCTTTACGTTTTTCTAGGGACATGAATTACTCTATAAAAGTAATATCTATATGAACCTAAGACATTGAGTACAGAAACACATGCTATCATACTGTGTTGTGTTATAATATTGAATCTCATTGCACGTGGTACATCAGAAAGTGTTGGCCCGAAAGATACTCAATACAGAGTGTTTCCTAAATAGGACACAAATTTGTGTGGTAAAAATTTCAAGTAGAAAAATGTTATGTCAGCATAAGTTGAGTGGTTTCCAGAGGTCGGGAAAAATTTTGATTTCAATACAGAACTTGCAGTAGGGTATTTAAGTTCGATTTTCTTAAAAAATCACCCCACTGCAAATATCGTTGATATTTTATATCCATTTACTCATGACATGAGAGTATCATAGTTATACACAATATGTTCAAAATCTCGGAAATACCCACTAAATATTGCTTAAGAGCGTTGCGACAAGGAAGTTTCGCCACTGGCAGCTGCTACGTTGTCTAGTTCATCTTGAAGAAGTAAATAACTATAAATTTTGAGTTTCACCATCTCATCCACCGAAACACCAAATTTTTCTCTTTGTCTATAGAGTAAACAATTAGTAAACATAATGACGTTAAACTAAAATTTAATATAAAACGCAACGTATGTCAATATGAAAATAAAAGAAAGTACACGGGCAGAAAGTTTGCTGCCTATAGGAATAGGCAGCAAACTTTCGTCAGGAGACGATTGATATTCAAATGTTGCCGCAAGAGTATAATAAACATTAAAATTTCCAAATTCCTTCATGGGACTTCAAAAGTTTTCTACATAATTAGGTAATTTTGTTGAGAGAATAAGCATTTTATTTTTTATATTCTGTATTTTGAGTGTAGGTACCTAACAACAGTCAATGTGCCATTTATTGTATAGGGTTATGTTTATTAATTATTTTCGATTTTTAACCAACCGACTTCCAAAAAGAAGGAGGTTATCAATTAGTCGCGTTTTTTTTGTATGTATGTTACCTAATTTGTTCTCCTGTGAAGAACTGTTTTGAATGAATATGGTCTTGTTTAATAGAGTATATATCCGGATTGGCGAAACTTCAAATTTGGGAAAAGAAGTCTATTGGTAAAGTGATGAAATTTCTAAATGAACACATGCGTGCATGGAAATCGACCAATATTTGTAACATATTGGTCGATTTCTCGAAAACTCCATATGGATGTGTATAGTTTTTTAACGTTTAATCTATTACGGAAGATCCCTAGGTGATCTGATATAGTTTTCTGCGACGTGCAACTTGCAATTTTGCAAAAAATACCCGAAAATACCAAAATTCTTATCAAAAATTTCATCAAAATGACAGAACGGACATTTCCTCAAAAATATTTTAATTCCAACGTAATAGTGCGGGAATTGTATGTACTGGAAGTTTTAATTGCGAATTTGAAAATTTTTGTATGTACATCTCAAGCATATAGGTAGTAAAGCATAGTATTTTCGGCTCCTTAAATCAATGAGTACCAAGCTCATTTTGTGTGTATACCAGGCAAATACCTATTTAAATAAAAATTGTTCCATTTTGCGAAGACGGTGCTTTGGGTTGTTCCATTCTGCCGGCCTAATAGAAAATTCAGTGATAACACATATCAAACTCTAAACTGCAAACAAAATCAGAAAGTAAAGTGATAGAAGAAATTGCATTTATATGATGATTTAAATGTAGGACGGGGTAGAGTGATAGTGGTCCATAGGCAGCCGTATATACAGGATGGTTGGGATATAGGGTGGAGTGGACGTTTGGTGGTATAAAAATGTTGGAAAAAAAATTATATAGGATGACTAAAAAACTGTTATATGATGTGGACGTAAACAAATCATATACAGGATGGTTGAAATATATGCTGGAGTTGAATTATATTGATACAGTGTCATTACAAAATTATTTGTTTTATAGCCCATAAGAACTTGCATAAAATGTGGAGAGGAATTGTGAAAATGTTACACAGGGCGATAATATAAAATGTTAAAAATGAAACAATTTATGGGGTAACCCACAAGGAGTTATATACGATCGTTGAAATATAGGACGGATTTGACTCCGTAAATATGTGAAGTATTCTACTCCGTCATATAATTTACAGAAGGCAGCTAACAAATTTATGCTTGTCCGTGGGCAGTCGTATGTACAGGATGGTTGGTACATAGACTGGACAGGGAATTAACTATAGTAATACAGAGTTGTGAAAAAAAGTTGAAAAAAGGTTACATGGAGTGGTCCATAAGGCATACATATATTTTGGGCTTATTAAGTCAACGCGTACTAGTACATTTTGTCGTAAACATTTACCAGTCAATTTAAATGTCGATGTTACCTGGTCCTGTCTATTAAGGTTATACATACAAAATAAAAAATAAAGGATGAAAACTAGCTGAGTTAAAAAAAAACTAAAAAACTAAAAAGCTGAAAATAATTATAACAAAATACAACTCTAGCAAATTTAATTTTGTTAGGTACCTACCCAGGGAGAAAAAAATGTAAACATTAAAAGGTGCTCATTTTCTACAAATTAATTACATACCAATCTATTATATTTTTGAAATCGGTGCCAAGCAACAATCAAGTTTGATAAAGTAGTAGATAAGTACGCAATGCAGGCACCGACTTCAAAAATATACTAGATTGGTAGGTAATTAATTTGTACAAAATGAGCACCTTTTAATGGTTACATTTTTTAATTCCTGGGTAGGTACCTAACAAAATTGAATGTGTTATTTATTTGCTAAAGTTGTATTTTGTTATAATTATTTTCAGCGTTTTAGTTACAGCTGGAAGTCGGTTATATATTTTTTAAAAATGTTTTATATTTCTTTCAAATCGGTTAATAATTTCAAAAAATATTTTGATATTTTATTTTCATTTTTGTTCCCTTCAAAATAAATAATTTACAACATTTCTTCATAACCACCCAAATTTTATCGCAGATAAGGTAGTAAAATACCTCCAGATAAACAACAGCGTTTCGAATTATTACTTGATATGTCATTCATCTTTTCTTTTGAGCTCTAAATCTTTTACTAGCAAAAAATACAATAGAAAGCCTTTCAGTTTAAGGCAATTTGTTGGCCATATGATGTTGGTTAGCTTTGAAGGTTCGTAAAATAAATAAAAATGTGTCAAATGCTTATTCTTAGATATTTATCTCCATGTAAAAGTTTCCTACACTATATAAATAACGGCCTGTCTATATATCCTCTTGTTTTTCCTTTAAAGTTTAAACCTGTTTATAATAAATTCAATTATCAGCCACTTCCTGTTGTACCGAAAGTTGATTGCAACTATGTTGTTTTAATCTGCCTGCTTCCATACCATGTTAAATACGTCTTTTGATGCCAAAGATGATGTGTTCATCTTCGATAAGTGCGGCAACAATCAAAACACATGATGATTCCTAGGAAATTTAAAAAGTTCTGAAACTTTACTTTCAGTATTCCTGATTTAAAAGAATTTGAATTTTATTTTATCTTAATATTTGATTAAATAACCATTTTCTATAATAATTAAGATATTTTGACTTATGTTATCTACATAACGAATTTAAATATCATTGCCACGAAACAACCTCACTGGGACAAGATTTTTTTTTAAATCATATTTTTTGAGATTCATCGACATTTTACATTAAGGTTTAGCAATAACCTATTCTCAAGCGATAAGTCTTCCCTTCTATTATATTTTTGATGAAAAATATTTAATCTGTGGGATAAGCAGTTTTTCTGAAATTTTAACAAAATTATATATTTGTGCGCAATCGGCCAACAAATATTCAAGTTGTTACAAAGATAGGAGTTTTTAGTTTTTCATACAATATGGCTATATGTTATTTTGAAATTTTATTTTGAAATCGATCAACGTCCCTTAAAATGCTAGTTTTGCAAACCTTCAAAAGTGTTCCAAAGATGGGTGTTGTAGGTGGAATAATTTTTATAAAATCCTATTTGTTTTTGCGCAAGAAGAACCGCAACCAATTTTGTCCCTTAATTTTTCAAAAACCTTTAAAATGTTAAATTTTAAGAAAATCTGATCTCTGTTTTTCTTTTAAGAACATAGGCTATTATTTTTATTTTAATTGCTATATCTTTTTAATTATAAAAATTATATTTGTATCTACTTTATCTGTTTTAATAAAAGCATGTAGGTACATGGGCAACGAAAAACATTATTTATTATCTTTGAAATATTTTTCATTAATTTACTAAAAATTCAAAATCTCAAGGCAGCCTATTGGCTAGAAACACAGCCAGCCGTGATTCCAATCAATAGAAAAGCTTTTGTAGAATCCAAAAGTGACGTCATTTTGGCGTCATAAAGTATTACGAGGATACGAGTTATGAGTGTGAACATTTCTACAGTTTTCTATTTATAAGAGTTCCACGCCATGGTTGATAAAGATCCACAGTTTATGAGAGGTTGACAAAATACACGTGTACTGTTTAAAATAATGGTTGCCCATTATATCCGATTCCGACTCACAAGGAAGACTAGCTATACTTAAAACGCGTAAACAGCGAAACAAAATTGTAAGACTGAAATCCAATTTCAATCGTGCCATCTTTGCAGTCCGAAAATGAATGGAAAAGACTGACATTACGTAATTCAAATACACGCACCAAATGCATCATAGGATGAAGAAGAAGTCGATTGCTGCTACGATATTGTAACCAAAACTTAAACACATCTAAAACGCATTTTACCTTCATTATAGGTGAATATATTGCAAAATTGGTAAATAGAAAAATGTAATGAACTACATAAAAACAAAGAATATGAACGTGCGCTAGTTCTGATGGATCTGCGAGAAATGAGATTGAGTACAATGGAATCCGTTTATCATGACCCCGCCTATATTGACCAACCGCTGAATATGACGTAATAGCAGTGCGAAGAGTATTTTTCATATAAAATTTTTTACAGCCATTTTCAGATATCTTGACTTCGTTTATGGTGACATTTGTCTTATTAAGCTTACCTATTAAAATCATATTTACATAATAATGGGCAACAGATTTTTAATAATCACCCAAGAAATATCGTTTAGATCAGGAAAGTTATGTAGATCTTTGAAATGTATTTTGTAAACAGGTGTGTTAAGTAATATTCCTCCATTACGTAACATTCAAATAGTGTTTTATAAATAGCTGTTAGGGTAAAATTTTGAATTTGTGGTTTTACCAAGCACACAAGAAACTTTAACCTGATAACAGTAGAGATCACAGAATATACAATAAAGATAGAGAAAAGACAGTAAATCTACTATCACAAGACTGCTTTGAACCGGCACCGAAATGTGAACCGAAATCCATAGTCATAATGGTTTTCGTTCATCAGATATAGGAAAATCTAAAAACAATGGGAGAAGCCATATTTGCGGTTTTGAACCAGTATGACACAGCAAAGCAACTATGTTTTTAATACACTTCTAGACATTAATTGATATTTGTGGCACTCAAATGTATTGTTATTTAGACATCTACAAGAGAATGCTGGGCACAGTAGGCACCCAGTATGGACTCATGAGGTTAAATAAGTTGAAGGAAGAGATCTAGTTAATCGTATTTAACATAGGGTTAAATATAAGTTATTTATGTTTATCATGTTTTGCTTTATGTTTACCTCCGACATTTAGTATTATTTTATTAAAATCATTTTAATCAAAAGGAAATGTTTATTTCATAGCTTTCATGGAGCATCCGTTTTTTCAATCACGTATAAATAAATCGTACCCGCTTCGTCAAGATTAGAAATTAATTTCATGTTACCTGTAATGGAAATTGAAATATAAACAAGATTTGAATACACAAACTAATATTGACCCACACCTATTTTTTGTTAATCAATTTTAATTAAAATTTTCTGAGAACAGCTTTACCTGCTTTAATTTCACATATTGATTTTAAGCTCTACTCTTATCCAATTAAATTTATTGAATCTATACGAGTATAGCCATAGTTGTCTGTTGCACTCAGTTTTAGTTAAACCAATTAAAAGAAAAGTTTTTAATTAATTTATGTAACGTGCGAAAACAAATCTAAATGCAATAGAGTACCTATATTGATTAGCACATATTGAACAGAAAGCTATCCAAATAAAATGTATTGTATATTAGAATCTATTTTATTTTACATAAATTTTATAATTATCTGAGTAAGGTTTTTAGGAATATTAAAATGGGAAAAGTTGCTCAGAAAATAAAAAAAACTGAAGACTGAGAACAACTAGAATAAACATTCGAAAGTTATCGGGAATATTAGACAAGTTAAAGACTGGACCGGATTAAATACAAACATTACTCTACTATTGGAACTGGCAGAGAAACGTCTGCCGCGACAACTAGTTTAATGATAAATTATTGAAAAACGCCATAATAGATGCGGAGAAAAACATAACTTAATATTTATCTGAAGCTATATCGACAATTGTGTTCCTTTTAATAATAATAATTTAACACAACTCTTACACGACATCTGAGCACTCCGTTTTGGGGTAAGAGGTACCTGAACGTATCCATAAGGTATTTACAGTCATAGAGAGTTTCCAACAAGATTTTTCTAGAACACTTCACAGTTATATCTGTAAAGCATCATTGTCGTAAAGACGTAATTGATCCAAGATAACCTATAGATTTTTTTGAGTGCTAATCTTTAATAGGCGTTGATTTGGTGATTGGTAATTTATTTCACCTATTTTATAAAGTTATATGATGAAAAATACTAAAGAATACATGTTCTACTGAAGAAATGAGTAGACCGCATCATCTCCCAGCATGTAAAAAGATTTTATCAGGAGTATTATCTTAGCAGCTTAATGTTTTTTCATTACATTAATTGGTTACACTATCCTACCCATTGTAAGCACCGTTGATCCAATCCTATGTACCGACATTCATATTAGGGTATTATCATTATATTGTGTTAAAAAAAAAACTAATAGATTCTTATTATGGTTAAACTGGGAAATAACACCACATTTGAGAAAGATTGGCTGTATATTTCAAGAAATCTAAACATTTCAAAGTTTTAAACTTACTTTGTGGTAAATAGTATTAAAATCTGGATTTTTTTGATATATACATATATGTATATATAGATATCGATAATATACAAATAGTGAAAGGATAATTGCTAAAATGAAAAGCGGAATAAATTAAATTAAAATGTTTAAAATTCTTAACAAATCTATCATAATATGCTCATGTAGATGTCTCTACTAACAACAAGTACTTGTTGTCTAAAAGTTAATTACTTACCTATGAAGTCTGCGAAAATAAGTTATAATAAGTTTATAGCGTTATTCACATAGTCTTAGATAGGCTTTCGAAAAGATCAAATTTATCTGCATATATTGCCTATTTTGTAATACTTTTCAAAACAGGTTTTTAAATTTATGGGTGCTAAGGATATTGTGATAATTCTCGCACAAAAACAGTGAGTTTCACACTATAGTAAAATATATGGAACCACCTCGTGATTTATCTTAATAGAATATTGTTTAAACTATTCAAATAGTCGTTTTCAAGAATTAATATAGTCACATATAATAACCGTCTTAATAGAAATTGTTGTGGTATACTTTGTGATCTACCTTAATCATGTTCAGTTTCAATTATCTTAATCGCTTAAGCTGTTTCCGGTAAATTAGTCAATACAAATAAAAAACATAGTAGTTGAATAAAAGAATCTATTTTTCAGCTAATAATACGCCCTGTTATGACACAAAACAATCGTTTATTAGTTTCTAAATTTTACCAATGCCTGGATTTTATTCTTGTTGTAAAGATTCTGTTTTTTCCGAAGACTTTTGCTGATAAAGAATTTATTTAAAAGAATCATTTTACGCATGGCTATATTCAAAACTTATGTCTCTATATAAATCTTGGAAAATTGACAGGCTATATATTAGCTGTCAATATCCTTTCTGGGCTACGTCGTTCACACTTTCTGAGTAAAAATACAAATACTCAATCATCAAGATGTATTTCCCCCTATTTGTCTCTACGAAAGCTACTCTTCGTATTTTACACTGATACACATGTTGACGTATATATCAAATTGTTTTCAGTGCGGTACGTTCATGTTATGCTCTATAGTCAAAAGATTATTTGTTCTCTCATTCTTCCTTATCCATGTTGATGGTAGCGTATGTTAAAAGTTACAAATGATACAAATTGATTTTGTTATCCTCAATTCTTTTGGGATAATGATAGTTGTTGATTTTATGATCAAAACAATTGCTAATATGAACTTTGGATAACTTTTTGTCTGATTGTCAAGTCATACATATTTCCGGGGTAAGATTCTTTATTATATTAATATTTGCTAATAAAAGTTATTTTGTGTCATCAATAAACACCAAATATGATGTTTCATATTTTTAGGTAAATAAGTGGGTACTCAGAGAAACAGAGTGGGTGATGGATGGAAACAAAACTGTCTTGCGAAAAGTGCGTAATCAGTTTCCAGGACATTAAAATAATCATAAAGAAATGCATAATGAAATGAAATCTTACTTATTTTATTTACTACATACCTGCAACTTCTGAAGCTCCCTGATGTGAACCCTACAAAATATGCTGACCCAGTTTTAATAAAATATTCCGTAACCAGATAGACTACATCCTCATAAACTCCAGATTTATGTTTTCTATAAACACCAAGACGCCAAATGGCCCTGGATAAACTACATAATCCAACCGTCAAAAACAATCTAACTAACCAATTGTTTCGCTGGTACAGAAATTATTTCATAAAATCGAAGGAAATGACGTGACACAATCATGGGAAAAAAGCAAATGTCCTAAAAACCATCTCACAGAGTGTTCTACGATACAGATCTAACAATAAAAAACAAAAATGGATAACCAATGAAATTCTTCTACACATGGATGAACGTAGTAGACTAATAATATAGGAAATGCCGATGACACAGTCCTTGTTGCGGATAACATGGATGATTTGCAACAGTTGGTTGATGTAGGAGGAGAATATAGTCAAAATATGGGACTTGCCACTAACACAAAGAAGACAAAATTCATGGTTGTTACGAGAGAGGTGGATGAGTTTAGAAACTCCAGCTTAACGTATGAAGGAAAACTCTTAGACCGAGTACGAAAAATTAAGTGCTTGGGAGCATAGCTTCACGAGGTTTGGTCATCTAACAGGGAAATAAAGTGCAGAATCGAGGAGGCACGAGGCGCATTCCTGAAATTTAAAAAAGTCTTGACCTAATCGCTAGATTTCGACCTTGATATTAAATTGAGATTTGTGGAATGTTACGTCTGGTCGGTGCTCCTATACGGTGTGGAGAGTAAGACATTACATGCAAGTGCTATAAACAAATTGGAAGATTTCGAAATGTGAACATACCACAGAATACTTAAGATACCATGGACGACCAAAATAAGAAAGGAGAACGTGCTCAGAAATATTAACAAAGAACGAGAACTCTTTAACACTATATAAAAAAAGAAAGACTGCATACCTAGGTCACATCATGAGTAGCCATAAGTACCAGCTTCTCCAGTTAATTATCGAGGGCAAGATCGAGGGCAGAAGAGGAATTGGGAGGAAGAAAATGTCATAGCTCCGGAATGTAGGACTGTGGACACGCATGCGTGACATAAAGACGTTGGTCCACACAGGTATGGAAAGCCATAGAAAGTGTGGTCGCAAACATCCATTAACGGATAAGCAAAGAAAGAAGAAGACTATGAGATGAGGAAGGTTTTGAAAAACTTGAAATTTAATACATATGGGGTTTTAGAACAAGTGCAACTTTTTTATCAAGGCAACATTTTTCGCCTAATAATAAAAACTAAAAGTACCTCGCCATCTGTGGATATAGGCACATTACCATAGAGTGAGTCCATAAGCAATCGATTGACGTTGTTATGTCAATCGAATAATACATAAAGAGTATTTCCAACAGAAAGAGAACGAACTGTTAACTCCCTAAGTAATCGTCAATTGAATGCATCACCCTCAGTCTATTTATATGGTTACCTAAAAGTATCTCCGGTTTTTGTGTTTATGTAGTTTTTATAATAATGCATAATATTAACCAATGTTGCGAACAATAATCTATAAAAACCATTCAAATAAACAAGGTTGACAGAAACACGTTTTTTCTGATTTCGAATCCATTCCGGAATTAGGAATTATATACGTTAGCGTACCAGAAACAGAGAGAGAAATATCGAGAGCCACTATGAAGGCGGTTCACAGTGTGAAGGAGAGAAGTTGAGTCAAGCCCGTAGCCAGCGGGGGGGGGGTGTTCAACCCTCCCGAAATTTTGGAATTTTTGTTTTCAAGATTCAATTTTAACCAATTAATCATGTTTTTCATAAAAATAAATTTTTTAATTATACAATTTTATATATCCTGGAAATAAATGAACAAAAATATGCATTTTGTAGTCCTGATCAGCAAATCACCAATCAAAAAATTATCCAACCCCCCCCCCCGAAAACCCACCACGAAAAAAATTTCTGGCTACGGCCTTGAGTTGAGTACATAACTTCGTAGCGACGGTCGGTATGAATCATTGTTGTTTATGTAAATAAGTCGAACGTATTGTGATTTATTTTGGTGCTAATAAAGACTTTTCTATTGAGTGTAAAAACTTGTAATTGGGCCGAAAGAAAAAGTATTATAGTGTATTAATTACATCATAATAATTAAAAATTCCATTTTCAGTTAATTTTATAATTATAATTTCTAAAAATTAATGTTATTATTTAATTTTCCAATATATTTTAAGGTTGGTCCAATATTTCTGTAATTTTTATTTATTTTTAGTTTAGTTTTATATTTTGTCTTCCAATATTAAAATTATGAGGTTTTCTTTATTTTTTCTGTATAACTTTTCGTAAAGCCTTGTATATTTTTGTAAAATTTTCACCTAGAAGTTCTCCCTAAATCTGAATTCTTTCATTTGCGCTATGTAGGCTCTGGCAGACGGACAGAACACAAAAGTGATTCTGTAAGGTTTCCATTCATTGAATTTTGATACCCTAAAAAAGGCTAAAGTGACATCCGTGATGACTCTTGTATGGCATTGGTGACTTGCTGAAAAATTTTACTTTTCAAAGATTGGCTTATGCGTATCTGTTAAGAAACTTTGGCTATTCAATATATTGTTTTTTTTTCGAAAATGATACTATTGAGACCACATTTCCCTAACAATCTGAAAGCCTATGTGATTTATAAGTTATTTTGATTTGCGTACGAATTTTCGAAAAAGAATTGCTGTGGTCAATAGTATTTAAGACTTACAGCTGCTAATTCGTTAAAATTAAGAATACTTGCGAGTTTAGCTGCTCAGAAGGTAAATACTTCAAATAAGGATTAAACTTTAAATTGTTGCACCACTGTTTATAGAAATGTTGTTAAGTTTGTTAGCATAATGTTATTTATTGATACACTCATATGTATGATTATCTTAATATTAATGTAAACATAAACATGAAATGTTATCTATCTTCACCCACTACATGATATCGATTTTTTTTATTTCGGTTCAGAAACTGACCTCTAAATCATTTCAACGTTTTCATACACAATTTTAAAATGTGATATACACATATTGTCTTTTTTATTCCATTACCGGAGAGTACTATTTTGCCACACACTTGTTACGTTTAAATCTGATTATTAAACTTAATTGCCAAATTAGAATATTAAATTTTATTGGTAGTGGTGTATTCTAAATACGTATAAAGTGAGCTCCTAAAGTAACAGATAGATTCATTTTCTACTTAATTATGAATGCAGATGAAAAATTCTGAAACAAGTCAACTTTTATATATGAAACTATGCTTTTTGAATAAAATTATTTCCCTGCCCCTGCTCCCCTTTTAAATGAAAAGGGAAATACGCTTTAAAAACAGTTTACAATTCTCTATTCCCTTTAGGATTTGTTTTACTTTTTACCATATAGAAATAAGTAGCCCTCAACTCAAATACATAAAGGATTTACGAGTCTATTAGTTATTTGTGTGCCAAAAAAGTAAAATCTAAGTTTTTGTGACATTTTACACGTATTTAAAAATATCTTTTTGTGACAGTTAACACGTAGTTATATAAAATTTATTTTAGTTCTCTACAAATAGTTAATAATTAAAATATTAAAACAGTACACCAGAAATAAACTTATGGGTGCAATGATGTGAACTAAACAAGAACAATCGCAGAATAAGTTATTTAAATCTGTCTGTAGATAAATATATGTATACTGTTATATACTCCGTGGGTTCAATTAAAATTTAAAAAAACTAATTTTCACTACCACTTTCTCGAACTCTTTATTTACCTCAAATATATAGAACAGCTGATTCGAAAATCACAAATATAATACAACATAAGCTCTTCGCCGCACTAACTCCCTGCCGCGATGATGGGCGGCGCCTTTTAAAACCCGCATCGAATCCTCTTGTACAATCCATTATCAATTCTACAGTTGCCGAGCTATTTCGAGATTAATTTATTTGTCTTAACAGCGATCGATGTCGTACTGGAATGAAACCAGGGCCGCCTTAGGTAAATTAGTTACAATACATTAGTTTAAATAGATAGAAATTAATTTAAAACAAATACAAATAGAAACATGTCAGCTAGCCCTACAGACTTCCCTCATTCTACATGCTTCGACACCTACTTGTTGTTAATAACCTAAACAATCTTACCTCTCTCTTAGAAAACTTTAATTATTGAATAATCTATAAAAAATAACCGACTTCAGCTGACTTAAAATAAAAACCGCTTAGAAACCGTGTGCAATCAATCACTATTTTCAGACAAGTCTTCTTTTTTATCTGATTTAAGGTACAATTTAATTGAAAATTCTAGCGTATTCTTATCTCTCTCTCTCTCTCTTTTTCTTCCTATATATATATATATATATATATATATATATATTGTATTCGAGTAAACTATTGTATTCGAGTAACTAGAAGCGAAAGCAGAAGGCTACGAGAATTATGCGAACCGACCTGAAGAGTACAGATGTGACTCTGCCGAAACGTCGTCATTTTACCATCGATCCCGGCAGGGATCAGTTATCAACTACGCGGATGAATTCCCGGAAACCATCTAATACATTTAGTGCCCGCGAAAACTTAAAAACAAATATATATATATATATATATATATATATATATATATATATATATATATCATCATGAACGTTACTTCACTTATCGAGAAAACATATTAAAAACATATTATTGGGTTGAGAGAACGAATCTAAGAAGAATTAGCACAAATAGTATTGTCATCGAATAAACAGGAAAATAATATTATAACAAGGTGAAGTTGTTTGTCTAAAAAAAGGAAGAAATCAACTGCTTGTAAAATATTGACAAATAACCAAAACTTATAAAAGAAACACATAAACAATAGTTTAAGACTATCATTAGTTTACTCAACATATATTTAAATTTAATAATTTTGTGTTAACTAAGTCTTATTTTGATTTATACCAGGCTGGGGATTAATCTCCAAAGTGGATTCCATTATGTTAAAAAACATTTGAGGTAAAAGTTGTAACGTTCAGCTGCAAGGACTTCCAGTATTAAAAGGAAATTCTGACTGGCAGTTGTTTTTTGCTATAATTATCAAATTTTTATAACAGATTTCGAAAGTAAAAAGAAAAACAAGTATTCTCTTGTTCTTGCCATTTATTTATTCGACACATATTTAGGCAGGTTTGGGTTTGTTTATCATTTATTTTTCGAAACTTTACCAAAATGTGGTGCTTCCGTTAAAAAACACTTTTGGTCGGAAAATGTAATTTCCAGTCCAAACCGGTAATTTTAATATAGGCCATTTGATGGTCCACATAAAACCCCATTACTCTTATCTGAAATAAAATTGGCTACTTTCATTAAAATCAATACTTCTTGTCGGAAACAGTCCTGTCAAACCCCAACGACGTAGAGATGACCAATTAATAGCTTGCTTCAAACCCTACAAGTTTTATAAAACTTTTTCTAAATAATGAACTCCTCGAGAAATTACATTCCCATCCGGTATAACAAAATATAGTTACACTGAATAATTAATACCAATCACTTGAAAATAGGACAATAGGCATTCAAGATTATTCTTCAATGAGACAATAACTATAGTTATTGAAGGTATCTATAACAACAATAGACTTACCCGCTCCTGCCTAAAACACATTTGTAAAATGATGTAGGTCAAATGACAACAGTAAGGCACAAATAATTTAAAAATGGGATTTGCCGCTTTTATGCAACGACAGAAACATGCGCGTTTTTTTATATTATAGTTAGAGTCTTTGTTATCGACAGTGTAATACTGTTAAAAAATAAAGAATGTTTTATACAATTTATTATTTAGCGGTATACAGTTTTGCAATATGCTCATGTTGATAAATCTCAAGAATACGATTGTAAGTGTAATTACTGAAACAGAACCGAATTTGTGCTTACACCTTTTTTTAAACTTCTAGTAAAATATGTTGGAAAATTTACTTCCATCGAGATCGGTCAGCTATCATTGCTATGTTTTTATACATCCGGAACTTTTGATATCTTCTTCACACCTTCTTAAGTGATTTGTTTATGCTCTCCTAATATATACTCGCAGACAAAGAAATCGCAACACCCAGAACGAGGTGTTTAAATTTGATATTGTTTTGGTAAAACATAGATGTTGTAGGAAGGAGTACATGATCAAAATTTTAATGAAAAATACCAAGGAGTTTAATTTATTTTATTAATAAGTTTGTTAATAATGTGTTTGTCCATCGTGGTTATCTATACACTCACCAACACGTCTTGGCATATTAATTCGAAAAGGTGGTCTATTTTTTCTTGAGGAATACTATCCCAAGCTAACTATATTTCATCTCTCCGAATGTTCAAAAGTCCATAGGGGCTGGGGTAAATTTATAGGCCTTCTATCCATCATATCCTAAACATTTGAAGACCCGAGATATAAGACCGACATCTAGGATTTTCGAGAGAATTAGTACACAGAGTTTCTGAATCTGGAGCCGTTCCGTGTAATTGCTGTTCTCCCTTAACTCCTAGGACAGAATGTCACGATAAAATTTTCAGGTTACTTTACCTGTCAGAGATATTGAATACTCTCTTCAAGGTGTCATTCCTTTGTACGCAAGACAACATATATAATATATATTGTTTCTGGTTAAGGAACCTTCATCAGTTGCGCTTCCCACAATTGAATGTCCTCTCGAACACATCTTTATGTATTTGATACATTTCTTCAAATTTGAAGACGCGAGATGTAAGACCGACATCTAGGATATTTGAGAGAATTAGCACACAGAGGTTCCGAATCCGGAGCCTTTCCGTGTAATTGCTGTTCTCCCTTAACTCCTAGGACAGAATGTCACGATACAATTATCAGGTTACTTCAGCTGTCAGAGATATAGAATACTCTCTTCGAGGTATCATTCCTTTGTACGCAAGACAATATATATAATATATATTGTTTCTGGTTAGGGAACCTTCATCAGTTGCGCTTCCCACAATTGAATGTCCTCTCGAACACTTCTTTATGTATTTGATACATTTCGTTAAATTTGAAGATGCGAGATGTAAGACCGACATCTAGGATTTTCGAGAGAATTAGCACACAGAGGTTCCGAATCTGGAGTCGTTCCGTGTAATTGCTGTTCTCCCTTAACTCCTAGGAAAAAATGTCACGATAAAATTTTCAGGTTACTTCACCTGTCAGAATATTAAATACTCTCGAAAATCCTAGATGTCGCTCTTACATCTCGCGTCTTCAAATTTAACGAAATGTATCAAATACATAAAGAAGTGTTCGAAAGGACATTCAATTGTGGGAAGCGCAACTGATGAAGGTTCCCTAACCAGAAACAATATATATTATATATATTGTCTTGCGTACAAAGGAATGACAGCTCAAAGAGAGTAGATCCTAAACAAGTTCTATTGGCGAAAGATGAGTCTCTTCAAAAAAGTTTAAGCTAGCTCGAGCAACAAGAGGCCCAGCATTATCTTGTTGAAATATGAAATCCATGAGTCGATTAAGGTAAGGGAGTACATACAGCTCCACTACTTCCTGAAGATAAATTGCGCTATCATGTTGCCTCGAACAAAGACTAAAGGTGGCCTACAACTATGTGCAATAGCATACCATACCATAACGCGTACTGTTCCGTGTACATGTCGCTCGAAACCAAATTGAGGTTGTCTTTCTCATGGACGTCTGCGAACCCTTCTTCGACCATCATCTCCACCCAGTCAGAATCGAGATTCATCAGAGAATACAACCTGATGCCATTCCGCATTCCAATGTTGTGGTTCTCTGCATTACTGTAATCGTTGCCGTCGATTCTCAGCGGTCAGAGGTATCACAAGATGGGAGGTCGATAATATTGCAGTCTAAATAACCCTATACGGCGTATACCCTTCAGAAAGTTACAAGATGGCCTAGTGGTATTATCAACCCACGCTTGACAATATCTCATAACAGTAGTTGGATTTCTGTTCGTGCGGTTAGCGATTTCCCGAAATGAAAAACCGCGTCACCTAAACCAATAATTGAACCTGTTTCAAACTCACTTAACTGGTGATAAATTCGGCGTACATGTATTGTAGGTATTTGTACAGTACTAAAAGTCGATTTTGGATCTCATCAAACATTCTGTTTTTCTTTTTGTAAATTAAAAAAAGTGCAATAACGGTTGCAATATTAATTGATAAAAAAATAGATTTCATTAAAAAACATTCACTAAGCGTTACCAAATTTTAATCATTTACTCCTTACTATAGCATCTATGTTTTACCAAAACAAAATTAAATTTAAACATCTCATTTTCGGTGTTACGATTTCTTTGTCAGTGAATACATTTCTTATTACAATACATTATCTAACACGAAAACGACTTTTCTTGCAACTTCTGTTCAATTTATGTAACAAGGTGCAACCATCCAAACATTCGCAATAGTTCTAAATTGAAACCTTTGATCAGTTTAATTTGAAAAGTTGAAAAAAAAATTATATTCAGTTTTTGTTGATCTGCTAAAATCAGTCTTCGTTACTGCTCTTAAATTATTATTTTCACTTTGATATAACTGTCTAATCATAACGAAAGTAAAGACACATATGTAGTATTACCATAAAACATAAATAAGACTTTTTCCATTTATTACATTTTTTTTTCAAAAACCTAATCTGACGTTTATATGACCTAATTCAATTTGACGACAATTTATACTGTTAAGAGCCTCTTTTAGTTTGGGCGCTATAGTCACGCACACAGCGAATTCCATAGTTACAGAATTTGTATCCAATTTTTATTTAACCGAGTTGACGTATCTTAAGATTGGGTATCAGTGACAACATTATCTTCAATCTTATTAATGTATGCCTTTTTGTGTGCCTCAGCAATATTTTTCTTAATGGTAGACCTTAAACAGACAAATTTTTGCTTTTCAAATTGTCTATTTACATAGTTTAATCTGTGCCTGTATTTCTTTTGCATGCCAGAAATCCTACTTTTGCTATAGTATTGAGGCATCTACTTGGGCCTGCTAACGGAATAGAAAAATTAAATATATTATATGTAATTTGATAGAAAATATGTAAAGCTTTGTTGACCTCTCAACTTTTTTTAATAAACTATACAAGCAGAAATCTCCTTTCTTAAAAACTAATCTATATATATAAAAATCAATCGCTGTTCGTTAGTCTCGCTAAAACTCGAGAATGGCTGAACGGATTTATCTTATCTTGGTCTTGAATTATTCGTGGAGGTCTAGGGAAGGTTTAAAAGGTGAGAAAAATTCGAATAATTGCCGGGAAAAAAAATTCATGCTTTATTCAATAAATGCTTTTTTATTAAATACGGATTCGATTTGTTTGTTTTAAAATCATTTTATACAAAAGATTAGGTCTTTTATTTTTCGATGAGGCAGTACGAAGTCTGCCGGGTCAGCTAGTTGTAAATAAAATATTTTTGTGATTTTAGGGAAATAATAATGCAAAAATTCCAACTCACCATATACATTGCAGGGTGGTCGAAATGATCAGTTACAGGGGAAAGCAACGCTTTTCTATATTAACATTTTCATTGCTCAATATTAAACCTAAAATCATTTTCGAGTCATTAGCAATATTATTAGAATGTTGAACACTAAACAACTTAAAAAGCAGCACATATTTTGATTAGGGTTGTTTCAAATTGTTTAAATCTAATTTTAATAAACCCTTAATATCAAATCGCCTAAAATAATTATTTTTGCATCTAGCACGGTCAGATTTTCACAATATATAAAAAATAGACTGTACACTTCTTGAGGTGATTGAAGGTGGTATGTATAGAACACATAAATAAATTTCTTTATGCAAAAGATTAACTTTTATCCATATATCTTAAATATTTTTGTTAGAACATCTATATGGTAGACAGGAATAATCATATTTACTTTTAACAGCTATCGGGACACGCCCACATTTCCTTTTGTTGATACATAGCGGGTCACGATCTAAACACCTCATTGTCAAATAATTCTCCATCAAAAACCAGGTCTTTGTTAAAGCTACTAAATCATAACCTGAATCTATGAATTAAAGTAATATAATATTTAATTTAAACCTTGAACATTTTGGTATATATATTTTTTAACGAAATAAATAAGATGAGTTCTTGAATAAATATCAATCATTATGACTCTTTAACACATAATACGTAATAAATAGTTTACATAATACGATAAACATCTGCAGAGAACAACAATATAGATTGTTCTGTTAAGAAGACGGATACTCTAAACGCAAACATATTTTCGGCCCATAGAAATTGTTAAATTCAACACGCTAACTTCAATAGTTTGCGAAAGCAGAATTACTAAATTTATCTAAGATTAACCCATTTTTTCCATAGTTCCAGAATTGGACTATTGTGAATTTCCCGCATAGTGAGCCTTCGGTTTCTGAATTGGATATCAATAACAATAAAAGCACGTGTTATGAGCTCACAGGCAAGGAGTATTACAACAGTTCAATTTGCATAGTGGCGTAAATAGTGTAAAATGTTGAATGATGTGAATAATTTAAAAAGAGGATGCCGAACATAATGTATGCACTATTTTTTTCTACCTGTAAAAGTAGTTTCCGTAAGTTCAAGGTACCTTGCCGTTATCATATTTAGTTAAATTTCCTATTGGAACAATGAGCATACCTGGCTTAATTATTTTGAATACACTAAGTTTACAGATTTCAAATATAAAATTTTGATCAAAAACCGTGTTGTGGTACTTAAAATGTATGCAATTTAGGTTTTACAACACCAAATTTATCGCTTTTATAGAATGAATAAGAAAATGTTGACGGTGATAGATATGAAGGATATATATTTTTTGCAGCACCTAAAAATTGTAGCGCCCTTGAAAAGTCAATAAATATAGGTCACAATTCAGACAATAAATCAATTCAACCTATAGCTTTATTATAGATAAAGAGTATTGAAGAATTGTTATATTATATGAGACTCAATGTAGATATTCATGTAGTTTATCCATAAGGATTTCTGCTTGGTACTTTCAAAGTCTATGTTTCAATATTGGAGATAAACTGAAGTGGTCAGATTACTCTTAACTTATGGAAGGATCAATTCTGAACTTAATAAATATTAAACTTTTACTCTAAACAATAGAAATAATGAAGTAAAACAAACTATGGGAAACTGATTTCCCGAAAAATAAAGATCCTTCACCTTTTGAAAAACTTACTAGGCGACTCATTTAATTTGTTCCATTCTACGTTTTTTAGTTAATTCATTCCAGTTTTCCAAATCGAGAATTATTTCTATTAAGACTGTCGCATTCGCCAAATTTACAATAAAAAAGTTTTGGTTTTGAGCTAAAGTCGTATTTATTGACAAACCTGTTATGCAAATCTGTTTATGAAGACTAATTGCTTTCAATATGTCATTAATAAGAAAGGATTCCATTGGATTCCAACTTATGTATACATACTATATATGTAGCCGAGACTTGGGAAACCAAATCGTTATGTCGGTTAATTTACAATTATTGTAGCGAAAGTTTCTTAACTTAAGCCCCCAGTTGGACATATACATTATGGTATTGAAATGCAACCATTGAAATTGCATTTGTTTAGTCACTTCGTTCCGATCTAAGCCACAATTGCTAGATTTGACATAATGGCATACAACTTATTTTCTGTATAAGAAACGCGGACCAATTTATCTATTAATAGTCTCTTTATAAAAAGTCAATTAGTTATAGAAAACAAACGAATATAACATCCAATTAATATATAATAGTAGCACAAAATGTTCTAAGAAACATTCCAATTTTCTATTTGAGATATTTTAAATTAGAGAAGAGCACACAAAAGGACAAGTTTATGGATGGTAGAGACTTCTAGGATGCCAAACTTATATGGAGATTATATTAAAAAAGTATCCAGCTGAAAGCATTAAATTGCAAGATTGAGAAGTGTGCAAAATGCCACTGGTGCTATATATATATATATATATATATATATATATATATATATAAATATTGCAGGTAAAATTACGACGTTTCGGCAGAGTCATATCTGCCCTCTTCACGTCGGTTCGCATAATTCTCGTAGCCTTCTGCTTTCGCTTCTAGTTAAATGAATACTAAGATTTTCAGAAGAGCGCGCGCTGTTATATAGTCGCGGTTCGGCGCCTATCGGTTGGCACCGTGAATCGCTGTGTGTGATTGGCCCTTGGCGCTCAGTGGCCACGCCTTCCGCTTGCTGATTTGTTATTTCCGGTTGAGTTGTTATGTTACCAATCGGGCCAATCACACGCAGCCATTTACGGTACCAACCGATAGGTGCCGAGCCGCGACTATTTTTGTATATATATATATATATATATATATATATATATATATATATATATACATATATATATATATATATATATATATATATATATATATATACTACGTAACAATTAACGGCTAAGAATCTGGATAGAATTTTTGGAATTTACAAAAAATAATGGGAAAGTAGCCAACAGTTAATTTTTATTTTATAAAGGGCACTAAATAAATTGTACTCTTTTATTATATCATAAAAGCTTTCGAAATTTATTGATTTCTTCTTCAGTCAAGTTTCGGAAAGATTACACAAATTAATAATGATAAAACTTAATCTAGAAGGTTAAACTAAACTTACAATATCGAGGTTAGAAAATTATTAAAAAAGGTTCTCAATGCAAGTAATGTAAATTGTGTAATGCGTTTTGAACAAACATTACAGACATATTTCAACAATTTAATAAAACATTATTATAACGGGATCACACTTACATTGAATACAATTTTTAAGATTAAAACAGAATCACATTTTAAAAAGTTATATACAAGCCATTTGTCATATTGTAACAGTGACATGGAACGCAAACAAAATCCGAGACTCGATGTTACAGGACACTAAGATTCTTAGGTTATGGGGTGTGGATGCAAAGACATTGAAAGAATTCGTAGAGAGAAAGTCTAAAGGAATATAATTAGTTAACATTTAAATTTGATTTCCCGCGCAAACCTGAGGCTCCTTTTTCGGAAACTTAGTCTCAATGGATCGGTTCACGGGGCCACAGCGTGCTTTTTGCGTAAAGCAATTTTATTAAAATAGTGGATCTTTGGTTATTTTGAGGCGTTTTTTCGTGTTGAATACGATTTACTTGACTTAAATCAGTGTCAAAGTGCAGTTTTAATTAAGAAATGGGTAAAAAAAAAAAAAATACGGAGGTCCACGGACTTTAAGAAATGAAGAGAACATGTAAAGAGTTTCGGTTTCAATTCGACGTGAACCTGATTTATCGACACCCAAACGTTCAGCTGACTTAGGAATATCGCGCACAACCATACGCCGTATTATGAAGCTAGATTTGAAATTGCACCCATATAAGATTCAGTTAGTGCTAGATTTAAATTTACGCAAATTGTACGCGGAAACAATGTTGTTTTCCGACGAAGTCCATTTTCCACCTCAATGGGCATGTTAACAAACAGAACTGCAGATACTGGAGCAGAGAAAATCCCAAAACATCAAAGACCCTTGTATTCACCTAAGGTAACTGTATAGGCAGCAATTTCAACAAAGGGAATAATTGGACCCTATTTCTTTTAGGATTTTCGCCGCCGTACGATCACTGTTAACTCTACTGTGTATGTGAGAATGTTACGGAAGTTTTTGGCGCCACAACTACAGGAATTTGTTGGTTACATTCGGAACACGTGGTTTCAGCAAGATGGAGCCACTTGCCACACTTTTAATGATGCACTGCCGGTCTTTAAAGAGATGTTTCCCGAAAAAGTGATTTCTCGAAGAGAGTGGCCACTCAGGAGTTCTGATTTGACGCCAGCCGATTTCTTTTTATCGAGATACCTTAAACACTTTGTGTACACTCATAAGCCAACTTCATTATTTGAATTGAGGGCAAGGATCAGGGAAGAGATATCAGCGCTTTCTCGGTCTTTATGCAGACGAGTACTCAAAAATTTCCGTTCTCGTTTAGAATAGTGCCGAAGTCGCAACGGAGGTCACTTAAATGATGTTATTTAAAAAAAAAATTCCTGTTTATTAGCTAACTTGGTAATAAATTGTTTTTTAAATATATCTAATTCATGGCCGACCCTGATTTCCCTGGAATCGGAAAGATACAGCAATTCTACGTTCAAATTTGACCCTGACCGTTTAAAAATTTGAAATAGATTTTTTAAATATTTGAATTCAGCCGATTGAGGCAACGTTAAGTGTGCACCGAGCATGTTAAGGCAAGGTGAAGTGTGGTCTCAATTAATCTTGTGGATGCCACCAACTTTTTGACAGTACGCCGTGCAGGTATAAATAGCTGATAGAGCTAGTAGCTCTCTGATTCATTTCTGGATCTATGACAGCGATTTCATCTCGTATTCGTTGTTCAAGCTTCTCGATGTTACTAGGTCGTTCTTTTTGTTTCTGGGGTAAAATTTAGGGGCTTCCATTGTAAAAACCCTATTTGATCTTAAATGATCGTCATAGTCAAGGTCAAGGTCATGTTCAAGATCACCATTAGGTAGCTAGGGAAAAACCCAAAACTTTATATGACTGTACTGAATTTTTTCTCTAAAATGGTTTCCTGCCGAATTATTTCCATACTTTTGGATCAACCTTTATATGCGATTCTAATAAATTTATGGAATCCCAGATTAGTCACGTCTAGAATATGGTCGGGAATGAATTACATAGGATATATACTTTATGCAATTGTTGAGCTGTGGCGGGTAATAAATGCACAGAATAGCTTCGGGGTATTCATTTACGCTGGTCGCCGTTAGCGTTAATTGTTGTTTCCAAAGTTAGTTAATTCATCAGTTCTAGAGAAATTCAATGTTATAACTTTATTCTTATAACTCGATACTCGAAACCAAAGTTTCATAATGAACATACAAATACAAATATCAGAAATAATTTTCTTTTGAAAATGTATCTAAAGTACCTGTTGTTGTTATTACTTATTATTAAATTATGCAATTAATATGTAATCTATTAGAATCTTCTACTTTGTAATTAAAACTTTTTGTTCCTATAAGATAACGGTTGAAGAAAAATACTCCCGGGAAAAAGGTATCTAACTAAAATGTTCGCTTGATAGAAAACTAGGTAATCAGTTAATTACTAACTTCTAATACTTTAGTATACATTTGAGCATCTTAGGTATGCTGTTCCAAATAACAAAAACTTTCAGGAACTATAAATCACTTAAGAGTATTAACTTCTTTAAAACTTTTCGTTGTTATGACTAAGCATAAAAAGCAAACGAATGTTTTTTGTTCAAGAAAGAAATTATTGAAGGCAAACGATTAATAAGATTTTAACAAAGATATATATATATAAATATATATAATGTTAGTGCTGCTTCTTAGAGTTGTTTAGAATAGAAAATTATAAGGTACAATAACTTACTGCGTAGAAAGTTTTAATTGAAAAGTTTTATTTTATAAGTCTTAGTTGATATATGGAGATTTGGGCCATCAAAATATGAAAATATATATGTAAAGATTCATGAACTCTGATCGTTTTCAACCGACATGCATTAGAACAATCATTAATTGTTCTGAAAATTCTGTACATTAGGAAATTCACAAATTTTTTACCTATAACGTGTAATTGATTTGCCTACAGTATTCCGGAGGTAATAAGAGCTTAATGTTAATGCACTTATTGCCATAGTTCTCAATGCCAATAAAGAAACAATATGAAAAAATACACACTTGGAACATTTCAAATCAAGCGGATCACTCTCAAGGCCAAAACTTGTTTTGACTGATTAAGATATATGAGGTCTCAAAAGGTTCGTCTCGGAACATACTTTTCAACGCTGTGTGGTACTTTTCAAAAACTCAAAATGGCATATCCAAGATTTGGTGACAAAATTTAAAAAAATTAACCGATTTACACTATACTTGGTACCCAAGGGTTTCTTGGATCACTTATTACGAATCCGACGTCTAATTAAAAAAAAAAATAAAGATAGCGGATACAAGATGGCTGATGATGTTTTTAAAATGAACCGATTTATACCAAATTTGGTACGCGGTAGTTTTTAGGGTTGATGATTACGCCGTATTTGGAAAATTCAATATGGCGGATCCAATATTGGAAAAAAAAACATAAGGGCGGATCGAAGATGGCGGACAAAACTTTCAATCATCAGCGGAACTGGAATTGCAGTTTTTGTGATCGTTGTTTACGTATCTAACATCGGATTCGTAATCAGCCATCTTGTATCCGCTATCTTGATTTTTTTAAATTAGACGTCGAATTCGTAATAAGCGACCCAAGAAACATCCGGGTAGTGTAAATCGTTTAATTTTTAAAAATTTATTCAGCCAATTGGTCTTTTGACCACCATCTTGGATTTTTTCATCCAACCACATCAGCTTTCAAGAAGTATCCTTCAGCTCTAATTCGAGTTAAAAAATGACCCGGTTGGTAGCAAATATTGTTCTGTACAACATTTTTTTGTTGTTTACTCTAATTTTATCCAGCCATATTAGGTCCACCATTTTGAATTCTTGAAAAGTACCAGATGGCGCTTGAAAGTGTGTTCTTAGACGAACATTTTAAGACCTCATACTTCTTAATCGGTAAAAAAAAAATTTGGCCTTGAGCGTGATCCGCTTGACGTGAAATGTCCCATTTGTAAAATTTAAAAATAAAATATTTACATTAAGTAGTAAAGGTGCCACATTCAGGAAACAATAAGTAATCTTCCTATTTTGATCAGGTTACACTGTTCACAGAAACATAAAATCTTAAAATATTAAAATCATGTTCAGCTTTGAATACTTCAATAAATAAGTGCCCAGAAAACGCCAAGAAACTTGTCTACTTCCCAACAATATTTGACTAACTTAGAGCCTAGGTTAATTGTTTTTAAGTTTTGTAGTATCTACCTATGTAATTGTACATTAGTTGTTATATATGCTTATTTCCTTTATTTTGTAAAAACATTGCTGTCGTTTTGAGCTTTGTCGCAATTCCTTAACAAGAGCTACATTTAGGACTAGCTACGCCGTTGTTGTGACTTGTTCTGAAACAAACTTTTAGCACGAACATTTTGTTGGCACTAACCGGCACTAACGATTGAGAAGAATTTGAAGCTATTTGGGAAAAACAGTGGGCTGGCTTATTAAATAGAAAATTATAGTGTAGTGCATGGAGTAACTTAACACTAAGGGTGAACAGTAAAAAAAATTTAGAAAGCACTATTTTTGACGGGCCTCGTCCAACTATCTAAAATAATCATTCCGTTTGTACAAAACGTAAATATTAGTGGCTTCCTGGATTAATCTGGAGTTTATTCGCTAACTGTAAGTTAGAACAGATAAGAACTTCCTTTTAATTATTATTAGCAATCAAAGTACAGCACAGTCAATAAGATTATATTCGAAAAAACAGTTATGAAAGAGAGCGATTGCTTTCTATCTCAAGAAAATGAATCTAAAATTTTAAAACAGTTGAAAAGCTTTTGGAAAGTGATGTCAGAAGTAAATTATTATTGTATACTGGATAATAGTTTCTTAATGTCTGTTACAAAATTTAATCGTTCGGACTGCATAGCTTTAACCTCAAAATCATTGGTAAACGATGTAAAACAGTTTATTGCTTTTCATTAATGTACTGTTTTCAATTCCCAGTGTAAGCTTAGAGATATTGAGGACTAAGCGGAGCACTTCAAATTACCACATTTCATGCTAGCAAACTACTTTTGTAAGAATGTTTAATTAAGACCTGTGTTTACAGCATTGAAGCAGATCGATTTTGCATTTTAATGGTGCAGTTCAATTTCAGTGGTATGTAGATAGGAAACGAATGCAAGAAATTTCAATAAGGTTTTACAAGGATCGCTCGATGAATAATTTGGCATATGCTAGCTTTTGCTTTTTTCTTAGATAAATATCCAGATTTTCAATTTCGTATAAATATAAATTAATAATAATTTATTAATTAATTTTTTATATAAAACATTTTGCATATTGAGAACTAATTGTCTATTTGTTGGAAGATTTTCACTCCCAAAACTGTAAGTTTTGAGGTCTATGGTGTTGCTGTATAGGTAGAAGTACTATCATAGAGAACGGATATGCTCTTTCAGTTTACGAATTCTGCTCTTTTATGTAACAGAAGGTAGTTGCTGTACCACGTTATTGGGGTTTAGCAGCTCAAATTGAACGATATCCTAAGTAGTAATGTACTTTTCCATATCGCGAGTAAAAAAACCAGTACTTAGAAATATATTTCTTCAGAGCACGCCAATGAAATCAACAAATTGACAACTTTACCTGATTGTTTGATTTTGTGCAATTTTGCAGTGACAATAAAAAATTGGTTAACGAGATACGAGATCGAACAAATAATGGTAATTTATTTCTGGTCGATTTTTTTAATGTTAATCTTGGTTTATCATTGACATCCTGCAGTGTACGATTTTCTTGTCAAGTTATAGCACACTATGTTAAGAAATCCTTACTTGGAACAGTTTTCTGCATTGTTGCCTTATACGATTATTCACAATTGATATTATAGCCTACTGGTTCGAAACAAGCGAATTCTTTATCAGTGGCAACCCGGATGAAGTTGTTTGACATATAAAGTACTCGAATATATGTGTTAAGTCCGGTTTTAGCTATATCAACCAAGCAATCATCCGGTTACAACTTATAGGCCTTCCAACCAAGTAATCTGGAGCTAACTCTTCTTAAGCATTTAGTTACAAAACTTATGGAAGTCATGTTTGTGCTGACACATCATATCTTGAAAGGAATAGGAATCCATGTTAGCTAATTGGGTCCCCAATGTCTTCTACTACGTCCCTATGCTGAATTCGGTCGGCCTTATCTGCTTATTTACATGTGCCTCGCTCTGCATTGACATGGACTCTCCTGTGACAGTTCGTAGCTGGATACAGCGGCGCTAGTGTTGAATGTGATGTTAACGGCTCAGCATTTACCACTTTATGCGGACTGTGTCGTAACGCTGACCATCTCTTCCTAGCTGAACAAAATTGGTCATATCTAATGTTTTTTCATGTTCATGACAGCCTCTCCTTCCAGGGCACGGGTCACAGCATTGTTACCTTTCTAAGTCTTCACAGAATTCTATATACTTTAAAATCTTTGATACCATTTATGAAACTTTGTGTGGCTAATTATTCTTTAATGTCCTTAGGCAGATCTATATGTATATATATATATATATATATATATATATATATATATATATATATATATATATTAAATAGTAGTAGTATAAAAAAGGCGAATCCTCTGATAATAAATATGAACAATATGATTAAATTAATATATTATGATTGTTTTTTTCAGATCCCAGTAGCCAATTCGACTTGCATAGGCACTGTAACTCGTTGCGTAGTCGTAGCGGAACACAATGTAATAAGTTGTTGGCAAATTCAACTGTTCAAATTGCTGATTCACGAATAATCCGTAATAATTTTCATAGCTGGTCTTTATCAACAAACCATATGTCATTATAATACAAAGGCGTAACGTTATTAAACATTTTGTGACCCCACAATCGCTTTTTGCACGACTTTTTGCTCTATAGAAACATAATATCCGTCATGTTTCGACCATAATGAGTTACAGAATCGCTTTGCTGCAGCAGTATTCTGTAAGACGTTATATTATAACGTTGCACTAGAAAGCAAATTTATTCAATATTTAGTGACTCCGAATCGATTTTTGCGTTATAATTATAGCATTTGTTGGTAAAGATCAGCTGGTCTCTATCAACAAACCTACTAGAGTTACTTTCCGTTTCTACCATAAGACGTTACAGAAGCCATATGCAATATACAAATATCGGGACAAGATTAGTATGAGAGGGTAATAAAGAAAGCAGCATGCTATTTCTTTCGATTAGGAGCTGCTTCCATCCACTAAGAGGGATGTTGCTCTCTTTATTTTCCTCTCGTTTTAGTGTTGTCACTATATTCATGTATTGCAGGCTACCTCACAGACAACTAACAAATAGCTGATTTGTGGATATTAATATTGAAACCGTTGGAATTATTGTCCACTGGCTTCATTAATTTTTTTTTCTGCATTGCCTTAATGTAAACACTACTTGCTATAATCTCAAGATTCGTGAGTTGTTGAAAATGTCAGTAGTTTTATTTAGTATGAATTGCGATTTAGGTAGTCGTGTTACGTAGTTTCTTAACAATATCTTGCCATTATTCACCAAAATGAGAAAGAACTACCTTCATAAAGCATAATAGACTTTAATCGATTAAAAATCATCTATAGATCGATTACTCTTATACGAATAATCGACTAATCAATTGCAAGAATAATCGAATCCGCACAATACTGTCTTCTAAATTACTATTAATTTCTGCAAAATCTCATTAGATTTTAGTGTTCTCCCACTAAGTTCAACTTGGTATACTGACCCAGCGACTGGCTACCGTCTCTTTTATCTAGGACTGAAATTATATCGAACTTACCTTGTTCGTCTACTGTAATGCTCTCTAGAAGTTCGAATGCTGGACCATTTAGAAAAGTAGACAAATTGTTATAGGTATCAAGATGAATTGCCATCAATCTTTGGTACTCATATATATTTTACCCAATAAGTTTTGTAGTATTTTTTAATCTCTATTTCTACTGTGTTTGGGACAGCAATGATGTCACTTTGCCCTTTGTTTTGAAAAGAGTGGATGTCGTATTCTGTCCTGTTTTTCGGGACTATCCGTTGCTCTTTTTACTACTTTACTTTACCGATAATTTTTTTTTATTTGACTAGTGATCGTAATTCGATCATATCTTATCAAACGATGAACTTTATTAAGGTTGTTTAGCCGTGTAGGAGGATTACAGTGACATAAACATTACCAGAAGAAATATACATATATCGGGTGTAATAAAGTACCCTCTAACTTTCTAGGATCCCATTTTTCGGGAAAACGTTCCAGACAAATTTGTTCAGTTTTGACTTAAAAATTAAGTATTGATCTTGTTCTTCACCTCAAGGTAATTTTTAAAGGTCATTTCAAGCTCAACTTTCTTTTTTTAAATGGAAACCCCTATATTTTATTCCGGAATCAAAGCGCAAAATTTTACATTCAAATATGTATTTGACCTTGGGGTCTAGGTGACCTCTCAAGGTCATTTCAAGGTCAATCGTTATTAGCAACGAAAATATTTCATTTTTTAACTTTATATTTTTTGCTGAGGGTAACTTTTAAAAATATGCTTTAGTGATCGAAAATCATGTTAAATATCCACGAACTGGCATCAAAAACTTTAAGGAGCAACTGATTCATATAAAACTGAAAGATAATAATATAATTAAAAAAAAAACAGAAACAATAACAATTAAAAAAAATAACAAGAAACAAAACTACACAGAGCGTCTTCAGGCTGATTATAGAGGAAAGCCTTTCTGAAGATAAAGGGTAACTAGGAATATAGGATTAAGTAGTCGTTGACAGGTTGTGGGACCCCACCGTCTTTCAAAGCTAGATGATAATATTCGCTGTCAATACTGATTGCTATTGAAATAACCTTGAGAGGTCACTTAGACCCCAAGGTCAAATACATATCCGAATGTAAAATTTTCCTCTCTTTTTGATTCCGGAATAAAAAATACGGGTGTTTATTTAAAAAAAGAATGTTGACCTTGAAATAACTTCTAAAAATGACCTTGGGGTCAAGAATAAGATGACCATTGAATTTTTAAGTCAAAACTTTTGTATAAAACATTTTGACGAAAAATGCGATTATATGAAGTTAGAAGGGGTACCGATACTTTTGTTACACCCTGTATATATAAAGATATTTAAGGCATAAGTTGTAAGGCATGAAAAAGCTTAAAAAAAGTATTGCATCAAAATTTTCTTATCTCGTCGGAGTTATTGTTAAAAAAACAATTTTTCCCTTTTTTCAAGCGGAAGACCCACATAGGAAATCTTGGTCGATAATTTCAAATTAAGCTTTTCTAGATACCTCCAGTCGTTTTTTCCGAAGAAATTCGTGGATAAAACTTCAAGTCATGACACTCAGGACTTCAAATAATAGTACTGGCAAATTTTCTTTTTACTTCATATTATCTTGACTTCAACTAACTGCATAAATCCCTTCTTGGCTTTCTATAATCCCATTTCTGTTTGGGTCAACCATTGATGTAATGACATTATTTCTCTCTGACACTAGTTGCATTTTCAACAGAATATCGACAATCTGTTTTGTACTGGTCAGCTGATGCTTAACACGTTAACATAAGACGTTTATTTTCACTTTGACAGGTAAAATTATTCTGATAATATCATGTAATTTTAAACTAGGAATTACTGAGTGACGGCAACGACATGGAGCGGCTCCATACTTGAAGTCCCTGTGTATTTATTTCTCTAAAACTCGTAGGTGTTGAAGTAAGGAGCAATTTTATAACTTCTAAACCTGGTTCATAAATTTGTGTTGATCGTGTATAAGCAGTCTAAAGTTAGTCCAGTTTTGGTCCAAATTCGTTTTATGCCATGCAATAAATAATATTTTCCGGGTTTCTCGAATGCAGGCGGTTGTGGATAGCACCGGCTATTTCGTTATGGATTGGCAGGTTAGGGTTGTTTTGTATCTTCTGCGAAGTTTTTACTAAGGCGTTTTGGCGTTGCAGTTCTGGAGGTGGTATGTGGCTTAGTAGTAACCATTGGGTCGGGGTGGATTTTATTGTCCCGGATATTATTCGCATTGTTCTGTTCAGTTGCGTGTCGACTAGTCTTGTTTGGGTAGACAAGCCCTAGAGCTGAGCATCGTAGTGTTATAGCATTTGAGCGCCATGTTGTTCCACACAGCTTCCACAAGGTGTTAAAAGACCGAATCAAGAAAGCCATCTTATCATGCAAATTGTTTATTAAGGATTTTCAATTCTCTGTACACCGTACCGCTATAAACATTCGATAGCATCAATGCTTTCTAAAATTTAATATAAAATTTAAGAAATCACTCATTTAGTGTATTCCAGTGTTCATATTTTTTTAAATGTTTACAAATAATAACTGGTTAAAGGACAGACTTCAGCTTAAGATGACAGGGCTTATGAAAAATAATGTACAGATGAAAGTTTTTTCCACCCAGTAAAGGAGCGGTTGTTTACAATATTATTACGAGAATTCATCCGACGGCTGGTGCAATCAGCCATCAACCAATTCGTGGAAGGGATATTATTCCGATAAATTCTGGGAATCCGAAATGTTTGTCTCTCAACAGGCCGACAGCTGCCGTTACTGGGAATTCCCTTAAAGCTTCCAGAACATGAAAGAGTTTCACGATGGTTCGTGGACTTACCACACAATTCGCAGAGAAATATATAAATATGAACAGCTGGCGATAGGAAGCATTCATGTCGTAGGACATGTCCAGAGTCATTGCAAGGAGAGCAACGGAGTACAGACATCCTTGTCGGGGAAACTAAAGAAGGTCAATATAAAGGGACCATCGTCGACCTGTAACCAACAAGTCTCAACAACCAACGCATGTGTCGCTTCGCTACGCAACCATGTTAACAGAGATGGCCGTATTAATAGAAAGCAATTTGCAATGCTGCTGGATACTGGTGCAACGAAAACAGTAATAAGGCCCAACATTGTTTTAGACACAATGATAAAACCAACAAAATGGCAACTGCGAACAACGACAGGAGAAGCAGCGAAAGTTCATGATGAAATAGAGGTTGAAATGATTTTGGGAAACACAACCTTCATACATCGAGCATTAGTGGCAGACATAGAAGAGGAAGTACTCATTGGAATAGATGTCATGAGCTCCAAGGGATTCTAGTTCAAAGATGGAATTCTGCGAGTGAATGACGAAGAAGTGGTGCTTCATGGAAAAGATGACATAATGCTTCGAGCCAACTTAGCAGAGGATGTCAATGTTCCGGAAAGAACTGAAATCATTATAGATGCTTGCTTAGATGGAAAAGCTAAAGCTGGAACAGTATTGATGTTTGATCCCGAACTTAACGACGTAAATTTAGGCAGAGGAGTCGCACTGGGGAAGACACTGTTTCATGCCCGGGAGATTGTGCCAGTAAGAGTAATGAACCTGAATCATTACTCGGTTGTGCTAAAGAAAGGAACAACTTTGGGCCATTGTTCAACAGTTTCCTCTGTAGTCACCGATTCATTTAAGAATTTGAAACCAAACAAGAGAGCAAACTTGAGGGACATCGTTAGAAACTACCAGGATATCTTCGATGTAGGGAATGGCAAAAGAGGACGAACTGATCTGGTGAAACATAAAGTTAATACTGGGGACGCTCAACCTATCCGACAGTCGGCGAGAAGACTACCCCTAGCTAAAGGAGAAGAAGCCGACAGGATAGTCCGCGAGATGGAGGAAGAAGGTGTTATTGAACCATCCAATAGCTTCTCCAGTTGTCTTTGTTAAAAAGAAAGATGGTTCGACCCGATTTTGCGTGGACTATCGGCAATTAAACCACGCTACAAAGAAAGACAGCTATCCTCTTCCAAGAATAGACGATACCCTAGATACGTTGGCTGGATCGAAGATGTTTTCCAGCCTTGACTAGAAGAGCGGTTATTGGCAGGTGGAACTTGCTAATGAAGACCGGAAAAGACTACTTTTACCATCGGCTCAGGACTTTACCAATTCACGGTGATGCCGTTTGGGTTATGTAATGCTCCAGCGACGTTTGAAAGATTGATGGAAACAGTGTTAAAAGGGCTTTCATGGAAGACATGCTTGGTGTATCTCGACGACATTATCGTGATTGAAAGATCATTTGAAGACCACGTCAAGAACCTGGAGGAGGTGTTTCGGCGACTTCGAAGTTCCGGACTAAAGTTAAGCTGTTCCAAGACGAGGTGCAATATCTTGGGCATGTGGTTTCCGCAGAGGGAGTAGCTGTTGATAAACAGAAAGTCAAAGCTGTCCAGGAATGTCCGATACCTAAAGATATCCATCAGTTAAGAAGTTTCCTGGGGTTATGAACGTATTATCGTCGATACGTAGCCGGATTTGCCAACATCGCCAAGCCACTTACTAGACTCACAGAGGGGAAGGTACAATACCAGTGGGACGAGGAGTGCCAGCTATCATTCGAGACACTGAAAAGAGCATTAACGAGTGCCCCCGTCTTAAGTTATCCTTTGCCAGATGGAAACTTCGTTTTGGATACCGACGCAAGCAATGTCGGAATTGGTGCAGTGCTTTAGCAGATCCAAGACGGTCAGGAGAAAGTGATCGGCTATTTCAACAAGCCTTGAGCAAGCCTGAACGGAATTACTGCGTTACTCGCAGAGAACTCTTGGCTGTGGTAAAGGGGGTAGAACATTTCTACAAGTACCTCTATGGTAAAAGATTCCTCCTGAAGACTGATCATGCAGCACTGAAGTGGCTCCTGCAGTTTAAAAACCCCGGAGGACAAGTGGCCAAGTGGATTGAGCGGTTGCAAGAATTCGACTTCGAGACTGAACATCGAGCTGGAACAAGCCATAAGAATGCTGATGCCCTATCGAAGAGACCATGCCCTGATGGTTGCAAATATTGTCAGCGAGCAGAAGAAAAAGGGGCTGCCCTCTGTAGAACTACCGCCATCGATGACCATTGGCAATCTGAGGAGTTCCAGAAAGACCAGAAATTGGATCCGGAGTTGAAAGAAGTTATCTGCTGGAAGAAAGAAGCGCGCAAACCTACATGGCAGGAGATTTTCCGTTACTCTCCAACCATAAAGTCGTACTTGGGTCTGTGGAACTCCGTCATCCTGGAAAATAGACTTCTAAAGCGCGTCCTGGAAAGTCCAGAGGAGGGAAACGACAGAAAACAGATTGTAGTTCTCAGAAATAGGAGACCAGAGGTTTTACGATAACTACGAGATGGTACACTGGAGGACATCTGGGAGTAACGGAAGTTGAGAGAACGCTTCTATTGGGTAAACTCCCAAGTGGATATCAAGGACTGGTGCCGGAAATGTACTGTTTGTGCAGCAAATAATGGGCCTCAGAAGCGTCCAAAAGCTCCCATGAAGCAATATAACGTGGGCAGTCCATTCGAAAGAATAGCCATTGATGTTGCCGGTCCATTTTCTGAATCCGACTCTGGAAACAAGTACATTGTGGTGGTGATGGACTATTTCAGTAAATGGACAGAAGCGTATGCCTTGCCGAATCAAGAACTGTACTCTGATGGGCAAAAAGTGCAGCACGACGTAACGAGAGAGGAACCCAGAGACCTGTTTGAGGTGCCCATACAATATGCCCTGGCTCATTGTGTGGCTCGAAATCTCCGGATGTCCAGAGGAATAGCCAAGGTGTTTGTCAAAAAATACGGCCAGTTCCAGAAGCTACGGGAGCAAGATCCAGTGGTAGGGAAAGTCCTTCATCTCGAAGATAAATAACCAGTGGGTACCAGAGACATCTTTTATTTGGTAACAAAAACATTCTCACAGGACAAGCCAACATACAGCGATCTTTGGAAGACTCTGGTAGAATTGAGGAATGTGATGATGGAGAAGAATCTGATGAAAGTGGCGGTCCCAAAGATAGCCTGCGGGTTGGACGGACTGGAGGATTGGAGTGTGGTGAGAAGTATGATGGAAACAATCTTTTTCAGTGGCATGAACATCCTGGTATGCTGTCTCAATATTCGCAATCCAGATTCGAAGACCGTTGACTGTTACTTCCACCAAACTTCCCGTTGTCGAAATGGAGAGTCCTGCAAATATCGTCACACCAGGAAGGACTCTAGGACATTCCGGAACGAAATGGTCTTGAGGAGGGGGCAATGTTACGAGAATTCATCCGACAGCTGGTGCAATCGGCCATCAACCATTTCGTGGAAGGAACCTTATTACGATAAATTCTAAGAATGCGAAATGTTTGTCTCTCAACAGGCCGACCGCTGCTGTTACTAAGAATTCCCTTAAAGCTTCTAGAACATGAAAGAGATTCGCGATGGTTCGTGGACTTACCAGACAATTCGCAGAGAAATATATAAATATGAACAGCTGGCGATAGGAAGCATTCAGTTTTCGTGTGTCATATTGTACAGTTAAGATAAAATGTAAATAGTTTCTTGTGAATATAAATTGTGTTAAAGTAGTGGAAATAAATTAGAGTGAGTTAGACTGTGTTTTTAAATAAATCCAAGAACTGAACTGAGTGTGAAAATAAATATATTACAATATTCTTGACCATGTGACTGAATAGTGAAGGCTGTCTTACTCCTGTAAATAGTTGTGCTTGTCTCGCTTAATTATTCATTCATATAACCCAGTTGTGGCATCGTCAAAAGAAAAGAAAAAGCATTATAGACCATTTCTTTAATCTTGACACATTCGGCAGGTAAGTATTATTTATTGTAAAAAAATTCATCAAAAATAGAATCTTAAAATTTCGAATTTCTTTATATTTTTTTTTGCTTGAAATTGGTTTTTGTTTTTGATGAAGTATAATTTGATTTAATTGTTCAATATTTCAGTTTCTATATTATAAGCGCAATTTTGATACACAACATAAGAGGAGGTCTACTAAATTTCAAAATTCATATCTAACAGTTTTTAGTTAGGAATGATTCTAGATACCGAGTTTAGAACTCCTAATTAACGCCGATTACTCACTCAGCACATTAATAAATATCTTGGCTGTTAATTCGATAGTTAATGTGAGAATTTTTTCAAGCTATGAAAATATATAATCTCTATCGTACAAACTTTTGTCATAAAATATGCCTAATTATAAATACTTTCGACGCTTTTTTTTCAATATTAATTTCGGAAAACTAATTGTGTTTTAGTATCTATTTGAAGTTCGATATTGATCATACCCTTTCATAATTTCATTCTTAGCATTTCAACATTCGTCAGGCGACACTAAAACAAATGAAATTACAATTTTTCATTCAAAGGTTTTCGATTATATTGTCCTCATCGGCAAAGACAATTTAATTTTAATGCGGTCGTAATGGATTTTCGCTTGCTGGAATATTCGATCAAAAATTGTAACACAAAGGAGGGCAATTTCGATGTAATTTGACTCTCGGCGATCTCAGAGACAAAAATAACATTTTTTTAAAAATCAACCATCATGTCGAATACATTTGGGCTCTCAATTATTAAAGGTTTTGCTTTGAAATATAAATTGCTATTTAACATGGATCTTATATGACATACCAACTGATAGAAAATCTTTGGTTTTCAAAACCCATCTATGTTATTCAATATTTTAGTAAATGAAACGACTTTTAATTCGTTATAGTAAATTGACTACTCTACACAACAGAATTAGTCTCAAAAATGGATGATACCCAGTATACCTAAGGAGTATCGTAGTTTTAGTATTTACAAACTTTAAAGTATGCAACAAAACAACTAAAAAATTAAAAATAAATAAAACGAACATAAATATTGTCAAAAAGGTTTTATTAAAAGGCACTAAAAATAATAAAAAAACATACAGAAGGGTCAGCAGGAAAAGTTTGGTTAAATAAACACATTGTCTATAACCACACATATTTTTATGCGACTTGACAGCTTATCTCATGACTTCCTAAATCCTCTAAACTAACAATTTGAGGTATATTTGATCAACTGAAGCTCACCTTCTTTGGTTTTATTGAAGCAGTACTATATATTCTGATATTATAGAATTGAAGAATATTAATTAATTTAATATTTCCTGCGAACGTTCACCAAGCCGCCACAACTTCCGGTACGTGTATTATAGTTTATTTCAGCTGCAAGATGGATATATAGCTCAATGTTAACATAATATACATTACTCAATCCTTTCTCTACTCACATCAGGTGCACTATAAGGGTATTTTAAACAGTATGTTATCTTCTAGGACAAGCTAAACGTGTGTGCAGTCTTGTTCAGATGTTTATAAATGAACTGAGCAACAACCATTAATAAAATACATTTTATTAGCTTTTTATGGATGTGTTTATTCAGTTTCTGGCGGAAAAATTGTATTTGATTGGCTTCATAGATACTTTTTCAGTTTTTTTTGATATGTTCGTTCATAATCTCTCTTAAATATAATTGACATGTTAGTATGATATGAATATTTATTAACAATTCTATTCTGAATCGGAAGTATAATTAAGTAAGTTTAGAGAGTTGTCCCTCGGTACCCGTGCCTCAAAGTGAAAATAATAATCCAATAAAAAATAATGGAAGTGTAGGTTGAGTTGGTATAAGAGGCTTGCACGAAAACTTCAGTACGTTCGTGTCAACAAGAAGTGTTTTTGTGATTATAAATTTCTTTAATTGCCGTTTTAAAACTTTGATTTTAATACCTGAGAAATGAGAATCGATAAGTCCAGTGGACAAAAAAAAAATTATTAAAAACAGAGGGTAGAAATAGCATAATAATAATAATATTGTCAAAAGTAAGGTATTTTAGGGTTAAGCAACATCTATTGTTTTGACCAATCTTGTTTACTGTTGAATACAATACCTTCTTTTCACAATATTGTGAAAGATTGTGTTAAGATAGTAGTAGTTTCTTTATTTTCCATGCGGTTTTTGTTGTTTAAAAATGTATAATGGCTTTTTTGGCTGCAGTTTTCACATCTACTTAACTTTATCGATGTTGCCAAAAATAAGGTATTTTACTTTTAAGCAAAATCCATTGTTTTAATCAATCTTGTTTACTGTTGAATAGAATACCTTGTTTTCACAATGTTTATATATTTTAAGATCAAGGGCGTACCCAGTTTTTGGTTTAAGGAGGGGCAAATGAGGAAAAAATTATCATATTTATCATATAGGGGGGCAACTCAAAAAAAAATTGTCCTAGAAAGAGGGACAAATTTGAAAATTTTTTGGTCCAGGGGGGGCAAGTCAGAAAATTTGCGGGAAAGTTTAATGGCTCACGGCAGATTTTTGGGTCCAGGCGGGCTAGCTGTTGAAGTTGATTAACTGACACTTATTTTGATTTACTTCCAATCTGTTTTCAATTTATAAAGGTAATAACAAGGTATATAGCAAACTCGTTTATATAATATTCACTGATTTTCTAAAAAACGCTATAAGTTATGTTCTGGAATATATGGGACCACTTTGGAACAGACGAATTGAGAACCTCTTTCTTTTTGGGGTCGGTTAAAAAACAGAACGTTTATTGATTAAAGAAGAACATACTAAGAAAAGAAAAATCTAAGAAATTTTTGTATATTGTTAAACAATGAAGAAATTGAGACACCTTCTAGAAAGGTGGTTGGAACACGAACCTCGAGTATAGTACCTGATGTTTTTAGCACTGATGAAGCTTTCAATTAATAAATGCGAAAGTCGGCAAGCTTTTAATATCCATTTTTATTGTCCTATTCCGATCATTCTACTATCACATTAATATTTAGCATATTAAAAATTTCTGGAAACAAGTATATAAATGTTAATAATTCTCTAGTCCTTAGAATGCCATATAAAACTGAAACCTGATCATATGAAACCGTTAAATAATAACCGTGGTCCGCTTTTAATTCTTGAGAAGCAGATATTTGCCACTAGCATTTTGAATTCAGTTTTATTTTGAATATATTTCCACCAAATTTTTAATAAACAGTTTATTAGTGTCTGGAACATATATCCAATAATTCACCAACCTAAAGGCTCACGTCAATATCTTAATACTATGACCCTTGTCCATGAGACGTTAGAGACGGTATGATTGATTGATTGTGTGTGGTTTAGGCATACAAAAATGCCAATCTATAGAAAATAAAATTGAGCGTTGGGTAAAAGTATCTTGCACTTTTCGCATAATGTAGTCTATACAAGTGGTGAAGAGATATATTTCTTGAACCCATTAGTCTGATTAAAACTTGAAAAAATTCTATTGCAATTGGTTAAGTCGAATAAAATATCATTTACTTAAGAGGCTATTCCGTAATTCTGTTGCTTCATACGAGTATATATAGAGGGTTATTCACATATTACGACACGGAATATTATGAGTAAGATACACATTTTAGAAGATCTTTTTTTAGGTTGATATATATCCCTTAGAGGAACATTTTAAAATTATTTTCGTTTTATACAAAAATGTGAAAAGTATCAGTTTTATTTTTTTTCAATTGAATGCTCTGTATACTGTTACATTCTCGGTATCTACAATTAAAATGATAAGATGTTTCATAAAAGTTTACTGTACCTAAACCCCATAGTTTATGTAATATTCACTATTTTATCAAAATATTGTGATCATTTAAAGGGTTAGTGTCTCAGTATACTCTTTTCTTGTTTCCAACCAAATTCCGACAGCAGTCTCCTGAAGGATAATGTTTTGTGTTCCACTTGTGGAAAATCCAATATTGTATACAAGGTATGAAATAAATACCAATTAATTAACCAAAATTTCAAATGACAATTACTTTTTTAAGTTTAATGAAACACCCTGTATTTTATGTCCCCAACAGTAGTAGAATTTTATTCTCTATGCGACAGCATTTTCGTATACCTAACTATTCACGTTCCCATGAAAAACGCATATGCATAGAATACAGACGAATTTTAACTTATTTAATATTTAACAAGATAGCTATCAATCAAAAAAGATCTATACCCACATGGTGGATGAGACCTTGAAAACATAACGAATAAAGACAAAATAACTTTTAAGGCGGCACTTCACTTAGCGTAGCCTATTGGTGTTTTATATCGCTATATTGGTCCAAATATTTTATGCATTTGCCAATATTCCAAACGTGCCATCCACACATATTGCAAAACACTCAAACATGCCAAATATGTTTGAATACAAATCAAACGCTACAGTCGTGGATGCGTTGATCATTACATGCTTTATCGACATAACTACGAAGTTATTAAAAAATCATGACGATAATTTCCTCTTTTTAGGGTTCCGTATATACTATAAATGGATACCCTGATAATATCACTCCGGATTTCTGCCTCTGTCACATACAGCAATTTTCTCCTCAACTACTGGACGGAAGAGGTTGAAATTTGGCATCAGTATCTAGTTTGGCGACCCGATCAGGAGTACATACCGTAAATGAAGAAATTTTGATTTTAGGTGTACTTTTGGGGGAAAAAACTATAAAAATCGACCGTTCCCCCTTCTGATCCCCAAAACTACTGAGCCTAAAATTTTGAAAAAATAGAAAATATAGAACGCTGTGCGAACTTTTCAGGAAAAATAAGGAGAAACCATAAATATTAATTTTGGGGAGCAAATTATAGAATTAAATGAAAATTTAAAAATAAAAATTTTTTGAAACGCATCATGTAATATATTACAATATAGTCCGTGGGTTCAATTTAAAATTATAAAACTAATATTCACTTTCACTTTTCTAGAACTTTATTTACATCAAATTATACAGACAGCTGATTCACAATAACATTCGATATACGCTCGTCGTCCTTTCTAACAGAACTCGCGATCGTGGCTTGCTTCCTTTATAAAACCAGCATCGAAAATGCTAGTAAAATCAACCATCAACTCCACAGCCGCCGAGCCATTTCCAGAACATTTTTTATTCCAAAGCGATCGTTTTCGTACTGAAATGAAACAGGGTCGGCTTTGGTCAATTTCGTAACACTGCCCCCCCTTTAATTCTGATCGTGCCGATCAGAAACATCCTCTCCATGGTAGGGAGCGAGTCGATCTAAATGGACCACCTTTAACTTAACCTTGGGGTTTCGACGGATCCGGTAGATCACGTCATTAAGCCTCTTGACCACCTCGTATAGACCATCCCAGGCAGGTGTAAGCTTTGGGGATTTACCCTTGCTCCATTGGGGGCTGTACAGCCAGACTTTGTCCTTCTCCTGGAACCCGACTGAATTGGCCTTGAGGTCGTATCGCGTCTTTATCCGGTCACTGGTGGCCAACATCTGGGTTCGGGCTAATTCGTGTATCGCCAGCATGTTATGTCGGAGCTGGTCGGCATAATCGTCGATGTCTTGGGAAGGTTCTTCGGGGGCGCCAAATGCCAAATCGAAGGGTAATCGCAGCTTCTTTGGGAACAGGACCTTGGCTGGGGTCAGGCCTGAACTATTATATACGGCAGAGCGATATGCCAACAGGAATAAGGGAATATGCTCATCCCAATCACGCTGGTTATTGCTGACGACCTTGGATAGGTGTTGTTCCAAAGTCCTGTTGATTCTTTCCACCATTCCGTCTGACTGTGGGTGCAATGCAATGTTGTTCTCGTTTTCCTGGTCCCCAACATTGTGCAAACCTTCTGGAATACATTCGATACGAAGTTATGTCTCTGGTCTGAATGTAGTTCCAACGGGACGCCAAACCTGCTAAATAGTTTTTCTACTAGCACCGTCGCTACCGTGGTTACCTCTTGGTTGGGGATCGCATATGTCTCAGGCCATTTGGTGAAGTAATCCATTACGACCAGAATGTATTGGTTCCCCTTCTCAGACTCGGGACATCGACGGCGATTCTCTCAAATGGGACGCCCACATTGTACTGCTGCATTCTGCTCTTGGTCCGGATCTTCGGGCCCTTACTGGCCGCACAGGTAGCACATTTTCGGCACCAAGTTCTTTTCTGGTGACGCAATTTTTTCTTTCTAGTTTCGAGAATCCACGGCTGTAGTACTCGATCACCCTCTCTTCACCATCTTGCACCTGGGGTAGGACGGCCCCCAAACCGGTGTTGCTGGCGTAGGTGTCTAAGATGAACTTGCCGGACTGTGTAGGAAAGGCTAGGATTGGGCTGGAACATAGTGCTGCATTCAGTCGTCTGAGAGATGTTGCGCAATCCTGATTCCAACGGAAGGTCTTCTTCTCTATGGTCTGCCGATGTAGAGGGGCGGCAATGATGGCAAATACCTCAACAAAACGCCGGTAGTATGAACAAAGGCCCAAGAAGCTTCGGAGCCCAAGTTGTCTCTTGGGACTGGCCAATCACGGGTGGCTTCTATCTTGTCCTCGTTGGTGCAGATTTCTGACTCAAAAAGGACGTGGCCCAAAAACTCTACTTCTTTTTGGAACAACGAGCACTTCTTCGGGTTGAGTCTCAGGTTGGCATTATTAATTCTGGACAATACTTCGCCTAGGTTCTTCAGATGGTCGTCGAATGTCTGACCCATGACCAGAATGTTATCGAGGTATACTAAGCACGTTCTCCATGTTTCTTGATTATCCTATCCATTAGCTGTTTGCACGGCCTCAAATTGCCGTTTATACATGGGTCAAGATGAACTGCCATCAAATGTGGGTGGTTTACTAAAGGAACCTTTGGGTTCCTTTAGTAACCTAGTAGTACTTTAGTACCAAAGTACTCACGGTGTGCTGGTATTTCCCTCTCTGCAAATCTTTTTGCAATTTTTCAATTGCAGTTTTCACTTTATCTTGTACTTCTCTGTGTACTGCGTCTTTAATTGAACTGATTTCAACTTTTACCTGGCTTTGGATAGCACTTATTTCAAATTTCACCTGGTTCTGGATGGAATCGATGTCATTTACTTTGGTTTCAAGAGTATCCATGGTACTTTTTAGGACCTTTATGTCATCGTTTATTTCTCTTATGTCTGATTCCACTATTTGCATTCGTTCATTAACTGTGTCATTAACTTGCGATACTATTTGCATTAATTGTTCAAATTGCAGTTGTCTTTTCTCTTCAGTTACTTTAAAATCATTTTGTTTGTCGTTTTTGTTCTAGTATTTTAAATTCATTTTGTCTGTGTTCATCTAATAATTTAAATTCATTTTGTCGTTTTAGTTCAAGTTGATCTTATTTTTCTATAAATTTCGAGAATAATCCTTCGATTAAATTATGTTGTTCACTTTTCATGGTGGAAACAATACTTTGTTGTTCGCTTTTCATCGTAGTGACAAGATTTTCTAATTCTATTTTACGTTTTTCATCAAAATTTGAATTTCGTCCTGATGTTGTTTTTCCTTCTTGTCACCTTTTTCTAGAATCTGTGCTATTTTTTCGTCCAGTCCCTCCGTAACCTGCTTGACTAGTTTTTTGGTAGTTTCGTCCATATTTTCCATGCTACGGGTTTCCATAAATCAAATTGCAATATAGTCGGTGGGTTCAATTTAAAATTATAAAACTAATATTCACTTTCACTTTTCTAGAACTTTATTTACATCAAATTATACAGAACAGCTGATTCACAATAACATTCGATATACGCTCGTCGTACTTTCTAACTGAACTCGCGATCGTGACCTGCTTCCTTTATAAAACCAGCATCAGAAATGCTAGTAAAATCAACCATCAACTCCACAGCCGCCGAGCCATTTTCAGAACATTTTTTATTCCAAAGCGATCGTTGTCGTACTGAAATGAAACAGGGTCGGCTTTGGTAAATTTCGTAACAATATCAAATGAAAGGCCCCATTCTAAGGAACACAAATATATTTTTTTCAAATTAAAAAAAATTATTTAAAAAGATATTAACGAAAATATGCCAAAATTTACCAATCCCCCCTCCCCGTTTTGTACAAATCTATAAAACGTAAAGTTTTGAAAAAAATTAGAGGGATAGGGTCTGACCTGAAATTTACTGGCAAGATAAGGAGAAACCTATACTTCTAGTTTTGGGCGGCAAATTACAGATTTAAATGTAAAATATAAAATTAAAATGTTTCTAACCCATCATGTTACATATCAAATGAAAGGGCTCATTATGACGAACACAAATATATTTTTTCTATATTTTTAAAATAAATTAATTAAAAGATATTAACAAAAATATTTAAAAAATTACCCATCCCCCCCTTATCTCCGAAACCATAAGCTGTAAAATTTAAAAAAATCTGAACTTTACTGGAAAAATAAGGAGAAACCCCTAATATTCATTTTGGGGGGCAAATTATAGATTTAAATGGAAAATAAAAATTATAATTATTTCTAACGGATCAAGTAATATATCAAATCAAAGGGCTCATTATGACGAATACTAATATATATTTTTATTTTTTTTAATAAATATTTTAAAATATATTAAAAAAATATATTTAAAAAATTACGCATTCCCTCCTTTATTCCCTAAATTATAAGACATAATTTTTTTGTTTACGGGAAAAATACGAAGAAATTCCCAATATTAATATTGGGGGCCAAATTAAAGAAAAAATAAAAAAAAAGGAAAATAAAAAAAAATTAAGGCATCATGTAATACATCAAATGAAAGAGTTTATTATGAGGAATACAAATACACATTTTTTAATATTTTTAAAATTAATTGTTTACAAGATATTTACATAAAGATATAAAAAATTCTCATTTCTAGCTTTATTTCCGAAATCATACTACCTAAAATTTTGAAAACAGTTAGGGGTACTGGTGCTCACTTGAAATTTATAAAAAAATTATTAGAAAACTCCCATAGTAATTTTAGGCACAAATTATACAATTAAGTGGAAAATAAAAATTCAATTTTCAAACGCATCATATCAGATATAATAAAACTTGACCTATTTTGCCCTATATCTTCCAATCTATAGAGCCTCAAAATTCAGACAATAGATTATAAAAGTCTTCCCTGAAAGTTTATTAGTAAAATAAAACTTTAATGTTAATTTTTGGGGAGCAAATTAGAAAATTAAATACATATATATTCTTCTATAAATAAAAAGTCTATATGTGGAAAATGAAAGTGTACATCTTATTCTATATACTATTACAAAATTGTAGTTGTTTGTTTGTTGGTTTGTTACCTCATAACGTAAGAACTACTGAACTGATTTTGATGAATCCTTTTTTATTGCAAAGCCTATAGTTTGACTAAAAATCTGGTATATTTTATCTCCCTATATTGACAGAAACGGTAGATATAGTGAAAAAACTTCTACCATGTTTGGTAAAAGAATTCCACCGCACGTACAAAGTATTAGATACTGGCATCAGCTTAGCTTTTATTCAAAATTCTGAATGTGCCAATGTAATATGTTTGGATTTAAAACAAATCAACTAATTTAACAAGCGTAAATGTAATTATACAGGGTGTTCTGTATATACGAAATTTAGTGCGGAGTAGAATAGTTATATTGGGTGTCCTATAAGCAGCTGCATATATACAATGGGGTTGAAATAAACGGAAGTGGAATTAGTTATATAAGGAGATCCAAAAAAGTTATATTGAGTGGGCATATACCAAGTGGTTGCAAAAATGGTAGAAATTTATAACGTTTGGATAAAAAAATCTTAAAAAAAATGTCCTATGTAAGCAGTTAGGATTTTTGAAGTATGTTCGGAAGATATTAATGTTATGAAATGGGTTGAAGAAATGTGAGAAGCGGTTGTTTATAGAGTGTTGTAAAAATATAAGATGGAGTCGAATATATTTTATGATGTGGTTAAAAATTTGTTTTTTTCCACAAGTATTTGCATATATAAGATGACTGAAATATATAGCGGAGTATAATCACATCTGTAATGGTGGATTTAAAAAATATTACAAGCTGTTCCATTTACCGGATGGTTGAAATTTAAGGCGGATGCATATACAAGATGGTTGAAATATAGGATGGGGTAGAATAATAATTATACAGGGTGGGAGAAAATGGTAGAAATTTTTTGTTATATAGCAGTTGCATATATGGAGTAACTGCAATTTGGGACGTAATATAGTTATAATTACACAGTGTGAATCAAAGAAGGTTAGAAAAAGTTGCAAGTAAAGGGTGGTTTAAATGAAGTGTAGAGAGAAATTATACTTTATAATGTGGTTAAAAACAGTGCTGTAGTTAAGTATTTAAAAAATGTTATATTGGTTAACCAATTAGCTGTAGTGTATATAGGATAGTGTAATACATACAAGGTGATTCAGAAAAATGTTGAACAAAATTGTTATATAGAATGTCCCATAATCAGTTGCAGTTTGGGTGAAATATATTGGAGATTTATAGTTATACAGGGTTGCACAAAAATTTTGTAATTGGTGGGCGATAGGTAGTTTCATATACAAGATGGTTGAAATAGAGGGTGGAGTAGAATTATAGTTAAACAGGTTTAATATATTTTTTTGTATGATAAAACATGAGCTGTTGTATATATGCAATATCTGAAACATGGGTCGAAGTAAAATAATAGTTATACAGTGTGATTAAGACAAGGTTAGAAAAAGTTGCATTATTAGGGGTGGTTGAAATATAAGATAGGACCAAGTTTACCTCGAAGGCTGGTTAAAAAATGGTTATATAGCGTAGTCCATAAGCAGTTGCATAGACAAAATAGTGAGTGGAGCAGAGTTATAGTTCACTGTTTAAAAAATGTTATATTTGGTGGGCTCCTAGCAGATACAGATACAAAGTGGTTAAATTATTTTGTAGAGTAATATTATGGTTATATAGGATAGTTCAAAAATAAGTTATAATGTTTGACTGAATGGTTATAATATAGATGGAAGTAGAGTTATAGCTACACAAGGTGGTTCAAAAGAATTGTTGAATAAAATTGTTATATAGGGTGGCCAACAAGCAGTTGTAGTTTGGGTGAGTGTTAAAATAGAGGTGTGGTGTTAGGGCAAAATGTTTTTTTAACATTTGTGACACACCAAGGGTTTCACAGGCATTTCCATTAGGACGGATAAAAAAAAGTTTAAAAGTGTTATATAGGGTACACCATGAACAGTTGCATCCTACTATATGGAATACCTGAAATATGCGGCGAAACAAGATTACAATTTTAGAGTGTGTTTAATACAATGTTACATATAAAGGGTGATTAAAATATAGGGTGTAGAGAAATTGTACTTTACAACGTGGTTCAAAAAATGTCAGAAATTATTGTTATATAGCGTAGACCGTATACAGTTGCATAGTAGAGATTTAGGGAGCAGTGGAGTTATAGTTAGGTGTTAAAAAGTTATATTGGGTGACAAATAAGCAGCAGCATTTCTAGGATGAAATATATTCAGGATTGGTGGATTTGTAGTTAAGGAGGGTGCTGAAAAAAGTAGAAAAATTGTTATATAGGATAATCCATTTGTTTCATATGTTATAATTTTTGCAGACTTGGACATTCCGAACACGGGTGAAACCGCGGGTAACGGCTGGATGATTATATAAATACAGAATGTTGAAGGGTTAATTTGTTCATTGCTAATGTCGAAATTGCAATCAACCCTGTCAAGCAAAAAGTAAAAAATGAAATTCAAATAGTCCAAACCGAAATAAATATACTATTAATACACGATGAGAAGATATCATTAAGCTACTGTAAATGTAAAAAATCTTTTGTGAAATGTTGTGCTAAGTCGTCCTGGTTCACGTATAAATAGATAAAGATTATTTGATACACGTACAAATACCAATGGACAGGTTAATGAAGAAAAGGCCACATCATTTGTCATTTAAGCAAGAGGCTCTGTTCTAGAATTTTTTCACCAGGGAAAAATGTTTGGCTGCAAACATATACGCCAGTTTGCAATAGAACTGCAGTGTTAGGCGGCAACAACGTGCATCGTACATTGACAGTGGAAGATGTGACTTATTTCTAGAGAACAAGACTTACAGCCGTTTCATTAGACTGCATGAAGCCAGAATTCCGCATCCAGGCAGAAAACATGGTCAGCAGATTCTTACTCTATAGCAGAAAAATGTGAGCGGACGACATAGAGTAACGAGATCAGGTAAACCAGATCAGATTTCTTTCGCTGAGAGGCCATTTTAAGACGGCCTGGCGAGATAAGTTGCCACATCGATTGCTAAATAAGAACTCCAATACCATGATCACACAGTAGAATGCTACTGTTATGGACACACTTCCAGAGACAGTTAATTTATGCTGACCATTTATCAGCTATCATGATGGGGATTCTGTAAAGACAGAGACAGTTTAGTCGTCCAGGGTACAATCAGTGGGAAATACATTTAGTTTAATTTGTCAATTGGGGAGGTGCTGTTTCAGTTTTCAAACTCTGGGCTTTTATGCCAGTCGTGATCCAGCCAGTTGCCTATGACAACCAAGCTGTGAACCATCACCGGTGAATGATGGTACAAGGTGAGACTGAAGAACTGTAATTAGACGAATGTAGTATTGGGAGATAATTTCTAGTGACAGATTTCGCTAGGCTGAGTGTCTAAGGGTCATGAGTTTATATTTGATCCTATCAACAACATTCTGCCATTAGTGCGGTTATAAATTTATGAACACTACTTCCCTGTACTGCTAAATCTTGAATATTTTTGAGTGATTCAATTCATTACAATAACATCATTTTATAAGTACATCGCTCGAATGAACAGAACATATAAGTACTACTGTTTCTATTCCGAATAGTGAAAGCTATTTCAACACTATTTTATGTTTGCTGTCAAAAATAACGCCTCATTACCAAATATCGAGTTTTTCCTTTAATATACAATATAACCCGTGTATTTATAGTACATAAGCCTTCTAAAAAGATTTATTAGTCCATACATTTTCACCTCACTTCACAAGAGGGTTGTGTCATTGCTAGCGTTATGTTTAGGTTGGTGGTGGATATTCATGGTCGTACTATGAGCTTAGTCACCATTCGTGATATGATTGCATAAAAGTCACTCCAGTGAATTAGTGTTAAAAAATAGTCTATTGAAGATAAAAATAAGAATTTAGTTATTTTCTCTACCAAATAGCTCTACGCCAAATAATGTCGCAGGTTTTTGTAGAAGATATAAAGCTTCGTTGCGCACCAGGTTTTCACATATGCAAACAGTAGTTCCAATAAGATCATGTGACGAGTCGTAGAGTGGTAAAGAGCTCAGTATTACACAGTAAAAGAAGAAAAACGGAATAATTTATTGTGTAACAAATTGTACGAGATACAGTGATGGAGTTTGCAGCATTTGCGCCAATTACTTGTTCCATCATTACGTTCAGTAATGTAAAAAAAGTGAAACATATTGAGCTGAGAACAGGGTATATATTGAAAGCATGCGTTACAAAATTTAAAATTAAATTTGATTTACATGTTCAAGACGTTTCATTCTTACCGATATTGAAATTGTTATATTTATTGGAATTATCACATTTGGAAATACACCAGTCAATAGAGATTTTTAAGTGACAAAATTCAACAGCAAACCGCATACGCCATTTTCATAAAGAAAAGCTGCAAAAACTCACATAAAATAAGTGTTTTTAAAATATTCATAATTGGGGTGTAATAACAGCTGGAATCTTAATCTGATAACTTATAACGTTGAGATTAATAAGGCTGAAGATCGATATTGTCCGTTAAGCAGATTTTGCAAAATTGCAATTTAAATAATTTGTAAAAATATTTTGCAGACCGTATCGTATTAACTACGATAGGTCCATAGAGATACGCAAAATATATTTTGAATGCTTATAAAATGCACTTCACTTCGTACATCTTGGAATTTTGTTATAGTGCCGTAAATTTATTAACACTGTAAATTTTGGCTTAAGTGACCAATCCTTGCTTTTCCTCACTTGTCTTGACAGTGGCGGATCCATTCAGTGCAAAATAGTAATTTAATTAGTAACACTAAACAGTATATAGGTAACCATTTAATAGCACTAAACAGTATATAGGTATATAGGAAACCATTAGAAAAATATGGGTGGTAGATAACAGTTATGTAAATAAAAACCTGATAAACTGTTGAGAAAAAACGTCTTATCATACAATTTACCAGAATTTTCATCTCGTGCCCATGTCAAGAAAACTCTAGATCCGTCCATGAGCCTTGACAGCTATTGTTAGTGCACCTCTGGCTGGCTGTCGCATATTCGTATTTTTCATGCAATATTGACTATTATACTAAACTAATTTTCTGCGGGTTTTTATTATTGTTCTATGAGTTTACTGTTAAAACTTTATCAACTATTCTTTATAAACTATTAATGGCGTGATGATATAAACGAATTGCTGTTGAATTTTGTGTCCGGAAATGAGTTCAATTTTGCTCTATAAACTGGTGTAAAAATATGTATTTGAAAAATTAAAAAAAATTGTTTGAAGTTCCTTTACATATTTTAGCCATATTACTTTTATGTTTATTGGGGCAATAACACCACAATCGAAATAAAACGACGTATATTGAAGGAAAACCAAACGTTTCAAAGTCTATTCTGACTTCGTTGTCAATGGCTTTATATTTAGAAGACAATATTTTAGCCATTTTGAAACATTACATTATGAAGAGTTTCTGATAGGTAATTACCATTAGAAAGTCGAAACGTATTTGTTGAATAATTTCAATCACTTAAATGATAAAAATGTTAAAATTAGCTCTTTCTTTATTTCGATAATTTTGCAAATAATATTTTAAAAATCTTATTCCAAAACAAAAGGGTGATATTTCCAAATACATTATACCATATTCCATCACATATTCATCCATAAATTGTGAAATTAGCATCAGAGCATAACATTGGCAAAAGCAATTCATTCTCTACTGCTATGATGAATTTCATTTGGTGAAAACGAGAAAACTCAATGAAAAGCACTTATCAGAAACGCGGTCATCGATAGCTTTTCAAGGACCGAAGGCGTTGTTATATCAATTTATATCAGCATATGAACGTGAAAAAAAGTATTTCACTGTTCAATAAAACCAATATTTTATGTCTTTGTGAGTGTTGATATGTGGTGGGCGTTGGAATTTACATGCAACAATAGAAACAATATTGTGATAATCAGCACACTTTTTTGCAGCAGGGGGACTTGTTATGAGAGGTTTGTATTCAGTGATTTATGTACATTAATGAAAAATTAAAAATGCAACAACTGAAATGAGTGAGCATCTATTTAATTAGCCACCTTCAGTATGTAGACAAACATTTTCTCCACATTTTCACTTGTTGTTATCACACATTTTCCTATCCGTCCTAAGCTTGCAGTTCATGATACTTTTGTAAATTATTATGACAATGAATAACATAATAATTTACTGTAAAAATTTACACCAATTTTGAAATTTATTAAAACTGAGCATTTTTTAAATTTCAAAAACTAGTTCCCTGTATAAGGCAACATTTCTGAGAGAAATCATGTTTCTTCCCTTGGATATGCTGTATTCCGGTTAAGAAAGCTTTAACGTCATATTTATTTCATAATTTTGAAAAATACGCAGTATATGTTGAAAACCAGATCAAAATAAACAATCGTTAATGAAAGGGAAAAGGCATGCTGCTTACAAATTAATTTATATATTTAATAATTAAAAAATACGCGTTTTCATAGATTACAAGAACAAAATTGACTTTTCTTTATATTAATTCAGCACAGAACACCAATAACCTAATATTATATGGTTATAACAACTGTTTATAATTTGACTGTTTATTTTTTCTCTCCTTACTCATTTTCTGTAACAGATTAATATTAACTATCTATAATGGTCAAGTAGGGGCAAAATTGCTCAGATTAATGCTTGCCTTTATAGAAAATGTTCTTGCAGATGTTATGAGAGACGGAAATTTCTACAATATGATCAAGTCTTTCTCTTTACAAACGCGTGTATTGCATGTTGCATAACTCTTGAGTAGTTGCTCATCGCTGTTTGTTTTGTTATACCTCCGTTATTTCTTGGATGTTTGTTGAGAAACACAATTTGTGCGTTTGTCCTACAAGTAAATTTCGATCGCATGATTTCTGCCATTTTTCTCGGTTGGCAATAGTTATTTCTTACAAGGATTTAACATTTGTTGACGAAGCTCCTATTTCAGTCAACTGTGACAAACGTATTTCTTTGACAAACATAAAAAATGTAGTTCGCAGCCAACATTGAAGAAATAACATATTGCAAAATACATAATATACCATAAACATATATGTACACAGGAAAGCTGGTTGATCATATTCTATATTTTTGTTGTATTTGTTTCCCTCAAAACAACTTTGTGGGCCACTTGGGGAACTTGCTGTTTGAGATAAGAAAATAATTTTAAAGTCTAAATAATCAACCATCACAATTGTCCTGTATTGTAATTTGGCAAACACCACGGTGCAATACTATTTGAAAATCATAAGTTTCATCCGTAAAACAAACAAGAACTAACAGAGAATGGCCCATACAGAACAATGTAATTTTGCCCTTCAAATGCCAGGATACGTATGTACCTACTGTAACCATATAAAATTGGCGGCATTGGACTGATAATGGGAAACCACAATGTAGCGCCAATACGTTTGGATGAAAGTTAAATAGTCCCTCTATATTTTCACATGCATCAAAATCAAATCCATCCATTGCCTGAAGAAAGAGTAAACACTACACTATACGAGTTTAATATGGAAGAAATATTTCAACACGATGGACAGCCGCTGCCTTATTCTAGACCAGTTCGTAATTGGTGAAAAGAAACTTATTATAATCGACCGATCGGTATAAATTGTAATATCAAATGACCAGCTCGTTCGCCAGATTTGACACCTCACTATTGTTTGTAGTGATAATTGAATTCGAGGTGTGAAATACTGAACTTAAATCATTAAATGGGCTAAAAAACCAGAATAAGACACATTTGTGATAGTATTAATACCTAAGTGTGTTTTATCTTCACTTCCTTATGAAAAAGTCAGCTTTTGCAAGGAAGCAAGGAAGCAGAGGATAAGGAAACGAATACAAGAGAAGTAGCTTGCCTCAAAGCTTTGCTGATTTTTTAGTCTAGTAGAAACTTCGCCGCTATATTCATGGTGGACTTCATACAGAATCTATTTTTCTGCAAGTAAATCGTCTATTTCAGTTTGCATTCCTCAACCTAATCATTTCTCTTCGTCGAGTCATGACATAATCCAATAGGATTTCTGTTATTCTGAAAATATCGGTACATCTTTCAGTTTAGAGGTATTCTGTTGACACACATGGGAAACTCTAATACTAAGGTCAATAAACAGCATACATCTACAGACAATTTCGGTTACATGTGTGGGATAAAACACTTTAGTTATGCTCTGAAAAGTTTCTACTTACGGCAATCAAGAGAAACATACAGCAACATGCAGTTCCTGAATGTTCCTTTTGTGGAACTTTAGACATATTTTTCCACTGCAAAGTATTTAATTGCTTTCGTTTTCTAGTGGTGGCAAGATTGAAACTGAAATTTATGTGTGTTGTAACTGTATGGCGTGATCTGCCGAAGGTAGTCCATGTTTAGCGTCAACGGATTTGCCTTTCCGTTGGAAAATTGTTTGGATGCTTTGTAAATAACAAAATTTTAGTGTGGGCTTTAATGCAATTTTTCCTCGATTCCAAGTCCGTTGTATTTTTTGTATACGGCAAGTAGCTTAGTCTCGGCTAAGAGTATGTAAATTTATTAAAAATTTGCCAGCAACCCTACTTTAAATTAAAATTGATATATTTTTTTAGATACTAGACTTAGAATAAAGATCAAAATGACACAAAGTACGTAAAGTTTATGCTTTCATCTTTCATAAATGGTTGACAAAAACTTATGGAAAGTAAAGGCAGGAAAACTAGGTAATTTTTTTAATTGATATTGTACGAAAGCCACAAATATAAAATAATTAATGTAAATTAGTTAAATATTCAAAATAAAAGAATCATGAGTATTCTTAGAATATAATTCATAACTGTATGAATATATATATATATATATATATATATTGTTTATGAAATTTATTACTCCCAAAATGTGAAACAGCGATTACTATCACCTTGCTGTGGAAAACAAAATAATAATGTCCACGTTTTCATGAACTTAAGTTCTTCTGCATATATTTTAGTAAATGAAAAATACCTTATTGCAACAACTAACACCTTGAAGGCGAAACTGCGATTGTTCAGATCAGATTATTTCTATTTTTGGCATTTCACTTGGGAATTTTCAGCGGTGATAACGAACGAGTAACTAGTTAAAATCGGTACGCAAATGGAAATTAAAGTGGCCGTGTTGAGTTGATTTGAAGTTACGAGAAAATTTACAGTTACCAGCAGCTCACACATTCTGTTGGTTTAAAGTTAATGAATAAATAATGAGAGATAGGTACACTAAGCTAGAACAATGACTGTTAGAAACATCTCTCTGATTTAATTTAGATATCTACAAAAATAATGTAAAAACTATATTTTAAACAAAATTTCGGAAGAATAAGTAATTGTAGGAAGTTTTCCTAATGTATGCTCATCTCGCGAGTACAATGCAACCTTATTTAAGAACTTTTAGTATTTACGAATACCTCTTTATGATGCACGGCCCAAAATAGTTAAAATCTACTACAGAAATTATTAAAAATTAGTTATTTGAGAAGAGTATCAAGTCTCATTTTTATATTTATTACAAACATTATGAGGAATGAATGAATGAATAATGAATGGGGCAAATTTCATAATAATGAGTTTATACGTTTGATTTTGAGATGACGACCGTAGAAGACAAATAGCTTCATTTGTCAATCGACTTCTAATCGAACTATAAATATTATCTGCGATCGAAAAGGCTCTTTCAGCTTCCACTTTTATTGCCGTTAGTGTCAGCAACTAATCATGAGTAGCAGGCAAATATTGTCGTCAAACTCCTTTACTTTCATATCCAGTCAATTTTTAGTACTTTATTATTTTGCAGTATGTATTATATAAGATGTCGGTTCATGATGGATTTGTAAACGTAATTCTTCTTCTAATGTCATGTAATCTTTTTCAATGTTGGTAAATTAAAGTTCTGTGAACTATTTCAGCCATATTATTGTCGTTTTCGTTAGTGCTATCATCGTGAACATGTATTTCGGAGTTTTTATTCAGTTCTAGTCGTATTAACATTTTGCTTGGCATAGCAAATGTAACGTCAGCTCTGTTTATATCATCATGATATTTCTCTGGAGTCTGTAAGCATATTAATATCCCTGTTACTACACTGTGGAATTCCTTAATCCTCGTACGTACTGATATAGATAAATCAGTACTTAACCACGTGTCCTGCTATTAATTTCATAAAAAAAATATATGATTACATACAGGAAAAGATTTGGGGTCCAAAAAATTTTTAATAACCTCGTTAGTTAATACGAGTATAAGAACGATTTTTTATGTTTTGACATCCTCGATGTATTTATACAGTAAAACGGATTTGCTTTCGGATTCGGCATATTGGTACGGGATCCGATAAATCTTTGTGATATCGGATTACAATAAAGACAACACGAGTAATATTAACAGCAAACCCATTGCTGTTTTAAATACACCAAATTAACTTAACCAAAATCAAGAAATAATGTTTTGCTATATCAATATGTACTACATTTTTTTTTACTTATAATTTAAATTATCTCTAGAACTGTTTCTCGTTGTATGTCTACGAAAAAAAGTGATATGAAACTTACCTAAAATTTTTAATTTTTATACGAATTCAGCATAAAGTATATACTATTCTTTTAAATATTTAAAGTCAACTCCTATACAGGGTGTTTCTAAAATACTGTATAGAACTCATTAAAATAAGCTAAAAAGTCTCGACTAACATGTGCCCTAAAACGCACCCTTAGGAAATTATATGTCTTTAAAAGGGCCCAAACAAAACCGTATTTTTTTAATATAATTTTTTAAAAATGTTCTCTGCAGATTATTTTAATTATCTTTGTTCAAAACGATATTTTCAACATTTTTAGAGTAAATTGAGTTTGACGTTAAGTTACCATGTCTCTATTTTTTTTGAGAATTGAATCGAATTCTCGAGGCATTGGTGAATAAGTTTTTGTATTTTATCTGTGGTAAAATTGACCCGTGGATCAAAACTAAATTTGCCATAATTATATGAGACGGTTATCTGTTCACAGGGTGAAGTATCAAATTCTTTTGATGAACACCAAGTGAAGTGTTAGATAATAAAAGCAGTATAGAAAGTATAATAGTATCAACTTCAAAAAAAGTTACACAACTATTTGTTTTCTTTTTAATTGATAAAAAAATAAGAACTAATAGATTTGCAGAATAATTGTTCAACTATTTGGGATGTCAGATGTTATTTAATATTTTTGGCGTCTCTTTTGGGTTCTATTGGCGTTCTAAAGTATCGAGCCTAGGTTCTAACACAGTTCTAAAGACTAACAGATCTGAATATCAGCTAAAAGTTTTAGGATTTGACTATTCCAAAACTTATCTAGCATCTTTTTACGAAAATGTCTATGAATAGGGAACACTGGTCATCAAAATGTGAGGAATTACTAAAAAAAATATACAAGTAGGTTTGAAAAGAAAGAAAAAGTAACATATTCTATATATTGTGTTGTAATTTCATCAGTATAAATTTTTAATTATAAAAAAGGTATATTGCTGCTTTTTATAATCCAATATACTGCATATATACCTATCAGAAAATTGCCATTTAATATAAAAGGATTTCGACTGCCAAAATTTTCCGAAAAGTTACAAATTTAAATAGCTATAGAATATTAAAGAACCTACAGAGAGGGGCCGCCTATATTTCTTTAGGTGTGGATGTACTAAATTTAATGTGGCGGCTCGATATTTCAATCGGATAACTCAAATTGTGTTGTCTTTAGATTAAATACAGTTTCAAATGTTATAAGGAAAAATATGAATCTCAAGCATTAAACATTATAAATATATGGATAATATTAGGTATTAAGAATAAGAAGAGAGGCATGCTTCAAATATACCACTAGTATGCATCTAGATATACAGGGTATTCCATCTCAAACGAGCTACCTTGAATCTCTTGGTTATTTGCAAAACTATTGCAATAAGAAAAACAGGTCGATTTTTGTTTCGAGGGGGAAATTTTTTGAGGTGAATTAGCGCTTGCGCGCTTTCAACATAAACAGGCCAATTCAAAGACCTTGAGATTTGAGATAGGGAAAATATGTGTTGTCGTATATCATTTGAAAACCCTTTTTACGGACTATACTGTCGTAATAAATTTTTTTATTGCAATTCTTGTTTATGTAACAGAAAACCTAACCTAAAAGTTTTTACTGCATGGAAAAGTATTAAAAAGGAGTTCTTTTATAGTATGCTCTTAAACCATCCTGTAATAACACACAATACAAGAAAAACATTAAATGTAAACATTCATTTATTTTACATTATTTTTTGCTTTATTCGATCATTTGAAGCATTGTACATTTATCTGTCAAGTTTACAACGTTATCGATTTGCTGAAAATTTAAAAGATAATTATGGTATACACATTGCAAGAACGTGTTGAGCTGGTAAGTCTTTATTACCAAAATCATAATTGTGCTCGATCTGCTCCAAGGGTTTTTAACCAAAAAACCATCCGGAACGTAATGTTCCTCATAAATTACGTATTGGAGTTGATTTTAAAATTTGTTGAGACGGGCTCAGTAATGAATAAAAAAAGAGGTCCCATTGGAATTGTAAATGATGAAGGCGTAGCTGTGGCTACATTGGGCCATGTCCAACTTATACCAAATACGCAGGCTGTCCAGCAAATCTCTGCAGCTTCTGGTATTAGCAAAACTAACGTTTTTAGAATTCTGCATAAATACAAATTCCATCCGTACAAAATTAAATTACTACATGCATTAAATTATGACCCAGCGTATCATCGAATACCCAAATTTTGGTACAATGTTTGCTTTTAGGATGAGTGTACTATTTCACTTCATGGGGAGGTTAACCGACATAACTGTAGATTTTGGAGCGATACAAATCCTCATTTATTTCGAGAACCGTTTGGGCAGGGATTTTGGGAAATCATCTAATTGGACCCCTGTTTATTCCTGGTAATTTAAATGGTGAAATTTATCACAATATATTGGAAAATGAAATTAATGCATTGAAAATTAAAAAGTGATCCTCTACTACATGAAGAGCAATTGCATTTCCAACAAGATGGAGATCCTCCTCACTACGGCGCACCATTTCGTCAATACCTCGATTTGGAATATCCTGGTCGCTGGATTGGAAGAAGAGATCCTATTGGAATGGCCTGCCCGGTCAAATGTTCTGAAAACCCTTTGGATTTTTTTTTGTGGTGACATGTTAAATCCAAAATTTTTATAAGTCAGCCTGAGTATTTGGACGAACTACGACAACGAGTGTCGTCAGATAACACCGACTATGCTGAACCATGTCAGAGACGGCTTTCATTCAAGGTTGTACTATTGTATGGAAGTCAATGGAAGACACTTCGAACATTTGCTTTAGAGGCATTGTATTGTGATGTAAATTCGTTTTTTAATACTCGTTTATTATTACATGTACAGAAATTGCAATAAAAAAATTTGATTATGACTATATAGTCCGTACAAAGGGCTTTGAAATGATATACGACAACACCTATTTTCCTTATCTCAAATTTCAAGGTCTTTGAATTGACCTGTTTATGTTGAATTGGGGCAAGCCCTAATTCACCTTAAAAATTTTTCCCGTCGAAACAAAAATCGACCTGTTTGTTCTTATTGCAATAGTTTTGAAAATAACCATGATATTCAAGGTGGCTCGTTTGAGATGGAATACCATATATATTTATATGCAGTAATCGGATGAAGTGTAGTTTATTTCTAAAAATTCAAAATAGTCTGGAACAGTGCGATGTTAAATTTTACGGGGATCCGGTAGGTATCTAACGCTACAAATATTACAGCATTCCGTCAAATCCCTTCAAGTGACTGTCACACAATCCAAATGATCATAGAAAAAAATATTTCCCTACATGCTTTATATATCTCGACTGAGTTAGATTCGATGAATTTGTGGAAAAACTATATTTATTTGGGAAAGTTAGTGAATATCATATCTAATATGGCCAAAGAACTATAGACTGAAACACATTTTGTGCGGACTACAGACATACTTAAAATGGCTATTTCAGACAATAAAAATACCACACTTGATAAGATAAGAGTGGCAAAAACTTTTAAAATCTGTTTGTGCAATTTGTTTAATTAACCAACCAAAGCTCAAAACAAAAAGAATATAAATGAATTTACCAAACGCTCCCGACCGCAGATAACTTGTTTTAACCTTGGTTAAAGTAAGGAAATAACAGTTATCGAGAATAATTTATTAATAGAGTGAAAATAGCAGAGATATGTCGTCTAGGGAATCCCATAAGGAAGAAAAATCACGTATTGCTAAGAAACTAGGAGGAAGGGTAAGTAAGACCACAACTGAGTTCGACAGTGATAGATGAAATGATACCTATAAATATTTTTTTCGCTATATTAGTATTTTAAAATACCTTGCATATTGCAATTGGTTAGTAAAACATTTGTGCTAATTTAGGTTTTAATAACACATTATTTTTATAAAACAACATTTGTAGTATTTAAATAGACAATCATTTATATTGAGAGATTAATTTGTACCATACATGTTTACATTATTCTGTTCATTAATATTCTCAAACATTTTGAGTTCTATCACAAATTCAAATAAAAATAGTTGCATCATATACTCTTGAATTCTGGAAGTACATGAAGCAATTAGTAGTGGCAATGTCCACCTGCGACTGTTAAAAGATATGGAACAGAATAAATTGGGACAGCTGAGGAAAAATATTTGTAGTAGTATGTTTATGAAGTTTTATTATTACGCTAGTTAGGTGCTAAACCACCATACATGCATGTAGTAATACATTCTAACTGACTTATTATTTATTATACCAGTCTACAAACCAAACTTGAAGTTATTTTGGGACATCAATTCGCTTATACCATTACTTCAGTAACAATTTATAGAAAATAATTGTAAAGATTTTGACAGCAAATCGGTAAAGTAAATTCTATAAATAATAAAAATCTTCACAAATATATTTTTTTGTTGTACTCGTATTATGAAAAGTAATGAATCGATCGCAACGCGGCAATTTACAATAAGTAAAAAATTTTTCATCAGACTTTTGTATTTGTTTACATTATGGTTTTGAGGTTAACCTCGATTTTCCTATTATTTAAGGTGTTTCGGGTGTTGAAACTTGTTTGAGATCAGTGATAATCTTAAATGTAAAAAACAATAATAAAAAGGTATTTCTGTGTTTTATATACAGGAAAATGGCATACTTGAATCGTTGAGGCTGATACTTGATGATCCATCCTACACTAAATAACAAACTAAATAATTTCAGAAATTTATCCAAAACGAAGTTCCCGTCTGGCAAAGGATAACTTAAGACGGGGGCACTCGTCAATGCTCTTTTCAATGTCTCGAATGATCGCTGACATTCCTCGTTCCACTAGTACTACATCTTCCCCTCTGCGAGTCTATTAAGTGGCCTGGCGATGTTGGCAAATCCGGCTACGTACCGACGATAGTACGTGCATAACCCTAGGAAACTTCTTAACTGGTGGATATCTTTAGGCATCGGCCATTCCTGGGCAGCTTTGATTTTCTGTTTGTTCACAGCTACTCCCCGTGCGGGAACTAATTGTCCAAGATATTGCACCTCTTCTTGGAACAGGTGACACTTCTTCGGGCTTAACTTTAGTCCGGAACTTCGAAGTTGCCGAAATACCTCCTCCAAGTTCCTTACGTGGTCTTCAAACGATTTTCCAACCACGATAATCTCGTCAAGATATACGAGGCACGTTTTCCATGAAAGCCTTTTTAACACTGTTTTCATCAATCTTTCAAACGTTGCTGGTGCATTACACAATCCACACGGCATCATCGTGAACTGGTAAAGTCCTGAGCCAATGGTAAAAGCAGTCTTTTCGCGGTCTTCTTTGGCAAGTTCCACCTGCCAATAACCGATCTTCAAGTCCATCTTCGATCCAGCGAACGTATCTAGGGTATTGTGTATTCTTGGAAGGGGGTAGCTGTCTTTCTTCGTTGCGTGATTTAGTTGTCGATAGTCCACGCAAAATCGAGTGGAACCGTCTTTCTTTTTAACCAACTGGAGAAGCCCAAGTGCTATAGGATGGTTCAATAACACCTATCGGCTTCTTCTCTTTTAGCTAGGGGTAGTCTCCTCTCCGACTGTCGAATAGGTTGAGCGTCCCCGGTATTAATTTTATGTTTCACTAGAGCAGTTCGTCCTCTTTTGCCTTTCCCTACATCGAAGATATCCTGGTAGTTTTTAACGATGTCACTCAATTTTGCTTTCTGACTTGGTTTCAAACTCTTAGATGAATCAGTGATGAGTATTTCCAATTCCTCAGATAATTTACTTGGTGGTATTTCTGCATGCTGTGTGCTTCTGACTACAGAGGAAACTGTAGAACAATGGCCCAAAGTTGTTCCTTTCTTTAGCACAACCGAATAATGATTCAGGTTCATACTGGCACAATCTCTCTGGCACGAAACAGAGTCTTCCCCAGTGCGACATTTCCGTCGTTAAGTTCGGAATCAAATATCATTACTGTTCCAGCTTTAGCTTTCCCATCTAAGCAAGCATCTATAATGATTTAAGCTCTTTCTGGAATATTGACATCCTCTGCTAAGATGGCTCGAAGTATTGTCATCTTTTCCATGAAGCAGCACTTCTTCGTCATTCACTCGCAGAATTCTATGTTTGAAGTTTAACTGGAATCCCTTGGAGCTCATGACATCCATTCCAATGATTACTTCGTCTTCGATGTCTGCCACTAATGCCCGATGTAGGAAGGTTGTGTTTCCCAAGGTCATTTCAACCTTTATTTTACCATGGACTTTCGCTGCTGCTCCTGTCGCTCTTCGCAGTTGCCATTTTGTTGGTTTTATCATTGTCTCTAAAACAATGTTGGGCCTTATTACTGTTTTCGTGCCACCAGTATCCAACAGCATTGCAAAATTGCTTCCTATAAATAAGGCCATCCACGAAGACACTGTTAACGTAGTTGCGTAGCGAAGCGACATATGCGTTGGTAGTTGGTTACAGGTCGACGATGGTCCCTTTGTATTGACCTTCCCCGACGAGGAAGTCCTGCTCTCCATGCAACGACTCTGAACATGTCCTACATTACGACATCTCACTAGTATTTTTTCGGTAAGGACTTCTTCTATTATCTTTCTTACAGAGGCTTCATCGTTTCCACCATCTTCGGATTCTCCGTCAACGATTCGGACGCTGGCTTGACCTCTGCAGGTATTTTTCGCTGCCTCGAATTCTAGCAAGTGCATCCACTAATTGAGTCGGTCGAGCTAGGGTCAATGCTTGTCTGGCTTCGTGGTCCCGAAGTCCATCCAAAAATGCTTGCATCGCTAATCTTTCTATTACATTTTCCGGTGTGGCTGGATAGGCAAGGCGAACCAGACGTGCAATATCAGCTTCATACTCTTGTAGGGATTCATTTGATATCTGGTGGCGATTTTTCAATTGGGAGTGATAGAAGTGCTCCAAATGTGTCTGACCATACCTCAGTTCTAAAAGTTTGACCAGTTGTTCGTAGTCTTCGTGCTCAGAGGCATTCCAGGTTTGCAAAATATCTGTAGCATCCTCTCTTACGGCGAAGGTTAGTGCTATTGCCTTCTCCTCTGCCGACCATCCATTTAGCTTTGCTGCAGCCTCGAATTGTCGCCGATAATTAGTCCATGACAATATTCCATCAAATTGTGGAGGTTTCATTTTGTGCATAGTTCCCTCGAGGCCAATTTTTGAATCCCCTACTTTCAGGCTGTTTCTGCTTTCGGTCTTTGATTTTGTTGTTTTTCCCCTTTGCGTTATGACTACCTATTCTTTTATTTTGCTGATCTTACTCTCCATTATCTGTTTTAGCTCTTCTATCCGCGTTTTATTTTCGACTATTGTCTGCTTTAGCTCTTCCATTCGAGCTTCATTTTCAACTATTCTCTATTCGAGCAGTTCTGAATTTGTCTGTACCATGCTTTTCTTCTAAGAATTAAGAATTTTACACTAATTTGTCTTCTAGTGTTTTAGAATTTTCTAGTAACTTGTCTTCCAAACTTTTAGAATTTTCTGCTAGCGTCTCCTTCAAGTTTTTAGAATTTTCTAGCAATTTCTCTTCTAGAGTCTCTTTCATGATTTTTAATAGAATACTCATATCTCCATTACCAGAAACTTTAAACAAATGGGTATCGGGATCGTTAGCTTCATTTTTTAGGGCATCTCGTAGCCATTGTATTAATTCACTTTTCTTTCCACTAATTTCTAAATCCCTTTCCTCAAGTTCTTTTTTTAAGTCCGTCACTTTCAATTGGCCCAAATTCACGTTTTTAAACATTGTCAGTCTATTTATTTTTCACTTCAAAAGTTCGACAAATACACCTACACCTGTCACCACTGTTATGTTTTTATTTTCACACTCGGGTTCTGTTCAGTTCTTGGATTTATTTAAAAACACAGTCCAACTCACTCTAATTTATTTCCACTACTTTAACACAATTTATATTTACAGAAACTACTATTAACAATTTATTTTAACTACACAATACAACCGATGAAAACGGAATGCTTCCTATCGCCAGCTGTCTATATTTATATATTTCTCTCCGAATTGTCTGGAAGCTTTAAGGGAATTCCCAGTAACGGCAGTGGTCGGCCTGTTGAGAGACAAACATTTCGGATTCCCAGAATTATCGGAATAATGTCCCTTCCACGAATTGGTTGATGGCCGATTGCACCAGCTGTCGGATAAATTCTCGTAACAATATACTTGAGCTTCCCAAAGGCTAAAGAGAGCAACTTGGGTAGAATAGTGTAGCCATGGCTAATTTCTCTACCATTAGTAATAATCTGTGTTATTGAATTCTCGTCTATTTTAATGTGAAAGATGCTCGTTTGTAGGTATTTTTGATGAGAGTGGTATATCACGCATCTATTCTCGCATCTTCCAGTACAACCAGGAAAGACCAGGTGTCAATGTGATCAAAGGCCTTTTAAAATTAATATTGTGTAGTCCTTTCTATTAGTTTAGATGCGATCGACAGTGCTAAATCATTTTTTGAATCCTGGTTGTTAGCTAGCATTGTATGACGATTTGTTATAATTCTAGTTAGTAATTTGTATAGGTGAGTTTATAAATTTATGGGCTTAAAATTTTCTATATTTGCGTTAGCTCCCTTCTTGTGTGTAAGTATGAGCAAAGAGTTGGTCTTTTCTCTCACTATGTTCCCATGTTTATCCTTTATTTTCCTTAAACTTATTTTCCCTTTTCCTAGCTTTTTTAACATTTCTTTTGTATGATATAGCTTTAGGTCAGATCGTATTTACTTTTTGTGTTTATGTCCTTTTTTAACCGACTTCAAAAAGAAGGACGTTCTCAATTTGTCTTTATCTATGTTTTTATTTTGCATTTTTTTATGTTTGTTCACCGATTCCTCGGAAACGCCTCAAGGAATTTCGATCGTTTTACTGGATCCTGTTTAGGGGATAGCCAAGTGGTCCCATATGTTTTACATTAACATAGCTTGTACCGTTTCTTAGAAAATGGAGAAAAACTATTTTAATATATTCTCATATACTCTATGGCTTGGTGGAGTCGCCGATATTATTAAAATTTGGAAAATTTTATTAGGAACCTGGGACAAATTGAAAAGAAATTGGATTAGTTCCGGGATATCCCAAAGCGGTCAGGTATTTTTTTCAATAACATGGCTTATATCGTTTCTTAGAGAACGGGGAAAACATTTTACCTATTTTCTTATACTCTATGCCTTGGGGCATTCGCCGGTATTATAAGCTTTGATGGAGTTGCTGGTATTAACTGTTCGGAACTTGGGGTAAATTGTGAATAAGATGAATTAATCAAAATAAATGTCAGTTAATATGTGTATACAGTGTGTATTCATAAATCAAACGATTTCTTTTTTAATTAATAATTTTAAGAGAAAAAGTTATTCTTAACAAACAGATTTAAATGGTCTAAAATGTAAACAGTAATCATTTCATGTCAATTTTTCAAGTTGATTAAAAGTAAAGTATCTTCATTTCTGTAAAGATGTAAATTAAAAATTGATTGGAAATAAATCCTGATAAATGTGTGTTAATCAACTCCAATGTGGAGGTTCTCAGTTGGTTTCTATAACAGAGTGTCTTCATAAGTTAAGATCAAATGGAAAACGTTCTTATGAATATTATTTAGAAAAAACTTATTCTTCATAATCTTTTTTTGTTGCAAACCTTATAGTTTGACTTATAAAAGGTGGCGTACATTTTATCTCCATACATTGACAGAAACGGTAGATATAGGGGAAATACTACTACCATTTGCGGTGTTACACCGCATGCACCAAATATTATATACTTGCATCAGCTTAGGTTTTTTCAAAATTCGGAATATGCCATTGTATTTATTTCGCTTAAAAAAATTCAACTGACATATCTAGAGTAATTTTACAGCGTGTTTCATATAAAGGCTAGGTAAAATTTAGAACCGAATAGGATTACATGTATTTAGGGAATCTTGAAAAAACGGTATATTATGTGACCCGTAAGTAGCTGCATATATACAATGAGGTTAAAATAAGGGGGAAGTCATAGGGGAGGTTCGACAAAAACTATATTTAGTGGACCATAAACAGTTGTATATACCAGATAGTTGGAAAACGGGTGGAGTTGAATTACATTTATGCAGGGTGGATAACAAAATGTTATATTGTTAGGGTCATACGAAGTTGCATATACAATGTGGGTTAAATAAGGATAAAAAATAATTATATTTATACAGGGTGGATAAAAATGAATGTTGTGTAAGCAGTCAGGATATTTGAATTATCTTGAGCTATAATTAGTAATATAAGTATTGAAATGGGTTGAAAAAAAAACAAGTTTTCAAGTAACATATTATAGGATGGTTGAAATATGTAGCAGAGTATGATTACAGCTATACAGGAAGGTTTAAAAAATATTATAAAGGAATTTTATGATCCACAAGCAGTTTCATATACAGGATAGATAAAATATAGGGTGGACTAGAATTGTAAGTATACAGAGTGGTGCAAAAATGTTATATTGGGTGGCCCATATGTAGTTGCATATACAAGATTGCTGAAATATAGCGTGGAGTAGAATAATAATTATACAGTGTGGGTAAAAAACAATTAGAAATATTTTACTATATAAGGTAGCGCATGGGCTGTTGCATATATGTAGTACCTGAAATGTGTGGCGCGAAGTCAATTATAGTTACACAGTGTGATTCAAACAAGGTTAGAAAAATTTGCAAATGAAGAATGGTTTAAATGAAGATAAATTATATTTTATACTGCGCTTTAAAAAATATGAGGAAAAATGTGAAATAGCGTAACTCATAATCAGTTGCACAGATAGATATATGAAATATAGGGAGAAGTAGAGGTAAGTATTTTAATCTTTAAAAATTGTTACATAAAGAGCTCCATAAGCAGTTGCTGTTTTGATGAAATTTCTTGGAAATAAATGGATTTATATTTATACATGGTCGTACAAAAATGTCAAACTGATTGGCTGAAAAATAGCTGCACATACAAGGTGGTTGATATAGAGGGTAGAGTAGAAATCTAATTAAATAGTGTTGATAAAAAAATTGTTCTACATTTTTTTCAAAAGATATAACATGAGCTGTTGCATATATGCCGTATTTGAAACACGGGGCGAAGTAACTTTACAGTTATACAGTATGATTAAAACATGTTAGAAAAAGTTGCATATACGGGGTAGCTGACATATAAGGTGGAGACAAATTATATTTTCCAGGATAGTTACAAAATATCTCAAAAAAGTTATTTAGCGTAGCTATACAGGGTGGTTAAAAAACTGATAGACCAGTGTGTTTTAATGGGTGACTAATTGGCAGCAATATATACAAGATAGTTTAAATATAGATCGAAGTTATAGCTTATGAAGGCAGTTCTTAAAAATAATGAATAAAATTGTTATGTGGGGTGGCCATCAGTAGTTGCGGTTTGAGTAAAATGGGTTGGGGATTGGTGAATTTTGTTATACAGAGTGGTTGATAGAATTATAGTTTTACAGGGTGGATAAGAAAAATGTTAACAAAAATTTGTTATATAAGGTAGGTCAGGAACAGTTGCATCCTGCTATATGAAATACCTTAAATATGAAGCGAAGCAAAATTATATTTATATATTGTGTTTCACACAATCTTAGAAAGAGTTGCATCTAAAGGCCAGTTAAAATTATAGTTACAAAAGCGCTCAAATATCTATGTATAAATAGACAAAGACAAAACGGTTCGGTACCATTTTCTCCTCTATCCCTCAACCGATTTCCTTTATTTTCTTAGTAGCTATTGACTATTATTAATATAATCCGAGTGACTGGCGCCCACTATGAACAAGTAGCTTAATGTTCGAAATTTGTCCGTAGTCGACAGTAAAAATTCAATTGTATACAATCATGTAGCAAGGCATAAATATTACTAAAATATTCGAGGTTTACTTACAAAGATGTATGCTCTAAAAGCCTACTTTTTCTATGCATTGATGTTTTTTCAAAACGATGGCAACAGCAACTATTGAAGTGACCAAATTTTATTTGATATAAGGTAATCTTTTCATTAGATTTAACATCTCATATTAAATTAGCAGTCGGTTAAAAATTGTTTACTGTTCATTTAACGAGATATGATATGCTGCAAATATAATGTTACTTTCTTATCTAATAATATAATACATATAATTTTTAATGTCTAAGTGCTTCTTGGGAAATAACACCACAGTTTAAAGAAAATTGCTGTCCATTAATACAATAATGGAACTACTAACATTTTGTACAAAGACAACATATTTTCAACTTAATGATGACTTCTACCAACAAGATTTTGACATGGCAATGGGTTCCTGTTTGTCGCCCGCTTTAAGCAACATTTTTATGGAAAAATTTGAAGACAAACAATTTTCTCATAACAGATTAAACCTTTGGTTTGGTGGCGTTATGTTGATGACATATTCGTTATTTGGGAACATAATCTTGAGGATTTACATGCATTACTTAACTACATAAACAACACAGAACCAAGTATTCAGTTTACACTAGAGCTTGAACAGAATAACAAATTACCATTCTTAGATATTTTAATAACCAAAACACAATCGACATTTGAAAAGTTTACAGAAAACCAACTCATACTAACAGGTATCTCAACTTTAACTCTAATCATCCAAGTTCAGTAAAAAGAGGTATCATTAAATCTCTATATGACAGAGCAAAAATCAACTGTTCTAATATCAATAAATTCAATGAAGAAAAAACGTTTATAAAAAGTGTACTTTCTGCCAATCATTACCCAAATAAATTTATTGATAACGAGTTAAACAAAATGGAATACCAAAGAATCCCTAACAACCAACATCAAACTTCACCAAGCAACACTGACTCCCAAGATAATAACATTAATACAATAACTATACCATACATACAGGGTCTATCAGAAAGACAAAAAAGAGTGGGAAACAGATATAATATTAAAACATCATTTAAGGCAAGAAATACACTAAAATCAATTATAATAAAAACCAAACCAAATAACACAACTCAAAATACAAAAAATTGCTTTTATAAAATCCCGTGTGAATGTAATAAATTCTATATTGGAGAAACCTCTAGACCTCTGAATGTTCGAATAAACGAACACAAAAATTACATAAAAAACGACAATTTGAAAAATCCAAAATTTTTGAACATGCTTGGGACCTTGGTCATAAAATACAGTTTCAAAATTCAGTTATATTACACAAAGAAGAACTAAAAGAAAACTAAAAGAGTCTGCTTTAATTTTGTTAAATGAAAACGATTGTATCGCTAGTACCTCCGTAGAATTCAGTCGTTCCTGGTTGCCGATGATTAAGGAAGAAATTGCTAATGGTCATGTCCTTGTGAACAACCCAATATCGGGATAGTTCATAAGGTTTTACCTAGGTTTTCCCTTATGATTTTAATGGGATCACTGAATCAACAAAGTTCTTTGGTCGCATTTTTGGCGAATGCACTATCTTATAACAAAGTCAGACCTAGGAGCGCCACATAATATTCTGAAGATCTCCCTTTCAAATTCTTCCAATTTGAAAGGAACTTTATGATTATATGATCTTTAGAAATTTCTGTGCTACCCTGTATATTATAAATAAACTTCTCTTAGATACGTCAAAAATCAAATAATACACATTGTCAAATATTTTAATTTACATCTTAAAATTGTGCCTTTTTAGTCCGTAGTTTCTTAACCATTTACAACGGGATCTGATCTAGACCCCAAAACGTTTGGAATATACAGCAATATTCTTTAAACTGTGGTGTTATTTCCCAAGAAGCACTTAGACATTGAAAAATATGCCACAACTATCATTCAGAAAACAACATATAATTTTTGTTTATATTTATATTACGTTTTATTTATATGTAATTTTTGCAATCGGCACTACTTTTTTGTTGAAATTCCATTTCGCGGTTTTGGCGTCTAGAAACCGGACAATTGTGTTTCGTTCAACACAGGATGATTTTCTAACCTACTTGAGGATAAAAAAATTCTTTCAATACAAATTGATATGTAGAATCTTATAAGAATTTTATCAATATTTGATATTTTTCTAGTATTACATTTTTACAGTTGAAACTTTTAAAGGATTTTAAAGTAAAAGGTGCTGGTTAGGCGATTTTTGCATGGGTAAAAAGTTATGTGTTCTCATGTTAATTTGAAGCATACAATAAAACTGCTTTAAGCAGCTGCATATATATATATATATATATATATATATATATATATATATATATATATAGTTTTCGCGGGCACTAAATGTATTAGGTGACTCGTGACGAGAATTATGCGAACCGACCTAAAGAGGGCAGATGTGACTCTGCCGAAACGTCGTCATTTTATCATCGATCCCGGCAGGGATCAGTTATCAACTACGCGGATGAGTTCCCGGAAACTACCTAAAACATATATATATATATATATATATATATATATATATATATATATATATTGAAAACTGCATCCAATTAAGCCATTGCATCACTCAAAATTGTTTAATAAATATTTTTTTTAAAAAACAAAAACCGACTTCAAAGGAAAATTAACTAAAAAGCATGAAAAAATTTGAACAGCGAAGTTGCGAAGTACATCTCATCAATGTACTTCCCAAAATATTTTCAGTTCCGATTGGCACCGACTTCATAAAAATTATTTAATTTTTGTACCATAAATTATTACATGCTTTTTAGTTAATTTTCTTTCGATATTTGATTTTTTTTTAAATTTATTTTTCGATTATTTGTACGGATTCAGGCCTATGTTTTGTTTCTCTTGGGTTTTACTTTATAACAAATCTTTTTTGTTGCTGTTGTTATGTCAGTAATTATGTATATCGTTCTTCAACTCATTTTAATATTGGTTTTTATTCAGATCAAACATTTCCATTGCTGTTCTTGTGACTTTATGGATGTTCGAACAATGCGATTATCACTGCCAGTAGGCAATTGATTTAGAAGGTTGACTTTTTTAAATAAATTTTTGCCATTGGATGGTATTATGTCTATCCCGTTCTTTTTCCACTCGTCTGGGCTACGTTATGTCTACCTTCGTAAATCTTTGTATACTTTGATTTACTATAAAACCAGTACCAACTATGCTATGGTTTATCTTTAAATTATGTTGATATAGTGAATGGCTAGATTACTGTAGGATGGTTATTTCTTCTTTGAGTCAAGCTTAAAAGAGACCTACGATGTTGCAGCTATTGTTTTATGTTCTCATTCTCATTCTCATTGTACTAATATTATATGTTGCTAAGAGAATTTTATGTGTTTAATTTTTATTTTTTGTTTGAATGTTTGTGCCATAAGCCATTTTTGCTTCCCTCTGATAGTTGACACTGTATGTTCTACCCACCTGTGGACCTACTCAGGTAGATTATTTCGCCATATTGAGATATCAGAAAGCTTGTTAGCCATAATCTTCCACGCTGGCGATGCGGGTTGGAAGATGAATAAGATATGGAAGTATAATAGGTTGTGGGTAGGATGCGGTTGGGATCTGACTCACATGATATTGGCGACGGGAGACAAATCAGAGGGCTAATAACTTACTCAGTATAAACCTTTTCATTAGATATTTAGATCTGAATTGTATAACGACTTAACCAAATAATAATAAATTGCGTAGCAAAATTACTGTCAAGATTGTCTGAACTAGTTCATAACAGCACCCAACCTAGCAAAATAATATTTTATTTAAACATTTTATTAACTAAAGGTGGTTAAAAGAGTCGTTAACAATTATTCTTAAAAATAGCTTGTACTGAGTTATAAAATTAGCCTTGAAATCTGTTCTTTTTTGTACGTCAATACACCATTATATGCAATTTCTGTCGATCACCATGAACTCCTCAGAAATAATATGCAATCATTTTTTAATGCAAAAAAAACAAAACAAGTAGTTTGATGGCAATTATTATATATGACCAGGGGCGGATTTACACTAGGGGCCGTCGGGGCTAGTGCCCAGGGCGGCAAATTTTTAGGACGGCAAAGTGAAAGTATTTTTTCAGTCTTATCAAGATTGCTCAATGTAATTAGTTAATTCTTTCAATTAATCAATTTGTATGTAATTGATAATTCAAGAAATTAAATTAGTAGTTTTCTAAAGAAACTCTAAATATTTTATAGTTATATTTGCATTTTTGAAAACAAATTTTAATCAATGATTTTAAAATAAAACTAATAATTTGTCGATTATACAAATTAATTTTAATTCAAAATAATTTTGAATTTAATAAAGTTGCAAAAGCGCATGCTGCCACCTACAGCCCGTTTTGCAACTGTATATAGGTTGCTCTGATACTAAATTAGTAACTTTAATTTAAATAAATAAGATATATAAACTGTAAGTTTGAATAAAAAATCAGTATTAAATGGGGTGGCATTTTTTTCGGTGCCCAGGGCCTATATGACGTCACCAGACTCTATTTTTTTGTTAAAAGTATAAAAGTGCAGATTGTTGCATTGGGTTGTTTTTAGGCATATATATTCCTTGATTACTACAACAGAAAGCTGCTATTAATTTAATATCAAATCTTGGGAATGGAAATGTAAGGTCCATTGTTTCCCTACTACATTTGTATGTTCGGCGGGCATGTCTCTTCAAGGTTGCGAAAGACTCTTTCTTATGATCGATAACTCTCTCGTTCTGTCTGTCTTTTTAATTCTATTTGTCTCTCTTTTCTTGCAAACGTTTATGATTTGTTGTTTTTCGCCTTACAGTCATTTTTAGGGTCCCGTACATTTAATATACGGATAGCCTTATCACTCCGGATTTCTGCCCATGTCACATAACAGCAATTTTCTCCTAAACTATTGGACGAAAGAGGTTGAAATTTGGTATTAATGTATAGTTTGATGACCCGATCGGCAGTACATATCGTAAAACAAAAGATTTTGATTTTAGGTGTACTTCTGGGTCGAAAAACTAAAAAAAATCGATGTTTCCCCCCTACCTGATCTCCAAAACTACTGTGCCTAAAATTTTGAAAAAAATAGGAAATACAGAACGTTGCCCGAACTTTACAGGCAAAGTAAGGAGAAATCATTAATATTAATTTTGGGGGGCAAATTATAGAATTAAATAAAAATTTAAAAATAATTTTTTTTCAAACGCATCATGTAATACATCTAATGAAAGGTCCCATTCTGAGGAACACTAATATATTTCTTTCATATTTAAAAACAATTAGATATTAATGAAAATACACCAAAAGTTACCCATTCTCCCCTTATCTCCGAAACTATAAAACGTAAAGTTTTGAAAAACAACAGAGGTATAGGGTCTGACTTGAAATTTACTGAAAAAATAAGTAGAAATCTCTACTTATAGTTTTGGGGGGCAAATTACAGAATTAAATGGAAAATATAAAATTAAAATTGTTTCTAACCCATCATGTTATATATCAAATAAAAGGGCTCATTATGAGGAAACCAAATATATTTTTTTCACAATTTTAAAATAAATTAATTAACAGATATTAACAAAAATATTACAAAAATTACCCATTCCCCACCCCCCTTATCTCCGAAACCATAAGCTGTAAAATTATGAAAAAAATAGACGTATAGCTCCCTACCTGAACTTTACTGGAAAAATATAGAGAAATTTCTACTTTTAATTTTGGTGGGCAAATTACAGAATTAAATGAAAAATAAAAAATTATAATTATTTCTAACGGATCATGTAATATATCAAATCACATGGCTCATTATGACGAATGCAAATATATTTTTTTTAATTTTTTTAAAATGAATATTTTAAAATATATTTAAAAAAATTACCCATTCCCGCCTTTATTCTCCAAACTATAAGACCTAATTTTTTTTTTGTTTTCAGGAAAAATTTGAAGAAATCCCTAATATTAATATTGGGGGCCAAATTATAGATTTATTCGGGAAATAAAAAAAGTATTTTTTAACGCATCATGCAATACATCAAATGAAAGGGCTCATCATGAGGAATACAAATATATATTTTTAAAATTAATTGTTTACAACATATAATATAAAGATATAAAAAATTCTCATTTCTCGCTTTATTTCCGAAACCATACTATATAAAATTTTGAAAATAATTAGGGGTACTGAAGCTCACTTGAAATTTATAAGAAAACATATTAGAAAACCCCAATAGTAATTTTAGGGACAAATTATACAATTAAATGGAAAATAAAAATTCAATTGCCAAACGCATCGTGTAATATATCAGAGAAAAGGCTCATTACGTAAATTACAAATATACAATATTTTTAAATCATTTGTTTAAAATATATTAACAAAAATATTAAAATCGACTTAATTCCCACTTTAAAAACTATACTATTTAAACTTTAAAAAATATATATTATTTGTATCTTTAAATAATTTGAATAACAGATTAAATAATTTATAATTTAAAACTTGAACTATTTTGCCCTTTATCTTCCAATTTACAGAACCTCAAAATTCAGACAGTAGAATATAGAAGGCGTCCCTGAAAGTTTATTAGTAAAATAAAACTCTAATGTTAATTTTTGGGGGCCAAATTAGAAAATTAAATACATATATATTCTTATAAAAATCAAGCGAATCCTGAAGCAGATAAAATTAAAATCTATGTGTGGAATATCAAAGTGTATATTTTTTATAAATTTAAAACGCTTCCCTTAAAAGGTATTAGGGTAAATATAAGAAAATGCACTCATTTCCTGCTTGTACGAAACTTGAATATTAGAATCTTGAAGGTGGTGCGGAACCCTTGGTATGCGAGCCCAATTCGCACTTGTCCAAATTATTTATTAAACAATAAGTGTTAATATATTAAAATCAATTAAAACGTGTCTTAGTAGGAAGTCTAAAGTTATTTAATAAAATGAACTCCACTACATGAAACTAAAATGTTAAAAATAATTAACAAAAACATACAACTATACAAAATAGTCGTTTATTAATAGTTGTAAAATGCCTAACAATAAAGTAATAAATATGTACAGGCAATAACAAAAAATTATGTACAAATTAATTATCGACTTATCTTTTGAAATCTTAACCCCATTGCACGTAGCACTAGCTATCACAAATCTGCTAGAAGGTCTCTGAAATCGCCAGTGATAATCGGAAAGTTTTCGGAACGATTTGTAATAATTTCAGTCCATCGGCTATTCTAATATGTTAAATCTTTCCTGCCATTTAGATTTGTTAGGAATCGAATTAGTCATAAACCAGATAGATAGTTGAATTCTTAGTAAATAAATAGAATGCACTTATTACTGTTTGTAATAATTACTTTGTACGTAGCAAGTATGCCTGTTGAAGTATTTAATGTAGTTGTGCCACACATAGATACTTAGTAGACCTTTTATAAGTACTTCTTGTGTGGTGTTGTGTTCCTTTGACGTGAATATTTTTTTACATTTTCTATATTAATATATAAAGAAGCAACAACATAAACAAGGAGTAAGCATCTGGAACAAAGAGCTCTAAAAAATCATTAGCAATAAACAGAAAATTTATCTGCAGTAAACTTAGAGCCGAATGAATGAAGAGTGGAATTGCTACAAGGCAAAATTGAAAGCAGTAAACATAGAAGGATACAGCAGGCATTAATGTTTTACAAGAAAATCCATGGAACCAACATTACAAAAATCTATGGACTAACAAAGATTAAATGTAAGATGGAAAAGTATTCTGGATAAGAAAAACAGAAGATAGACCTACTCACCTTAGAATAAATACAGAGAGTACTAATATTAATATTGAACTATTGGAAATATGGAAGCATACATGTACGATGAATATTGGCAAAGAAACAAAATTCCAAAAGAATCTAAAGTAGCACAAGTTTAAAAAAGGTGACTGCAATATTTTTGAAAATAATAGGAGAAATTGATTATTAAACACATCATTTAAACTATATACTTAGTTGATAAACGAGCGATTGATGATAATAACAGAAGAACTTATACTTGATCAGAATATCTTTCGTAATAGAAGTTAATCTAACGACAATGTATTTACCATTGCACAAATAATTCTGAAACGCAGAGAATTTAATTTAGAAACACACCTAACGTTTGTAGACTTTAAGAACGCCTTTGACCACAGATCATACAATAGAGCCATTGACAGAGTAAATTGAAGCTTTGTGAAATAATGACACTTAAAGGATATCCCCCACCTAACCGAATCAATCAATGATTAAATAACAAACAGTACCAGAACCATTCTGAACAAACCAGAGTTTCAACCAGAGCTGTAATTTATCGGCAACTTTTTTAAACGTATTTACTGATTACATTAGGAGAGAAAAACTAGTTAGACAGGAATTAAAAATCAATAAAACATCCATGTTTAACCACTTTCTGGGAAATAATACAAGTCGCGAAATTTTTTATATTTCCAAACGTTTCGGAGTCTTAGTCAGATTCCGTTCTCAATGGCAAATAAACTATGAAAAAAGGCACAATTCTAAAATTGAAATGTTTGACAATATCTATTATTTGACTTATTACGTAAATCGAAAATAATAGACAGAATATAATTTGTAAATAGTTATTAACTAAGAATTTATCACTATATAATTAACTTTCTGTTAGTACAAGAAAATGGTGGAAAACACATTTAACATAAGTTACTTCGTACTTCACCAAGAAATTAATAAAATACAGATTATGAAATAAATGAAACAGGTCCGTACGTATTTTGATTAACATATTTTTTCCTTTTTTTTTCGCAAGATGCTTAAGAAATTATCGCTTGACATGTTTGGAATTTTATGGAAAACTTTGTCATCTTGATCATAAAAGAATGAAAACTACAAGGAGGTATTGAACTACATTTTTTTAAATGATTTATTTTAAACATTGTCAGTAAATTTCATATTTTTTCCCTCATAAATATATATATATATAAATAGGCTTTTGTTAGCATCAATTTTTGAAATGAAATGACGTTTGCGCATTAAACTTTCCAGGATTTTCGCGTTCAGAATAATTCGTGTAACCTCCATTCGCTTCCTACTCCTTGGAGAGTGTAGAGTATTCGGTAATCCACGTGGAAAGTTTGTGCAAACCAAAAGTTCCGTGAAAATAATTTCGCGCTCAGAACTTCCGATTTCCCGAAGTTCAGATTCGCATTGTAGTTTGGTGTTTAATAAAATTTGTTCGAGGTACGTTCTTCGATGTTAAGCATGCTGCACTTAAAAATTAATGCCTACCAAATTCATAAATATTAATATTTTACAGGTTTTATTTACCTAAAATATTTTTTATTAAATCAGTATTGCTCTCTTTTTATTGGTAATTTTCTTAGCTTTTTAAAGTAATTTTGCAGATTACTAAAACATATCGGTAAATGATAAATTAACCAAAGTGTCAAAACGTGAAATTATGTTTATTAGTAACCATTTAAAACAAGTTGTAATAAACGTTAATAATATTAGTACTTAATAGACAATATACAAAACGGCTAGTTGTGAATTGTCATCTGTCTACAGAGTAGTTGAAACTGTAAAAAATTAAGCTTTATAAAAACCACTTCAGAATTGTTATTTTAGTTGTTTATTAAACTCAACACTCTAAATTCTAACGTTGACATTGGATATTCAGATGAGGCATTTATTTTCGTATATTATGTACGGAAAGTCAGAAATGCCATTGCTTTAATGAAGATAAAATAAAATTTATTCGTGTAAAGACTTAAACAATAATCAATCAGTAAAAATTTATTTCTCACTATCCTTGTGTTGCAATTATATACATATTTCTTTTTTCCAGCTTTCTGCTTTATATTGCACTATATTTGTATGGCAGAGAGTGTTTTTCCGTAGGAAGAACGAGAATTTTATCTTAATAATCTGTTTCCTATTTTATCTTTCTGGCTACATTTTAAATCTCTTTTACTCGGGGTGTTAAACCCAGGTGGTACGTCACGCGTTACAAATGTGAAAATGTGGGTTTGCCTCTTTTTATCTATTTTTTTAACTTTCTTGTTATTTAAAAAAAACTCAAAATGTAAATTAAGATTCATAACCGCTTTATATGGTTTGGAGAAAAAAAATCTGAGATAATTCAAATTACAGAAAAAAATACAATACAACCTAAAATTTAAAGTTATAACTTCAAACAAAATTAAATAAAATTTAAAATTTTTTATCAGGTATATATGAGGCTTAAAGCTTATAGCAAACTCTAATTCAAACAGCACCTTCCATATATTAATTTAATGTTGAGTTATTTATGAGTTTCACTTAAAAAAAAACAATTTACGTAACTTGCCAATGTGTTTACCAGACCTTAAACCTTGTTTTGATAGGATCATACAAAACAAACAAATAATACCAAAATCATTAAGCAAATACTTACTAATTAAAATGAGACAATTATCGTCGTAGTGGTACTGATCACCAAAATGTTTTTAAATGTAATTGCAAATGCTAGTTGAGGATGTAAGGGGTTTTTCTCAGCCAAACGATGAGGAATCTTAGGTATGCTCAGGGACATGCATAACAAGCATTATGATGAAGCAAAACTGTCTGACTATTGTGTGTGTGGATTAGACGGAATGGTTTAGTTAAGGTTTAGCAATATAATCAGTATGTTATCTGGATGCAAAGAATTCCCAGGAATATCACCTATCTCAAAACACTGTAAACATACATTTTTGGGGTGAAATATTTGTTTTACCTTAATTTTCTTAAGTTATGTAAATGCCCCCACTATATGGAGTAATGTTTCCAACTCATCACGGGCCATCAGTTTCTTGTTGCAACTGAAAAATTGGTTAAAAAAATCAACCAAATACACGGAAAGTCAAAATATTAGCTATACTTTTGGTTTTGTGCAATTCACTAAATATTTTCGGTTCATAGTACGAACATTATACAACAACATTGACAATTCCATTAGAAACACTTTTTCAAAAATTGAGAAATGTAAAAAGAAAAGAAAATTACACCGAAATCGTCTTGTATCTGTTTTTTTTTGAACGTTTTATTATCTGCCTGCACCAGATAATGACAGAAGTTCGCCCACTTCGTTCTTTCATACCATTCCGTCGCCCACACTGTTTCGGTGCTTTCTCCATACACTTCACCAACCTTCTAATGAATTTCTGCCCCTTTTATATCTTTTGCATTAAAAAAATAACAGACAGAGCATATTTCAAGTCGGTGGGATATTAATTTGTCAGAACCATTCTTAATTCTCACACAGGTATGTACAGTTCTGTCTTCCATAATGGTTCTTGTACAACTTTGGTTAATTTCATAAGTTGTTTACGTTAAAACCTAAATTCGTTACGTGATTCTCATTTCGCTATTCATTGATAAAGAACCACAAGTGTAGGAATATTTCATTCACGTCGCCGGTTTATATTTCAGACCTTTGCAACGTTTTCAAGTATTTGTTTACAACAGGTATTATTGGACCATTTTATGTTGAAAATAATTAAATTTTTATAGACTCCAAAAAAGGAGGTAGTATATTCGATGTGTATGTTAATTTGTTATTTATGTTAATATATCTTGTGTTAACAGAAATAGATAGTTTAGCCGGTATTGCTTTGTGGAAAATCTCGAACTAGTTCTATATAATTTTCTTCAATGTAAAACATACCGCTACAGATTCCGATATAATCTCATATTATTTTATAAGATCTTTTACATGCAGGTTTTCACCAAAATCTCATTGAGCTAATAAATCATAAATTTCAATGTCCTCGTTTTCTGTTTTCCTGAGATTTCTAGTCCAACATTCTTCTATGGACTCTCTGGTCTGCAATGCTTTTGAGCTGGTATATTATTTAATCTGTCGCACTTGTAAAGCTAATGTTATGGTTCTTTTTACCTAAGTGATCCCTTATTAACTTATTTTCTTTTCTTTCAAGTTAACATAACTTTTCTAGTTACTAGTGACCGGTGATATATAGATATATAGAGTGTGCGTGCAAAAGTTATTCAGTAACTACCTAAAATTAACGGGATTAATTCTTTTTAATATAACCTACAATTCATTATGTATTTTATAGTATGCGTTAATAATCTTGATATTTGATTGATCACCGGCAAACTACATGTGATATACAAATGCAATTTTTCGCCTCCACAAGTTCAGATATCATTGAAAAGCACTTCATGGTGTACTGTGTAGCATGATGGTTATTTATGAATAACACCACAATTGACGGAATTTAAGCCTATTTCGAAATTTTCAAATGTTTCAGAGTCTAAATTGCAATGTTCAGTGTGGTTAAGTCATACTAATAATGATTGTTCGAAACCTTAAAATGAGCTAGGTATGTTATTTTTATATGGACATTATAATTGTATTGCTATCCTGCATATATCCAATAATAGTAAATAATGTTTCTTATGTCACATCATATAGACTAACATTTTAATTTTGAATTAAATTAGACCCTGAACTGTTTGCAATCTTTTATATATGTATATACATATATATATATATATATATATATATATATATATATATATATATATATATATATATATAAAACTTTTCTGAAATGTGGAGTATTTCCAAGAAATCCATAAATATAAAAAGTTTTATTTTATAACAACGTAATTATGTATGATGGTCTATACTAAATTTGTTGTGAATGTAAATTATAAAGCTCTTTAGATGTTTAATATTTTGTTGAATGTATCCATTTTTAGATTTTGCAACACTTTATTTTGCAAAATTTTGGGTTTGCTAAACAATATAAAAATCGAAAAATTGTGGTTCTATTTCTGAATATTGTGTACATTTTTCTAAAGCACCACTCATTGTATGATTAGTTTTTGTTATTAAGTTCTTCTCACAGCCATATTCTACCATCAGATACAAACTGAGAATTGAAGCTATAGCAGTTATCTGTTTTCGAAATGGGACAACGTTTGCGCAACAAAATGACAAGGATTTTCTCGTGGAGAACAATTCGCATATCCTTCATTCGCTTCTTACTCTTTGTAGAGCACATTCGGCAATACTCGTGGAAAGTCTGTTCAAACCCGTAGTCCCGCGAACATATTGCGCGCTCTTGTTTTTTGATTTTTAGTCCTGGATTGTAACTGGTCTTTGGAAAATGTCTTAATGTGAGGTACGTTCTTTGAAGTTAAGCATGCTCGACTCTGAAATAATCATAAATTATTCATAAATAATTATTGCACTTAAAAATAGTTTTATTTTAAATGTTTTTTTACATAAAACACATTCCTTAAATCACTCGTACAAAATTTCTATTGCCTCAAATATTGATTTATGTGTTACAATGTATTATTTACTCTTACTGTTAATATACTATTTCATTTATCTAAACATAATTATTGATTCGATTTTATTATTTTTGGTTAATGTTTATTTCCATTTCAATATATATATATATATATATATATATATATATATATATATATATAAATCTTATTCATTAGTATTTTTGTTGGAAACAAAATAAAACAAGTTTTAAAATATTAATTTCACAGTTTTGCTATATGCTAATAATAATTGAATTCATTTTTTGTTTCTATTGATATTTCCTATAAGTCATCAGTGAGTATATAGAAATATTTCCTATTCCATCTGATAAGAAGGCACTTGTCAAGAAATAAATAAAATACATTATTTTCTCAGATATATACTTACACTATAGTATGCTTACAACTTACATCTAAATGTGTTCTCGTACTTAAACTTGATCGAGTATTAGATCAAGTTTAAGTTTAAGAAATATCTTGGTATTTTCAAGTCAACATTTTGAATGCCCAGAAACAGATCGACACTTTCTGAAAATCTTGCTGACATTTTGGTATTGCTTAATTTATCGGTGTTAAGTTTTTGAGTGACCGATTTTTTTATTGGGTTCTTAAAGTTATGTTAGGAGTGGTCAACGAAACTTTTTTCTATCACGGGCCATTACTAAACTTTGAATTCAAGATGATATATTGTTTCAAGGCAAGACATGTTATTAGTAGCGCTAGAAACAACTACAGCCTTTAAACTTTAACGGATCTCACTTTAATTAGGAAATAGATAGTACTCATTTTACATTTTTGACAGGAACAATAAAGTAACTTCTAAATATTATACTCAGTTATTGAAACCATTATATGTAAATTTGAGAATTTTTTTTATTTTCGTTAGTCCTAGTAATTGAACATATTATCAGTAACTGTTGCATTTAGATTTATAGGGGAAAATTATAGGCACAGTTACATTTATTTCTTATATTGGAGGATATGGTGAAACTAAGATTTTTCAATTTATTACTGTACTGTCTATTTCTCTTAATGTATTGTACAATATTTATTGCCAAATGTTTGTTGAGTCTTATGTGACAGTGACTGTCTCATCTTTTAACAGCCATTCAAAAAGCAGGAGGTTTTAAATTTTTTCCAATAACTACATTTTTGTTTGGTAAACTGCACATCCGGATTAGCCAAATTGCAAATTTGAGAAAATAATTCTATTCGTAAATGGCTGAGATTTGAGATTGTAGACATTCCTGCACGGAAATCGACCAATATACGTAATATATTGGTGGAATTCTTGAAAATCCTTTACCAGCCAGAGACAATATTAGAGTTTAGAAATTTAGTTTTTTAAATTGCATTCAATTAAGGAACATCAAGAGGTGTTCTATTATATTTTTCTATGACTTGTAACATGTAGTGTTTCAGAAATTATTTTCGAAATAGTCAGTATATCAAAAACACTGAAAGTTTCAAGCGCTATAAAAGTTTTATATGTTCATCGCCAGCATATAAGTAGTATAGTATAACTAATCTTGCGTAATATATTTTGGGCTCATTAAAGATGATTTTGTTTGTATACCTCTGAACTATCAATTTACATGAAAAGTGTTCTAATAGAAAATTGAGTGACAAGTGACATGTTAGGTACTACATTACTTTTCGGTGAGATCATTTACAGACTATTTAGCATAACAAACATAGCAAACAAAATCGTGAAGTAACGTGATAAACGCAATAGCCAATAATTAATTTAATTAACATATTTTTGGCTTAGGGACCGTTCAAGTATTAGGCCGGGCACATACCTATCGTTTCTGTTCTGTTCTTATAGATGAATTATAAAGGGAAGGCTAGAACGCAATGGTATATCACTCGTCACATACCTACCGACCCGAAACGGTAAGAATGCTTGGTCAGAAAGTAACCGGCCAGCGCCGCCTGTCAGAAAGTTCTGACCGGTTAGAAAGAGGCATCAATACTAACTCCATATATCGGCACACAGCCCGCTTACAATCCGGCGCCGGCGATTTTACCCCAGTTCTCCTACAGCTGTGCTTTTGATCAGTTCATCATTTTACATTAGGAATTATCATATATTGGATGTGTCTACCATAAGCGATGCGCTAGATAACGACTGAGCAAAATTGTGATCCAAGAATTGTGTTGATTCAGTAATACCTCTAAAATCACGAGCGTAAACTTAGGAAAAATCTTTGAACTATCCCGTTGTTGGGATGTTTACAAAGACATGGGCATAAGAAATTTCTGCATTAATTATCGGCAACCAGGAACGACTGAATTCGTTTCTTGTTGTTTTCTTTTTTGTGTAATATATTTGAATTTTGAAATTATATTTTACGACAAAGGTCTCCGGTATGTTCAAAAAATTTAGAACTTACAATTGTTGTTTTTTATGTAGTTTATGTGTTCAATTATTCTAACATGTACAAGTCCAGAAGTTCCAACAATATAGAACTTATTACATTTATAGCAAACGTTTGAAAATGTACAGACTTTTTAACAATTATATGTGGTGTTATTACCAAACAAGTGCATAAACATTAATTAAAGATACCACAACTATCATTTGTGAAAGAATTATTATATCTGCCTATCCTCTCTTGTTTTCCGCAACATAAAAATAATTTTAAAATGCTTGATTTCTAATTTATTTCCGGATTAAGCATGGACGCGTAGTTGTATCGAGGTAATTAATTGTAGTAGTTAGTCGTTCTTTTGGTGTGGAGGTATTAAACTTGGTATTTTCGCATTCAATTTATTTATTTAATTAATGTTATATGACTAAATTGTATTCCCGCTAAATGATATCTTTCTTAGAAAGGTAAATAAATAATAGCGGGAAACTTCTTCTGAGGTACATATATTTCAGTCTTATTGAATACCTGCCATATTTCACATTCTAGCAAGCTCAAAAGCTAGACAAACTTACTTGAAACTTTGATGCCGGTTTGATATATGGAGCACATAGAAAATATCTTCGCGTGCTCCCATTCAGGCATCCCTGCATACTTAATTAAGGTGATACATTCCTCTTTTCCGGGTATCTCTATTATTACGTATGAAATATCTATTTCCTGTTTCAATAAAAATAAATTAATACACATATTTTCTATTCATACCTTGAATTTTGTTATGTTGTTATGAATATTTACTTGCTTATTGAGCACCCTTTCACATTCTACAAGAACAATCATGCAAATTATATAAATTTAATATAAATTGAAGTTTTTTTAAATGTAACAAATAGCAAAAAGTATGTTGAAAAAAATTGGGAATATAGCATCCAACGCGACAAGTATTTAATACGATATCGCACGAACAAGTGGACATATATAGAACATTTCCAATCTTTGTTAGATTTTTGGGACTAATGAGAAGTAAACTGAAATTAGTCCGTTCCAGGAATTAAAATATTCTTATTTTTATTGACGTTTCGACCCTCTCTTGGTCCTTTTGAAAAAATCATATTTTTAATCCAGTTAATTTTTAAATATAATTACTTACATGATAAAAACATTTAGCACTAAAAGTAATATAAAAATTACATCACTACAACCAACTTTCACAGAAATGACAGGCAATATCGGTTTGTTATCTTCTTTGATTCTTTTTGGACTGTCACTGAAAATTAATTGTTTTTTTATCTGGAATTTCATTATAGGTGTAATTTTTCTTGTAAAAATTGTGTATCCATTTCTTCAATATTGATCCTATGAGATTGGCAGGATACTTGTTTCCTTTATGGGCTTTTTCTGCTTCACAAATCGATTGTTTTCTATTGTAAGCATCTCACAGATTTATAGATCTGTACGCTATGTTTTAAATAACCGATTTTTTATGGGATATTGGATGTTGTGAAGTACAATGTTGATATATTCCAGACCACGTGGTTTTTGTATACCATGACGTTCTAATATGCTGTTGTTGTTGATGAAATATCGTATCTAGAAAATTGATTTGCTATTTCTATAGCAAATTTTTGTTTTTTCGGATAATTCTTGAAATGGTTTAATATTATTAATTTTTTTGCACACATATATACATACAAGCATATATATATTGTTATGGATTTAAACAGACATGGAATAATATAAAATTTTTGGCAATTTGAATAGTTAAATAATTGGGATAATGTAAAGAAAAATGCATACATATATAACAAAACAAGGAAATTGCAGGAATCATATAAAAATATAGATTTAACCTAAAAATACAAACAATGTAAAAAAATGTTTCAGAAGCAAATTGTTGAAAGGATAAAACGTGGCATATAAAGTTAGATATTATATCATGCAGATTATAATAAAAGTTTAATACTTACATAATGAAATATATAAAAAAAACCTCATAAGTAGGTCAAACATTAAAAGGTGAAATTCAATTATAAAAATCACAGTAGAGTTTGTCGAACATGTATAGATCACATATTAGGCCATGAGAACACTGAATATAACACATTTTAGATCAACATTAAGTTTTAAATACATAAATTTGTTAAGTAAATAGAGAATTGAAATGTCAAAATTATAAAAACCGTTATAAGTTTTCAGGAATGATGGAACAGTAAAGAAATTTATACTAATAGAAAGAGCTTAAAGCATATTTTATAAAAATTAAATAGTTCAAAAGATATAAAGTCTAAATTTTAATAAAATCCAATTTTTTTAAAGTATCTGTTAAATGACTGGTGGCAACAGGTAGTAAATGTCAACTCAATGTTTTTGAAAATATGAATTAAATGATTTGGTTAAAATTTATGAGAGTAATAGGTATTGAAATTTAAGTTGAAATTTATTTAAATTTTTTGATATGATTTAAAAGGATAACAGTTGGAAATTAATAAAATAATTAGAAGCGGAAGTGGAAATAGCAGGTGGCAAATTATATTACATAAATAGAAAATCTGACTCTCTTTGGTCGTCAATCGTCCAGCAGATAGGTACAAAAATATCGTTCTCATAAATTCAGTTTCCATGACAACGAAGTTAATGTCCCATGATATAAAACAAATTTAATGTGCCATGTCAGAAAAATAAGTAACCTGAAAAATTTGAATTTAAATTTATTTGGAAGAGGAAAATTGAAAGTAATTTATATAAATGGTCGATAAAAATAAGATTATGGTATTCATGGTACAAAAGATTTAAAAAATCAAAAGTATTTGGAAAACCAATTGCAAACCAGCACAAGAATTTCAATTCAGTGGAAATTGTACCAGTTAAAGTATTAAAAATTTTGGAATTTTTAATAAAGGCCAACAATTAGAAGAAAAAAAAATAGGAAAACAACAACAGTGAGTTTTTGAAACATTGTTTAATAAGCAAATTATAAAAATTTAGTCAATCAGTGATAGTAATAAAGGTTTAACAATTTTAGAATAGTAAATATCTATAATTGAATGATCAAAATATGTTGTAACACCATTTGATAGAAATTTAAGAATATTTAAGTGACAGGAAATTTATTTTGTTTTGAAAGAAAGCTTGTATCAGTATTGTATTGTGGAAAATTTTAAATAAATTATAACCTAATTGAAAATTTGGAAATTTAATTATGAGTAATTTAAAATTTTAGAATAGAAACAGTAAAGTGCAAATATAATTACAAAATTTTAAAAAGTGTAAGTGAACCTGAGGAGAAATAGATACTTGTAAGATAAACAAGATAAGTATAAAATTTATTTATTTATTTAACATCTGAAGATTTGAACCCAAGCGAAAAAGACCCTGAGATTATAAATTATAAATTCTAAATTACAATTTACTTAAAACAAAAATTATTAACACATTCAATTATAAATTGTCAACCAAACGTGTGGCTAAGTAACACATTGGTATTTCCACTTTGACCAATTATAAAATTGGCTTAGCCCAACGTGGTGCTAAGTGACAGTAAGATATAAAATATTATTTTGATTTATTTAAAAATTTTGTAATTCATATCATTCAATTATAATATATATATATATATATATATATATATATATATATATTTTAGGGAGATCGATGGTAAAATGACGACGTTTCGGCAGAGTCACATCTGCCTTTTTTCTGCTTTCGCTTCTAGTTATTCTAGTATTCGAGTAACTAAAATGTATCTACATCAAAATTAGTAAAGAAAAAAAAATATGTCAGAATCTTTAGAACGAGATTATGAAATAACCTACGAAGCCTTTGGTTTGAAATTCAGTTTCAGTTAGACCAAGAGGGAGCGCTAATTCGATAGAACACATGAGTTTGGGCAACAATGAAATTTTTTTATTAAATCTGACAATCAATAACAATAGATTTTACGGGTGGGAATTTAGACATAACACGAGAAAAAATAAGAAATTGCAATATATATAAAATGAAAAGATTTCAAGCAAAATTGAACATATGGGTGATTAAAAATTAACAACAGGAACGTTATATTTTAAAATAGTAATTAAAAAATGTGGAATAAAAAACATAAGAAGTTAGAGCTCCATGTCAACATAAAAAACCATAAAAGCGAGTGAATGCAGGACTAGAGGAAGATTTAAAATTTAGCAGTGCAGCAGTAAACTTTGTTCGAAGTTACGAGGTGACAGCCAATGTCAAAGATTTGTCAAAATTTTTAAAAGTTCAAAAGTTCAGAGTTTTTAAGAAAGGTTGTAACCAAAATAAAACAAATAAAGAAGTTCAATTGTATAAGGTATATGGTATTGCACTAGAAGGTGATAACCACTAAATGGAAATCAGTTGATTGATTATTGGATGTGAGTGTACTAGCAGCAATTCAATTGAATATAATCAAGCAAAGCAGCTCAGACAAAAATGTGCAGAAAGACTTCTATCTACAGGGAGTAGCAGTTACAGAGTTTGAGAGCAGATTGATACATAGCAGAGTACTAAGACATCATTCACAAAGATCCAAAGGTGAAACAACAGCTGCTGAACAAGAGAAACAGTTGGAGAATTAAGTGAGAACAGTTTGAAATTGTTTTAAGTGATACAAGCTATTTCCATTTATAATTTATCTAAATCAATTTATTTGGCGCTCAACTATATACATTATTAATTCAAAAGTTTCTTTACTGGGAAATATTATTTTAGTAGCGGGTTTATATATACAAATTAAATTGCAGATTTGCATATAAATCATTCATTACATTTTAAATTTGGTTGTAAATAAGAAAAGAACCATTCGAACACAACAAATCGTTTAGATTAATTTCATTATTTGATAGTTAAGAGTTTGTTTGATGAGTACAATATAATACAGAACATTTGATTTTGATTGATATAATATTGAGTTTATATGTTGATAATTTTGAAAATATTTACAATAAAAAATATATAATATATCGTGTTTTACTTTTTCCAATCAAAACTGGTAAGTCTTTAGAGTGATTACAAATTTATTTGATCAGCCAACGTTCAAGAACCCAAACTGAGAAGAGTATCAAAAGCCGGAGCAGTCTAAGATAATTGTGGAATGCTTATAAGTTAAAATAATAAAACTGAAAAACACTCATTTAAATAAAATTTAAAAGTAAAAAACTATAAACACTCCATAACAATATATATGTTATATCACACCTAAAAATTGAGTTTTTAAAAAAGATTTATTTAACTTGTACAAGAAATATAACGTTTGAAATATAAAATGAAAAATAACAATATAAACTAACTACAGACAGAGTAATAATAAAGTAGAAGAGAAATTTTACAATATATAAGTTTAAAGATGCTGAATAGTTATAGTTGACACGGCAATTCTCACGGATGTCGGCGGCGCCGTAATATGACACCACACATATTGCTATATGTTTATTTCCATTTGTATATATATATATATATATATATATATATATATATATATATATATATTTAAAAAATTAAAAATTACACTTGTTATGTCAGTTGATTTTTGCTAAATCGAAACATGTTGCATTGGCACATTCCGAATTTTGAATAAAAGCTAGGCTGATGCCAGAATTGTATTACCCAACATGGTAGAAGTTTTTTCGCTATATCTTCCGTTTCTGTCAGTTTAGGGAGATAAAATGTATACCAGATTTTAAGCCAAACTATAGGCTTTGCAACAAAAAAAGATTCAGCAAAATCAGTTAAGTAGTTCTTACGTGATGCCCGAACAAACAAACAAACAGACAGACAAACTTACAATTTTATAATAGTATGGATTGCTGAAATATTTTTTACCTTAATGAATCAAATTTGACATTTACATAATCAGTGTACAACAACAAATTTAATTAAGATTCATTTTAACAATGTTGAGACTATCGTAATATTTCATAAAAATAAAATATAATTTTGACAAATTATTAGAAATCCTTTAAGTACAAAGAACAGTTGAAAAAATAAACTGAAATACTTTACTGGCATTTTCTTGAATTTATATTAATTACTTGGACGAATTAAGTGCAGGACAGTGTTAACGTAGGAAGTAGAGTTTTTCTTCATAACAATAATTCAACTGTTTTTTAAGATTTATCGCGGTAAGGAAATCGCAATTTCAAGAAACAACTTATAATTAAAATTTATTGTTTTAAGATTGTACGGCATATTTTAGTAAATGCATAAAGTCTACATTTGCGAAAATAAACCTCTAAATTCGTGAAATCTTTATCGAGATAATAGTAAAAGCTGCTTCTATAGTATGGTACAATATATAAAATGTAAATTACACGAAAGGGCATTAACGAATGTTAAAATTTAATTAAACTGTTTGACAATTTTACAAATTAATAACTGTAAAAACAATATACCGACTTCAGGACATAATATCCTTAATTACACTAGAACTTAAACAATGAATAATATAAACACTTTGGGTGCTGCGGCGTCTTAAAACTATACGTTTATTTAACAATAAAGGTTTTTGTTTTTAAAAAAAATGTTATACAACTTTTAGTGATATTGCCTAAAGGCTATACCTTTAGCCAAAATTTGTTGAGCCTAGTAAACATTTGAAAAAAAAACTTACAAATATTAATATGTTATAAGAACAGATTCCATCTAAATCTAATATAAATTGACAGACGGTATGTGTAGTTAAATTGACAACCTCAACATTTTTTTAGTCGGATAATTATCATGTATTTTGATTTATTTTGGATCTATTTTTAATTAATTTATACTGGATCTCGAGTAACAACAATTGTTGTAGTAAATTAAATATTTCTGTCTTTTTACATTAACGTATTTGTGTTTCAATATGAGGCAACTGGAGTTCACGTTTGATGCGTGAAACAGCGAGTGGTCAGAATATCTTTAGGGTCGCTAGCACGAACTAGTTGTCCTATCTTTGGCTCTAGGCTATTTAGTGCCCTGGATTCGATCAAGTCGATTTGGTCCCGGCTTTTCTTTCTGAATTAAGTTTTGTTTGTTATTCACAACAAGAATTTTTGCTTGGTGGATTTTTAGTCGGACAGAAAATGTTAATGGAGATTCAGTTGTTAATTGTCTCATACAGTGAAGGCTAAGAGATCTCTAGTATCTCTAAACTGGTACACTAATAGTGTCTGCATTTTATTTAATTGATATATATATATATGTATATATATATATATATATATAATTATCATCCAAAATTTTTTTTTTAGATATTACCATTTATAATTCTAAACAATTATTTTTGCTTCCAGCAAAAGTATTACAAACAAACATCGGGCTGTGCAATGGGGTCAAAACTGAGCCCAATACTATCTCTGCATGTGATGGATCACCTGTTAGACACATGCTTACAAAAACTGACATTTAACCCAGTTTTTATCAAATAATTTGTTGTGATATAATTATTGCCCTACCACACGACAAAATAACCGAAACACTTGACATTTTCAACAAATTTGACATGAAACTACAGTTCACGGTTGAGATGGAAGACCAACAAAAATCCGTTCCATTTCTAGACACAAAAGTATGTTGGGTAAATAATCAAATAAAAATTGACTGGCACAGAAAAAATAGTAACTCAGACAGGGTGATACATTTCCAATCAGAACATCCAATAAGTATGAAAATCAATATAATTAAAAAAATGAAACACAGGATACTAAGAATATGCCACAAAGATTTTTACAAAAAAAAACTTGAAAAAAATAGAAAAAATTCTAATCGACAACGACTACCCAAACAGAATGATTAAAAAATTAGTATATGAATCTAACTTGACCAAAGCAAATTTTTCAGAAAAAAAAATACCACCTATAATATAAAGACCATAAAAACATTGTTCTCAAGATTAAAAGATCCCACACCATTTCTGCTGCAATCAAACATAGTGTATCAAATTGGATGTGAGGATTGTGACAGCACATACATAGGCCAGAATACGCAATGAGTAGATTAGCACTTCATAAAAGTGACATAAATGACAACAAGCAAAGATGTGCACCGACTAATCAAGCTAACGTCCAAGGGCACATAATTGATTTTGAAAATATAAAGATCTTAGATAGGGAAAACAAATATAACAAATGCTTATTACTAGAAATAATTCGTATCAGTGATCAAAATAATCCAATCAATAAAAGATCAGATGTACAACAATTGAGTCTGTGCCCTCTTAATCTCAAAGCGGTTCCATGAGTTCTATGATGGACAGATGGATGAATGAACGTTGACAGCTTAAATGTCATACAGACAATGTACTATTAATAACAACAACACAAATTAAATTTCATTATTAATGTCATCCTTCCTGTAAATAGAGTATGTTTACATTGTAAGTTAACAACTATCATGTATAGAAATTATATAAATTTATGTATAGTAGCATTAGACCCTGAAGAAGGAACAAACAGTTCCGAAAGCTCGGATTTTTGAATAAAGAGTTGACCAAAAAAAGTAGTCAATATCCCTTATTCCCATAATTATTTTAATATATGAGACTATTAAACAAATATTTGTAATATATATATATATATATATATATATATATATATATATATATATATATATATACAAAATTATACTGACAGAAGTCAATAGAGTAACAAGCAGTAAATAATATTACTTAAATAGCTTAAAAGAAAAATTAAATTATTTTAACTAGATTGAGACATTAAGCCAATAACCCAAATCCTGAGAAAAGAACAATCAAAAAAGAGAGGAAACAACAATTAAAATATTATTTAAAAAATTCTTTAAAAATTAAATTTTGAAGTTTAATCTATCCAAATATATATATATATATATATATATATATATATACTGTGGAACAGCCAAATGGAATAAATTTGGTAACGAATAAAGAAGGGTTGTGGGGAAAAACGCTTGGACACGTCGATTTGCATTTTTTTAATGCGCAATAGGGTGTATCATGTGACAATGGGCAATACCAACTTTCATATTTTAAATACAAGCCCCTGTATATTATTTATTTTTGGATCCTCCAATTCTAGACACAATTCATGTATAATGTCTTATACTTGTCTTAAATATTAAATCGGAAATATTAATTAATTAAGTGTTTTCAGATTAGTTACAAAATTTAACATTAAAAAAAGAACATTCTTTTATTTCACAAATTCGCTACATTACACTAAAAACCTAATAAATAATACCGATTATTTCTTAATTATTTAGAACAAACAAAAAACCATAAATGTCAATGTAGCAAATGTTCAAAATGCTCGCCACGAACGCCTGGACAACATGCTAATCTGGTATAGAAATGTCTTCTAACGTTACTCAATATGACAGGCGTGACTTTTCTAATCGCAAGCGTGATTCGTCTCTTTAGGTGATCTAAGTTGAGGGTTTTAGTTTTGTATGCAGCACTTTTGACATATCCCTACAAAAAGTAGTCCAATGACGTCAAATCATGAGATCGTGCTAGCGATCCCAATCCACCTATTTCGAAATATTTGGTTCAGGTACTGCCGGAATTGATTTCGTAATGGGTAGTTATATTATACCATTTTTATAGGCGTGCTTTTATTTGGATGTGAAACCTGGCAACTAATTAAAACAACACAATAAAGATTAAATGCCATAGAAATGGATTTATATAGAATAACATTCGAGAAATCTAGACATGACACAATAGCAAAGGAGAAAGTTAGGAAAATCATGAACGTAAATAGAAGGAGGCCACAACTATTCTTCAGAAAATTAATAGAAGGATAACAAAAAATGTCCAAGGAAACTGGATATTTTGCAGTGTAGTCAACTTGTTAGTACCACTTAAAGTGGCAAAACAAAAATCCTTTGGGGAAAGTTCTTTAACAAATGATTAACAAATTAGTCATACTACCCAATACGTTTTTAGTAAAATTATTTTCTGCAAATTATCAAAGAAAGTTTAAGGCCCACTTACCAAGTAAACAATGAAATATTTTGCAATAAACAAGTAATGGTCTATAGTGAATCATTACTAACTATTTGTTGACAATAGGCAAGTAGGTCATTTAATAAATTTTGAGGTACTATTTACCAGGTGTTAATAGTCAGCATAGTAATTATGTACTAGTAGTATATTTGTAAGCAATTTACCAGGACTCAACGTATTGGTAACGGCTAGTATTAGAAATTTATAACTAATACTTGCCGTTACACACGGTTTCAACCGCGTACAGAATGTTCACCACTCCCGAATATATTTCATCCCACCTGCAAGTACTTATGGGTCACCCTATATAACGGATTTATTCAACATTTTTTTGGATAAATGTAAGTCTACTTCACCCTATATTGCAACCATCCTGTATATGCTGCTGTTTATTTGTCACCCAATATAACTTTTTGAACACCTGACTATAACTCTTATCTACTCTATATTTCAGCTATGCAACTGCTTATGGTCTACGCTGTATAACAATTATTTTAGATATTTTTGGAATCATCTTTTAAAGGACAATTTTTCTTTACCCTATATTTTAATCACCCTTTATATGCAACTTTTTCTAACATTGTGTTAATCACTCTTTAAAACTATAATCTTGCTTCTCGTCATATTTCAGATATTCTATGCAACTGTTATACCCTATATTACAATTTTTTTGTAACTTTTTTTGATCCACCCTAATGGAAATACCTGTGGAAGCCTTGGTGTGTCACAAATGTAAAAACACAGTTTTGCACCCTAACACAAAACATTATTTAAACACTTACCCAAACTGCAACTGCTTATTGGCCACCCTATATATCTATTTTATTCGATTTTTTTAACTGCCTTGTATAACTAACTCTACTTCCAACTACATTAAAACTATCCTGTATACACCGCTGCCAATTTGTCAAACAATATAACTTATTTTTTAACCATCCTGTATAACCATAATTTTAATCTACAAAATGTTTCAATCACCCTGTATGGGCATCTGCTTAGGAGCTACCAAATATAACATTTTTTAAACTCTTAACTATCACTGGACTACTCACTATCTTATATATGCAACTGCTTGTGGACTACGTTACATAGCTATTTTTTAACCACCATTGAAAGCATAATCTGTCTCCACCTTATATTTCAACCACCCCTTATATGCAGCTTTTTCTAACATTATTTTAATCAAGCTGTAATTCTACTCCACCCTCTATTGCAACCACTTTGTATATGCAACTACTTTTCGGCCACTTAGTAACACATTTTTTGTACCACCCTGTAGATCCATCAATGCCCAATATATTTCACCAAAACTGCAACAGCTTATTGGGCACCCTATATAACAGTTTTGTTCAACATGTTTTTGAATCACCTTGTATGTATTACAACTACACTGTATACGCTACTGCTTATATGCCAACCAATAAAACTTTTTTTTAAATAATTAACCATAACACTTCTTCACCCTTTATTTCAACTATCCTATCTCTGCAACTTATTATTTCACAATTTTTCGTCATATTTTTTCAACAACTTTATAACGCATAATTTCTCTCCACACTTCATTTAAACCATCCTTCATTTGCAAGATTTTCTAACCTTGTATGAATCACACTGTATTACTATAACTTTACCTCACCCCATATTTCAGGTACCTACTCCCTATAAGCAACTGCTATATAACAAAATTTTTCTAGCATCTTTTACCCACCCTGTATAATTATAATTCTACACCAACCTATATTTCAATAACCTTTTATATGCAACTACTTATTTGTCACACAATATAACATTTTTGTACCACCCTGTATACTTGTGGATATAAAACAAGTTTTTAAACACACCATCTTCTGAACATAATTCAAAGATCCTATCAGATTACATAAGACATTTTTTTCTAAGATTTTTTTATACTTATAACTTTATAAATTTCTACCCTTTTTCAACCACTTGGTATATGCAACTATTTATGGCCCACTCAATATAACTTTTTTGGACCATCCCGTATAACTAATTTCACTCCCCTTTATTTCAACCACATTGTATATATGCAGCTGCTTATAGGATACCCAATGTAAATATTTTTTAGATTTTTTAAATCCATGTAATTCAACTCCGCACTAAGTTTCCTATATACAGAACACCCTGTATAATTACTTTTTTTTAAATCTAAACATTTTACATTGGCACATTACGAATATACATTACGAGTAGAACCAATTGAGTAATTCTTTTACTAAACATGGTAGCAGTTTTTTCGCTATATCTACCGTTTCTGTCAATTTAGGGAATTTCTGTCAAACTATAGGCTTTGCAGTAAAAAAGAATCATCAAAATCGGTTTAGTAGTTCTTACGTGATGAGGTAACATACAAACAAACAGACAACTACAATTTTATAATAGTATATAGATTAATTCAGACAGTTTTGATGTTTTAGATGCGGTCCATTTAGAATTTTTCCCAGACATATTCATCATTCCACAATGGAGACAAATTTATTTATACAAAAACGTTATAAATGCAGAAAGATTCGAGATCGTGCATGTACAAGATTTTGATACAGTCACGTAACTGAATTGGATTTCAGACTCATAACACACATAGCCCAAGGATAAAACAAAACGAAATAAAATATTTGTTTCTTTCCTGCAGATAAAATAAAACAGAGCTGAAAGAAAACTGGTCGAAGCTTTAAGATAGGTGTTAAATACCGAATTGAAAATCATAATTTGTCGGCAAAATATGAAATAAAATTTGTTAGGGAATTTAGTTTGAAACACGAGGTCTTCACAAGTTTAAGTTTTATGAGAAGAAAATCTCATCTAGCCCTAATCTATATTACAGAATCCAGACGATTCGGCCATTACCGATAGGAGTATAATTATTGTAAAAATTTGTGTGGTAAAAATCACGAAATTATTAATTATTGTCAAATGTGCAGAAATAATGTAATCTGCCTATTTGCCATATACATCTAAATAATTATTCATTATTCAAAACTTTTTAAGTGATCACAATTTGGCTTAACACAGTTTATCAAAATCCAGAACTTATTTAAGTGGCAACTATAAATACTTTACGAGCAAAATAAAATAGTTTTCCACAGGTACCTACTTGAGAACAAACCAAAGGATTCTTGGTTTTAAATTTTATCTTACTATTAATTTAGACAAATATATATTACAAAACACTATAATTAAGTACTATACAGGGCTTTCATTACAAAACTAGCCATCCAAAATAACTTTTAAAATATATTTAAAAGAAAGAGACAGAAAACCCCTACATTTATATTTTACGTATCGGTCACCCCGCAGTTTCTACCCCTAATCGGGGGTGAATATCACTTCTTAAAGTTTAAATACAAACATCACATCATTTTTTAACTTCCGTTTATTTTTTACAGAGTAATGAAACCCTAAAAAAATAATTCTTGAATTTATCTGACAATTACACCAAAATTGGTTTACACACGAATCTGAAGTCAGATTTGCAAAATTCAAAATGGCGGATCCAAGATGGCGGATGATTTTTTTTAAAATCAACCGATATACACCAAAATTGGTATATAGTGGTTTTTGGGGTCTCTTACCAAAAACCAGGATTTACAAAATTCAAGATGGCGGACGAAATATTCGTCTCATGAGTTAATTTCGTCGTCCATACTGAATCCTCCATCTTGAATTTTGTCTATCAGATTTATGATCAGCGAACCCAAAAAACCCCTTATAAGACGTTTGCTACAAAACGGCTGTTTTTTTCTAATTTCATCGCCATCTTGGATCCGCATTTTAAATTTTGCAAATCTGACCTCGGATTCGTGATCAGAGACTCTAAAAACCACCCTAACCCAATTTTAGTGTAAATGACAATTGTTTTCAAAATTTTAATTATTTTACGGTTTCTAACTCATTAATTTGTGAAAAATAATCTTATTAAAAAAATGATGTGTTTAAAGAGACCTTTAAAAAGATTTGGATTTAAACTTGTAGAAATGATATTCACCCCCTCTTAGGCGTGAAGCTGCAGAGTGACCGATACATGTAAAATGTGTCTCCCCGTAAATATAAATTAATTAATTATAAATTAATGGTTTTTTTGCTTTTTTTAGAGATATTTTAAAAGTTATTTTGGATGGCTAGTTTTGAAATGAAAGTCCTTTATTGTTCAAGTTCTGAATTCATTCCGCCGATACTAAATCGAAATTTATAATGAACCATGAACTAAAAGTAATTTCAACTGAAATCTCGAAAACTTAAATTTTTTATATAAAACTGTACTAGGCGTCTTGATATTTTTAATATCCCTATTACGAACTAATTAAATGATTTCAAGAAGTTCCCATATATTTGTATTCTACCTATGAGGTAATTAAGGATAATTAATTGCTTAAAATGGATTTATGGAGGGATTACTTAGATGGAGATTTAATGATAGTATTATAGACGATAATTCAATAATTATTGATAGTTAATTATATTGGTATATTCGTAGAACCTGACCCAGTGCCACTTTCCCGATCCAATTATAAAACTAAACTATTCCAGGAACCCACTTATACTTATACAGAGACAAATTTTCCTCAAAAGTGCTTTAATCGTTAAATGTTAAAGAAATTCCTAGCGTTCAATATATAGAATATTTAGAATCCCAGATTGTGTTATTGCAATTTTTTAATTTGCAATCGTTTGATGGGTAATGAAAGTCAATTTGTATCGTTTGATAGTTACTGATTTATTTCAACAAAATAGAAGATATTCCAATTATACATACTTGTATTTATCCACTACATTTAAATATAACGATGTCGGTAAATCAACATTATACATATTTACTGTCCTTCGTTGTTTTCAATACAATCAATGTGTGGAAATTAGGATACACAGTGACTATGCATAATTTCGAACAAGATCAAATTATACAAATAGACTATCATAAATCATCAAAAGACTATCAAGGATTGCAAGTTGAAAAATTGCAATAATTCAATATGGGGTGCTATATATCTGGTTCTGAAATTCCACCGCAGCAACACCTACGCGAAAAACACACAAAAATCGGTCCAACTATTTAGGATGAGTATAAAAAATCCTACAACCAGATTCCAGTGTTCAAATGTAAATCTAAATAATTCTAGGGACCCACTTAAACTCACATAGACAGTTTCCAAACGGTAAATGAAAATACGCACGAAAATTAAATAGTCTTTCCATAAAAATCTTCTACAAAGTATTAGAAAACTTAAAAAAAGATGAATAAAATCGGTAAAGACCCGCTCAAATTACGGCGTGACCAGGGGAAATAAGGATTTATTTGTATATATTGGTATTCTAAAAGATTTAATTTTCTGCGTTTATTTTTTGAATGTAATAATTTGGAATGTTCATTATGAAATTATTACATTCAGAAAATAAAGTCAGAAAATTAAATGTTTTAGAATCTTTAGAAATCTGTTGTTGAATAATTAAGTAGATTTGAATAATTCAGGCTTACACCAGTCTATAGAGCAAATTTGAACTCATTTTCGGACTCAAAATTCCACAGCAATTTGCTTATAACATCAAGTCAGGAACAGTTTGTAGAAAATAATTTATTTTAACAGAAAATTCATAAAATTCTTTTGTTTTTTTTGCTTATATAATTAACAGTAATGAATGAATCGTAAAACCGTTAAATGAAAAGTTGTAGAGAATAAGAAATCCTTCTTGTTAAGCGTTTATACTTCCTGATTGAATTATTTTTCACCGATAAAAGTCAGGAAAATGGTTAATAACTGGATTTTTTTTATTGATACACTTCTGGTAACTAGCAGTGAATAATAATAATTGTCAACATGATTTCTTATGATTTTAGTTTATATGGACTCACGATGGATACTGTCGAGTAAATAGTTTTTGAAGAATTGTCATTATAAATGAATTAGGGAGATATTTTGCATAGCCATAGAAAGTTCATATATTCCACTTCAATTTGTCTATCTTAGATTTTTGTTATATTGCCGGCAAACTGTTTAAAATAATAGTAAAAATAAAATAAAAGTAACGGTCAGTCGCTAATGTCAATATTCACAAGCACTATTGATATATTTTACGGCACTGTGGCAAAATACAAGGTATACTTGTACAAAGTGAAGTGCACTTTATGAATTATCAAAATTTGTTTTGCATATCCCTATCCAACGATCGTAGTTAACACGACACGTTCTGCAAAATGTTTCCACAGTTATTTAAAATGCAGTTCCACAGGATATATTTGACGAAAAATATTGATCGTGAGACCAGTCAATCTCAGGTAGATTAATGTTCCAGCTTTCATTACAACCCAGCTATAAATTTTTAAAAAACAGTCACTTTTTATAGATCTTCCCAGCGTTTCTCTTTGAAAAATGATGCAATCATAATTTATAAACAAACATTTTGGAGATTTTTTGATTCACTACAACTATTTATGAACACATCCTCACTTTGCACAATGTAAGCAAAATGATAATATTCTATATTTTTCGTGTTCAAATAATCAAAATTTATGTCAACGAGTTTGCTGTTGAAGTTTATGTCACTTAAAAATCTCTGTTGACTGGTGTACCTTATTAAATATATTAACTTTCAATAATGAGGTTCATTAAAATCTATAATTCATGTATCATTACATTCCCATCTAGGTAATGTTTCGAAACCTCCCGTTTTTTCGGTGACATATTCTCAACTACATCATAGGTAGAATATAAATATACGAACATCTGGAAGTACTATATTTGTTAATGTATAAAAACACAATTCTGCACCCTAACATCAAACTTCTATTTAAGATGCTCAACGCTGTTTCAATAATTCTAATGCAGCATCCACACTCTCGCGCGGCGCCTCCTGAAGGCCCTCGTACGAGTCTTGGCGAGTGGAGGCTGTAGGAGTGCTAGCCATCCACCCTCTCGACTTGTACACTTGGTACAATTGATCAAAATGCAAGTCCTCATCGTTCCTGTCTGTGCAAAAAAATGGTTCGAGGTCAAAGGTAAAAAAAAACAGTTTTTCGCGATTTTCAGCAAAACGGTGAGTTTTATCGCAAAATTAAATTTTAGACCATAACATTCTCTACAAAAAATGTATTAATAATTTTTTTCCTAAAAGTCACCGTTTTAGAGATATAACGCTTTAAAGTTGAATAATTCGAAGTTGTCATAATTTGCACACGTTTCCACTCCACTTATGAGGTAGTGTACTTAGCGCGTTTTTTAAAGTGGTTTCCCCGGTGGGCCTATTCCACAGGTCTGTTATAATTTTGTTGGTTTAGTAACTATTGTAAAATAATATTTATTAATAACGGTTGGTAAAAATAAAAGCGGTGTAATTAAAAAATAGTCACTAAATTTATTTATCTGAATCATAGTTTTCTAATATTTCTGCTTCCTCTTCTGCTTTTTCACCTTCTTCTTTATCTTTTTCTCGTTCTTCTTCTTGTTGTTATTCTTTTTCTTCACTTTGGGTGCAAATAAATTGCCCCAATAGCGATGCCTCGTTGGTATCATAGGAGTCATAGGAGTCCTCTACAGTTGGTGACTCAACATTAGAGCACGACCGGCCTTGACAGTGTGTACACGTCAACAACAAAACAAAACAGTCTAAGTTTTTGCAATCAAATTTAGCATTACATCCCTTTTAGTATTTGCAAAATATTGTGTTCAGCAGTTTCTCTAGCGCTGAAAGAAGGAGAAGAGGAAGCAGAAATATTCGAAAAATGATGATTCAGATGACTAAATTTAGCAACTTTTTTGTAATTACACCGCTTTTATTTTTACCAACCCTTATTAATAAATATTAGTTTGCAATAGTTCCGAAACAAACAAAATCATAACAAACCCGTGGAACAGTCTTACTGTGGAAACCACGTTAAAAAACGCTCTAAGTACAATCTTCATAGGTGGCATGGAACAGTCTGTAAATAATGACGATTACAAATTTTTCAGCTATTTAAAGTGTTATATCTCTAAAACGGTGATTCTTAGCAAAGACATTATTCTTACATTTTTTAGTAGAGAATTATATGAACTACAATTTTTGTCACAGGTATTTTGGCACTGTTATACCCGAAAATCACGAAAATCTCATTTTTTTTTACTTTTTACCTCGAGCCAATTTTTTCCACAGATTGGAACGATGAGGACTTTGGAGACTTCATTTATAATTGTACTTTGAGCAATTTTACCAAGTTACAGCTTCTTATAAATTTTTGAATCATTCCTACTGACTTAGGTTGCCTTAGTCTGGCGCGTTCGTTGACACGGGCCTGACACAAAACCGAGCGACAACGAGGCTAGGTAAGCCAAGACAAGGGGACACGAATGCACCGTCCACACTCTCGCATCGCGTTACCTCCTGTAGCCTCCTAGAGAGTCTGAATCACAGTCTGAATGCGGCATAAGTTGTTATCTTATTGAGTAAATCAAACTGTAGTTGCTTGATGTCGCACTGTTTCAGATAACAGGAATCGAACACTGTTATTATTAACCGACTTCCAAAAAGGAGGAAGTTATGAATTCGTCGTCACGTTTTTTTATGTATGCTCAGTGATTGATCCAAAACAGCTTGGGAAAATTCGATGATTTAAACGGCATTGTATTAAGAAATATTACACAAAGGTCCCATATAATTAACGTGAGATTTACAGTTTTGCAGAAAATTATAAAACACAGGCAGTACGATCATTTTAGTGAATTTCAAAAAATCTACACTGTTTTCTCTAAAACGGCTCAACCAATTTGAATATTTTAAATTGTATTCTACAAAGAGATATTCCAGCTTGATTTCTTATAAATATCTATAACGTAAAACATACCGTTTTTCCAAAAATCGTAATAATATTTGCAAAAACACGGTAAACATCAATGTAATTGTCAAATTTTCATCACAAATATTTAGCTTAAATGTCAAGATATGTCATGAAAGTATATCGTACAGGGTGTTTGTAACGGTTTTTATTGCAGTCGAGTAAAATGGCACAAAATATTCCATTGGTGTATAGAAAAGAAAATAATTTGGTAAAGCGATGTTTTCTGTTTCAACAAATGTTAGAAGCAGTTGCATATACAGGATGATTGAAACACAAGGTGGAGTGGAATTATAGTTATAATGGGTGGGTAAAAATCTTTTATAGTGTGGAACATAAGTAGTGACTTATACTTGGTAAAAAAAATAGAAACCGTCAATAGGGCGGAGAGGATTAATACTTATACAGTGCAGCTGTAACATCGTGTAGAGTTGAATTATTGTTGTACAGGGTGATGCAGATAATGATAAACAAATAATTTATATTGGGTGACCAATACAAAGAAACATATACGGGTTGGTTGCAATATAGGGTCAGTTAGACTTACACTTATAGAAAGTGGTCCAAATAATAAAACAAATAAAAAAGTTAAAAAAGATGTGGATAATATAGAAAAAAAAATCAAATTAGTGTAGGAGAGATAAGAATACCTCAAATCAGATAAAAAAAACATGTCATAAAATAGTTATTGATTGCACAGGGTTTCTTAACGGTTGATATTTTAAGCCAGTTGAAGTCGGTTCTTTTTTTTAATATTTTGTTTATGCGAAGCACATCAATACACTATAGTTGCAAATAATAGGTCCTTTCAGTTGAACATTTTTATGCGCGTGACTCAAATTGGGCCATCTTCTTCGGATTCTTTATACTACTATCAGATGGTCATACTATACATTGTGTTCAATGTAAGAATATGTTTAATCGTTAACTTACTACAAGTAGTAGAAGTAATACTAGTAGGTATGTCATATGTCGCAGCGAAATGAGTAGGTAGTAAATCAGTTTCTTAGTATATATTATTACAAACTCTCTAGGTTCGCAACAATTTTAACACCAAATATAATCATCTATATTTTCACTAAATCAATTCACAAAACGCTCCACTACAAAAATATTTACTTTATTTAATAAGATCGAAGAACACATACTCCGATCAGATGTTTCGCTAGGTAGCTAACTACATCGTTTTTATAGTACTATCCTTCCGAACCTTAGAAAAGAGTGCAGATTTTCGGTACTTTTTTATCCTGATTCTTGCTTTCAGAGAATTGGTTTTTACTACCTATTTGTTTATTCTCACAATCAGTTTTTATTGAGGACGATTAATTTCTAGAAGGGTTCCTACTTTACTAGCGTAAAATTAAATTTTATAACAATACCTATATTATTTTATGGATCTCTAAAGCTTGGTCTCAAATATTGTCAAAAGCATAATAAATCATTTAATTTCACTGCTAATCAAGTTGATGCTCAGTAGTTATCGATAAAAGGTCAATTAAAATCAAACTCATAATAGATTTAAACTCTTTATGTTTGCAGCTCATTTATAAGGGGGAAATAAGATACCTAACTTTGGGAAACTATTGCATACTCTTTAAACGACTTTCTGATACTGCGGTCGATATATCCAGAAAGAAAACAATTCCAAACAAGCAGAATGTCTGAGGATGAATAACATTGGACCTCTCGATTATGTTTAATTTTTAAAGGTCAAGGATTTGCAGTAAGTTAAGGGCTATATTGGTCTTATCTTTAAGTGAAATTAAATTGTTGCTATGCATAAGTGAACATTTTCACCAATCGTACTACAAATTTTTACAAAAACTTTCAACCATAGAATTCCTAGTAACGTATTTAGTGTTAACAAGAAGAGATTTATTTTGGTTTAAGTTGCTTTAGCGACAATAAAGTAAGGACATTATTGTAAGTACCTGTGACAGGGCACTAAACCAAAATAACCTCAATAGTATACATTTGTAGCGAAATGGCACTTATTTTAATGCAAGTCCTCAGGATAAACTGATACCTTATAGGTATGACCTGCTAAATTGACTGAGACTTGTAAATATAAATAATAATAATTTCTGTAGGTATCTTAATATTTAATTACGCAATATTGTTTCTGCATTTGGAGTTTTGGTGGGTTCTCTCTATAAAGTTATCAAACTTCATTTTTTGTGCTTTAGACATGAGTGCAAATTTTATTCAAGTGGAATTTTAAATAAACCCAACTGGAACTAATGGAGGAACGAAAATCTTCAGGTACTTAACAATGATCTTAAGTAGTAGATATTAAAATAATAATATAGGTTTATTAAAAATTTAAGCAGCAAAGTTTATTTGAAAACGAGAGATGTAAGACCGACATCTAGGATTTAAGATTTTCTTCAAATTTAACGAAATGCATCAAATGCATAAAGAAGTGTTCGAGAGGACATTCAATTGTGGGAAGTGCAATTGATGAAGGTTTCCTAACCAGAAACAATATGTATTATATTGATATATAATATATATTGTCTTGGGTACAAAGGAATGACACCTCGAAAAGAGTATAGCAAAGTTTATCTTAGAAGATTCCAAGAAATTCGCTACTAAGAAACTGCTGAAAATCAAGTGGACTGGAACGGCAATTTTGTACAGGATGAGGCTGAAACCCGTTTTTAACAAGATGGAGCTATTATATTTCCCATGTCCGTCAATAGTTATACAATGATTTTTCCGATAAATAATTAGTAAGCAGAGGACCTCTAGGGAAGGCTAGGTACAGTGCTTGATTTGACATTACTAGATGTTATTTGAACTCACAAACATTCAAATATAGAAGATCTTTTTGTGGGCAGTGCTATCCAAGACAATGTTAAGTTAATAATTGTTAACCTTTTGGAACAACTAATCCTGTCAAAAAATTCAAGTTTTAGAAACATGGTACAATATAATTTTTAATGATTAATTAAAATTTCAATCTCATATTTCAGTAATGCAAGTTGTAAAACCTTTGAGAGAATTTGATCCTACAATCGAAAAATCAAAAGTATTCTGTTCCTAGTGGTTCGCGAATCAGCATATAAGTGATGTAAACCGCAAATATTTATTTAAATGGTGACAAATCCTGTTAGACCTAGAGGTTGATCCCAGAGCCCGATCATGTTTCTTGAGGAACCACTTCATTTCCTTTCTTAAATGCTGGACAGAGTAACATGTTCTTGTGAGTGTTTTATCAGTGAAGTATAGAATCAAACATTCCAAGAGTTAGTTAGCACTGGTCGATTGTATGATCTCATTACTTTTCATGATTTCACCAATACGCAAACGAAGAGGGTGTCTGGTTCATGATTAAGCCAGCGTTGTAGGTATTTAAAAGACAAAAAGTTGTATGTGTGATCTGCAGGTTAGGTGTGGCATCTTATAGCTTATTTTAACCTTTTTATTGGGGTAAAATAAACAAAATTTTAAAGTTTGAATCTGACTTCTATGTCAATGGTTTTATGATCTAAATTATAAATAGGGTTGTTCAAAACAGACGACCATTATTAATTTCATCGTTAACTCTCTGCCACCAGACCCAATTTAATTTAACGAAACTTTATGTGGCGCTCCTCTTCTTTAGCGGGTTACAAAAATTTTATATGAATTTAGCGCGCACTGCAAATGCCGCCCGAGGCATTTACCCCGGTTTGTCCACTCTATTGGCAATGGTGAGGTGTTCATCTTTGTGTAATGTTGTTAAATTGTGAAATTGTATTTTCTGATCTAGGTTCCAAACAGACTCACACATTTTTCGGATAGTCGATATTTTATAGAGTTCTAATGTTCATTTATATGTTAAATAAAGGGCTGGGATATTTCTCCAATATAAAATTTATTAAATTCTCAAGGGGTTTTATAAATGTAATTTTAATGTCTGAGTTTTGTTTGTCGGTTTTGAATTTTGTATAACTGATGTTGCTACACTTAATATTTTAGTAGGTGCAGGATACTGTGGTTGACACGAGTGCAAATATTGTATAGGGAAGTTTGGTATTTATGACTCTCAATGATTATTTTGTGTTGAGTTTTTATAATAAATATCTTAAGGCCAGAGTTTCTTTACTGAATATATTAACACATGTAAATTTGTTTTTTGTCTGTCAAGCATTGATTGAGTAACACTTTTTTATCTGCGTTTGGATTTTTTTAATTAAAATTATTTGATAGAGTCTGTTAGAGGGAGCTGGTATTTTTAAACCTCTGTGGCAAAATCTATTTCTGTTATTAAAATATCTCGGAAAGGTAGTTTGTTAATTTTCTTATCTTAGTATGTCGATCTAGTACCTCGAAGTGTTCTTTGATCTCCCTCGTCTTGAAGTGATTGATCTCAAAACGTTTCAATAGCTTTGAATCTGTTATCTTCATCAGGTGAATGATGAGAAATTCAGGTTATCCGTCGTATTTACACCCTTAACCGCTCATGCGTCGCTGATCATGTCCATTGGGTCAACGTCGAAACTTACTAAGCGGTGTTCTACCTCAAGTTCCATGGAATCGATGATTATTACAAAATGCCTTCAATTCTTGACATGCAATGACGTTGGATGCTTGGGAGAAGGAATTTTATAATCATGTTTCTTGTGAGTTATTTTTTGGTTAGATGTATCGTCTTTTCGCGCACGTCAAAGATTCAAAGCATTTTGTTAAAATCATCGAAACCATGGAACTCCATTAGGGTTTCGGCCTCAGTGAGGACAAAACCCTAATGGAGTTCCATCTGTTGGCAGCTCTGTAGAGGACGGAGTTGCCAACAGATTCAATCATGGACTTATTATAATGCTGCCTTAAGAACTACTACTTTCAAGAGAAGGACCGGGTCTTCATGCAAAAGGATGGATGACTTATGGGCTCCCCATTATTCCCAATCACCGTCATGGAATGGTTCGAAGAACATACACTGAACGGGCACGAAAAACAACCAAAGCTCTGGTTAACGTATGACGATGACCTCTTCATTATTTGGCAACACGTAAAGAGATGATTACAGGCATTTGTGTAGCATCTAAACCGATCACAACCATCAATTAGACTCGCCTTGAACAAGGAAGGGAATTGGAGCCTACCATTCGTTGATGTGAAGTGACAAAGGACTAGGACCGGAATCGAAACAACACTCTACAGGTTGGCTACACATACAAGGTTATACCTACACTACAATTCTAACTACCCACCTACAACAAAAACTGGCATCATCAAAACACTAATCCATGGAGCCAAAAATATTTGCGGCACACCCGACGCCCTCACAAAAGAACAAGTGAAACCTAGAGAAGACCTTTTGACGAATGGATATCCGGAAACTATCATTAACGGGGCGTTTGAAGAACTAGACAAACCACCTAGGCAATAAAAGGCAACAACGACATTAGCTATATTACTTCCACTCAATAAAATCTTGTCCGGCATATTTAGACATATTGGACACGGATCTGAACTCAAAATGGTATTCAAGAGCAAAGCAAAGCCGGATACTCCAGCAGCACCTAAAAATTGTGATATGTGATTATGACGATCTCTACATTGTAGAGACAAAACGTCCACTGGACACCAGGCCTAAGAAGCACCGCAGAGCTACTCAAAGAGGAGACCAAACAAAGTCTGGAGTAGCTAATCACGCCTGGACCCAACACCATAATATCAATTGGGACCAGGCAAGAATAATTCACAAGGAGGAGCACTGGTATAAAAGAAAATTCATAGAGACAGCTTACGACAATAAAACTAGTGCCACTGCCACTACGCATTATCGTGAATCAGATACGGCGACTCCGATTGGACGAGGGATTAAGCGACTCAGTGGGAATCACCAACGATGCACGACCGGTTAAATGTATAAATAACAGGGATAATTTGAATTTCAGAAAAGAATCAGGGGAGGATCAATCTAATCAGGACAATGTGAAGTAAAGTGTATTACGAAATTTAATTGTGACGCCGGCTCTTCAAAAATGGGTTTATACTGTGACTAAAATAATTTTTTCAAATACTACTGAAAAACCAGGTTAAAACACGAATTCATCGAGGGTTCACTTTTAGGACAGCTAATCTGGCATGATCGACAAAGAAATAAATCGAATGAATTTTTCTATCTACAAAAAAAGGATACGAAATTAAATGAGTTGGTTGAAAGGCGATGAATAGTTTTATAAGGTAGTGAAGTACTGATCACATTTTGAAGAAGAAGAAATCGTTTGTGATTTGTGAATTAATGTTTTGCACTATCGACCTACATAAGTAAATAATGATTTTCTTTATGCAGTTAAATAGTATTGAACAAGCCTATGGAGAATGAAGTTTGAAGAAGAATTGCCTAGTATGTTTTTTTTGTTAAAAAGGTTTATTATTGTTTCAAATCATAACTGTACGTTTATGTAAACAATAATTTTGTTCTAACAGTTATTTTACTAGAAGAAGTTTTTTAGAGACAGGAAAAAATAAGTACTCATACGATATTTGTTCTTAGCGTTTTCGAATAGCATCATGTTCACTCTTTGTGTTCTGCATATTCAGCTTTCACCAGTTCTAACTGACAATAATTATATATAATATACAATGCAGTTATGTTGCACTCACTCTTTTAACATCCAAAATAATATACTGGTATCAATGTACTAATATTGTTCAAAACCTTTTGCATTGAACCCGAAATAAACTCATGCACAAAACTATATTCATAAATTAGGCATAATCCAATTTCAATGTAATGTGGTACATTGTCTGTAATAAATTCTAATAATAAACTAATTTAACTTAGTTTAAATCTGCATTTCATTAAAACAATATTAAAATTTAATTTCGTTCGGAACTTATAAATATGTTAAATATGTAGAAGCCATTAATATTTGTTACGAACTACAATTAGAAGTAAAAGTTATAATTATTGCAAAATCAATAAGCAAGAGTGCCAACAATGTTAAGCGTTTGCAGAAAATCAGCAAAGAATTTCGTTCTACTCCCTTTTTGTCGGCATTAAACTTAATCATTGCTGACACCTCCAGAGAATGAAACTCATTGAAATTCCAAAAGAATTTGTCACTGATTTTTAGGATTTTCGCCTTTAATTTTGGTTGAAATGGGAACTCATAATTTGTATACCGTAATGACAATTCAGGAAGGAACACGTAGATCTGTAATAAGATAAAAGACCTAAAACAAAATTTTACAAATCCCTAATTTGAAATACATTATTATTCTGAGTTCTCCAAACCAGTTGGTATGTTAGACATTTTAGGGACACTGAACTTGTTAGAGATTTGAAAATTTGGGTTTGAATTTTTTCGAATGTGCTAATTTTAGCTGAAATATTGTCAATTTTCGGACAGTTCTGCTAATACTGGAAGTTGACTGAAACTTTGTTGTTTCAAATAGAATTATATTTTTTAGGATGAATTCGATTACAACTCAAATTTCAGGAGAGTTTCATAAGCTTAAATGTTTACCCGACAAACTGAGATAATTTAAATTATAGGAAAACATTTACAATAAAACTTCCACATAAAACGAGAAAGACTTTTGAAATTATCAGCTACAGTTGAGGCGCTTGCAAATTTATACAGGGCGTTCCAGGAAAATTATTTTTTTCAGTTGGAACCTACCATATATTTTTACTTTTTGATTCCTCTTTACATACTCTTTCCACTAATGTCAAAATTTTCTATTGCAAAATAAGACAATCTTTAATTCATTTAGGATTTTGCTAAAAATAGCTAATTTTGACACATTTGGTTTAAAACGGTGTGCCATGGGCAAATAACAGGCAGTAAATTTGTCAAAAACTAGATTTAAAGCAGTTCTGTTCATTAATTTACACTAAATCACAATACTAGTAACAAAAGGGCTGAATTTAGAATGGAAGGAATTAGGGAAACATAAAAAGCATTCTTATAAGTTGAGACAAATTCAGAATCATCCACCATGGCATATCGCACAGAATTTTGTAAAACTATTTCCTTAAAATGTCAACAAGATGCTTTACTTGATAAAATTATCTGCTCGTAGGAAACCAAATTCCCAAAAGAACGCTAGGCATAATAAACACCTTCATGCTTCAAGTAAATGTGGATAGCAGGTAAAGTTTTGTTTCAGAATGTTAAGTTTCTTGAAAATAAAAATACATGTAATAGTAAAATTTAGCAATGTAATTGTAATGATTTTTACATTTAACGAATAGTCAATATTATATAAATTAGCTTGTTCGTTTGTAGGGAGTAATTTCTAGAATTACCGAACAAATAAAAATACTATTTTCAGTGAAATGCTTGACCATGTTAAACAATTTAACTGATTCTGGTCTTATTGGAAGGCAGGTACCTTAGAAGTGGTATACAAATTTCAGGCGTACCTTTTATAAATTTAGTCTGGAGTTGATAAAGTATTGAATAAATTATAGACTTTTCTGCAATTGTTATGGGTACATTAATAAATGCTGTGTGAATCTCTTAGAGCATTATAGCACAATGACAGCATTTTGATCGCAATTGTTCAATTGTAAATAGTTTAAAAAAACAAATTATATTTTGAAAAAATATTTAAATATTTAGTTGTTAAATATTGTTTGCAGGGAAATTCCATATCCCGAAATAACAAATTAATCCAGCAATGAAACATGGTATACTAAAGAATTCATTCATTATGCAAAAATTCAGTTATAGGCTCTGGGAGGGGACAGCCGGGCAATTGTTTACGAAAAATATACAAATTCCCAGAACAGAAACTAATACAGGCACAGATTTGATGGATTAATTCCAGCCATTAGATGAGTTGGGCAGCAATAGGTGTTGCTTTCAAGGAAATTGTATAAATAAATGGAGATCTTATTTGATGGTTTACGGCAATTAGATTTCTGGAGAGGATCCGAGGAAGATGAAAAAATGTATCATAAACTATCGGCATTAGATTAATCGCAGGTAACATATGATAACACATTTCCAAAATTTTATGAATGTTATAATGCAAAATAAATTTGTCTTGTGAAACAGGATGTGATAAACGTTAATAGTGTCGTTCATATAAAAATTTTAAGGAATCAAAATGCCAAAAATATCAATATTATCAAAAAATATCTAAAACACCGGTTTCAGAAACTGAAATATGCTTAAACATTATTTATTATCTATACTATTTTCACTAATACATACACAATTAGTCAATTGGTTCCACTGCATTCACCAAATTTTAGATACCAGCATCAGCTTAGCTTTTATTCAGAATTCGGAATATGCTAATGTAGTTTTACAAGGTGTTCTATATATAGGATAGGTAGAATTAAATGGATTTAAAAAATCTTGAAAAAAGGTATATTAGGTGGCCCGTAAAAATATATATAATGTGGTTGAAATAAGGGGGAAGTTATACAGGGTGGTTCAAATAAGTTATATTGAGTGGACCATAAATAGTTGTATATACAAAGTGGTTGATAAACGGGTGGAGTTGCATAATATTTAAACAGGGCCGATAACAAAATGTTATATTGTTCGGGTTATAAGTAGTTGCATATACAATGTGGGTGAAAGAAGGGTAAAATAGAATTATATTTATACAGGGTGCATAAAAAATATGTTAGGTTAATAGTTAGGATATTTGAATTTTCTTGAGCTATGAGCTATTATTATAGTTACGAAATGGGTTGAAAAAATTGTTAAAAGCAGTAGTTTATACAGGGTGTTTGAAATATACAATGAAGTGGAATTATAGTTTATAGGATAGTTAAAAATTTTTATAACCAAAAGTAGTTCACAAGTTCACCAATAACATATTATTGGATGGTTGAAATATTTAGCGGAGTATAATTACAGCTATATCTATAGCCGGTTTTAAAAAATATTATAAAAATGTAATGATCTACAACCTGTTTCTTACACCGGATAGATGAAATATAGGGTGGACTACAATTCTAAATATACAGAGTGGTGAAGAAATGTTATATAGCGTGCCCCATATAAGTAGTTGCATATACAAGGTTGTTGAAATATAGTGTGGGGCAGAACAATAATCATACAGGTTCGGTAAAAAAGTTAGAAAAATTTTGGAGCACCTGAATTTTGGGGCAAAGTCAAGTTAACGTTACACAGTGTGATTCAAACAAGGTTAGAAAAAGTTGCAAGTAAAGGATGGTTTAAATGAAGTGTGGCAAGAAATTATATTATATACTGTGCTTCGAAAATTATGAAGTAAAAGCGTAGCTCATAATTAATTTCACAGATAGGATTTTTGAAAAATAGGTATGAGTAGAGTTAAGTAGTTTAATATTTAAAAATTGTTACATATGGTGCCCCATAAGCAGCTGCAGTTTTGGTGAAATTTATTGGGAATTGATGGATTTATATTTATAAAGGTTGGTAAATCTGACAATTATAAAATAAATTCTACGAATGTCGCTAATAAGTCTGTTAAATTGGCTTTATTAGTACGTAATTCAGAGCGAAACTTATAAATCATCAAGCATTTAGCCCTATATGCAGTGAGTGTATAACATTGTTTTTTAACATTTTGCGACTCAAACATATTGCAATATATTTGGGTTCAGTATAAATTACTTAAAACTCCCAATAACTTTGAAAGAGATAGTCATCAATGTCTTACTCACTTAAACCACTACAATTGAAATTTACTCTTTATATAAAATTGAACAGGAGAGATTTGAAGACTCTTGAATATTTATTCAGTATTTCTAGATTACTGGCTGCAAATTCATTTGCATAATTTTTAGTTTGCTGTTCATAACAATATATTAGGGCTTATTTAACAGTGACAGTAAAACGAATAAGTTGTCAATAATAGAAAAAGCCTGAATTTAAAATCCTTGCATATTTTATATTATTTAATAGTACTAAATGATTTCTCTCCGTCAATAAAACAAAAATATTTACGTTTATTATGTGTGTGACTATATTCTTTATATTGTGTAGAGTATGAAGTGTTAAGTTCCTTTCGAAGTATAATTGATTAATTACCTCCCTAAGTTGGTACTCTAAAAATGTATAACTTACGAATTTCAAAAGTTTTTTCCACGTTAACATATGCGTGATTGATTTTAATCTTTTAACATATTAAGATCTATATAGAATACACTTTAAGGATTTATCAAAATTTTTCTCTGTAACATCTATATACAAATAAACATCACCTTTGTTACTAACTTAATGAATATCTTGGCAACGGGATTTTTTTGAATAATACTATTAACAAATTTAATGCTATGGGTTATCTAGGATAGAGATTAAGCTCTCTTTTAACTAGTTTTTCAGATAATATATAAATTAATTTTTTCTAATATTACAATTTGGCTAGAGGCAAACATATCGGCTTAAATGTATTAGTAATATAGATCCAAATACCTAATTTACCGCAGAATTGTCAAAAGAAAATATTTGTAATAATTTATATTTAAAAAAGAATCGACTTCAGCTTACTTGAAATATAAACCGTTTAGAAATCTTATTTTTTATCTGATTTAAGGTGCAATTCAACTGAACTTTTTAGTGTATTCTTATCTCTCTCTCGTTTTTTCTCCCTTGTCTTCCTCCCTCTCTAATTTTTATTCTTTGTCTATATTTATCAAATATATTTTAACTTTTTTATTTGTTTGATTATTTGAACCACTTTCTATAAATGTAACTCTAATTCACTTTATATTGCATCCACACTGTATATGCTTCTGTGTATTGGTCACCCCTATATAACTTATTGGTCTGCAAAAGTATAAATCCTGTCCAGATTATTGACTCTATCTATTTTTCCATCGTTTACATTATTCCTGTATACCATAAATCTAGTATTCCATTTATGCAACTGCTCATGGTCTACCATGTATAACTACACACTCACCTTTTTGAACCACATTTTATGAATATAATTTTACTCTACCACTTATTTCAACCACCCGGTATATGCAACTGCATCTAAAATTATTTGAACCCATGTTTATAATTATACCCCGTCCTACGTCCTATAATTCCAATATCCTAACTGCTTATGCTTATATAACAAATTTTTGATAATAATAACAATAATTTTACGCCGCCCTTACTTCAAACAAAGCAACTACTATGTTCCAAACTATGCACTCCACCTTATATTTCAACCACTCTGTATATTCAACTGCTTCTAACAATTGTTAAAGCCTTTTGCTCCACTTTTATTTCAACCACTTTGTATACGCAACTACTTATGTGCTACCCAATACAATATATTTAGAACCACCCTGTATAACTAATTCAATTCCAACTTATATTTCAACCATCCTACGTATACAATTGTTTCTGCACCCAAGGCCGTATCCAGGAAATTTTTAAGGGGAGGGGGTCGGATAATTTTTCTGATTGATGATGGGCTGATTAGGACTGCAAAATGTATATTTTTGTTTATGTATTTCATGAATATATAAAATTATATAAATATAAAATTTATTCTATAAAAAACATGATTAATTGGTTAAAATTGAATCTTAAAACCAAACATTCCAAAATTTCGGAGGGGTGGGGGGGTTGACTACGGGCTTGCTGTACCACCTAATTTCACATGCACGCACCCTACAACCGTATATCATATAGAAGAGTCCTCCGACAAAACAAATTTATAATAAACTAACGGAATTTTTTTAATTTTAAGCGAATCCAAATAAAAACGATTACACACTGTACGATATACTTTCATGGCAAATCTTAACATTTAAACTAGATATTTGTGATGAAAATTTAACATTTACCATGATGATTACAGTTTTTTTGCATATATTTTTCCGATTTTCAGCACAATGGTAAGTTTTACAACATAGAAAAATATTCAGAATCAAGCTGTAACATATCTTGTATACTTAATACCATTTATAATATTCAAATTGCGTGAGCATTTTTTGGGAAAACAGTGAAGATTCATTGAAAATCGCCGAAATCTATTCCCCTTATTTACTTTCTATTCTGATTTTCTAGAAAACCGTAAATCCCATGTCATAGACAATTATATGGGACCTTTCTTTCTTAATATAATGCAGTTTAAATTATCAAAATTGCCCAAACCGTTTTAGAACAATCGGTCGACATATAAAAAAAGTAGAAAAAGTTGCATACGTGTTACGTGAATCACTATGAAAGACCCCTTTGTGCAACATTGTAACTTATCTATAATATTTCCTTTCGAGTAATTGATATTTCTGTTTACTCCAAAATTGCTTATTTAGAGTTGAGCTTAATAGCTAACAGTATTCTATTGTTCAAGTAAATCTGCACGTGTTATTAAGGCCACCTTAGTCATCATCACAGAACCTATAAATTCGTTGTAAAGTTGTAGGAGAGTCGATATTAACACATCCACGATATTAGTATCATATTAACACATCCACGATATTAGTATGATATTAACACATTCAAGATATTAACGTAGATATTAGCACAACCACGATACTAGCATTATATTAGTTACTTAATTTCTGATCTCTCTCCCTCGACTGCAAAATCTCGGCATAATTAATTGTAATAATTTTAATTCAAAGTGTAAAAGTTGAAAAAGTGTTTAAGTAAAAATAAATTTTTTTAAAAAATAATTAATTTTGTTATCGACGTAACAAAATTTGGCGCAGTCAGTAGGATTTCGTGAACGTTTCTAGAACACGCGAATGCTCACTGGAAACGGCGGATCCCAATCCCTTGCCGAAACAAAGGACCAAAGCCAAAAATCTACTTTCCTGGTTGAACACGGACCACAGCCTCACTGCTAGGACAAGATAGATAGTCGAACGAAGCCGGTTGAACACGGAATTTGCCTCACTGCTGGTGGACACGACAAAGGCTCAAGCTCCATGAAAACAAGAGAGATCAAGTAAGAGATAATCGTTTCTTTAATTTTTATGTTTATGTTCAATTTGTTGCATTTTTACGATTATCAGTGTTAATATCCAATCATTCCTTTAAACCTTATAATTTTAAGAATTTTGATTTGATTTTTTTATTTAAAATATTTTCGGAGGTGGAAATATGTGATTATTTTTTATTATCGGAAAAATATTTTCGGAGGTGGAAATATTTAAGAATTTTTATTATCGGAGAAATATTTTCGAAGGTGGAAATATTTAATTTTAAAAGAAAAAGCGATATAGTTTTAAGAAACGCGATTTAGTTAATAAGAAACGTTTTAATTATAAGTTATTTCAACAAACTTTGCTACAATGTCAAGCGAAGAAACTCAACTAGAAAACTACAAGTTATCAGAAATCTTTTCTATTATCCCAGAATACGATGGAGATCAAATTTTCCTCCAATCATTCCTTAATGCATCTGACTGTGCATATAATATGGCCCTTGGTGACCAACGTTTTCTTTTAAGTATTCATATAAAAAATAAATTACGTGGCAGAGCGGCACAACTTATCAGCTCTAGAAACCCCACAACGTATCCAGAAATTAAGCAATTATTAAATACCCATTTTGGAGATTCAAGGGATCTCTCATCCTTAATTCAAGACTTACAAAGACTGAAACAAATAAAAAATGAATCCCCACTTAACTTTGTCAGTCGGTTACAAGTTTTAAATGCTAAAATGCACGCATTCGTACAAAAATCCCAAAATCTTACCCCTGAACAGAAAAATGCTCAGTGCAGTTTAATTGACACAATGAGTTTAAATACCCTTTTGACTGGTCTAGAACCCAGACTAGGACAAATTATTCGTGCAGGAAACCCTCAAGATATATTAGAAGCGCAAGCAAGAATAAAACGCGAGCTTCAACTCTCATATTATGAAAACCAAAAAATTCCAAAATTGTCTGGAATCTACGGACAATCTACTATTCAAATTAAGAAACCTAATATTCAAATAAAATGTCTCAAATGTGGCAGAAATTGACACATTGCCCCTAATTGCCAATTTAATCGTTTTCAAATTAATCCAACAAATAATTTCCAAAACGGATATCGAAACACAAATTTTCAACCGAGACCCAATTTCCCACAACATTTTAATCAACAAAGACATAATTTTACCCAACAAACGAACCAACAATTTAGACCTTCTTTGCCCCAATTTTCTCAACAAAGACCTCAAATAAATAATCCAAATCCGCAAAGAAATTTCAATTTTAATAATCCTAGAACTCATCACATAAATGAATATCCCCATAATTATGAATTTTCAAACTATAATTATGACACCGAACATTTTCAAGATGATTATGATCAAAATAATTATCAACAATACTATAATGATGACTTTTATGAAAATCCACAAGAATTCGACTATTCTCAAGATGACTATTATTATCAAAATAATTCTTCTCAAAACGAAGAAAATTTTCAAGAATTAGCCTCGGGAAACCAACCACCCAACATAGAGGAAATACAAAACAAGTTACAAACTTTAACGTTCAACAAAACGAATCTCGACACAAACACTCAAACGAACTCTCAAATGAACCAGTTTATTTAAATCCTTTACTCACCGTAAGTTCCAAAAACTTATATTATATTTTTGACAGAACTCAAACTCATAAATTACTAATCGATACCGGAGCTTCAATCTCAATTTTTAAAGAAAAAGTCGTAAAGAATTTTCCCAGATACCCTGAAAGTAAACCAATTCAAGGTATTACTAATGAAAAATTATTATTAATTACAGAATCAACTCTAATTCCTTTTGCCCCTAATGATTATCACAAAGTTTTTGTTTATAACTTAGACATTGAATTCGATGGAATTCTTGGTCTTGATTTCTTAGATCATTATGACTGTATCATTGATCTTAAATCCAAACAATTAATAACTAATTTCAAAACTGTCCCATTATTCAAAGCTGGACAAGAAAATAATTCCCAGAAAACTATTTCAAATGATTCGAACCCAATCTCAAAAAATCTTATTGCTACGTCAAGTCATATTTCTAAAAAAGTTCCCAAACCTATAACTTCAAACATTATTTCAATTGAAGGAAGAACAGAAAAAAATTGTGAAATTAAAATGCAATTTATCTAATACTGATGCCATACTTAAAGCACAAGAAAAGGAGAAAGTTAGATTACCTCATGCCGTTGTGAAAATAAACGCAAATGGTGAATTTTTAACATCAGTCATAAACGCAAATTCAGTCCCAAAATCTATTGATTTTTCAGACCTTTCTGTAGAACCAATAAATAATTTTGACCAAATCTTAAATCTCAAATCCAATATTTATGAATCAGCTTTCACTGATAGGATTCAATTAATAAAAGACCAATTACGTCTTGACCATTTAAATCCAGAAGAACATGAAATGATTACAAATCTTTGTCTAGAATTTTCAGACATCTTTTTCTTAGAAGGTGACAAATTATCATTCACCAATGAAATAAAGCATTCGATAGACACCAATAATTCCAAACCTGTTTATACCAAATCTTATAGGTATCCCCAGATTCATCGAAATGAAGTAAAGACTCAAATAAATAATATGTTAAATCAAGGTATTATTAGACCCTCAATTTCCCCATGGTCATCCCCTGTTTGGGTTGTTCCTAAAAAGCTCGATGCTTCAGGCAAGCAAAAATGGAGAATTGTAATTGATTATCGTAAACTAAATGAGTTAACCGTCGATGATAAGTACCCTTTACCAAATATTTCTGATTTATTGGATCAGCTAGGTAAATGTCAATACTTTTCTACTCTGGACCTTGCTTCAGGTTTTCATCAGATAGAAATCAATGAAACCGATATTCCTAAAACAGCATTTTCAGTTGAGAATGGACATTATGAACTTATAAGAATGCCCTTTGGATTAAAAAACGCCCCGTCCACTTTTCAACGTGTAATGGATAATATCCTTCTTGGTATTCAAAATGAAAGAGCCCTAGTATACATGGATGATATAATTGTATACTCACCCACTATTCATGAACATATTTCCAGACTTTCAGAAGTATTCAAAAGACTTCGTAATTCTAATTTCAAAATTCAGCCAGATAAGTGCGAATTCTTAAGACGTGAAGTAGCTTATCTAGGTCATATCATTACTCCTGATGGTGTTAAACCAAACCCAGATAAAGTTAGCTGTGTTTTAAATTTTCCTGAACCCAAAAACCCAAAAGAAATAAAATCATTTCTAGGCTTAGCAGGTTATTACCGCAGATTTATTCCTAATTTTGCCAAAATAGCAAAGCCACTCACTCGACTCCATCAAAAAGACGTTAAATTTTTATTTGATAATGAATGTAAACAATCCTTTCAAAAACTTAAAGAAATTCTTACTTCTGAACCAATTTTAAAGTATCCAGATTTCGAACAGGAATTCATATTAACAACCGATGCAAGTGCTTTTGCAATAGGTGCCGTTTTATCTCAAGGACCTATAGGTAAAGATCTTCCAATTGCCTATGCCTCTAGAACCCTTTGTGAAGCAGAAACCAAATATTCAACTATTGAAAGAGAACTACTAGCGGTAGTATAGCCGTTAAGACATTTCGTTCGATTTTGTACGGGAGAACCTTTACAGTCGCAATCGATCACCGCCCTTTAACATGGCTTTTCTCAATAAAAGACCCCGGTAGCAGACTTGCTAGATGGAGGATTAAATTAGAAGAATATAATTTTAAAGTTGTTTACAAACCCGGAAAGAAAAATAGCAATGCAGATGCATTATCACGCATAAAGCTAAATCACTTCAAAGACTGTACTAACTTTCATTCAAAAACTAAAATTCATGCCCTAACCGAAGACGAAACTTCAAATGATGACTTTATTGAAGAACAAAACCTTGAAAATGAAAATGAAAAAATGACTTTAGAATATAACAGATTTGTTGAACTTTACAAAACCAAATCATTAATTGATTACTCAAAAATCGAGATAACAAATTCCCAACTTCTTGATAAAACCCATAAAAATATCGTAACTTTCTTTTGCCAAAACAAACTTGGAGAACTTCATGACAAAATCATAAATGACCTTTTCGAAATAAATCCAGACCTTAGTACCGAAATAATTAATATATTCTCCAGTAGTTCAATTAAAGAACGAAGATATTTCATAATACCCCTTCCTTTTGACCCAGAAAGAATAGTCCCTCATTTATTTTACATTCTTTACAAAGCACAAGATCAATTTAATCCAAATGAAACATATTATGTTGAAAATAATATTGAATACCCCACTCTTGAAATTTTATCTTTTATATTTGCTGACAAAGATATTAAAATAAAAATTTGTCAAAATATTGTAACAACTCCAACTGAAGACCAGATCCCAATAATCATTGAACAATATCATTGTGGAAAAAATAATTTACACAGAGGTATAAATGAAACTCTGAGACGCGTTAGAGAAAAATATAATTGGCCAGGAATAATTAAAAATATTGAAAATTTTATAAAATCTTGCGAAATCTGCCAAAAAGTAAAATTTTGCAGAAAGAATTTAAGCCCACCCTTCGTAATAACAGAAACACCAAAGACTCCCTTTGAGCGAATCAATATAGACATATTCGAATATCCTGACAAAAATTACGCACTAACAATACGCGACGAATTAACGAAATTTACTCAAGCATATCCACTGAATGATAAGAAAGCTTCCTCAGTTGTTAACACCTTGTAAATTTATTTTCAACATTATGGCACACCATTGCGCATACATTGCGATTATGGCCCCGAATTCAACAATACTTTAATGAAAGACCTTTTAGAACTCTATGATTTTAAACTAACTTTTTCAAGTGTGAACCATCCAGAATCCAATGGTTCAATCGAACGTTTTCATGCAACACTTTCTGAAATGATTCGTGCCAATACAGCCGAACATCCCGAAGAACATCCTTTTAATGTTTTACCCTACGCTGTCATTTGCTACAATAATACAAAAAGTTACACCCATGGATTTAGCCCATATGAATTAGTATTCGGGCATACGTCAAGTAGACCCCCTGAAACGTTATACAATCAGAAAAACCTAATTTCTAAATATATTAGAGATCTAAATAATCGTATGGAACACTATTATAAAATAGCAAGAGCAAAAATAAATAATCAAAAAGAAAAATCAAAAATTCGGTTTGACAAGAACGTATCCCAAAACCAACCTGAATTTAATATAGGAGATAAAGTATACCTCAAAGAATCTCAAATTAAAAACAAATCGGAAAATAAGTTCAATGGCCCTTATGAAATCAAAGAACTCTATCAAAACTCAGCAAAATTATTTAATCCAAATACTAATCAAACTACTAAAGCAAATTTCGATAGGCTTAAACCCTATTTTGATTAGAAATTTCTTCTTTTCAGAATTTTAATCCTTTGGTGGATAATCACCATCTCAAGATGCCAATATCTAATTTCACCAGTAAATAATACGATCGGTGTTTATTTCCAAGAAGAAAGTAATTTAAAAATATCAAATTCAAAATGGACACTCTTAGTATACAAAGAACTTAGTCATATTAAACAAGCGATTTCAAACAACGATGAAATTTTAGATCATTTGCTAGACTCACTCAAAGAAAACAACAATCGAATGATTGCGTTTAAAGTAGAATTATCAACACACATTAGTCTTTTAAATCAAATTGCCAACAATGTTGATGAGAAATATAAAGAAATATTTGCTGATACCAAAAGTTATATAAGTTCAAGTTCAAACAGACGCAAACGCGGCATTATTAACGGCTTAGGTACGATATGGAAAGCTATATCAGGAAATCTTGACTCATCTGATGGAGAATATTATAGTCAGTCTATTGACCGAATTACGCGAGACGAACACCAGATAGAAAATTTATTAAAGAATCAGATTTCAGTGACTACGTCGGTAATTAAGAATTTTAATAGTACGATACAAAAGTTACAAATTGACGAGTCCACATTTAACAAAGATCTTCAAGAAATTCAATCCGCAATTTTTAACCTTACAGATGAATTAGCCTTTTATCAAGCGCAAATAAAAGTATTAGAAATTTGCGAATCATTGATGACAAGTTATGTTTTTATCGAAGAAACTCTTGATGACATTTTAAATTCTATTTCATTTGCCAGACTTAAAATTTTACACAGTGTTGAGTTTATCATTTGTTAGTGTAATTAATATTCAAAAATAAAGCCTTCATTGATGATGTCACACACAGTCAGTGATCGCTTTATGATGTCTGAGCACTTCTCACTCGATACATGCATTATGTGTAACATAAATAAACATTGATATAAAGTTCCGTGAAGGAACGATCCCTATAAGTTTTTATATATTTTCTTAATAGTCAGTTGAATAGTGGATTTCATATCGAGAGGACTAAAATAAAACAATATCGTAATATTGTTGTGTGTGATTTTCCTACCCATATTCCAAATAGGTTATGGGTCCCAGTTAACGTGAAATAAACTAAGATATAAATACTTAACTCATTGTGTTCCGTATAAAGTGATTAAAAGACAAAGTTGGTAATAAAAAAAAGAACAATGGAAGGTGCTAAGCAAGTGAAGCGCAACATTAAGCAGTTTAATGGAAATCATTATTCGATCTGGAAATTTCGCATAAAAGCCCTAATTGAAGAGCAGGATGCTCTTCAGGTTTTACAGGAACCAGCCCCCGAAGAACTAACAGACAATTGGAGAAAAATGGAAATATGTGCAAAAGGGTGCATTATTGAATATTTAAATGACACCATGATAGGAATGGTTCAAGATGGAGACACTGCAAAAGACATATTAAGGAAACTGGATGAAATTTACGAACGAAAAAGCTTAGCAACGCAACTGGCAGTCCAAAAGAAATTATTAAGCTTCAAATTAGAGGAACGCATTTCTCTATTAGAGCACTTTATCAAATTCGATGAGATGATCATCGAGTTAGCTGCGGCAGGCTCAGTTTTGACAGAAATGGGTAAGGTAGCTCATTTATTATTAACATTACCAGCGTCATATGATGGCATTATAACAGCTATTCAAACATTGTCGGAAGATAACCTAACCCTTGCTTTTGTCAAAACACGTTTATTGGATGTCGAAACAAAGTTGAAACATGAAATCATTGACACAAGTACTAAAGTGCTTCAAAGTGAAACCCGGAAAAATCAATCAACATTTTTTCAATCCCAGAAGAAAAACAGAAACTTTTCAACGCATCGCAACCGTAGTTTTCAAAAACGAAAACAATTTAAACATAACCACAATTATCAGTCTAAATTGAACAAAAATAATAGTGGAAACTACAGAAAATGTGACCATTGTGGTAGGACAAATCACCTTAAAAAGATTGCTATTTTTATAAGAGATCTCAAAATGAACAAAGAATTCTTCAAGTTGTTAAAACCACTCAAGACCCAGAGCAGAGTTTTGCTTTTATGATCAACAGCAGTATTCTCCAGAACAAGATATTATTTACAAAAAATGAAATAATATTTGTATTGGATTCAGGAGCTACTGATCACATCGTCAATGAAAAGTTGCATTTCACTACTGCTGAAAAATTGAAGATACCAGTTAAGATTTCTGTTGCTAAAAATAATACCTTCATCACTTCATCTCTCAGAGGCAATATAGAGGTAAAAACCAATCTAGGAATCCAGGGAACCCTCAGAAACGTCCTGTACGTTCCTGACGTACCTTACAACTTGTTGTCCGTACGACGTATCCAAGAAGCTGGAATGACAGTTATCTTCAAAGAAAATGGGCAAGTTCTAATTGAAAAGGACGGTAAGGCGGTAATTAAGGGTGAGTCTCTGAACAATTTAGTATGTGTAAAATTTAAACTACTAAACAACAACATGCATGAACAAGTAAATGTTGTCATTAATTCTGCTACGCAAAACTATAAAATTTGGCATGAACGCTTAGGTCATATAAGCAAAAATAAATTCATAGAAATTAAATCTAAAAAATTGGCACAAAACATTGATAAATTGAATAATATTCAACCAAGTTATGATCTATGTGAAGCTTGTATAAATGGAAAACAAGCACGTCTACCATTTTCTAAACGAAAGGATAAATCGCATATTAACAGGCCATTATACATAATACACTCAGATATTTGTGGTCCTATTAGTCCTCCAACAATAAACAATCAAAATTATTTCATAACATTCATTGATGAGTTTACACACTACAAGGTAGCGTACCTATTAACATATAAATATGAGGTATTTAAAGTTTTTAAAGATTTCGTCACTAAAAGTGAAGTTCTTTTTAATTCAAAAATTGTAATTTTTTATTGCGATAATGGTCGTGAGTATATTTCAAATGAAATGAAAGCTTTTTGTGTTGAAAAAGGAATATCGTATCATTTAACAGTGCCATATACTCCCCAACAAAATTCAGTAGCAGAGAGAATGAACAGAACCCTAACAGAAAAAGCTAGAGCCATGGTACACGGTGCAAATTTAAGTACATGCTTTTGGGGTGAAGCAATTTTGACGGCTACGTATCTCTTAAATTTAACTCCCACTAAAGCACTTTCACAAGACAAAACGCCTTTTGAACTCTGGCACAATAAAAAGCCGAGATTAGACCATTTAAAAGTTTTCGGATCAACCGCATATGTTCATAATAAAAATAAAAAAGGCAAATTTGATCAAAAGTCAATAAAAGGCATAATGGTTGGGTATGAACCTAATGGTTATAAAATATTAAACGTTTGCACAAATAAATTCCTTATAGCACGTGACGTCATATTTGACGAAATAAATTTTAATATCTCAATACCTAAAATCGATTTTGGCGAAAGTGTTGAATCAAATTTTGATAATCAAAATTTGAAAGTAACTAATAAATTGGTGTAATGATGAAGAATTAAAAGTGGGTGAATATAAATTACCCACCAATAAAATTGATATAAATCAATTAAAACATAAATCTGAGACTCCAATTTCGATTGAACTCAGAAATAAAAACACCAAGTTTTCATCTGAGACTCCAGTTTTTACTGAACTCAGAATTAACAACACAGATATTCAAACTGAGGCTCCAGTGCCAACTGACCTCGGAAAGAATGCTAAAATCGATAATGAGGTCCAAACTACGACTGAACTTAGACGTAGTGATAGAATTAAAAACAATCCTAAAATATCATATAATGAAAATGATATCGAATTATTTACATGTGCTCAACAATCAGTTTTCAAAACCCCGTCTTGTTACCAAGAATTAAATAATAGGGATGATAAAAATAAATGGGTGGAAGCCATGAAAGATGAAATTAACTCTCTAATAAAAAATAATACATGGACTTTAGTACCCAAGCCCATACATAAAAACATTGTCAATTGTAAATGGGTCTTTACTATTAAAAGTAACAAAGATGGAAATCCATCAAAATATAAAGCCCGTTTAGTAGCAAAAGGTTTTACTCAACAATATTTATTTGATTATACCGAAACATTCGCACCAGTGGCGCGCATAACTACTTTAAGAATACTTTTGGCTCTAGCTAATCAGTATAAACTATTCATACATCAAATGGACGTAAAAACCGCATTTTTAAATGGAATATTAAAAGAGGAAATATACATGTCAGTTCCCGAAGGAATAGAAATTGAAAACAAAAATTTAGTATGTAAATTAAACAAGGCAATATATGGCTTAAAACAGTCGGCAAGATGCTGGTTTCAGCATTTTGATGATCTGTTAAAGAAATATAATTTTATGAGTTCGTCTGGGGACCGATGTTTATATTTCTTAGATGAAGGTCACTTGACTGAAAATGTATACGTGATATTATTACGTTGATGATTTGGTAATTATTTCTGGTAACATGGATACAATGTTAAGTTTTAAAAACTTTTTAAAAGAGCAGTTTCGTATGGTTGATTTACAAGAAATTAAATTCTTTTTAGGTATGAACATTGAAAGAAATGACAATGAGATATCTTTGGATCAATGCGGGTATTTAAAATCAGTTCTCAACAAATTCAACATGAGTGAATGTTAATCTGTAAACACACCACTTCCAGTAAAAATAAACTATAATGAATTGAACTCTGACGAATATTATGAAGCCCCTTGTCGTAATCTAATTGGTTCTTTACTTTATGTTACAATATGTACAAGGCCTGACTTAAGCACCGCCATAAATTTATTAAGTCGTTATCAAAACAAAAATAATAAAGAATTATGGCAAAGCCTAAAAAGAGTATTACGATATATAAAAGGGACCATTAAACTTAAATTAATATACAAACGAAATAATAATTATAGTGATCTATTAATTGGCTATGTAGACGCTGATTGGGGTAGTAATGAAATTGATCGGAAAAGTTCTACAGGATATTTGTTTAAGTTGTTTGAAAGTTATTTAATTTGCTGGAATACAAAAAGGCAAAATTCTGTTGCAACTTCATCAACAGAAGCAGAATACATGGCGCTCTTTGAAGGCGTGAAAGAAGCTCTGTGGTTAAAATCTTTACTGCAAAGTATTAAATTGGTAATAACAAAACCAATAGTAATTTATGAAGATAACAACAGTTGTATCTCAATAGCAAACAATCCTGTACATCACAAACGTTCAAAACATATTGACATAAAGTACCATTTTACCAGAAATCAAATCGAGAATAACTTCATTAATTTGAAATATATTTGCACAGGTCAACAGTTAGCAGACATCTTCACGAAACAGATTCCTGCTCCCAAATTCCAGGAAATACGGTTGAAACTTGGAATGATCGACTATTGCTCTAAGAATAAGATTAATTAAATTAACGGCCTGATCAGGTTTTTATTGGGGTTTTTCCCTGATCCACTTTAGCAACAAATGTTGGGCTGAAAATTACTCCCCAGATACAAATATAGATACAAAGATAGAGATATTGTTTTTGTCCTTTTAAAGTAAAAAATGGAAATTTATGATAATATGAAAATGAACATTTTATTTTTGAGGGGGAGTGTTGAGTTTATCATTTGTTAGTGTAATTAATATTCAAAAATAAAGCCTTCATTGATGATGTCACACACAGTCAGTGATCGCTTTATGATGTCTGAGCACTTCTCACTCGATACATGCATTATGTGTAACATAAATAAACATTGATATAAAGTTCCGTGAAGGAACGATCCCTATAAGTTTTTATATATTTTCTTAATAGTCAGTTGAATAGTGGATTTCATATCGAGAGGACTAAAATAAAACAATATCGTAATATTGTTGTGTGTGATTTTCCTACCCATATTCCAAATACACAGTTCAATTATATCACCCAATGATCTATTAAATTCAATACAAAAGATATCTGAATCACTGTATAAAAATGAGTTACCTATACCAGTTTATACTTCAACTGTGGCACAGTATGTTGAAATAATCGAATTAGAAGCATTTCAAATTGATTCAAAAATCGTCTTCGTTTTAAAAATACCTTTGGTAGAACCTGAAAATTACATCCTTTACCAATTATACCCGATTCCTATTTTTGATAATCGTACAGGTCTACACCATATGCTTCAAATTGGTCATAAATATATTGCTAGAGACGATGACTCTTTACTTTACGTAACTCTTGATAACATGGACAATTGCAAGTCTATAGACCGAAGAACAAAAATTTGCCCAGACATATTGCCCTATCCAATTGACAGTGATGCAATTTGTGAAGCCCAGTTTTTCAAACAAACCAGTTACTTACCAAAAACTTGTCAGAATATATTAATTTATGCAAAGGAGTATAATATCCAATCAATTGCTCCAAACCATTGGCTAATAAGTATATCAGAACCTTTACCGATCACCGTTAGATGTGAAGGAAGAGAAGTTATCACAAAAATAGTAAACGTTAATACTATTTTAAAGCTACAACCAAAATGTAGTGCATTTATCGGATCCACCCGAGTCCAAGCCAAACAGTTACTGGATACATACCAAAATATAACCTATAGAAACCATCCAGTAAACATACCGTTCAGCTGTTGTGAAAATCTAGTTAAATACAGACGATTTAAACATTGCTCAACACAAGTTGTCCCAATACTCCGATCAATTAGATGAAATTATTAATCAACCCTTAGTAACCAAAAAGTTATCATGGTATACTATATTTACCATCACCATAATCGTTGCTCTAATTTGCTTATACATATTCTGCAAGTGTAGAAGAAGACGCAGAAGACACCTAATCTCCATACAAGGACCAGATGATCCACCTGTACCACCAATGGTACCTAGCGTCTTTCAAAGACGTATTAGACGTTTCATACCCAGAAGAAGGAGTAGCATCCACCTTGGTGAGCAGATTGAAGAAGAATCCCCTGAGATGCCACTCAAAGACATTTCCTAAAACATGTATGTACAACAACAAAAATTGTATCTTTAGTCAATTTTTGAATTCTAACACTTTTTGATATTTTTAACATTTTAACCATTTTATGTTTTATTCATTTACTTTTGATATTATTCTTATATACACTTATATTATGGTATTTTACTCGCATATATATAATTTTATGCAACTTACACTTTGATGTTCTTATAATGTATTTATTTTTATTAATTTTTGAATTTTTTGAAATTATATCTATTTTTGATTTTATTCCTGAAAACATGATGCATGGCATCAACTTTTTTGTATAGGGGGAAGTTATTACGTGAATCACTATGAAAGACCCCTTTGTGCAACATAGTAACTTATCTATAATATTTCCTTTCGAGTAATTGATATTTCTGTTTACTCCAAAATTGCTTATTTAGAGGTGAGCTTAATAGCTAACAGTATTCTATTGTTCAAGTAAATCTGCACGTGTTATTAAGGCCACCTTAGTCATCATCACAGAACCTATAAATTCGTTGTAAAGTTGTAGGAGAGTCGATATTAACACATCCACGATATTAGTATCATATTAACACATCCACGATATTAGTATGATATTAACACATTCAAGATATTAACGTAGATATTAGCACAACCACGATACTAGCATTATATTAGTTACTTAATTTCTGATCTCTCTCCCTCGACTGCAAAATCTCGGCATAATTAATTGTAATAATTTTAATTCAAAGTGTAAAAGTTGAAAAAGTGTTTAAGTAAAAATAAAATTTTTTAAAAAATAATTAATTTTGTTATCGACGTAACATACGAATTGATTATCTCCTCCTTTTTGGAAGTCGGTAAAAACAAGATTAAACTTGTCATTTACTGCTTACAGATGTTATACCTAATATGAGAACATTTGACATTTTTTCAACGTGAAATTAGAGGTGAACTGTTTAAATGCCTATTTAATACAAGACTACAAATATATATATATATATATATATATATATATATATATATATATATATATATATATATTTGTTTTTAAGTTTTCGCGGGCCCTAAATGTTTTAGATGGTTTCTGGGAATTCATCCGCGTAGTTGATAACTGATCCTTGCCGGGATCGATGGTAAAATGACGACGTTTCGGCAAAGTCACATCTGCCCTCTTCAGGTCGGTTCGCATAATTCTCGTAGCCTTCTGCTTTCGCTTCTAGTTACTCGAATGTATTCGAGTAACTAAAATATTTGTTCTTTTAATATTTATTATTGAGCTTTTTCTGTTCGTATGTACCCCATACCATACATATGGTGTGCTTTCAGGTCAGAAGGTATTAGTATTCATTATTGTAGACCTATTTAAAGAATGAGGTCTAAATCTTACTTAATTTATTTATGTATTTTTGATCATTTATAGCAGTACTGCTTTTGTGAATATTAATCATTTCTATTTACTCTCTTTTTTAGGGTTCTGTATATACAATATACGGATACCCTTATAATATCACTCCGGATTTCTGCCTCTGTCACATCACAGCAATTTTCTTCTAATCTACTTTACGGAAGAGGTTGAAATTTGGTATCAATGTATGGTTTGGTGACCCGATAAGGAGTACATTTCCTAGAAGAAAAAAAATTGATTTTAGGGGTACTTCTGGAGGGGAAAACTAAAAAAATCGACCGCCCCCCCCTGATTTCCGAAACTACTGAGTCTAAGATTTTGAAAAAATAGGAAATATAGAACGTTGCCCGAAGTTTACAGGAAAACTAAGGAGAAATCATTAATAATAATTTTAGGGGGCAAATTATAGAATTAAATAAAAATTTAAAAATAAAAAAAATTCAAACGCATCATGTAATATATCAAATGAAAGGTCTCTTTTTGAGGAACACAAATATATTTATTTCATATTAAAAAATTATTTAAAAAGATATTAACGAAAATATACCAAAATTTACCCATTCCTCCCCCTTATCACCGAAATTATAAAACGTGATGTTTTGAAAAAAATTAGAGGTATAGGTTCTGACCTGAAGTTTACTGGAAAAATAAGGAGAAATCTCTACTTTTAATTTTGGGGGTTTAAATTACAGAATTAAATAGAAAATATAAAATTAAAATTGTTTCTAACCCATCATGTTACATATCAAATGAAAGGGCTCACATTTTTAAAATAAATTACTTAAAAGATATTAACTAAAATATTTAAAAAAAATTACCCTTTCCCCCCTCTTCCCTTATCTCCGAAACCATAAGCTGGAAAATTAAAAAAAAATGGAGGTATAGCCCCTCACCTGAAATTTACTGGAAAAATAAGGAGAAACCCCTAATATTTATTTTGGGGGGCAAATTATAAAATTAAATGGAAAATATAAAATTAAAATGGTTTCTAACCCATCGCGTTATATATCAAATGAAAAGGCTCATGACGAAAAAAACAAATATATTTTTTTCATATTTTTAAAATGAATTAATTAAAAGATATTAACACAAATAAAAAATTTTACCCATTCCCCCCATTATCTCCGAAACCACAAGCTGAAAATTTCTTAAGAAAGTGGAAGTATAACCACTCACCTGAACTTTACAGGGTAAATAAGGAGAAACCCCTAATATTCATTTTGGGTGGCAAATTATAGAGTTAAATGAAAAATAAAAAAACATAATTGTTTCTAACGGGTCATGTAATATATCACATCACAGGGCTCATTATGACGAATACAAATATAGTTTTTTATTTTTTTTAAAATGAATATTTTAAAATATATTAAAAAAATATTTAAAAATTTACCCATTCCCCCCGTTATTCCCTAAACTATAAGACCTAAATTTTTTTGTTTATTGGAAAAATATGACAAAATTTAAAAAAATAAAATTTTATTTTTAATTAAAAATTAAACGGAAAATAAATTATTAGAAAACCCCCATAGTAATTTTAGGGACAAATTATAGAATTAAATGGAAAATAAAGATTCAATTTTCAAAAGCATCATGCAATATATCAGATAAAAAGCTCATTATGTGAATTACAAATATATCATATTTTTAAATTATTTGTTTAAAAGATATTAACTAAAATATTAAACATCGACTTAATTCCCACTTCAGAAACTACACTATTTAAATTTTGAAAAATATATTTTGTTTGTATTTTTTAATAATTTGAATAACATATTTAATAATTTATAATTTAAAACTTGACCTTTAGCTTCCAATCCACAGAGCCTCAAAACTCAGACAGTAGATTATAAAAGATTTCTGTGAAAGTTTGTTAGTAAAATAAAACACTAATGTTAATTTTTGGGGGCCAAATTAGAAAATTAAATATATGTGTATTCAGATAAAAATCAGGCGAATCCTGAAGCAGATAAAATAAAAAGTCTATGTGTGGAAAATCAAAGTGTATATTTTTTATAAATTTAAAACGCTTTCTTTAAAAGATATAAGGGTAAATATAAGAAAATGGACTCATTCCCTGCTTGTCTGAAACTGGAATATTAGAATCTTGAAGGTGGTACGGAACCCTAAGTACGCGAGTCCAACTCGCACTTGACCAAATTATTTACATTAGTTTCTGTTGTAAGGATTTTAGTGTTTTTAATTGAAATGTTTTATATTTCGTGGGTTAGTCAGGGTTGTTTTATTCTTTTTATCATACTGATGACCTTTTAATCTGTTTTCTAGATACTGAGGTGTTTGTCCAATATATATGGCATCGAAGTCATTACATGGAATTTCATATATGATGTTACTTTTTTGTTATTAGGGGTTTTTCTTTTAAAATTATTGAAATGTTTTGACAATAAATTATAGCCATTGTGACTTGTTGTGGTTTTGTATATTCTAAAGTAACTAGATAATTGATATGGTAGTCCCTTTATATATGGTAATGAAATATATCTGTTATTTGTATTATCTTGGCTTTTTTGTTAGTAGAAAGTGCCCTATCTGCTAATCCTACAATAACCGATTTTTTGTGTGCAATGTGATGACTTGATTCGAAATTTAGGTATCGTGACCACCAATTTGGTTTTGTGTACCATTCCGTTTTTATCTTAGTACTATTTCCATGTATTGTAACATTAAGAAACTTTATTTTTTCGTTGTGTTGGCTTTAATAGTGAACTGAAGCCTTTCATGGTATGAATTGAATGTAGTCTATTTTATTACTTGGAATTGCAGTGATACAATCATCGACATACCGAAAACAGAACGAAAAATTAATATCCACATTAATGAGTGTGGTTTCTTCAAAATCTTCCATTACCATTTGTGCAATTACGCTAGAAATGGCTGACCCCATTGCACATCCATTAATTAATTTATAAATTTTATCTTAAAAATTAAAATATGTGGAGCTCAATATAAGACTGACCTCCTCGTCTTGAGGGATATCTGTATATTTTTTTTTCATTCCCTTTTTTCTTTATGATGTCGCTTACAATGCTGTTTAGAATACTAGTATATAAGGAGACTACATCCAGGGAAACCATTATATAAACATCAGGAATGTTTATTTCCTTAATTTTTTCTTTAAAATCCCAAGTGTTTTGCTTGTAATACTGATTTTTGTATAGAACTTTGCTCAAAATATTTTTTAAAAAGTTTGACAACGCTGTAAATGGTGTTTGTATGTTGGATACAATAGGCCGTAGAGGAATACCAATTTTGGCAGTCCATAAATTTTAAGCAGTACCGCATTATGAATTATTAGATTTTTTTGCTATTGACGTAGAAATAAATGATTTTTCTTCCCATGATTGAATTGAAGTTTGGTACTTTGCTTTTGGTATATATTAAGATTACTAGTACTATACTCAATATTGCAATTATTTATAGGAATTTCCTTGTGGTTAACAATTTTTTGTGAGTAGTTCGGTCCTAAAGAAAGAACTTCTGATACTTCATTCAGTATATGAATGTCAGCAAGATTTTCAATCCATTCATTGTGTGGTACTTGAATTTTCAATTTTTGGTTTCTGAAGTTTGATTAGTTTGTTTATTTCATTTACATTTTTTTGTTGGCATTTTTGGAAACGTTTTTCTGGTCTGAGATTACATTTTTCTATAAATTGTTTCAAAATATTGTTCGGAATATATTTACTTTATTTGTGATCCCTATTAGTTCGCTTTCTAATTTAACAACTAAAGTCAAGATAATACAAATAACAGATATATTTCATTACCATCTATAGAGGGACAATCAAAAAAATTATCAAGTTACTTTAGAAAATACAATAACACAACAAGTCACAAAGGCCATAATTTAATGTCCAAACATTTCAGTAATTTTAAAACAAAAACCCCCAATAACAAAAAAACTAACATCATATATGAAATTCCGTGTAATTGCTGCGATGCCACATATATTGGACAAACATCTCAGATCTAGAAAACAGATTAAAAGGTCATCAGTACGATAAAAATAATAAAACTAACCAAGAAACATAGTTTTAAATATAAAAACCGAAAAATCGTTACAACAGAAACTAATTTAAAAAAAGAAAGAGTTTTTAGAAAGCAAAAGCAGTACTGCTATAAATGACAAAAAGACATAAATAAATTAAGACTTGCACCTCCAGTCTTTAAATAGGTCTACACCAATGAATATTAATACGTTCTGACCCGAAAGCAAACCACACTGTATTGGGTACATACGAACAGAAAATGCTAAACAAAAAAACACTGTACAAGTCGCAGATGTATAACCGACACTTAAAACTGAAATTAATTGACTTTTGCCAGTAAACATTTAATATACCCCGGAAATCATACCTCAAATCTATTAAAAGAACAAACAGGTCATTTTGGATTAGTATCTATCGTTGTCTCGGAAAGGACGCATATACTTACAGAGTTTGATATAACTCGTGTCGAGTTGGTTAATTCAAGCAAGATATTGAGGGTTTAATAAACTTAGTACTTATTGGTTATTTAAAAACCAAATAAAGCTTGCAATAATCCAATTTTCTTTTGTATTTCATGTCATGTCGTAAACAAGAAGTTTTGAGAATGCAATCTAAATACTTTGAAAACTTTAAATGAATGACTTCAAATCCATTAAAGGCAGGTACGAAAACAAAGAGAGATCAAAGTTATCTTGGAGAGATAAATTAAATTGCGGTGTATCAGGTAAAACATATTTAGATGAGACGTCAAAAACATCGGCATCAGTGAATTGAAGGTATTAATTTAGGAAGAACATACAAAATTATGTCTCCAATTTGTTTTAAATACGCAACAACGTATTGCAATATAGTCCGTGGGTTCAATTTAAAATTATAAAACTAATATTCACACTCACTTTTCTAGAAACTTTTTTTTTTACATCGAATATACAACAGCTGATTCAAATATCACAATAACAATCCCATATACGCTAGTCGTCGCGGTATAACTGAACTGCGATCGTGGCGTGCTTCCTTTATATCACCAGCGTCGAATTCTCCAGTAAAAATCATCATCACTCCTACAGATGCCGAGTCTTTTCGAGAACCATTTTTTTTATCTGAAAGCGTTTGTTGTCGTATTGAAATGAAACATGGTCGGCTTTGGGTAAATTTCGTAACACTGCCCCCCTCCTTTAATTCTGATCGTCCCGATCAGAAACATCCCCTCCATGGTAGGGAGCGAGTCTATCTAAATGAACCACCTGCAATTTAGCCTTGGGGTTTTGACGAATCCGGTAGACGACGTCATTAAACCTCTTGACCACCTCGTATAGACCATCCCGGGCGGGTGTAAGCTTTGGGGATTTACCCTTGCTCCGTTGGGGGTTGTACAGCCAGACTTTGTCCCTCTCCTGGAACCCGACTGAATTGGCCTTGAGGTCGTATCGCGTCTTCATCCGGTCACTGGAGGCCAACATCTGCGTTCGGGTTAATTCGTGTATTGCCAGCAGGTTACGTCGGAGTTGGTCGGCATAATCGTCGATGTCTTGGGGAGGTTCTTCGGGGGAGCCAAATGCCAAATCGCAGGGTAATCGCAGCTCCTTTCTGAATAGGACCCTGGCTGGGGTCAGCTCTGTTCTATTGTGTACAGCAGAGCGATATGCCAACAGGAATAGGGGAATATGCTCATCCCAATCACGCTGGTTATTGCTGACGACCTTGGATAGGTGTTGTTCCAAGGTCCTGTTAAATCTTTCCACCATTTCGTCTGACTGTGGGTGTAATGGTGTTGTTCTCGTTTTCCCGATCCCCAACATCGTGCGTCTGCAGAAGGTCTCTTCTGGAATACATTCGATTCGAAGTACGCCCCTGGTCTGAATGTAGTTCCATCGGGACGCCAAACCTGCTAAATAGTTGTTCTACTAGCACCGTCGCAACCGTGGTTGCCTCTTGGTTGGGTATCCCATACGCCTCAGGCCATTTGCTGAAGTAATTCATTGCGACCAGAATGTATTTGTTCCCCCTCTCAGACTCAGACATCGATGGCGATTCTCTCAAATGGGACGCCCACATTGTACTGCTGCATTCTGCCCTTGGTCCGGGTCTTCGGGCCCTTACTGGCTGCACAGGTGGCACATTTGCGGCACCAAGCTCTGACGTCTTCGAAGTAGTTCACCCAGTAGTACCGCTGGCGAACTTTGTCAAGGGTTTTATTCTTGACCAGGTGGCCTCCGGTAATCCCATCATGTACTTCGGTCAGGATGGCTGGTACCTTACTCTTCGGAATTACCAGTTGGGACTTGGATTCTCGTCCATCAGCTCTTTCCCAGACTCGCTTGAGCATTCCATTGTCTACTCTTAGAGAGTCCCATTGAGCCCATAACGATTTCAGCACGCCTGAGTATCTAGCTACCTCGTCCCATCGTGGCCTGGGTGCCCCTCTCATTTTGAGTGACAAGATTGGTTCGATGTCTGGATCAGCCATTTGGTCCTGGATGCAGTGTTCCGTTTTCCAGTCTTCATTGGCCTGCACTCGGATCTGCCTGATGGAGATACCCTCTCGCTGTTCCGTCTTCAGACAATGCTTGCATTCCGCTCTACAGGGTCTTCTGGATAGGGCATCGGCATTATTGTGCGAACGGCCGGCATGGTGTTCCACCTTGAAGTCGTATTGCTGTAATTTCTCCATCCATCTGGCCAGTTGTCCTTCCGGTGTCTTCATGTCCAGCAGCCATTTGAGTGCGGCATGATCTGTTCGGATTATGCAATGACGACCATAGAGGTATTTGTGGAAATGGTCTACAGCCCTTATTATTGCAAGAAGTTCTTTTCTGGTGACGCAATAATTTCTTTCCGGTTTTGAGAATCCACGGCTGTAATACTCGATCACTCTCTCTTCACCATCTTGCACCTGGGATAGGACGGCCCCCAAACCTGTGTTGCTGGCGTCGGTGTCTAAGATGAACTTGCCGGACTGTGTAGGAAAGGCTAGGATTGGGCTGGAACATAGTGCTGCCTTCAGTCGCCTGAATGATGTTTCGCAATCTTGATTCCAATGGAAGGTCTCTTTCTCAGTGGTCTGCCGATGTAGAGGCGCAGCAATGGTGGCAAATTCCTCAACAAATCGCCTGTAGTAGGAACATAGGCCCAAGAAGCTTCGGAGTTCATGCTTGTCTCTGGGGACTAGCCAATCACGGATGGCTGCTATCTTGTCTTCGTTGGTGCGGATTCTGACTCGGACACGGCGTGGCCCAAAAACTCTACTTCATTTTGGAACAAGGAACACTTCTTTGGGTTAAGTCTCAGGTTGGCGTTATTAATTCTGAAGAATACTTCGCCCAGGTTCTTCAGATGTTCGTCGAATGTCTGACCCATGACTAGAATGTCGTCGAGGTATACTAAGCACGTCCTCTATGTTAACCCGCTCAGTACATACTCCATTAGTCTCTCAAATGTAGCGGGTGCATTACATAACCCAAAGGGCACCGTGAACTGAAACAGCCCTTTACTGGTGGAGAAGCTGTCTTCTCTCTGTCGTTTGCGTGTAGATCAACCTGCCAATATCCACTTTTTAGGTCTAGTGTGGAGAACCAACGGGAGCCTGCTAGTGTGATCAAAGTGTCATCGATTCGGGGTAGTGGATAGCTGTCTTTCTTGGTGAAGTCATTCAGCTTTCTGTAATCCACGCAAAATCGGGTGGTTCCATCCTTCTTTTTGACTAGCACGACAGGAGGGGACCATGGACTGATGGATGGCTCAATAACTCCAGTTTGTAACATGGACTCGATGTTTTCCTCGACTGTCTGTTGTTGTCCCAACGGTAGTCGTCTAGGTGGTATTCTGATGGGTTGAGCCTTTCCGGTATCTATTCGATGCTGGATGATGTTGGTGCGACCGGTGGTTCCATCTTGACTGTTAAAAATTTGCCAGTGCTTTGTGATAAATTGCTTGGCTTTCTTCTGGTTCTCTGGTGTCAGGTGTGTCAAATGGTCAGCAAACTGTTGTAGGAACTCTTTACTGGACCCTGTCTCCTTCACCGATGTCTAGTACTGGCTCGAAACAAGCTATCTCTTGACCATTGGTAATTCTGATATCGTTGTTGGACAAATTCAGGACTCTAATTGGTCTATCTCGTCCGGTTTTAACTATAGCCCGTCCAACTAAGTAGTCATGAGCTGTGTGTACTAGCTCCACCATTCCAACGCAGCTCCCAGGATTGCTTTCTAGCTACCCATGAATGATCTGTTCCGTTCCACCGGGAACTCTGGCTGGAGGTTTTGCTACAATTTTTATGGAGTTTGATGAGCTGTTAACGGGCCGTGTCAATACAAATTCCGCATTTAGAAACCGAAGAACATCATATCTCGGGTTGAACATAAATTCATGCTGGCTAATTAGGTCCATACCCAGTATAAAATCATCCCCAATATTCGCTACCAGGACCCCATGCCGGATCTTGTTGTCCCCTATCTGTAGCACGACATCTGCCTCACCCTGTATTGACATGAACCCGCCGGTGACTGTTCTGAGCTAGATGTTGTTGTTAGCTGGACAGATATCCGAAGCTCTCAAGAGCCTGGGCTTGGCAATGGACACAGGGGCGCCGGTGTCGATGGTGATGGTAATTGCTCTGTCATTGATGGTGCCCCTGATGACTAGGCTGCTGCTATCTCGGCAAAATTCCCGGATGGATAGTGTTTTGGGGACTGGTGGAGGGTCAGTCAGCATTCGCCCCCTTATGCTGTCTGGCTGACTGTCCCTGGACATGTGGCTCTTCTGTTGGTTACCCCTGGTCGGTGTCCGTCCACAACGGTAAAATGCTCTTCTGGTATTAGTTCTCTGTGACTTTTCTAATAGTTTTTTCATACCGGCCAACAGTGCTTGAAATGGTGACTTTGGCTTTTTCTGCTTGAAGGAAACTGCTCGAAGTAAAGCTTTATTACTTTTCTTGACGCCACTCAGTCGTAAACTTCTTTGTACTTCCATATCTCTGATGCCGTTTATGAAACTCTGTGTAGCCAACTGGTCTTTCTTTTCCTCTTATTGGTCTGGGTAGGACAAGTGCACTAAACGTTTAACCTCTGCTTCGAATTCTTGAAGGCTCTCTACGGATTTTTGCATTTTTCCACTTAGTTGCACCTGGTATACTTGGCTCAGGAACTGATTGTCGTATCTTTTGTCCAGGTTGGCGATGATCTTGTCAAAATTGCCTTGTTCATCGACTGGAATGTTTTGGAGTGCTACGGCCGGACCTCTTAAGGAAATTACAAGAGTAGTAGATTTTTCTTGGTTATCCCATCCAATAGCTGCAGAGACCGCTTCAAATTGCCGTTTATACATGGGCCAAGATGAACTGCCACCAAATGTGGCTGGTATACTAACGGAACCTTTGGTTCTCACGGTGTTCTGGTATTTTCCTCGCAGTAAGTCCTGTTGAATTTTTTAAAGTTCTGTTTCAACTTTATTTTGGATGGCACTGATTTTATCTTGTATTTCACTGTGTACTGTTTGTTTAATGGAACTGATTTTCTAACTCTATTTTACGTTTTTCATCAAAAGATTTCACTAAGCGTTGTTGAATTTCTTCCTGATGTTGTTTCTCTTTTTTGTCTCGTTTCTCCAGGTTCTAGGTATTTGTTTTATCTAGTCCATCCGTAATCTGTTTGAATATTTTTTTTGGTAGTCTCGTCCATTTTTTCTTTTTCCATACTTCGGGTTTCCATAAATCAAATTGCGATTGTAACATCACTTAATCCCACTTCGGACACCAAATTTGTTATATACTACGTGGGTTCAATTAAGATTTAAAAACAAATTTTCACTCTCACTTTCTTGAAACTTTTATTTACATCAAATATAAACAACAGCTGATTCGAATATTACAAATATAATACAACATAGGCTCTTCGCCGCACTAACTAACTGCTGCTATGATGAACAGTTCCTTTTATCGAATTCTCTCGTACAATTCGGTGTCACTTTTACAGTTGTCGAGTTATTTCGAGATAAGTTTTTTTTTCCATCCGAACCTTCTAGCTAGCTCTTTTTTTTCCATCCCAGCGACTGATGTCTCACGGAATGAATCCAGGGACGGACTAGATAGAGTTTTATAACAATAGGAAACAAATTTGAAATTGAAACAGATAATTCAGCCTTAACATATATTTTAAATAACAAATATGAAAACAGCAGGATTCATAGATGGTCTCTATTAATGCAAGAATATACTTTTAATAACAAACACATACGGGGGAAGAAAAGTTATGTTGCTGAGTATGTGGTTATAGAGAAGAATAATGTATTAAGATGGGAGTGAACATACTCATGGATCAAGCACAAGAATTGTCATTGAAGGAAGTGGAAATAGATCAATTAGAACATAAGGAAGAAATGATAAGGAGAAAGTTGGAGAAAAATGGGGATGGTATTTATTGTAAAAATATAAAAGGAATAGAATTGTATGCAGTATCAAGAATTTTGGCAATAAAGATTTTAATTAAACTGCATGTTTTTTATGAACATATGTGAGTAAGGAAGTTGTGGAAGAAGTTCACAGAAAGCTATTATGCCAGAAATGATTTGAAGTTGTGCAAGAATATTATCAGACATGTGATATCTGTCAAAAAGTTAAAGCTTAAATTTTCAAAATACAAATATTCCCAAGTCTATTAGAGCAAACAAAATTCTGCAAGTAGTTACAATTGATTATGCCTGTAATTTAATAGAGACAGAAGATAGATATAAACATGTTTTGATAGTATTGTTGATATTTTTTTTGCCAAATTAGTAAAATTAATCCCTTACAAAACAACTAATGTAACACATATAAAGAAGGCATTAACTCAATATTTTGAAGACCACAGTCAATAATTTTAGACAATGCAACGTATTTTCAAAATTCAAGGTTTCTACAATTTTTAAAAGACAAACAAATTTATTGCTATCAGACATCCTAATGCTAATCTAGCAGAAAGATATATAAGGGAGGTAATTAAATCTTTGAGCATATATTGTGTACCGAAACATACAAGATGAAAAGAAAAATTAGGTCAAGTGGAATGGGTTATTAACAATACACACAACAATGTGACAGAAGAGACACCAGACGATGTTATGAAAGGAAGGCATCCAAAATGACCATGGATGTTTGTTGAGCCATTGGAATATGAGAAAATTAAAAAAAGTCAACAAGAATATGGAGAAAGCAGCCAGAAATATGTGAAAAGAATGAACAACAAAAAGACGACTAAAACTTTAATCAAAAATTGATCAGCTGATGATAGCTAATATCTGAATTTATGCATTATACAGTTATTTAGTTTGTCTTACTTATATCATTTATATAGAACACTGCCTCATTATAACAATAACATGAACTACAGATAATCGATAATTGCTAATCTTGCTTCACATATTTCCAAGAACGTTTAAAACTTGTTTATTTTCATTTCTGTCAAGAAATTGACTGCCAACTAAAACGCCCTTTGGCTTTAATGGATTAATTACGTCGTTTATATTTGAAGGAGGTATAAGGAAGGACAGCGTAGCTCAGTTGTCTGTTAAGACTGAACTTCCTGTCTAGCACAGTTCCGAAACTTCCATGGAAGGAGGTTGGAAAATCTTTTGTTTGAGGGTCTGCAATATAAAGTTTCACGTTTAAACATGGTCTCGAGTTTATATTAATCAAATAAATTTTATACTTTTATTTTCTGATCGGTAAAGCTATCTGCTAATTGCTCAGATTTGAAAACATTTATATCATACAATTTTACTCTCCAATAAAACTGATCTTGTGATTTCACTGACTTCAACATGTTTAGTAGCAATGCATTATAAATTCCAATTATCTATTCGAACTGAATTATTACTTCACTGTAGGCGTTTGATGTAAATGACTTTTGATCTAAGCAATAATTAGCAGTAACAGTTACATCAAAGGTGAACTTTATAGTATTCATCAGAGAATTGTAATGTTGGTAATTTAAATTTTTTCTGTATGTTTAGCGAAACAGTTTTTAACCCCACTAAGAATATTTCAAGACAACATAGCTGCATAATTAATGTTTACAGTGTTAGTTTAGCTCTTTCTCTAAGCTGTTGTTTAATTTTCTTTAACAATATGCATTTCGGCTTTGAATTTCGTAATTCATGTACTGAGTTGATAAAAGTGTTCCTCAATGAAACATTCGTGATATATATTTTTATCTACAGCAACAGATAATAGGAATTAGCTAATTGCAAAACTAAGAGTCCACTCGCAGTGGACAGATATTTAGGATGTACGCCAATAATGCACCCTAAGGGACAATTCAAAGAAGGGGAAGTGTCTTGCTTCAAAATAACAAGAGTACCTGATTTATCAACCTACGAGGGATCAGTCCATTTGCTAGGGTGATGAAGAGTATGTAAATATTCCTGTGACTAACGTTTCCAGAATGTCTGATACAAACGACTAAGTTTCTGCCATCTGTTTAGACGATTAGATGGGATAGACTCAGGAGGTGCTGCCAAAGGTTCCATTGTAAGAAACATTCCAGGACTCAGGGCCGCAAGATTCGACGGATCGTTGCTACAAGGTGTTATAGGTTGCGAGTTTAAAAGTGCTTCGACTTGCGAATACCAAGAAATAGTTTCGTAGGCGTAAGTAGTTCTAAAAGCTTGCAAGAGCTGCTTGTGATCACAAACGAAATTAGTACCACAATCACTACAAATATGGCTCCATCGACCAAGACGTACTATGAATTGTAATTGTCACAAAGCTGCCAAAAACGTATTAGCAGACAAACCTAACACGAGTTCTAGATGAATAGCTTTCATTGCAAAGCACTTAAACAAGCATACATAAGCCTTTAAACTTTAGTTTTTGCCATGGTTATAGTAAAGGGCCCAGTAAAATCTAACCCAGGATAAGGAAAGGGTTTCAATTGTCAAACGCGAGAAATAGGCAAATTTTCCATGAAGGTTTGGTAGGCAGAAATACAAACCTGTAACACATTTAGAAATGACAATGCAAATCATCTTCTTTGCGGATTGAATCCAAAACCGCTGTTGCAAAAAAAATTAAACAGTTTGGGTGCCTGCTTGAAGATTGGTGACATGACAATCTTCGACGATGAGACTAGTCAAACAACGTTTACTTGGTTGCAGAGCTGTAAATTTAGTATTAAACGGCAATGGAGCATTAGCCATAAGAGCTCACTGTCCAGCAAGAAACGGCGAAAGTTTACGAAACAATTTGGGCAAAAGTTGTTGTTCTCGAAGGGCAATCGCTTAAGAAAAATACTGATATTGACCATATCGAACAATGCGAAGCTGAACCTGTTATATGTCAACAGTCAAAAATAATCCAGAGCCCTTACGGTCTCGATTGCGAGCGTTATCAGCATAGCAACAAATATGAGCTATGAAGCGGGTAATGCGATTGTACTGGCTTCAGTCATAAGTAGCGGTGACTTGCTTGCGTCTGCAAGCATGTGGCAAACAGGCTGTAATCAACAATTGTGGTCATTTCCACCAAAGTGTATTGATTAACATCTCCGATGGCAAAGCGCCGCGCTGCGGGAACGCAAGTCAGCAGTCTTATCATAAGATTGAATGTAGAATCAATGCGAAGAAGGAATTTTTTTCTGAATGTAAGGAACTCGATTACTCTTAAATGTCTCCCAACGGTACGGGGATGAACGGAGCCTAAAAAGGTGAAATCTGACCAGCAACGAATTACCTTGAACAACAAACGACTATTGAATTGCTTATTTACATAATGAGCCAACATAGCGGGAAGAACCACGCAGTTTCCCTCTGGGAAGGGAAAAAGTTTTTAAAGGGGCAAATTTTGATTTAGACAACACAACAAAACTTTGAGGAAATCCAGATGCGGTTTTGAACACAAAAAAAATCAACAATTCTGCAAAGAAGAAAGATCACTTATGAATTTCGATCATTAAGAAGCAATGTTAGCAGTCGGGGTTTCATCACAAGATAATTTCAAACTCATAATCTTTGAGTCAGGTGTTTAATCGAAATGTGTCACTACATCATCTTAATGTCAGGTATCTTAAAGGATGCATTAAACACTATACGAAACTTGGATGTGCTACTATCAGGTTTCAAAACACAATGATGCGGTATGTAATAACAATTAGAAGAAGTAGATGAGTCGGAAACCATCTCCATATGATCAACCTAGATATTCATTGGGAAATCACAATATTTTTTGTAAAGATCTGGTTACTTTCGACGTCTTTCTTAAGAGTAGAATAGTTGTATCGCGAGATTATACATTTCATTAAAAGCAAAGCAATGGAAGTGGTACAACGAATTTACCGGAAAATATTTTTTTGCAAATAAAGTCATCAGGGGAATAAACCAGTGTGATAGGAACATGTTCAGTTGTCCAGAACCTTTTTAATTTGACAAAAATCCGTGTTAATGGGCACAACAGGCATATCATTGCAAATGCGGGGTAAAAAATAGTATCATCAACAAAATTGCAACCGAGCTTTAATATAGAGCGAAGAGAAAGGGTAAGAGGCACTCTGCATAGCACCTAGTCCGTTGAGTTGAATCGAAGCGAGCATAGATGGAAAGCCAAGGCATTGCACAGCCTTGCTCGCAATGAATGATGTCATGCTACCATAATCTAGTAGACATGGCAAACATATTTGAATTTTATAACAAAACTGAGCTGTATGAAGAAGTCTGCGGTAGAAGAGTTTCTGGACTTTCAACAGCATTAATGGTACTGGACACATCAGATGTGGAAGCCATGAATCACAATGATTTCCCAAAAGAAGCAATGTGTGATGGCGTTTTAGCAGTTGCGGTAACTGGATAAAGATATACAGCGATTCTACTGATGAGAGTCACCCAACCAATTAAAATAAAGTCTAAAATCTTTAACAAACCTAAACTGCGCCAATAAAGATTTGTTCCAGAATTCAGAACATTTGTAAATCGCCTCAGCGGATTTACAAACTATACAATTTCTATTGTTAGTAACAAACAATAATGTAGTGAAACGGGAAGAACGTTGCGTTAAATTCAATGGTTACTTTTTGTAAAAACCTCACTTTGCATTGCGGAAAAATTTAACAAGTACAAAAGCATCACAATGTTTCGTTAAAAAATCAAGAACTTCCGAGTGAGACGGTCACCCTCAATGACAAAATCATCGTTCACATCTGAAATTAAACCTACAATCATATCAAACATGAAAATAAACAATTTAACATCCTAACTTCGGGCGGCTTTCTCGGCATCAATCTTTTAAACTCTAATTGACGATGATTTTCCAATTTACGTAAATTTTCTGCTGTTTTTGACAACTTACAATAAATTAAGAATGAATGTAATGCCCTTGAACTAATCTAACACCAAGGAAAGAACCACAAATAACGATTGAAACTGTGGAACTTGTGTGAAATTGTGGAACACAAAATTCTACTGCTAAAACTAGAAATAACTATATCTGACAAAATGTCAAATGATTGCAAAACGTATAGATTTTGCAAAAAACAAACTCTTGCAATATGTAATTAAACAAATGGCCTTTAGAGGAACAATGTATAGTCGCGCAAATAGAGTTACCAAGTAACAGTTAATCACTAAACTTATGTCGAAGTTTTACTTCGCCTAATATCTCTAGTACTCCATTTATGTAACTGCTCATTGGCTCATTTTTTAACAAAATTTGATGACTATAATTTTACTCTACAATTTATTTCAACCAGACGGTATATGCAACTGTTTCTAAAATTTTTTGAACCCATATCTAAAATTATATTATACCCCGTCCTATAATTCTTATGCTTATATAACAAATGTTTGATCGGCTCTGAATAACAATAATTTTATTCCATCCTTACTTCAAACACCTTATATAAGCAACCACTTATGTTCCACACTATATAACTACTACTACCTTATATTTCAACCATTCTGTATATTCAACAGCTTCTAATATATTTTTTAAAGCCTTTTCTATAACTGTAACTATATTCCGTCCTATAACTTAAATATCCAATCTGTATAAATATAGTTGTGCTCCACTCTTATTTCAGCCACCTTGTATACGCAACTACTTATGTTCCACCAAATTCAATATTTTTTGAACCACTCTGTATAACTAATTCAATTCCACCTTATATTTCAACTATGTATACAACTGCTTATGTAGCACCTAATATCATATGCAAGCACACACACACCTACAACATACCATATAGACGAGATCGCCGGCATAGCAAATTTTCGTTTCGATATAGTAATGGAATATATTCTGCCTTTTCACGCGACTATAAGCCTAGTAACTTAACTTCGATTTAGAAGAATAGTTAAACAACAGACGCCATCTTCATAATACAGGAAAAATGCATAGAACACAACAGTCCGAGCTATATGTGCCTCGTGGTTTGGACACAGGCACTAGAGAAAATAAGATTAAGAGACTTAGAAAATAGAGTTAAAAAAAAACTCCTTATAGAAGAACTAAATCTCAACTGCTTAACTGAAGTAAAATCTTAGGGGAAGTTTTCTAAAGCGATAAAAGTATATATTGGAATACGGCAGTCTCAGTTTATTCTTGATAATGCAGAAAACACAAGAGAAAATGAAAAAAAACATTATAGTGCTATAAAATAAGAAACAGTAATATCACCATTATGCAGGCGATGCGAAAGATTGGCACAGAATACTACTTGGTTATATCAACACGAAAAAAATGAAATGTTTAATTGTATCCAAGTAGCCTATAAGACTCAAACTATATATTGAAGGAAAAATCATAAACCAAATAATGTTTGCCTAGAAATAACCAAGTAAGGAAGGCAGCAAGTACTGCAGAGGTATTAAGGAACATTATAACGAAAGAAAATGGGCATTAGCAATATCTGAATATGTTAACGCCAGATTTAATATATAAAATTTATATAATGGCTGGCGCCAAAATATTCAACGATCCGTAACATAAATAAGTATTCTAGAGGACACTCTTTTGTGAAAAGTGTAGGTGATGAAGGTTCCCGACTAGAAACAATATAAGGGTGTAAATAGTTTGAGTGCATATATTTTACGTGGAAATAGTATGGACCAAATAAAACAAAAACTCTTACAACACTATGGTGTATAGGCCTTAATAACCAAGAAAATTCCATATACATGTTAAGTAAATTATTGTCAATGCGGCGACGTCGCGGTAAAATCAGATGCACTTTTAGCTTGAATAATAAAGACAATGACCACAAAAAAATGAGCACCTGTGTTTTTATTTGTGTATTGCATACTTATATTATTTCGAGTGCCGTTAGAATTATTTAGGTAAATAAAAGTATATGGAATATTATTTTCAATAATCTACGCTTTTAATAACTATCTATTGAAATTGATATTTATATTTGGCGATTTATTTTATGCACTAAGTTGAAGAAGGAGGATACACAGTCATTTACATATTATAAGATATAATTCGGTACAAAGCATATTCAACAAAACATTTCTTATAAGTCCTTTTAACTGTAAAATGATTCGAAAAATAATTCTCATTTAATTAATATTTATGTTAGACAAATAAATACCCATGTACTTACATTATGATAGAGCTCAGAAGAACAGCAGAACAAACGGATTTTTCATAGTAAATGTTCAAAATTCTTGCTATTAAATGAAAAACAAGTCAGGTCTTTTCTTAATTGTAGCATCTTCCACTATTTATCACAAAATAATAGAAGTGCATTCTGTATTATGTGATGGTTATAGCCATTTGATGTTAATGCCTCCTTTAGAATGTTCAACTCGGCCTTACTGCTTTCGTTGTCTATTAGACTTTGAGATCTGTGGGTTAGGGTTTTATCTACTGAGAATATCTGAGCGGGGTGGTGGTGTGAATTTGTGTTGATGTATCTATTTGTGTGCGTGGTTTTCCGGCATACTGTGTGTCGTATGGTTCCGTCGGGTTTCTTTTTTATTAATAGGTCGAGGAATGGTAGTTGGTTGTTTTGCTCTGTTTCCATGGTGAATGTAATTTTCGGGTGTGTTTTGTTTAGATGATCCAGAAACTTGTGGAGTTGTTCTCTACCATGTGGCCATATTATTACCTAACCTAACCTAACCTAACCTAACCATAGCTTAGGCTGGTATTCCGTGGTCTGTAGAGCCTGCCATTCGATCTTTTCCATAAAAATATTTGCTAGGACTGGGGATAAAGGGGAACCTATTGGCGCGCCTTTAATTTACTTGTAAAGTTGTCCTGCGTAAGTAAAATACGTGTTTGATAAGCAGTGGTTCGCTAGGTTGATGATATGTTCTGGAGGTTGGTACTTTTCTTCGATGTAGTGGAGGGCTTCAGTCACAGGTACTTTTGTAAAGAGGGAGACAACATCGAAACTCACTAATATATCGTCCTTGTGTATATTCATATTCCGTATAATGTTTAGTCGATATTGTGATTTTTTGACATATGATGTCATCTGCTCTACAAAGGGTTGGAGTTTTTTAGCCAGGAATTTTGCTAAGAGATGTGTCAGAGACCCTATTGCGCTGACTATTTGCCGAAGTGGGGCATCTGGTTTGTGGATTTTGAGGAGACCATATAACTTCGGGCATCTGGACGATTTTTCCCTTGGAATTATATTTTTCTTGATGTCTTCATTTATCGGGCTTACTTTTATTTTTGCCTTCGTTGATTTTTCCAAGTATGTTGTAGGATCATTTTTCACTGGTTTGTATGACTCCCTTAGGAGGTCCCTGATTTTTTTGTCGTAATCTTTGGCGTCCAGAACTACGGTGGCGTTTACCTCATCTGCTGGAAGTATGACGATGGAGTTTTCTCTTTTCAGGTTACGTAGGGCGTGCACTTCTTCTATTGAAGGGTTTCGTTTCGGAGGTTTTGTTTTCCATAGGATGGTCGTAACGTTCTGACGAATTGTTTCTGCTGTTCATCTGTATTGTCTCTACTGGTATTTTTGTTGGAGCTATTGTGTAGTTGAAGCTCTTTGACAGAATGGCAACTTCTGCAGGGTTCAGTGGTCGGTTGGAAAGGTTGTGGACTGGGAAGGTCGCACCTGATGTTACAGTTTTCTCCTTTTTCTGAAGTTGTTTTTTTCAATTTGTCTTCTCTTTCTGGCGCCTTGTTCTAATTTCAGCGTCTGTTTGGGCTCTGTGTCATGCCAACATGTCGATGGTGTTCCAAAGTGCCGGGTGTATGTTATTATTTAATCTAAGCCTGAGGTTGTATAGATTCAGGTCGGTCGTGTTTAGTTTTTTTCTCACATTTTGAATTAGTTCTGGTAGAAGGGCTTTGCTTGCCCTGTTTAGAATATTCTGGGTTGGTATAGTTTACATGTGAAAATTCAGTCTGCAGCACGTGGGAATGATGTCTTGATCTCGACAGTGACATAAAAAAGTTAGTTCGCATAGCAGTCTCGATTTCCCCGTAGAGGTATATGATGTTACTTATGATTTTCTCACTAGTATGAAATGTAATTGACTGTTCTCGGGAATCTCGTGTGTTTTTCTTGTTTGTCTTAGAAAAGACACTTTTTCGACGTTTCAATGAGGTCTCACTTATCTTCTTCGGGATTACTGATGTTGTCACTCACTAAGCGTAGTACAAATTGATCTGCTGTTACTTTGCCTCTTTGCTTTGCAGGTGCGACCTGCTCAGTTCACAACCTTTCCAACCGACCACTGAACACTGCAGAAGTTGCCGTTCTTCGTTACGACCATCCTACGGAAAACAAAACGTCCGAAACGAAACCTTTCAATAGAAGAAGTGCACTCCCTAGGTGACCTGAAAAGAGACAACTCCATCGTCCTACTTCCAGCAGATGAGGGAAACGCCACCGTAGTTCTGGACGCCAAAGATTACGACAAGAAAATTAGGGACCTCCTAGACGAGTCATACAAACCAGTGAAAAATGATCCTACAACATACTTGGAAAAATCAACGAAGGCAAAAATAAAAGTAAGTTCGATAAATCAAGACATCTAGAAAAATATAATTCCAAGAGAAAAATCTGCCAGATGCCCGAAGTTATATGGTCTCCTCAAAATCCACAAACCAGATGCCCCACTTCGGCCAATAGTCAACGCAATAGGGTCTCTGACACATCTCTTAGCAAAATTCTTGGCTCCAACCTTTTGTAGAGCAGATGACATCATATGTCAAAAACTCACAACATATCCTAAACATTATACGGAATATGAATATACACAAGGACGATATATTAGTGAGTTTCGATCTTGTCTCCCTCTTTACAAAAGTCCTGTGGCTGAGGCCCTCCACTACAACGAAGAACAGTACTACCATCGAGAACATATCATGAATCTAGCGAACCACACGCTTATCAAACACGTATTTTACTTACGCAGGACAACGTTACAATGGGGTCCCCTTTGTCCCCAGTCCAAGCAAATTTTTTATGGAGAAGATCGAAAGGCAGGCTCTACAGACCACGGAATACCAGCCTAAGTTATGGTTATGGTACGTGGATGACACTTTTATAATATGGCCACATGGTAGAGAACAACTCCACAAGTTTCTGGATCACCTAAACAAAACCCACCCGAAAATTACATTCACCATGGAAACAGAACAAAACAGCCAACTGCTATCCCTCTATCTATTAATAAAAAAGAAACCCGACAGAACCATAGGACACACAGTATACCGGAAAACCACGCACACAAACAGATACCTCAACGCAAACTCGCACTACTATCCCGCTCGTTATTCTCAGTAGTTAAAACCCTAACCCACAGATCTCAAACTCTAGACAACGAAAACAGTAACGCCGAGTTGAACATTCTAAAGGAGGCAATAACATCAAATGACTATAACCACCACATAATACAGAAAGCACTTATACAAAAACCAAAACCCACAACAGAAGATGAAAACATTTCGACAGCCTTTCTCCCCAAACGAACAGAAAAGCAAGTGCCCAGAGAGAAGAACACAGAAACGCAGTAAAACAAAAAACAACGACGTCTGCACTATCACAACACCATCTAATACCGGTCAAGAAATAGATTTCGACCAGATGAAGATGTTAGCAAAAAGCGAAAATTATGGAACATAGGTCGTCAGGGAATCTATTGAAATAGAAAAACGTAAAACAAACCTTAATAAACGGGAAGATGCGCAACGCCTCCCACCCACTTGGAGAGCTGCACTCCATTATCATTAAATTAAAATCTCCAGAAAAAAGAACAAATAACGCGAATACTCTTCCTAGACCCAACCATACCGCAATGACAAGCGGACCCATAACCTGTCAAAAGGCAAGAGCTCTGATAGGCCAGAGCGAACAAAACCACGCCTTTCCTCCCCCCTGGTTAATAGCATAAAAGCAGCAAAGACGCAAAGTAGCAGCAGATCAATTTGTACTACTCTAAGGGAGTTATAATATCAGTAATCCCGAAGAAGATGAGTGAGATCTCATTGAAACGTCGAAAAAGTGTAAGATATTTAATTCCCTAAGATATTTCATTACTTAATATATCATATTTTATTCCTTAATATTCTTATCCTATTTACAGTCTTCTTTTCTTTCTTCTCTTCACTATTTCTTATTCTTGTAGTCGGGCTTGTCGCGGTCTTTTCATCCTGTATCTCTCATGTTCGTCGTAGTTGGTTCCTATGCTGTTCCATCCGGGCTATGGATTTCTTCGTTCTCTTCTTTATTTCTCCCTTGATTGTTGTCATCTCTAGGTCTCTTCTTAGTTGGTTGTTCCTCAGGTACCATGGGGCGTCCGTCATCCTCCTTAGTGCGTTATGCTGTACTGCCTCTAGTTTCTTGATGTGCGTTGCCGCAGCTTGTCCCCAGATACTGGCTCCATATGTGATGATGGGCTTCACTGATGCTTAGTTGATGCTCCTCTTCGTCCTCAGTTGTAGTCTGCTTCGACTTCCTATCATTGGGTTGAGTTGGCTGACCCTTGATTTGGCTCTCTTCACTGTCTGTCCTATATGCTTCTTCCACGTGAGTTTTCTGTCTATATGTATCCCCAATTTTTGAATTTGAGTCTGCTGTGCTTCTTTTATTTATAGTTAGCCGTGGGTTAGGCAGATTGAGGCCCCGAGTTCGATCTAGACTTTGAAACTCTTTTTCACTTTTGTCTCTTGAGAATGGCTCCAAAGGAGGAGTCGAAATGTCGAGCATATAATAAAGTAATATAAGATTTAAATTAATTACAACTTACGATATGTGAGGTTTTGTTGTTGAAAGTGGCAGAATCCAGAGGATAGAGGGGAGCATATCTTACGAGTTCATATTTAATAATAGATATAACAAATTATAAAGCTCTCATAATGTTAGACTTCTTATACTGACATTATAGATTTAAAGTCAGTTGATAATTAAACTATAGTGAGTTACAAAAGATAGATACCGAAATGCAAAATGTTGAAAACAAAAAATTTTTAATAAAAATTATTTGCTGATTAGATTATTCCAAATTTTACAGAAAAAAAAATTAGTAATATGTTATGCTTAGTCCGCAGTTAAGGATAATAAATTGTTTAATGAGACATTCTGTGAAACATATATATATATATATATATATATATATATATATATATATATTATCTATTGTGGCCTATTAGACAAAGAAACCCAAATTTCAATGGGTATTGAGGAACAAGACGCTGTACCTGAAAGGTCAGGAATCAAGACTTAGTGTCCAGTTTGTATTAAAAATAGAATAAAAGCCGTATTCTTGCGTAAACTGTAAATCATATTTGTGTCTACAATATTCGGTAATAATTTTTACGCAATGCTCAGATGTTTTTTAATATTTTGTTTGGGATTAAAAATATAGTTATTTCTATACTTGATTATAGAATACCAAAAATGACTTAATTTTATTCCACGTTTTGACATTTTTGTTTTTAAAGTATTTTTTAAGTTTTAATATTTTGTGACCTTTAAGTTCATTTACTATCTGTGTTAAACTGCAAATATGATATAATTTGTTTCTGCTTTTGATTTTAGTTTATAGGTTTTAGCACTATATTTTCTAACAAAGTACACCATTATAAATTAATCTGAGTGTTTATTTCCACCAAATCTCGACTTACCCGACCTTCATATTCAGGGAGAGTTCAGGCTTGCCGAATTATATTGCTTTTCTGCTGTTAACTAATCATTTTGTTTTGTTAGTTTCGTTGTTATTGGAGTTTTTTCTCCTTAGTATTTTCACGGATTAACATTTCTTGTCGTCAGCTTGTTTGCGATTCCTTAAGCGAGTTGTTTTAGATGTCTACAACACTACAACTGATCTTGGTCGTTTTTTTGTTTTGTATAACAGGTATGAGCGATAGTCCAAAAATAATTTTGATGGTGTACCTTTTGCATTTTTAAAACTGCCAGATAATTAGTTGTTATTCAAGGAATAAATTGTACGTCAGAACGCATTTTAAACTGACAGAGGCAGTAAACTGTGCGAAACTATTGTCAGTATTTAATAAATTTGTCAAAATTAGCACAATGTTTTTCTTTTAACCTAATTAAAATGAATTTTCATCATGCATGTGATATGGTGAAGACACAGTCATTAATATATTCCTAAACGATATATGACATACAAATACATTTTCCTTTAGTTTTGAAATTACAATGTATAAAACATTTATTTGAACATCAACTTTCCAGTATTATGTTCTCATATGTTGAAAAGAATTTCAGCAACTTCCCTAATTATAATAATTTATACTTAAAAAAGAACTGACTTAAGCTGACTTAAAATAAAAACCGTTTAGAAACCGCGTGTAATCAATCAATATTTTCTAACACATCTTCTTTTTTATCTGATTTAAGGTACAATTCTATTGAAAATTTTAACGTGTTCTTATCTCTCTCTCTTTCTCCCTCTCAAATTTGTAATCTTTTTCAATATTTTCCAAATATTTTTTTAACTTTTTTTATTTGTTTTATTATTTGTACCACTTTCTATAAGTGTAACTCTAATTCACTCTATATTCCATCCACACTGTATATGCTTTTTTGTATTGGTCACCCCTAAATAACTTATTTGTCAATCACGTTCTGAACCACCCTGTACAACTATAATTCAACTCAACAAAATATCGCAACAGCCTGATATCTTTAAAAGCACCCTGTATAAGTATAAATCCTCTCCACACTATTGACTGTTTCTATTCTTCCATTGTTTAAATTATTCCTGTATATGATTTTACTTCGCCCCATATGTCTAGTATTCTATTTATGCAACTGCTCATTGGCTACCTTATATAACAAAATTCACATTGTGAACCACATTTTATGACTATAATTTTACTCTACCATTTATTTCAACCACCCGGTATATGCAACTGCTTCTAGATTTTTTTGAACCCATGTCTATAATTATATTATACCCCGTCCTATGATTCACTATCCTAACTGCTTATGCTTATATAACAAATTTTTGATTCACTTTGAATAACAATAATTTTACTCCAACCTTGTATAAGCAACTACTTATGTCCCACACTAGATAACTTTTTATAACCGCCCTGTATAACTTTAATTTTAGTCCACCTTATATTTCAACCATCCTGTATATTCAACTGCTTCTAACATTTTTTGAAGCCTTTAGTATAACTGTTATACTCCATCCTATAACGCAAATATCCACTCTGTATAATTACAGTTTTGATCCACTCTTATTTTAACCACGTTGTCTACGAAACTACTTGTGTGCCACGTAAGACAATATTTTTTGAATCACGCTGTATAACTAATTCAATTCCACCTTATGTTTCAACCATCCTATGTATACATTTGCTTATGTACCACCTAATATCACGTGCACGCAAGCACACACCTACAACCGTATAGAATGTAGAAGAGATTGCCGGCATAACAAAATTTCATTTTGAAAAACTAATGGAATATGTTCTTCCATTTAACGAGACTATAAGCTCCGTAACTTCCTCTCTAAGACAAAGATACTTAATGCATCAAAATGAAAACTATTAAAAACACCCTGTACAATCTACTTTCGTGGCATATCTTGGCAATTAATCTAGATATTTATGATAAGAATTTAATATTTACATTACGTTTACAGTTTTTTGCACACATTATACCGAGTTTCAGAAAAATGGTACGTTTTACGTTATAGACAAATATATGGAATCGGGATGGAACATATGTTTCTAGAATACAATTAATAATATTCAAATTGCTTGAGCCATTTTAGAGAAAACAGTTAAGATTCAATGAAATTCACTGAAATGTAAACATTTATTTGCTGTTTCCTGATTTTCTAGAAAACCGAAAATCTCGTGTTATAGACAATTATATGGTACCTTTCTGTAATCTCCCTTAATATAATGCAGTTTAAATCATCAAAATTGCCTAAGCCGTTTTTGAATAATAAAGCGTTCTACGTAACTGCTAAATCCTAACGTAATAGTCATCTACGAGACCATAAACGAATCCAACGTACGTTAGTATTAAAAATAAAATAACGAAATGGCATTAATTATATACACATAAAACAAAGTTGCCGACGAATTGATAACCTCCTCCTTTTTGGAAGTCTGTTAAAAATGTTTTCATTATGAGATTCTTTCTATATCTCCTAACTGATAAATACAATAAAAGAACTAACTGTACGTTTTTTGATAAGGTCCAGGAAAGAGTATTTCAAAATATGCCTCTAAACTTAAAATGAGTTATAATTTATGATTTTTTTAGCACATAAACTCTAAAGGCTCATATTCCTTAAAACGCTAGTAATTGTTTGTCTATTATTTATTTATTAGGAAATCTACGAATATGTAGATAAAGTAGTTCTGGAAATATCCAATGACGGACATTTTATAATAGTTTTGATTTTTTGGCAGTGCGCCAATATTGGAGACTCCTATGGAAGCTTTTGTTTTTTCATATTAATCGGTCAATTGCATGCGGATATTGGTGCTGCCAGCTAGAGTTTTCAATATATCCACTATAAAAGGTAATTTATATATTTTGTACGGTTCGTGTTTATTGTTAGCCCGTTCCTTTGTAGTTATTTACGTTTTAACCATACTTTTAGGATGAAATCGTCAACGGTTTATTGCAAGTTGGCTCTTGAATTGAGTTATTCTTAAATTATAATAAAGCATGAGACTTTTGTGAAATGTTGTACAGATGTGTGCTCATCGGGACTTTCCACGGACTAATCCTTGTCCTCAACTACTTTGGGTCGCTATGAACACCTGAAGTTTCAAAATTATATCGTTTTCTAACACAGGCAGACGAATCATTAAAATCAATTTCTACCTCACAATTCGTAACTTTTTTATCAGGGATCATTTCAAACAATAATTTACCATGGAACTAAAACGTTAACCTCGAAGTTACAGTTGGAAATCAACTTCTTCATTTAAAATATATTTAGCAACTGGTCGACCCGATCGCTGAATGAATACCAAACTTTAAAGAAATCAAAGAAGGGACAAATGAAGGAAATTATGGTGAAAACAGTATTAGCTTAAGAACCAAGTTCCCATTTCAATAATTATGATAGACGCTTTCGAGACTTTTGAAATCATTGAACGCTAAAATCTGTAGTAATTTTAGACAGTTCTCTCAGTGGCCGGCAATTTCAAACATTAATTTAGAGATTTCAAAAATGCATTCGAGTATTTGTACTTAATAATTGTAAGTTTCCCTATTTTCATTAGTTATAACTAGTTTTCCTGAGATTCCTAAATGTCCAAATCTAAATTACAGTTATGAGTAATTATTCCTATAAAATAGTGATTCTCTGTTGAACGGTTGATATGTACTGTGATATACGACAATAATTATTAAAATAAAACAAAAACGTTTTACTGTAAGTAATTAGGAAAACAAAAGAAGAGTTCCGTTTGAAGCATACTATGCCCGAAATTGAAATTATCGCACAAAGAACGATAAACAATGGATCTAATTTTGAAATGATATATTGCGTATCAGAACTGCTTAAGCAAGAATAAAACACTTGCTCTTTGAGAAGAAATTCGCCAAACAGTTTTTTGTTTATCTAACATTAAGAAACGCTATATACAAGAAAAAAACTTTAATGAATCTACTAGGTAACAAAAAACCTTTGATCGACGCTTTTATTAGCAAAGTTCATTTATTACCACCAAAATATTGTATTTTGTATATACATCAAACGCTTGGTTGCATATATTTGGCAGTCTTATATTATATGATTACTTCTGTAATTTATCATGGAGTTAATTGTGACTGACAGTTCTTGTTCACCAAATGACTTAAAATTATGTATTATCCTAAGAAAGATTTTGGTTATATTTATTGAGTATTATGAGATTCATTTAACTGCATTTTATTTATTAACAAACCATATATATACAGTACACAAGCATTCTCGAAATAGATACATTAAAAAACAAAATTTTATTATTAATATTATATTAAAATAAATACACTGATGTAATTTTCACTTAAATTTATTTACTATTGACAATTGTTTCACCAGGTTACTAGCTTCTTCAGAATACAACGCAAGACTGAAACTATCATCAAAATTTTATTAACTAAAAACAAAAAATGTTTTTTTCTGCAATACTTAAATACTTCATATGAATTCGTTGTAAAGTGGAACTCATAAATCTACTTCCCAATTTATTTTCACTTTAAGTACTATTCCTTTTTTCTTTACTCGATTTATGTTTTTTAATGTATTTATTTTACAATTTTAACCAATGTAATAACTTAATTTGTTACAGATTTCAAATCTAATTAACTTTTCGACATTACCAAAATAAGGTATTTTACTATTACGAAACATTTATTATTTAGGCCACACTCGTTTACTGTTGAATATAATACAGTAACTTGTTTTATAAATAGTTATAGGTATTAGGAATGTTGAGCATCTGATTACAACTTAAGCAGTCCCACTGTATTGTTGATATGAGTATCTCCAGCTTTTTAAGTCTGTTAATTATCAGATATTTTGATTTAATTCCAATTAAATCAGTTTTTTTATTAAAAAAAGATTCATGTGCCATATTTGGATGCAGCTTCCAATTCTAATAAACGATGTTTGACAACTATATTAGATATTGTAAAACGTAAAACTTGATATTTTTTGTCAAGGCTAGAATACATTTCAAAAAGGAACATGAATATTTATTATACAATTTACAGTGAAATGACGTAACTAAATGCTGTAATTCTAATAACTTCTGTTTGATAACAATTTTAGATATTATCAAGTATAAAGGTACTTCACTTTTAAACACAATACATATTTATGTCAAATCCTACAGTCTTAGAGTTGACATTAATTTTTCTGGCAGGTATTTAAAGCAAGGTGAAAAGTTTGTCATATACCTCTCCTATTATGCCCCTAAATGTTTAAAAATATTTTTTCCCAATAATATATTTGAGGCAATATGCAATTTTTATATGTTATAGTTTAATGTTTAATAAATAATAAAAAAATAAGCCAGACGATTTAGTCGGGGTTTTAACATTGCCAGGCGCGTTTCAAAAAAATATAAAAAATGTATTTGAGAAAAATTTGACAGTGATAATTTGTCGTCTGGCGATCACTTGATACTAAGGGTACCGCTTTTTTGCTTTTTTTAACACACATAAATCAACACAATCATTTTTGTATAAACCGTTTTTAGCACAAATTCACAAAATTTTCTATTCTTACTCCGAAATTCAGACTAGAAACTTCATGGCTATTGTAAGTCAAGTCACCTCGCCAGAGCCAATAGTAACGCGGCAAGCAAGAATGTAGACAGCTGCCGATAAACGCTCTCTCTCACACAATACAGCTTGACTATAGCGCTACTCACTCCCGCATATACATAATTTGTAGATCACCTGACAGGCAGAAAGTTAAACCAAAATGATCTGTATTTTTGAGAATCTTATTTTTTAGTTATAAATAATACCTTATTAGAACTTAAAGTTCCCTCAAATGCATTTTTAAAAATTTTTGGAAAAATAATTTTGCACGCGCCTGGCAATGTTAAAACCCTGACTAAATTGTCTGGCTTATTTTGTATTATTCTATAAACATTAAACTACAACATATGAAAATTGCATATTGCGCTAAATATATTTTTGTAAGCAAGTTAGGTTTCCAGTTCCGTGTTGAGGCATAATAGGAGAAGTCTGTGACAAGTTTTCAGCTTGCCTGAAATACCTACCCAAAAATTGGTACCAGTTCTCCTTCAAATCTTTTTTAAATTTTATTCATTTAAGTTTTTAATTTGATTCCAACTTATGAAGACACACTGTATATAAAATGCAATTGGGAATCTCCATTACAGTTGCTTAACTGGCATTTATTTTGATTTCCTATATATATATATATATGTTTTTAAGTTTTCGCGGGCACTAAATATTTTAGGTTGTTTCCGGGAATTCATCCGAGTAGTTGATAACTGATCCCTGTGGCGATCGATGGTAAAATGACGACGTTTCGGCAGAGTCACATCTGCCCTCTTCAGGTCGGTTCGCATAATTCTCGTAGCCTTCTGCTTTCGCTTCTAGTTACTCGAATACTAAGATTATCAGAAGCGCTCGCGTTGTTATATAGTCGCGGCTCGGCGCCTATTGGTTGGCAACGTGAACGGCTGCGTGTGATTGGCCCTTGGCGCTCAGTGGGCACGCCTGCTGATTTGTTATTTCCGGTTGAGTTCCTATTGTACGGGTCCGGGCCGGTACGGTGTGTAATAGAATTTTCCAACAATTCGATAAGTTCTGAATTTCATTGCGTGCGTTTAGACTGTGAGGACTCTTCGCTGTTTCAATTGCCTCTCTTACGAGTCTTGATTTCAGGTGTTCTATATTTGCCAGTACTCTGGTGTTCTCAAGGTCTATTCGGTGTGACATGGTGGTGGCGTGTTCCGCAATGGATGTTGTTTTTTCCTGCTTTCTTACAGCGTTCTGGTGTTTATCACCACCCAGCCCAACTACATGCCGTCGTCAAGACTTTAGTAATCAGATCACAAAGACTAGCTGACCAGGATAACATCGAACAGGAAATGGACAGTTTAAAAACAGCTCTGAGACAAAACGGATTTACAGACCGAAATATATAAAGAGCCCTAAAGTCAAAACCGAGACAAACAGACGAGGAGCATGAGACACCAATAACCAAGGCTTATTTACCGTATGTCAATATCGATACTATTTTCAATACAGACAGAAAAATTAGCACGGTGTTGAGGACTCCGAAGACGAGGATCCCTTTAGAACAACAGAGAGTGTACGAGATTCCATGTGCAGACTGTCATAAAACCTATGTGGGGCAAACTAATAGAAGAATTCAAGCTAGACGTGATGAACACTAGAACGCTGTAAGAAAGCAGAAAAAACAACATCTATTGCGGAACACGCCACCACGATGTCACACCGAATAGACTTTGAGAACACCAGAGTACTGGCAAATATAGAACACTCGAAATCAAGACTCGTAAGAGAGGCAATTGAAATAGCGAAGAGGCCTCGCAGTCTAAACGCACACAATGAAATTCAGAACTTTTCGAATTGTTGGAAAATTCTATTAAACACCATACACAACACCCGTCCAGTAACAACTCAACCGGAAATAACAAATCAGCAGGCGGGAGGCGTACCTACTGAGCGCCAAGGGCCAATCACACGCAGCCGTTCACGGTGCCGACCAATAGGCGTCGAGCCGCGACTATATAATAGCGCGAGCGCTTCTGAAAATCTTAGTATTCGAGTAACTGGAAGCGAAAGCAGAAGGCTACGAGAATTATGCGAACCGACCTGAAGAGGGCAGATGTGACTCTGCCGAAACGTCGCCATTTTACCTTTTACCTTTACTATATATATATATATATATATATATATATATATATATAGTACCACCTCTATGTAATATATATATAGTACCACCTCTATGTAATGGGATCTTGTCGCGAAGCTAATGCGGTCCGTTGGCTGTCCGTGTCTGTCAAAGAGTTGTAAAATTTTAATCTGAGCTGTAGTTTTCTACCTACGTGGTGTCAAAATTGACCTATGCGTGTAACGCGATTTCATGAAATATCTTATGGTAAAATACTCGTACTTTATACCTGTGGAAATATAGTTCTAAAGCTGAAACATTCTCATAACATTGATTTAAACATTGTATCATATCGTATTTTTCGTTATTTTGAAAAACGAATTCTCTTCCAGCCATTATCAATTATCAACCAGCAAACTCACGAATAATTATTTATATAATGATCTTGTAAACTCAAACACGATAAAACAAAATAGTTACTAACAATGACAGCTTGATCAGATTTGCGTTTTTCTCTCCAGCACTCACTAGATAAAATATTGTTCCGAAAGGCGGAATTCTATAATAATTTTAAATGGATTCATGCGAGATGGAAAGGTTTGCCAATTAAGTGTTAGGGAAAATTGACAACAATTTGAACAGTTAAGTCAATAAGGTAATAAATAATGTCCAAGATTAATTTTAAGATAGATATTTGATTTGTAATACTTGTTCTGTTTGTTATACATAATGAACGATTTATAACTATTTATTAGTTGCTTTTAGGTACCTAAATTTCGTGTATCATGTTATTGAATTATTGTTAACATTATTTTTTCTTTGCTGATAAACTCCTATAAAAAATCTCAAATGGAATTATTTGTTTGATCCTCCTTTTAAATGGAAAATACATGGCCTACTAGCAAAAAAACTCAGCTTTTTAGTGTTTTTTAGCATTTCTAATAATACTATGTATTGTATTATACATTATTTTAAAGGGAAAAAAATAACGAATTCAATGAAATAATAAAATACAGGGTGTTCTATTTAAAAATATATAATGTTGTGTAGTATCTTCAAAACCATACTGGGAAAAAAAATGAGTACTCCACTGGATCTATGCAAAATTTTCTATTAGACGTAGTGCTTAGCGCAAGAGTATTTCTAATAACTTCCTAGATATTTCGGTCTCCTTGTTAGGTCTCCTTGTTAGGAAGCTCTCGGCTTATGGTTTTCATGGACCATTACTACATTGGCTTGAATCTTTTTTAATAAATAGAAGTCAAATTGTTAAGATTAAAAATTTCGTGTCTGAGCCCTTTCATGTCACATCGTCGTATGACTCTCGGAGAGTCTAGTCGCATCGGTTGCAGTTCAAACGGTCAAAAATAATAAAACCTGACCCGAAAGGGTCTGTCTTACAACATCTGTGCAACAAGTGAGCAAATTCGTACACCTCTTGTATAAGAATAAGAATAATGCAAAGAACTGATTTTATATCATGAAAGAGGACGAGGGATTGCCGTTTGAAAAAGTTGTGAACAAAAAATATAAGTGTCATCCAAAAGAAAACGTAAATTTTGTGGTGTGCCTAATATGCGAAGAAGTGTTTCACTTGGGCGACTTCAAGAAATTAAAAAATATAAAATTCCTTAGTAGTGTTTTAGTAATATGCAATGATCACAAGAACTTAACTACAAATTTAGAAAATGTCACTCTTAACGACGACGTCCGACAAATCATTGCTGAAATTAAAGAAGCAAATGAAAACAAAAAAGTAATTAATAAATCCCAGAAGGATAATGAACAAAAATTAGCCACAAAAAGTAATAATACCCCCGTTTTGACAACTAGGAGAAATGAAGAGTCTAATATAGAAGCAATTATTACGGAAAACATTCTCTTGAGACAATTAAATGAGGAGGTAAGGGAAAAAAATGAATTACTCAAAAATACAATAGAACTGATGAAAATTAATAAGCCTACATATTTAGAAATTACAACAAAAAAAAATCCAGATCAAACTAAAATTCAAGACATTAGGATAACAGATAAAAATAATCAAACAAATAGTGATAGCTCAAACAAGAAAATCTACACCAGTGTCGTAGATGCACTACAAAAAGATATAAAAATCCCGATCAAACGAGTAATAAGTACAAAAAAAGTGGCACAATAGTGCAGTGTTTAAACGGGAATGACGTGATGGGTACAAGCCAGTCACTACAAAATAAGCTTGGTGCTGATTATCTGGTTAGTATTCAAAAACCAAATAATCCCAAGTTAAAAATCATTGGCATTACAAACAGCATGAATAAAGAAGAAATTGAGGATGATCTAAACCAAAGAAATTTTCATGAATTCCAGGATAACTGCAAAGTTGTACATCTCTTTAATTATGGTAATAACATGAAGGGAGCAATAATTGAAGTCACTAAAAACTTGTATGAACATATTTCAAAAAGTAGTTACAAGATTTACATCGGGTACCAGTGCTGCAGAGCTTACGATGTTTTAGGTACAACAATTTGTACCAATTGTGCAGGATTTAACCATAGTGAAAAAGTGTGTAAAAACAAACCAAAATGTGTATATTGTGGTGGTGATCACATGGCTAAAAATTGTAGCTTAAAGGACAAGCATCATTGTGCAAACTGCATGTATACCAATGGGAAATATGGCACAAATCATAAAACTAATCATATGGCTTCAGATACTAGGTCATGTGTATTACTACAAAAAAAGATTAATATATTTATTTCCAATACGGATTATCCAGTTAATCCAGTTATACCTAATTATCTGGGTCCGATTACTCCACACAGTATGTACTCTCGCAGTAAATCAACTCAAATTAGTAAAATTCTTGGTGATAGTGATGCATCCAAAACAAGTATAATAAAGGAAAAAACTCCAGATGTTCAGGCAGATCACCCAAAAACTTCAATCAACCCTAGGCAAAAAAATAAGCAGAACTCTAAGGTAAATGGATAAGGAATTTGAATCTAGTGATTTAATACAAACTGAATTTGTTAAACCAGAAAAAAATTGTGATAACCTCGATACTTTCAACAGACTTGTAAATGGCAATCGAGATTTAATTATGTGCGTAAATGTACGAACTTTAAATGCTAATCTAGCTAAATTATTAGTCTTGATTGAAAGTCTTGAGGTCAAGCCTTGTATAATAGTATGTACCGAAACATGGAATCTTGACCATTATAAGTATTTTAATATAACTGGTTATAAAATATACTATAACAATGGTGATATAAATAACTCGGATGGTGTGGTAATTTACATAAAAGACAACATAACTGAAAATACGCAAAGTATTAAAATAGGTAGATTAAATTTACTTAACTCTACTATAAACTTAGAAAATAATACCAAAATGGAAATATCAGCGGTTTATAGGTGTCATGATTTACCAAAAGATGAATTCATAACAGAATTAAAGGCTTTTATGATTATGAAAAAAAGAACGAAGAACCATTTAATAATTGGTGACTTTAATATTGATTTAATTAAAACTGATAACTTAAGCTATGAGCATTTCAATAATTGTTAAGAGAATGGTTTCATGCCGGCTTTTCACACAATTACCAGACCATCTGATTTAAATAGTTCAACGGGTACATGTATTGATAATATATTCATCAAAACGAACACTATAGAAGCTAAAGCTATTAAACTATCAATTTGTTCAATGACCACTATCCTCTTTTTGTTTCAATTAATAAATGTATAAACAAAGAGATCACTAAAATTGTCAAACCAATAAATTATAAGAAATTAGTAGAAATAGCTAGAAAAGTACATTGGAACTCGATATTTTCATTACAATACCCGAATGGAGCCACTGATTCACTTATTAAACTAATATCTTACAGTATAAAGCTAGCTAAGGTAAATATTAAAAAACAATCAAAATCTATTCCACGTAGTCCTTGGATAACGAAAGGCATTATAACATCGTGTAAAAAAAAAGAATCCCTCTATGCATTATGGAAAATGGAGCCATACAATATACAGCTAAAGACTGAGTACAAAACTTATGCCAAGACTCTTGACAAGGTAATAAAGCAAGCCAAAATAATATATGATAAACAACAAATTGAGTTTAATATTAATAATTCCAAACATCTTTTGGCATTCATAAATGCCAAACTTGGCCGAAATGCAAAGAAAAGTGATAAAATTAAATACCTTCACGATGATAATATAATTAAACTGCAGGATCCTACCGAAATATCTAATTGCCTGAATACATGTTTTAATAATATTGGTTATGAAATCAGCAATAAAATTACTCAGCCGAATAATCTTAAACTAAAACTCCCACATTGCAACCCGAATACTATATTTCTAACACAAACAAATGAATTAGAAATATTAGACATTATTAAAAATATGAAAATTAAGAGTAGTGGTGTCTATGAAATTAACACCAGAACTGTATTCGCATTAGCAAATTTTATTGCAGAACCTATCGCACATATAATTAATTTGTGTATAGAAAGATCCATTTGGCCTGATGCACTTAAGCGAGCTGATATAAAGCCAATTCACAAAACTAAAGAAAAGCATATCATGTCAAATTACAGACCCATCTCACTGATATCTAATGTAGCTAAAATCTTGGAAAAAATTATTTACAATAGAATTTTAGGGTTTGTGAACAAGCATAAAATAATATCAAAAAAACAGTATGGCTTCATGAAGAAAATAGGTACAAAGGATGCTTTAAATTTTCTAACAAATGTAATTTATGAAAAGCTTGATAAAAGTACCCCAATTGCAGTTACATTTCTTGATTTAGCAAAAGCATTTGATACTGTCAATCACAAGATATTATTAGAAAAATTATACTGTTATGGAATAAGAGGCAAAGCTTATAAGCTCATGACTTCTTATTTGCATGACAGAAAACAGCGTGTTAAAGTAAATGAGGTTGTAAGTGAATATTGTGAAGTTCGAACAGGTGTTCCACAAGGAACAGTACTGGGACCATTGTTATTCATCATGTACGCTAATGACTTACTAACTACTATGCCTGATGACGTAATAATATCATTTGCAGATGACACAGCGGTTATATCTACAGGAGAAAGTTGGGCTGAAGTAGAGATCAAAATGAATAACTATCTTGAAGCTATAAGTAACTGGCTAGCTTTAAATAAGCTAACTTTAAATTTGGACAAAACTGTTTACATGACATTCGGAAATTGCAACATAAGTGTTCCGGTAAACCTAAACATTTCAGTCAACGGAAAAAACTTGAATAGGGTGGAATCATGTAAATATCTGGGAATCATCTTTGATTACAGAATGAAATGGGATAAACATGTAGAGTACATTCTTAGAAAAACTAAGTATTTAGGATTTTTATTCTATAATCTCTCTAAGATTATGAAAACGGACATATTGACGAAGTTGTATTACGCATTTTTTCACAGCATGATCAACTATGGAATCATTGCCTGGGGGGAGCTTACTCCAACGCTACAAAACGTCTGCAAAGCCACCAGAAAAAAATATTAAAAATCGTAAACAAGAATAAAACAAGTTTACATAACAATCCTTTAAATTTGGAGGAGCTTTTCTCACTTGAATCTTTAAAATATCACTACATTACTCTGAAAGAAAAATTCCTGAACTCAAACAGTATTACTAGGAACAAGAGCATTATTCTCCCACATAGATCAAAAACAGTCAGTAAGAAACGCAGTTTTATAAGGGCAATAAATGTATACAACAGTCTTCCAAATGAACTAAAAGCGTTAAGTAATGTAAGTGGAATAAAAAATAAGTTAAAAAAGTGGATAATTAATAAAGATAATAACTGAATCAGATAGGCAATTGATAAATGAGTTACCATTGTTATTGAAACTTCCTAAAAAACTATGTTTTATTTATTTATTTTTTCTTTTATGTTCTTTTCTGTTTTATGTATTGTTAGACATTTTCCTTTATGTTAAGTATATATTTTCCATAGGATAGGTTTATATATTATTAGTTTTAGGTATTATGCCAAGACCACGAACAGGTAACTCCGATTATCTCTGTGGAGATTATGTAATAATGTCCTGATATTATTGTGTATATCTATTGGTTAATAAATAAATAAATAAATAAATAAATCAGGAGTCGCTCAAGGGTCCCATCTTGGTCCCCTTCTATTCATACTTTTTATAAATGATTTAAATCTAGAAATCAAAAATTCTCAAATTTCTTTATTTGCTGACGATGCGAAACTATATAAAAGCATTAAATCAATTCAAGACAGAATTTCCCTACAAAGTGATCTGGACTCGCTTCTAAATTGGTGTTCTTTTAACGGTTTTACATGTAACCCAGTAAAATGCTTTGTCATGACTTTTGGTAAAGACTCCACAAATATGTTTACGTATAATTTAAATGGAGCTAATCTTGGGAAGGTAGACGTAATTAAGGATCTCGGGGTATAGATCGACTCCAATTTAAAATTTCATTTCCACCTGGATTATGTCGAATCAAAAGCCACTAAACTAGTCAACTTCATCAAGAGATTTTCAAGTAAATTCACTAGGTTTGAAACTTTCAGAATTTTGTACTACGCATTTGTTTATCCTATTCTATCTTATTGTTCAGTCATTTGGAGACCCTATTGGGATTACCAAATTAAATTACTTGAAAGGCCTCGTAGATCCTTTCTGCGTTATTCTTCTTTCAAATGTGGCCAGCATATGCATTTTACAAACCACAATTACTCTAACATTGCACAAATACTTAAAATTCCTGATCTGTACTCATCAATGACAAGAAGTGATATTGTTTTTGGTTTTAAAATCATTAACAACAAAATAGATTCTATTGACTTGTTGGGTAGGTTAAATTTTCACGTTCCTAAGCTACATTTACTTCTTATTTTTATGAGTCTGAATATCACTGGTTATCGCCGATGGATAGAATATCAGAATTTATGAATAATAACTGTTCGTGGCTTGATTTGTATAATTGTAATGTTGCTAATGTTAGCTTTAAATCAAAATGTATATTTAATTATTCTTAATCATTTAAGTGTTGTTTTATTTTAGTTTGTTAATAGATTTTTGTAGCGTTTCTTTGTATTCTTATACTTTGTTGTATTAGTTTATGTAATGTAAATGGGGTTTTACCCCGTAAATTATAAATAAATAAATAAATAAATAAATAAAGATATAGAAGGGGTCCAAAAAGTATAAATTATAAAATCGCCCTGTATCTTATAAATGGAAACACTTATGCAAAATCTGATATGGCCATCCTGAGTTTCACAAAAAAGTAGAACAGGTATGTGAAAACCGCAAGACTCTATCTTCAATAACAATAACCTAACCTGGCAATTTCAACCAAAAATGGGATGCACTGTACATACTACCTTTGTATTTGGCGTTAAAAAATAAATAATGTCCTTTACATAAATTGTGGTATATAGGTGGCTGTAAAATGACAAAATATCATTTTGTTAGTCACTTTTTGACAATAACTCAATGAAATATCCGTATATATTATGAAACGGTAAATACTTTAAAATGTGAATTGAACTCTGTATATCTCGGGGCGAAATTAAACCGCGTTCTTCATGGCAATTAATGACAATGAAAAATTTAAAAGTTTGCACCGGCAATATCTCTTATTGGGAATTTGTTAATTTTTTATTGTCTTACAATTGCCAATAAAAATGGGGTCTCACTTAGGTCCTATATGCTCAAATACGAGTTCAAAGTAAATATGCCATAATAATAGTTCTGTTTTCTACAAAGAATAAAAATATCTTTATGAACCATATTATTGTTTCTATGATTTAGTGAAGTAAAAGATGAAAACTGAAAAGCAGCGTCTGTAAAAGTAAAATAGGTTTCCTGCTAACATCAACGGTGATTTATTATTATTAGTTTCCCCGAAAATCCTAGATGTCGGTCGTTATATCTCGTGTTTTCAAATCAAAAGTTATTGTTGAAATAAGTATGTAAGTTTACAAACCTCTCTGTTTCTACTATAAATGATTTGTTGGATTGCAAACCAAGAACCGACTATGCAAAATGCTAAACCCTTATTTTGAGCATACAATATTAATTATTAATTTGACAATATCCATTTCACTTGAAATTTAATATTTTGTGTATTTAAACTGTTACACTATATTATATCATATAAACTTTGAATTAATTGTATATAGCTGGTAATTGCTCTACATTCAATTATCTCGGAACTTTAATCAAATGATACAACTCAAGTTCTCTTCAGTTGTTTCACTTTACTAATATCGTTTTTAATTCCATACCCACTTAAATATATCACAAACAACTACAAAATTATCTTAAGTTTTGTTGTGAACAGATAAATTTATAAATATGTAGTAATAAATGCTAGAGGAAGTCTAAAATGAGATGAAGTCAAAGCCGCCTACGTCCATTTCATCTTTTGTTAAAAGTTTATATAAAGCAACAGAATATTTCGTATTACGAAGACCTTTTATTGGCGCTAATATATAAAACAGCTTCATCTAGAGTTACATGACCTGCATTTTTTGTTATCACGAACAAGTGTACAATTAGCTGTTCACTGAATTCGCTCTGCATTTACTAACGCTAGGCACGTTTAATAAATGTGATATTTCTGCTAGTACGTTATATATATATATATATATATATATATATAACAGTAGTACATATATATATATATATATATATATGTTCTGAGAGGCTTCCGCGGTCATTATTATGAACTAGGCGAGGTTCCGGGTGAGAACCGCGTCTGAATTTATTGAATACTCGACGTTTCGACTCCTAGTGACTCTTGGGGAGTAGGCAGATTGAGGCCCCGAGTTCGATCTAGACTCTGAAACTCTTTTTCACTTTTGTCTCTTGATAATGGCTCCAAAGCAGGAGTCGAAACGTCGAGTATTCAATAAATTCAGACGCGGTTCTCACACGGAACCTAGCCTAGTTCATATATATATATATATATATATGATATATATATATATATATATATATATATATATATATATATGTACTACGTAGCATTAACGACTGAGAATCTGGATAGAATTTTGGAATTTCCAAAAAATAATGGGAAAGAAGCAAAAATTTTTTTTATAAAGGCCACTAAATAAAGTGTACTCTTTTATTATATCATGAAAGCTTTTGAAATTTATTGATTTCTTCTTCAGTCTGGTTTCTGAAAGATTACACAACTCAATAATGGTATAACTTATTCTAGATGGTTAAATTAATTTACAATATCGAGGTTAGATAATTATTAAAAAGGTTCTCATTGCAAGTAATGTAAATTGTGTAATGCGTTATGAACAAATATTACATATGTGTTTCAACTATTTAATTAATTTTAATATTAAAACATAATCACATTTTAAAAAGTTATATAAAAGCCATTTGTCATATTGTATCAGGGACATGGAACCAGGGGGTGGTAAATCGTATAGCGAAATGTGGTTCACTGTTCCGTGATCCTTTTCAAGCCATCTTACCATTGTCACATGATCTACTAGTTTTTGGTTGATCCACCGCTGTTCAGATGGCGACATATCACCATCTGTCATGATTGTCAACTATCGCACAAAAATGCATGAAAAGGTGTGAGGTGGGGGCTGTTGATCTGTGGGGGCTCGTATCCTGGTTAATAATTTTTCAGGCTTATTAACAGAATATCATTATTGTTATTGCACCAGGCATATAAGAACAGAGTTTTGCCAATGTCTCTTCGGCCCTGTTGTTTTCCAAGAGGTAATGAAATATGATCCTCAAAGCATATATTGTATTTATTTACCTTTTTTCAGGTATTATTTTACAACAAACAAAAAATTGCAGGATATATGGCTACAGAGAAACCATAATGAAAAGATTCTTTTGAGACGCATATGACTTAGGACAGTGTACGAAGCATATTTTGAGATGTACATGGCAGATTATTAAATGGTTATGAGAGAAGTCCAGGAGACCATTTTATCATTTGATGATCCAAGAAGTCAATAGTTATGATGAAAATGACATGAACTTCCCAAATCAATGATCTTCTGCTGCCTCCACGTTCCTATGATTCAGTGCATGTGCAGTTTAAAAGGAAGAGGCTGTTTCAACAGGATTGGTTACAATCTGGAGTTGAAGAAGTGATGGAACTTTAGCACATAAGAGCTTTGAACAATACAAGGGTAAGCATTTTAATAATAATATTATTATATTCCATAATATCCAGATATATTTTACAGTGTGCAAAAAGAGAATAATTCGGAACAAGTGTGTGATTCCAATTGACATAGCTTTAAGAAAAAGTTGTTGAAGAGGAAGAGAATCGCAGGAAGCACAACCAAAATGAGTGTCAAGTGACATTTACTGCTCATACAAAACAGGACATCTGAATTAGGGTATTTAAACAATTTTAATAGTCCAGTTATAACTTTCATTTTAACTCAACTAAGAAATCAAAAGTTAAAGCCCAGGGAAGTTATTTGTACATTAATTCAAATATTTATATTTAATTCTTTAGTTTAGCTTCAACTTTTTGCAATAACTGTGAAAGGACTGCATTCGTTTCTTAATTTTTAAAACTTTCATTCAGTTCTTCAGTAATTCTCATTGATTTTCTGAAATTCTTCTTCATTGTTTCACCTCTCCAGGGGAAGCATTTCACGAAACAATTTTATTATAATGCTAAATTTACTTCAATCCTATCAAAAAACCTCAAGTTCATTTTAAATTAGAAATTTCTTATATATATACTTCTTTGAAAATTACCAGGTGTATATACACATATAATTGTAAAACATGTTTATAACTGAACATTGAATTGTATTTATATTTTAAATAAAAGTAGCAATTTTGAAAATTGTATTTCTTTTGGTAATGTGGACCTCTATTGGGAATACTGGGAAGCAATAAACGTCGGTCGTGTGTAGGTTCCTTTTGAGCATGTTTACAGGTTTCTGTAGCATAAGATTGAATAATTGCTTATTTTTAGTTCATGTGGCAACGAAGAGAGGCGCTATATGTCTTATTTTATGACACATTTTTCAACACAGAGTTGCTTATCTACCTTCTTGTCTATGCATGGAACGCAAACAAAAACCGAGACTCCATGTTACAGGACATTAAGATTCTTAGGTCATGGGGTGTGGATGTAAAGACATTGAAAGAATTCGTAGAGAGAGACTCTAATGGAATACTGACATGATGATATATAAACATACATATATATATATATATATATATATATATGTTTGAAAACAAGTTGGCACGGACGGAACTATGTGTAGCTCTCTTGATGGTCCGGGTGTTCGTCCGTTGAAACTTTTGTCCCTGTAAAGGAACGGTCACCTGACGTTTCGCCAAAATCTTACTTGGCATTTTCATAAGAATTTTCCTCTACTTCCAACACGAAGGGTGCTGTAGGTTCGGACCTTTCCACTACTTCGTATCCGAGATCGTCGGCTAGGTCGTTCTCCGCTTGGTCTGCTCTCCGTGGCGTCTGAAGTGGAAGTGAGCACCGATATGTGCGCGCCGCTATTTATGCTATCTCCCGAGTCCCCTCCTATTTCTTTGCCCCGCCTCCGATTGTGTTGAGGGGGCGGTGCCGTTTATATTGATTGGATGACACCATTGCGTTGTCGCAAATTGTACCAATGACGTGGTTCTGTTTGTACCGATGGCGGCCCCAGATGTTCGTTAGAAGGGTGGGCGTCCTGATAGTTAGCTACGAGTGACGGAATGCAACGTTGTGGTATTGTTGCGCTCTCTTTTAATTTGTTTTTCTTTTCCCGTAAGATGTTCTTCCAAGCTTGATGCAGGTGTAGAGCTTCGTTACGGTTATTGATTTTTCCTTCCTTTTCAATATCTACAGCTTCCCTAATTGTTCTTCTTTTGAAGTTGTTTTCTGTTGCCAGATGCTTAGAGCCCTCAAAGTTGGTTCTATGACCTGTTTGCTGTTGATGTTGGAACAGGGCCGAGGTTGTGGTCTTGTTTCGGATGCTGAGTTTGTGCTCTTCGATTCGGGCTTCGATCCTACGGTTTGTTTGACCTACATATGCTTGCTCGCATCCGCCGCAAGGTATCTTGTAGACTCCGTGACTCTCTAGTGGACGTTGGTCTTTGGGATTGCGTAGAATGCTTTTTATCGTCTTATGAGGTTTGTAGGAAGTTTTCATGTTGCTTTTCCTAAGGATTCTTCCGATCCGATCTGTCACTCCTTGTATGAAGGGTGGTCTCTGCCTTTGGGGTCTTGTTGGGTTTCTTCATGCCTTGGTAGTTCCTGTTGATTCAGGGCTCGTCGTATGGTGTTGTTGCTGTACCCATTCCTCCTCAAGGTCTGTGAGATGGTGTTTAGTTCCTCTTGTTTGTGTTTGGCGTCTGCAATGCGACGTGACCTGCATATAAGTGTATTTGCTACTGCTTGTATTTGGGAGGGATGATGGTGGGATTTAGCTTTAAGGTATCTGTCGGTGTGTGTCGGCTTTCGATAGACTGTGTGTTCTAGCTTCCCTGTTGTTGTCCTTTTTAAGATATCAAGATATCGTCTACGTATCACAGCCAGACTTTTGGTTTCAGGGGCGCTGTGTTTAAAAGGGCCGTTTCGAAATAAGACATGAAGAGGTTTGCCATCGCTGGTGAGAGCGCCGAGCCCATAGGTACACCGTCGACCTGTCTGTAAAGTTGCCTGTCAAATGAGAAATATGTGTTTTTGAGGCAATGTTCCGCCAGTTGTATGATGTGCGCAGGAAGGTCTTCATTCATGGCAATTTTGTCCAAGGCTTCGTCGACGGGGATGCTTGGGTAAAGTGATTTGACGTCGAGACTTGCGAGTTTAGGTCCCCTATTGTTATGAGAAGATGTTCGGAATTTTTTACGTAGGATGCGGCATGTTCGACTAAAGGTTGCATGGTTGCTGCGAGGTACTTCTCGAGTTGTTGAAGAGGTGAGTTGAAAGCACTGACTATCGGGCGCACAGGGACTCCTTCCTTTTGAATTTTTGGCAGACCGTTTAGCTTGGGACATCTACTGGATTTTTCTCTCGGGATGAGTCTTTTGCGTATGTCCTCATCTGGTATGAGAGCCTGAATCTTGGATTTGGTTGTTTTTTCCAAGGGTTGTCGGGTCTCTCTTTATTGGTTTATAGGTTTGGTCCAGTAGAATTTCTTTCATTTTTGAGTTGTAGTCATTTGTGTTCATGACTACCGTGGCGTTTCCCTTCTCCATAGGATCGTGATGTCTTTGTTTTTCCTGAGGTTAGTGAGTGCTTGGTGTTCTGCCCTGGATACGTTTGGCTCTGGTTTTTTAGCAGACCGCAGGATTCTTGCTACGCTGGCCTTATTTCTTCGGATTTCTACGGTTCGACGTGGTGTAGTGTTGATTCTACGCCAGAGATGATATCTTCGACCGGTATGATTGTTGGAATTATTGCGAAGTTGAAGCCTTTACACAGGATCTGTTTCTCGACAGCGGAGAGTGGATAGTTGGAAACGTTGTGGACCACTTTGCCATTGTCTAGCGGCCTAGTATTTGTGATCTGTACGGCCTTCCTAGCAAGGTTTTGATGTTTAGTCTGGCTGTTTTGAGTTCTTTGTCTGTTTCTGTTCCAAAGAAAATTAGTTGTTCTGTTGACGTGCAGATTAGTCCGTGGAGGGTGTTGCTGAGTTGCAAGTGTGAAGTCAGTAGATCCCTCTCAGTCATGGCTAAGTCTGGTCTTGTCCGGTGTATTTCCTCGCGCAGTTGCCCTCTTCTGGCAACTCATAACAATAGGGGACCTAAACTTACAAGAAGAAGACCGCCTCGCAAGTCTCGACGTCAAATCACTTTACCCAAGCATCCCCGTCGACGAAGCCTTGGACAAAATTGCCATGAATGAAGACCTTCCTGCGCACATCATACAACTCGCGGAACAATGCCTCAAAAACACATATTTCTTCTTTGACAGGCAACTTTACGATATCTTGATAGTGTGGCCTCATGGGGATACGGAACTCAGCAATTTCCTACACCTGGCAAACTCTCTACACGAAAGGATCCAATTCACCATGGAGATGGAAGAAGATGGATGCCTTCGTTTTCTGGACATCTACTTAAAAAGGACAACAACAGAGAAGCTAAAACACACAGTCTATCGAAAGCCGAAACAGATACCTTAATGCTAAATCCCACCATCATCCCTCCCAAATACAAGCAGTAGCAAATACACTTATATGCAGGTCACGACGCATTGCAGACGCCAAACACAAACCTGAGGAACTAAACACCATCTCACAGACCTTGAGGAGGAATGGCTACAGCAACAACACCATACGACGAGCCCTGAATCAACAAGAACTACCAAGGCACGAAGAAACCCAACAAGACCCCCCTAAAGGCAGCGACCACCCTTCCGTACATACAAGGAGTGACAGATCGGATCGGAAGAATCCTTAGGAAAAGCGACATCAAAACTTCCTACAAACCTCATAAGACGATAAAAAACATTCTAGGCAATCCCAAAGACCAACGTCCACTAGAGAGTCAGGGAGTCTACAAGATACCTTGCGGCGGATGCGAGCAAGCATATGTAGGTCAAACAAACCGTAGGATCGAAGCCCGAATCGAAGAGCACAAACTCAGCATACGAAACAAGACCACAACCTCGGCCCTATTCCAACATCAACAGCAAACAGGACATAGAATCAACTTTGAGGGCTCTAAGCATCTGGCAACATAAAACAACTTCAAAAGAAGAACATTTAAGGAAGCTATAGAAGTTGAAAAGGAAGGAGAAATCAATAACCGTAACGAAGCTCTATACCTGCATCAAGCCTGTAAGAACATCTTACGGGAAAAGAAAAACAAATTAAAAGAGAGACAACAATACCACAACGTTGCATTCCGTCACTCGTAGCTAACTATCAGGACGCCCACCCTTCTAACGAACATCTGCGGCCGCCATCGGTACAAACAGAACCACGTCATCGGTACAATTTGCGACAACGCAATGGTGTCATCCAATCAAAACAAACGGCACCGCCCCCTCAACACAATCGGAGGCGGGGCAAAGAAATAGGAGGGGACTCGGGAGATAGCATAAATAACGGCGCGCACATATCGGAGCTCACTTCCACTTCAGACGCCACGGAGAGCAGACCAAGCGGAGAACTACCTAGCCGACGATCTCGGATACGAAGTAGTGCGGAAAGGTCCGAACCTGCAGCCACCCTTCGTGTTGGAAGAAGAGGAAAAGCCTTATGAAAATGCCAAGTGAGATTTTGGCGAAACGTCAGTCAACCGTTCCTTTACAGGGACAAAACTTTCAACGGACGAACACCCGAACCATCAAGAGAGCTACATATATATATATATATATATGTATGTATATATATATATATATATATATATATATATATATATACATGTACATATATACACCATATGTAACCAAAAAACAAGGGGAGATAATAATATTAGCTTGTGAATCTAACACCTTCAAAAGACAGTTTCTGGAGATGGTCTGCATATATCGACACAACATTAGTGTGAATAAAAAAACAGACATAAAAACCTAAAAACAATGTACTCCAATTTACTTGAGATGGACAAATTTGTAAACGTTAAGTGTAATTTAACATGTATTATATCCTCTTGTTTTTTGGTTTATAGATGTTGTATATATGTACATGTCTATATTGTTTATTTATTACTTTAGAGTTCCTTTGACCATATGTTTCATATGTAACATCGAGTCACGGTTTTTGTTTGCGATCCATGTCACTGATACAATATGACAAATGGCTTTTATATAACTTTTTAAAATGTGGTTCTGTTTTAATCTTAAAAATTTTATTCAATGTACGTGTGATCCGGTTATAATCATGTTTTTTTTAATTTTTGAAACATGTCTGTAATGTTTGTTCATAACGCATTACACAATTTACATTACTTGCAATGTGAACCTTTTTTTAATAATTTTCTAACCTCGATATTGAAAGTTAATTTAACCATCTAGATTAAGTTATACCATTATTAATTTGTGTAATCTTTCAGAAACTTGACTGAAGAAGAAATCAATAAATTTCGAAAGCTTTCATGATATAATAAAAGAGTACACTTTATTTAGTGCCCTTTACAAAAAAAATTTGGGCTGGTTTCCCATTATTTTGTGGAAATTCCAAAATTATATATATATATATATACATATATGGCGAAACATATCAAACCACTAACTTTTTGACGGTTGTGATAACATATGTCAAAAAATCAAAATTGCATATTTATCAAATTGACGACGTCTAAAAGATAGAAACTTATAATCAATAAATATAGGTAATAAAATATTTAATATTCGTTTACAAGGGCGAGTTGGACTCGCCTACTAAGGTTTCCGTACAACTTTTGAGATTTGATACAATTGTAGGTAAATTAAGGTATATATTTTTCTAATAGTCCAAATTTAGACAAACAGGGAATGAGTGGATTTTCTTATATTTTACTTAATACCTTTTAAACTAAAATTTATTAAAAATATTTACTTTTAATTATCACCAGGAGCTCTTTTATTTCATCTGCTACATGATAAGCTTGATTTTTATAATAATTTGCTAATTTGGCCCCCAAAAATTAAGACAAGAATTTTCTCTTTCTTTTGCCAATAAAGTTTCAGTGAAGGCCTATTTATTATAGTTTTATTCTGAATTTTAAGCTCAGAATGTTGGAAGATAAAGGGGGATATGGGTAAAGTTTGAAATAATAAATTATTAAATTAACAAATTAATTCAAATAACTAGATTACGTTACAGGTGCACTTTAAAAAATCTAAGTTTTATTTTCTATTTTGTAACGTTTAATCTATTAAGGAAGATCCTTAGGTGATCTCATATACTTTTCTGCGACGTGCAACTTGCAGTTTTGCAGATAATCGCCGAAAATTCCAAAATTCTTATCAAAAATTTCATCGAAATGACATAACAGACATTTCCTCATAAATATTTTAATTCCAACGTAATAGAGCGGTAATTTTAGGCACTAGAAGTTTTAATTGCGAATTTGAAAATTTTCTATATACATCTCAGGCATATAGGTAGATAAGCATAGTATTTTCGGCTCCTTAAATCAATGAGTACCAGCTCGTTTTGTTTGTATACCAGGTAAATACCTATTTAAATGTAAATTTTTCCATTTTGCAAAGACGGTACTTTTGGTTTTCAAATTCTCCCGGCCTAATAGAAAATTCAGTGACACATGTCAAACTCTAAACTGGTACTTGGTGGCCTATAGACAGGGTGTTTAGTTATAGCAAACAAAATTACAAAGTAAGGTGATAGAAGGAGTTGCATTTATATGAAGATTGAAATATAGGACGGACTAGAATGATAGTGGTCCGTAGGCAGCCGTATATACAGGATGGTTGGAATATAGGGTGGACTGGACGTTTGGTGGTATAAAAATGTTGAAAAAAATGTGAAATTAAAATTATATAGGGTGATTAAAAAACTGTTATATGATGTGGATATAAGCAAATCATATACAGGATGGTTGAAATATATGCTGGAGTTGAATTATATTTATACAGTGTGATTAAAAAATTATTTTTTTATATCCCATAAGAAGTTGCATAAAGTGTGGAGAGGAATTAATGTTACACAGGGCGATAACATAAAATGTTAAAAAGGAAATAATTTATGGGGTAGCCCACAAGGAGTTATATACTATGGTTGAAATATAGGACGGATTTGACTCCGTAAATATGTAAATAAATTTATGCTTGTCCGTGGGCAGTCTTATGTACAGGATGGTTGGTACATAGGTTGGACTGGAATTATCTAGTTATACAGGGTTGTCCAAAAAAGTTGAAAAAAGGTTACATGGCGTAGTCTATAAGGCATAAATATATTTTGGGCTTATTAAGTCAACGCGTACTAGTACATTTTATTCGTAAAGATTTAGCTTTCAATTTAAATGATAAAGTATCATTGTGTAATGTTGAGGCTTTCGATGTTACCTGGTTCTGTCTATTAAGATTATACATAGAAATTAAAAAAAAAGAATGAAAACTACCTGAGTTCAAAAAACTAACAAGTTGAAAATAAAACATTAAAAATATATATATATAACCGACTTCTACCTATAACTAAAAAGCTAAAAATAATGATATCAAAATACAACTCTAGCAAATAAGTAACACATTCAATGTTGTAAGGTACCTACCCAGGAAGTAAAAAATGTAAACATTAAAAGGTGCTCATTCTGTACAAATTAATTACCTACCAATCTAGTATATTTTTGAAGTCGGTGCCAAGCAACAATCAAGTTTGATGAATTAGTAGATAAGTACGCAATGAAGCATTTTAGATTTGCTTGGCACCGAATTGAAAAATATACTAGATTGGTAGGTAATTAATTTGTACAGAATGAGCACCATTTAATGTTTACATTTTTTACTTCCTGGGTAGGTACCTTACAACATTGAATGTGTTACTTATTTGCTAGAGTTGTATTTTGATATAATTATTTTTAGCTTTTTAGTTATAGGTAGAAGTCGGTTATATATTTTTTAAATGTTTTATTGAAATTTTAGGTAGTGTAGTTTCTGAGACAAATGGAATAAGTCGATTTTTTTTAAACAATAACAATAACAAGTTTATTTTTGGATTTTAAATTAAACATTAAAATTTTCCTCCCGCCCTTCACACGGGCAAGTAAGACGGCCTTTACACAATTTAGATGTGTTATTAAAACTATCACACGTAAAACAGCTAGGAACAGACAAAGCTCCATACACTAGGCAATGATCAAATCCGATAAACACCTTACCTTGATTAATAATCCTTTTAAAAATTTCTGGGTCAGTTTGCATTGCTCCTTAGTACAAGTTTGGATTTTTTTTTAGTTGGTAAAATTTTGTTAATAATGCATTCGGAAGATTCAGCAAAAATGCCTTCGTTTTGTTTTCGCAGAAATCCCAAGATTTTTTGTTGATTATACTCAACTCAACTCGCATTGAAGGAGTTGGTAGTCGGACATAATATTGGTCTTTCAGGCTAGTAGTCATATTTTTACATTTCTGTATACAATATTTATCCATAGTCAAAAGAATTTCTCCATTTACTACGTTTTTAGGGTTCCGTATATAATATAACTCCGGATCTCTGTATCTCTGCCTCTGTCACATCACAGCAATTTTCTCCTAAATTACTGGACGGAAAAGGTTGAAATTTGGTACCAGTGTATAGTTTGGTGACCTGATCAGGAGTACATATAGTAAATGAAAAAATTTAGATTTTAGGGCCACTTCTGCGGGAAAAAACTAAAAAAGTTAAAATTTTGAAAAAGATTAGATATAGGGCGTCACCTGAATTTTACCGGAAAAATAAGGAAATACCTCTACTATTAATTTTGGGGGGCAAATTACAAAATTAAATGCAAAATATAAAATTAAAATTGTTTCTAACACATCATGTAATATATCAAATGAAAGGGCTCATTATAGCGAAAACAAATATTTTTTTTTCATATTTTTAAAATAAATTATTTTAAAAATATTAACTAAAATATAAAAAAATTGTCCCATTCCCCCTACCTTATCTCCGAAACTATGAGCTGTAAAATTTTGACAAAAATTAGAGATGTAGTACATCACCAGAATTTTACCGGAAAAATATTAATTTGGGGGGCAAATTACAGAAAAGCAATGCTATACTTTAAAATCAAAAGTAAAATTTGTCGGGTATTTCAAACGAATTACTCAAGCAAAAGAAAAACTGGAAAAGTTTCAAATCCACCTGTGAACTATTGAGCTGATATTAAAACAAGATGTACCAATCATGTGGAATTCTACATATAACTTGTCTTTTGGAAACCTTGCAATACAGAATGCTTTAACAGCAACTTTATCTTTAATTAATCCTGCAATACACTTAGTGATGAGCAACAGTGGCAGTATCAAAAGTCATATTTTCAACTACAGCTCTCATTACAAATACATCGGCAGTCTCACATTCTAGATGCAACCGATATGTTATAGAAACTTATACCTGAAATGAACAACATATTTAAATATGAAGACCACATTATATTAGCAGAATGTGCAATTCATGACCCAATATGTAAGAAGTATGCTTTTAAAGAAGCAAATAAATTTAGAATGCAAAAGATAATCTAAGTCATACCTTAGCAAAAGTTATTGCTAGTGATAATATTAGCAATAGTGGAAGTCAAAATAAATTGAACCCAACATTTCAGAACATGCGAGTGGCGATGGTAGTATATGGAGTAACTTTGATAAGATTGTCAACAATTTGGACTACATATATCACGAGAGTCGTAAGTATTATAGAAACGCCTAAATACATGCAAGAACCTTTATTGAATAGAAAGCCTAATCCTCTTACGAGTATTACCTAGAGAGGAAGGCCATAAGACAGCGGCTCTGTACGATGACAATTTTTGTCCCTTGCGAAACTGTGTCCATATAATATTATAAAATTGTAGTTGTTTGTTTGTTTAGTTGTTCGATTATCACCTTTTTTTGTTGCAAAGCCTATAGTTTGAATTAAAATCTGAAACAGACGCAGTAGATATAGCGAAAAAGCTTCTACAATCTGGAGTAACACACATTTTACTCTATTGGTTCCACCGCAGGCACCAAATATTAGATACCTACATTAACTTTCTTTTTATTCAAAATTCGGAATATGCCAATGTTTCGATTAGAAAGAAAATACAACTGATATATCAAGCGTAATTTTAAAGGGTGTTCCATACACAGGATAGGTAAAATATATAGCGGAGTAGAATTACATGGGTTAAAAAAAATAATAAAAGTAATATTAGGGGGTCCATATATACAATGTGGTTTAAACAAGTGGGACTGGATTAGTTATAGGGTGTGGTTCAATAATTTATGTTGGGTGCGCCATAAATAGTTGCATATACCAGGTGGTTGAAATATGGAAGTAGTGGAATTATGTTTATACAGGGTTATAAAATGTTATATTGTTTGGCTCATAAGTAGTAGCATATGCATTGTGTTTGAGATAAGGGTAGTAAAGAATTATAATTATACAGGGTGGATAAAAAAATCTTAGTAAAAATGTGACATGTAAACAGTTACAATATTTGAATTATGTTCTTATGTTATTATAGTTTTGAAATGGGTTGAAAAAGAGTTAGTAGTATTTGTTTATGCAGGGTGGTTGAAATATAAGATGGAGCGGATTTATAGTTTATAGGATGGTTAAAAAAATATTTAATATCCACAAGTAGTTGCATATAAAGAATGGTTGAAATATGTAGCGGAGTATAATTACAGTTAAACTAGTGGGTTTAGAAAATAACATAAAGAGATGTTATGTTCTACAAGGTGTTCCGTGTACAGGATGGTTGGAATATAGGGTATACAGGTGGTTCAAAATTGTTATATTGAGTAACCCATAAGTAGTTACGTATACAAAGTTGTTGAAATATAGAGTGAGTAGAATTAAAATTATACAGAGTGGGTAAAAAAAGGTGGAAAAAAAATGTTATATTTGAAAGAACAAGAGAAGTTGTATATATGCCGTACCTGAAATATGGGGCGAAGTAAAGTTAAGTTACACAATCTGATTCAAACATATTACAAAATGTAGCATATGAAGGGTGGTTTAAATGAAATGTGGAGAGAAATTATACTTTATAAGAGTAAAAATTATGAAATAGCGTAGCTCATAAACAGTTGCACAGAAAGGATCCTTAAAATATAGGATGGTTATTGTTAAGTATTTAAAAAATGAAATATTGGGTGACCAATAAGCCGCGTCATATACAGGATTGTTATAATACAGGTTTAAGTAGAGATAAATAAACAAGGTGATTCAAAACAATGTTGAACAATTGGGTGCCCTATTAGCAGCTGCAGTTTTGGTGAAATATTTAGAGAATTGATGGACTTACATTTATACAGGGAGGTACAAAAAATGATATACTGGGTGGTCGAATAGTAGTTGCATATATAAAGTGGTTGAAATGGTGGAGTAGAATTATAGTTTACATGGAGTATAAAAAAATCTTACAAAAATTTTGTATGATAGAACATGCATATATGCAGTATCTGAAACATGGGTCGAAGTAAAATTATGTTATACAGTGCTATTAAAATAATGTCAGAAAAAGTTGCTTATAACGGGTGGTTGAAATATAAAACAAATTATACTTTCCAGGGTGGTTAAAAAATACCAGAAAAATGGTTATATAGCGAAGTCCATTAGCAGTTCCATAGAAAGGATAGTTAAAATAAAGGGTGGAGCAGAATTTAAGTTAATGGTTTAACAAATGTTATATTTGGTGGCCTCTAAGCAGATGCATGTACAGGTTGGTTGAAATATTTTGTTGAGTAAAATTATGGTTATACAGGATAATTCAAAAGTTGATAGACACGTAAGTTATATTGGTTGACTAATTGGCTGCGGTGTACATAGAACGGTTTAAATATAGATAGAAGTAGAGTTGTAGTTATACAAAGCGGTTCAAAAATATGTTGGTATATTGGATGGCCAATAAGCAGTTTTAGTTTGGGTGTAATATGTTTTGTAGAATTTGTTGAGGATTGATGGATATATAATTATACAAAGCGGTACAAAAAATGTTATTTTGGGTGTTACATAAGTAGTTCCTACTATATGGATACTTGAAATATTGGCGAAGCAAAATTATAATTATACACTGTGTTTAACACAACGTTAGTAAAAGTTGCAAATAAACGTTGGTTAAAATATAGGGTGGAAGAAATAATAAGGCGACTCCAAAAATTATCAGAAATCATTGTTATATAATGTTGACCATAAGCACTTGCACAACTGAATTAACGACTGCAGTAGAGTTATAGTTAGGCGTTTAAAAAATGTTATATTATAGGGTGAAGTAGATTTATAGTTATACAAGGTGGTTCAAAAAATGTTGAATCAAACTGTTATATAGGGTGGCCCATAAGCACTTGCAATTTGTTTGAGATATATTTGGGATTGGTGGATTTAGAGCTACGTAGGGTGGTTCAAAAAGGTTTAAAAAATTGTTATATAAGATAGTTCATATGTTTATACTATTATAAAATTGTAGTGCCTGTTTGTTTGTTCGGGCATCACGTAAGAACTACTTAACTGATATTGCTAATGAACATATTATCTCGCTACATTGACGGAAACGGTAGCTATAGCAAAATAACTAATACGATGTTGGGTAAGATACAATTACTCTATTGGTTTCGACTGATATCGATTAAACAAATCAACTCATATATCAAGGGTAATTTTACAGGGTGTTTCATATATAGGATAATTGAAACATAGAGCGGAGTTAGTTGGCCCATAAGCAGGTGCATATATATATATATATATATATATATATATATATATAATTTTGTTGAAATAAGGGTGGAGAAGAATTAGGTAAACGGGGTGGTTCACAAAAGGTTACATTGTGTGGGCCATAAATAGTTGCATATACCAGGTGGTTGAAAAACGGGTGCTCTAGAATTATAGTTATACAGGGTGTAAAATGTTATCAGGGTAGCACTTAGGATATTTGAATTATAGGCCGGAGTAAAATTATAATAGTCATAAAATATGTTGAACAAAATGTTACACTTAGTTATTTGTACAGGATGGTTGAAATATAGCCTGTAGTAGAATTATATGTATACGGAGTGGTACAAAAATGTTGTATTGGGTGGCCAATAAGTAGTTGCATATACAAGGTGGTTTAAATATAGGGTGGAGTGGAGTTACAGTTATACAGGGTGGATCAAAAATGGTAGAAAAATTTTGTTATATAGGGTAGTACATGAGCAGTTGCATATATGGAATACTTGAAACGTGGGGCGAAGTAAAATAGTAGTTATACAGTGTCATTCAAACAATGTCAGAAAATGATGCACATAATGGGTGGTTTAAATATAAAGGGTAGGAAAATTATCCTTAAAACTGTGGTTCAAAAAATATGACAAAAAATGAAGTAGCATAGGCCATTAGAAGTTGCACACATAGGATTGAAATATGGGGTGGAGCAAAGCTATAGGAAAGTATTTAAAAAAATGTTATATTAGGTGGTACATAAGCACTTGCAAGTACAAGATGGTTGTAATATAGGTTGAAGTACAGTTATACAAGGTAATTCAAAAAAAATTGAATAAAATTATTATATAGGGTGTCTCATAAGCAGTTGCAGTTTGAGTGAAATTTATTGGGGATGGGTATCCATCGTCTATAAATCCTTATAGTTTGTCAAGTTGATACAAAAATGTTATATTGGGTGGCCTATAAGTAGCTGCATATACAAGTTGGTGAAAATACAGTGTGGAGTAGAACTATAGTTAAGCAGGTTGAAGCAAAAAATGTTATATTTTGTAATATAGGATACAAAAAGAGCCGTAGCATATATGAAATATCTGAAACATGGGGCGAAGTAAAATTACACTTATATAGTGCGATAAAAATATATAAAGGGTGGTTGAAATATAAGGTTGAGAGAAATTCCAGTGTGGCTCAGAAAATGTCTAAAAAATAGTTATATAGCTCAGCCCATTAGCAGTAGCATAGATAAGATATTTGAAGACGCGAGATGTAAGACCGACATCTAGGATTTTCAGTCTTACATCTCGCGTCTTCAAATTTAACGAAATGTATCAAATATATAAAGAAGTGTTCGAGAGGACCCTCAATTGTGAGAAGCGCAACTGATGAAGGTTCCCTAACCAGAAACAATATATATTATATACATTGTCTTGCGTACAAATGAATGACACCTCAAAGAGAGTATAGATAAGATAGTTGTAATAAAGGGTGGAGTACAGTTATTGTTAAGTGTTTCAAAAATGTTATTAAGGAGATGCATATAATGGTGGTTGAAATATTTTCTGGAGTAAAATTATTGTTATACAAGTTCAAAAACTGACTGTCAAATAAGTTATACTGCTTGACTAATTAGCAGCAGAATATACAGGATGATTTAAATATAAATAGATAGATAGAGTTTCAAGTTTCAACCACCTTGTACATACAACTAATTATGGGCTACCCAATGTAAAATTTTTTGTATTACCTTGTATAAAAAATAAATCCACCAATTCCCAGCATATTTTACCCAAACTGCAACTACTTGCTTATTTTATTCAACTTTTTTGAGTTGAATAGTTATACAAGCCGATTAAAAAAAACCTTATCTATAGTAATGCAACACTTAGTTCTATGTTAACGATCGGTCATCATGACTGTAAGCAGAATCACTCATTCAATATGCAAGCAGTATCGCACACGATTACGGTTATTAATTACCTTTACTTATCCTCTCATAGTTGCTACTCACCCCGAAAACTAATTCGTTTTTTTCTATAATGAATAATTGCCAATTAATTCATAATGTCTTTTGAAATTTCACAATTTCTATAACGAAAAAAATTTATTGTCAATATAAAACATATATAAAGATCGCCATTATTTAATGAATTACGAAAGTTCAAATTGATCTTGGGGATAACAATAATTCTTTTTAGAATAATTTTTTCTCAACGTTCAACTTACTTATAATTTATGTTGTTTATTACAGCTTCCAAATTTTCATCTCTAGACACTTTCGAACTTCCATTTTAATGAAGGGTTTGTCGGACATGTTCCTAATTATCATTGTTTTTTAAAAAAATATTAATTAAATTTTAAGTTCAAATTTGCGGTTCATGAACTCAATGTTAAGGTTGTTTAAAAAGTAGTTAACCTCTTTCTTTTTGTTTAGACATCAGTAATCATACTGAACAGCCCTATGGCACAGAAACAAAACATTCTATTAGTCATGTCATTACTAAAAGAAAAACAAAGATGAACGTAACAGTTAGCACTAGTAACAAACATGTTAATGCATATTTTGACTAATAAAAAGTATTCAATAAAGTTCGATACACATTTAGTATACCATAATTGAAGAAAACAATTTTTTGTCGGAAAAACATTTCAAACAAATATTATATAATTACATGGGTTATCCTCAACATTGTTCAATACAATGTTGCGAAGTGACGTTTGCAGGAACATCTCAATTTAGTTAGGTTCCAATTAGGAAGGGTGGAAGGAAAACACAGACCTTAAAGACAAAACACAGATTTCATACATTTGAAAGGAGTCAAAGCGGGTGTTTATAAACTTACTAAATTGTATCCTCTAGAAACCTAATTCACGAGATAAAGGGAAACTGTAAGAACTAAAGCTATTTAGGCAACATGTTAAACCAAAAACATCATAAAATGAGACATTTTGTAATGGTTGTGAAAGTTGAAAGTAATTAATAATACATTATTAAAATTAATACTTAAAACACTAAAACTTTGGTTAATTTTAGTTACCCATTAATGCTTTAAATCCATATCACGTTTTTTATTGATATATGTATCTTGTGTGCCTTCATTCCATGAATACAGGCATAGTCAGAGTAAAACAGTTAATTTAAATTAAAAATAACTCTTTAAAAGTAAATAATATTTGATAACAAACGGGTTGTGGTCTTTTACCTCCAATTATTCATGAAAAGGGTTGAGAGTATTTTACTCTCCCATACGTATGTGCGGGTATTTTCCATAAACATTAATCAATTTCAACAACATAAATGTATATTTATCCTTCTTTTAACATATCAAAAATATACTTCTAAAACTAATAAAAGATTCTCTCTTCTTTGAGTCTTACCAAGTTTGAAACTTATATGGTGATTGAGGCCATTACTATAAAAAAGTTTATCAACATATAATTAATCGTTTCAACGACCTACTGTCGTTGTTTCGATTACCATTACTTCAGCGATTATTCGAACATTACTAGTACAGAATAATTGCTGGCAATACAATTCATAAATATTATCATAGTTTTTTTCACAACGTTCTACATACGCAAATGCTTTACGAACGCCATCCCGATCGAAAATTAACTATACACGCTTTGTGTTGCCAACTGAAAGTTCTATGAGTTTTTTGTCTATAAGTTATTCTTCCTCTTCTTTCGAGACTAAAGTTTCGACGTTGTTGAGTACGTTGTTAACTAAGCCTACCTTAATGTTTATGTACATGAGGTTATTTTAACCCCTTCAAAAAGAAAACTTTGGTTTTCTAACATTATTAACTAAAATGTTTTAACTATTAAACCATCAAAAAGTTTACTATTGATTAACAAAATAAAACTGACCTTTTGAAACATGAATTAATCGTAGAAATGTTGCCAACTATGTACTAACAAACAAGTAAGGTTCCTTTCCACCTGTCTTTTTATCACTAAGCTGCGCGAAGACATACTGCCAACTGAGTACCTACAGGCAAGCTGGGTGGTTTTTTACATGTCCAATCATCACTCATGGGTAGTTGTGCAAACACCTCCAAAATATGGCACAACAATAACCAGCCTACCTTATAGATAAAACGTGAAATATGACAGCTTGAGCCAAATATTTCGAGAGCATTTATGAGTACTATTATGTATATGGATGTTTAAACTTGTAAAGAATTTCATTTAGAAAATGTTAGACATTGCAGTAATATTTTAATGACCTTTGTCAAAAGAAAATGTAAAAAAGTGATTTTGGGTTGATTTGTGTTTAGTAAGGTATGTTCAATAATATTTATTAGAAGAAAATCAACTTCATCATTGGTATATGTAAATACGATTCTGAAGACCCAGATGAATCTTAAGATGAATATGATTAAATAAAAGAAACCATTCTATATACAAGTACTTATATACGTAAGAAGCCTGTTTATTTTTTTAACTTTAGAGTTGTATTAGCTTTCTTTAAAATTCCTAATGCCTATTTAATCCATAGTTCAGAATATGTAACAATTTGGGCAAAAACGTTTCGTTAAAAATTGTTACGGATTATGCCGGGTTCGAATTAGACAATGGATGTACTAAAATTACCGATAATTTTATTCAACGATAATAACAACTTTTAAATTAAAAATCCAACACAACTTATAAATCCAAATTAAAATCTGACGTTATGTCAAGATACACTGTTTCGAACGCGACAATCAACTGAAAAGAATTAACTCTCTCAAAACAGTTCTTTATATATGATTTGACGTTTTTGAGTTTTCCAGAGTGCTCCATGTCACTAATCCAAAATCAGTAGAATTTCACGAACCATCAATTACCATTTGCTGTCAATATAGTGCCAACTAGTTTGCATATACAGGGTTGTCCTTCGTGCTCAGTTTAATCTCTTGTTGCCTTTCACGTCTAGTAATTCTTCTAAATAATTTTAATTTTGCTTTAGTTTGGCACTAACATTAATCCGCTCTTGTATCTACCATTAATTGAATGACAATTTATTATTCCAATGTTTGGAATTATAAATTGGAGTCAGAGGTTCGGAAACTTGATACAGATTATTCCTGGTTCGAGTAACTCTTTGGTCGGCCAATTCATGATCATTCTATTCACCGAAAATAACAACTGTTAAATTCAAAATACAAAACAATTTATACATTTCAGTTACTTTTTGACGTTTAAGGTAAAACTAACACTGATCTGGACGCGACACTCAACTGAACTGACATAAATTCCTCTGAAACTCCCTTTACTCTAGGGAATTTAATATTTTCAATTGCAAAAAAATTCCACATTTATTTGATCGGCGTTTCTTCAAGAATGTATATAGCATAAATCATAAAAACTGTTGTTAATAAATTTTTATTCCTTAATTAATTATACGGAGTGTTTAAAGTTGCAAAAATTTTAGCAGTTTTTTAACTTTTCAGCCACTGAATGAAAAGTTCTAGGGTCCAAACTAAGTTTGTTTTATACGTAACTTCAATAGCGACTAAATGATTCATATAGCCGATTGGATAATTAGTTATTGAGTTATGTGGAAAAAACTGTTCAACATACGTAATTTTCAATAGTCCATAGTTATTGTATAAGATGCGTTAAAATTTTGAAACTTGGCAGAATCTTTCAATTCTACGAAATAAATAACAGGTAAGAATCTCAAATTTACAGCTCAGACGGTTTCTTGCAAATCAGAATTTTTTCCAGGGCTTTTGATTTTAGCTGAAGTATACAATGCTCCCTCATATTTTGAGCTAAATTAATATTTTAACCATCTAAAAGAAAAATATTAATTATTAGTTCTTTGCGTACCATCCCTCATAAATTAATTTTCTTTTAGTTTTATTTTATTGTATGTAAATTCAGTTTGAAAGCCTGCATTTTGGTATTCGGAATTAAATAAAATGTACTGGTGGGAGAAGCACCTTCCCCTTATTTTACTACTGTGTTCGAACTGACATTCATTTCAAATCACTTTTATTCTTTCCCTAATACAAATGCCATGCCACGTGTCAAACTGTTTGCTGATAGCCCATGGACGAGAAACGGTGGCATATCATAATTTGTTCATTGAAATCTTACATTTCTATTTGTTGATATAACTTTTTTTCTAGTCATTTTTCAAAAAAATGACATAATACCATTTTTATAGATGGTGTTTTAAGGAATAATTTTCATTATAAACTTTTTAAATTTATTCATTAGTAAACTAACTTCATAGTTCTTAACTATACATTAATATTAATGATTTGCCATAACCACATTGTTGACTTTGATTTTCTATTTTCTGACTCATTATTTCCTTTGTAAAGTTTTTTCCTTTTCAAATTGTCAAATAAATTAATTGTGATACTGCGATCGACTTTATCATTCTCGTACAACCTTACATTTTCTCACTCACATATACACACGATTCTGAGACAGTTTACTATACACAAACTGTGCCTTCAAATGAGTTAGAATTTCTGAGGCTTTAAGGCTTTTACTGGTTTAAAACATTATGATAATCTGTTGCATAACAGGCGAAAGTAACTCTTGCTTAGTCATGATTGTATTCAGTACTGACCACACATTATACAATAGGTATTAAGGACAAAGCAAAGCATACGAGCGTACCCGGCTGGTTCCCCAGTGTCCATAAACCAAACATCTACTCCAAACAACTAGCTCGAAACTGCATTCTAAGCAGAATAGGAAAATTACCGTATATATTTGATTTACCCTCGTATATAACGTAATTTGCTAAGAAAAAAATTTTAAAGTCATTTCAACTCGATGACATGCTATTGTTATTCTACCGTGAGGGGAAATTAGGATCTCCCTCTACCAATATGTAAATGTTGGCGAATACCAAAATGCAGATTTTCAAATTAAATTTACAGACAATAGAACAAACCCAAAAGAATATTAATATATGATGAGTTGTACCCAAGGATTTGATAATTAACATGTTCCATTCAGATTTATCAAAAGGTAATTTGTTGCAGAATGGGAGCTTTGTAAACATCACCAAAAATAAAGAGCTCTCGATAAAAAATTACATTTGTGAGAAAATCTTCAAAGCTATTTTGAACTGAAACTTTTTGCCAATTTTTATCGTTCTAATTTTTTTTAGATATCAGTTTATTTTTATTTTTATTAATTAACCAATCATATCGATCAACATCTCACTTAGTAGGTTCTAAAAATGTGCATAGAACACTTACCTTTGATTCTTTAAATTTTTACTCTGTTGCTGAGAAGTCACAAAAACTGCCAAAATTAGGGTTTTTGCTATTTTAAACACCTGGTATGATTAACTAAGAAGTAAAAATTTGTTAACAAAACTTTTTTGTGTTACGCGACATACCTTCTTCAAGAAAAACAATTTAAAGCGTGTGGAATTTTTTTCCAAAAATGGTATTAAAATAATGCAAAGTTCCCTATACTATTTATATTCTTGAGTTGTGCAGCCTGATCCATGTCACTAATATAGAAATCAGTTATTCTCGAACTGTCAATTACTATTTGCTGTAATCATGACGTGACAACTAACTTGTATATACAGGGTCTTCCCTCCAGCGCAGTTCCGTGGCAATATATTTTGTAACACTTCACTTATATTTACTTGCTATTGACAATATTGTTACACCAGGTTACTGGCTTCTTCAGAATACAAAGTAGAACTAAATGTTTAATGCCTAACACTATTACATTATTACTATTTTGGCATGTTGAAGCAGGTATGAGTGAAATATCGTTATTAAGAAATAAGAAAATATTGGAATTGAGGGGTTTGAATGGAATAAATCATGCCTGTAAGGAGTTTGTATAATTCTATTGAACATATTATGTAATGGGTATGAATTGGTTTTGGTTTGATCATTTAAGAGGTATGGTGATTTTTTTTTCTAGGAACTCATTAAGGTACAATATTTTATTTTTTGTTGTAAATGTAATACTTGGAACGTATGCTGAGGTATGTTATTTTCATTCAATAAATGGTCGGCAAAGGTTGACTTATTATAATTGTGGCACTCAAAAACTTTGGTATGTTCATCCCGTCTTGCCTTGAAGGATCTTCTCGTATTAAAATAGGACAACTACCACATGTCAACTTATAGACACCCGAGTTGTTATTTTTGTTAATTTTATCTGTATTGTTTCTTATATGATTTCTTAAGTTGTTATCCGTTTTAAAACTGTATGAATGTTCCTATTTAATAAAAATTGGGGTATTTTTTCGATAGGGAGACCCGATAAATGTTATACTTTGATATAATTTTGGATCGATATTAGCGGTAGGAGGATATACTTCATTTAAAGCCATTTTATTTATTTTTTTAATTAACATGTTGTCGATAATTTAAGGGTTATAAGTGTTATTGACAGCAATACATTTTATTCTGTGTAGCTCTGTATCAAAGTAAGTGGTTGATAATGGGATGGTAACCAATCTGTGCAACATACTATGGTATGCTGCAAGTTTGTGTTAGTTTGGATGGTGTGAACTACTGTGAATTGCAAGGTCATTGTGTGAAGGTTTATGATAAATGGAAAAGGTATGTTTATTCTCATGGCTATTGATGGTCAAGTCAAGGAAATTTAATGTATAGTCAGTCTCAGTTTGCATTTTGATGTTATGGTGGATTTGGTTTATGCAGTTTTGGAGTTACTGTAGTTATCAGTAAGTACCAGTGAAACTAGCAAAAAGGTAGTCAACAAATCGATGCCAATATCAGATACCATCCCATTATCAACCACTCACTTTGATACAGAACTACACAGAATAAAATATTTTGCTCTCAATAATGGTTATAACCCTCAAATTATCGACATGTTAACTAAAAAATTAAATAAATAGGTTTTAAATGAACTATACCCTCCTACACTCTAAAAATAGATCAATTTTTATTAAATAGGAATATTCGTACAGCTTTTAAAACGGATAACAACTTAGGAACACATATAAGAAACAATAAAAAAACTTTTATTTTTGCACTTAACGCACGTTTCAACAGCGGAGCTGTCATCATCATGGACCAACGCAAAACTGAAAATATTTGCAATTATGCCTGAATATATAAAACTTAAAAACTATCGGTAAATTAGTGGGGAAAACCCAACATGATAATTCACTAATGCCTAAGTACCTGACCTTCAACAAAATATGGTAACTGAGTTATTAAATTTTTAAGTTCTTAAGATACCATTTTCTACGGATACTTAATAATAATAAATTATACAATGGGCTATTTGGTATTGGACTTTTGTGAGAATTCATTATTATTATTTTTATATAACATTATGCTTTCGTACGTCCAGTTCTTTACAATTATTGATTTGTCTAACTAATCGTAACGAATATAAATCTACAGAGTGACTATTTTTAAAAACATGCTACACCAGATTTATCAGATCTCCCGTATTTTATATGTGCAAAATGGTCTTTAAATCGAGTCCTAATAGATCTACGTGTTTGACCATAATATTTCAGATCACAGTCATTACATTTAATCTGATATATTCCCGACTTTTCGAAATCGTCAAGTTTGAGATTGCCCAATACAAATACAAGATAGGATGAACATACCAAAGCTTTTGAGTGCCACAATTATAATAAGTCAACCTTTGCTGCCATTTATTGAATGAAAATCATGTACCTCAGAATACGTTCCAAGTATTACATTTACAACAAAAATTTTACAATTATTTCTTTTAGATTCACTAGAAATGAACAAAAATTAAAATCACCATGCCTCTTAGATGATCAAACCGAATCCAATTCATACCCATTTTTTAATATGTTCAATGGAATTATATAAACTCATTACAGGCATAATTTATTCTATTTAAACCCGTCAAGTCCAATATTTTGTTCTTCTTTATAGTAGTATTTCCCTCCTACCTGCTTCAATATCCCATAATTTCAGTTCCTCTTAATAGCTCTGTAATTGGATCCCTATATTTCTTTGTAATAATTTTAGGCATTCATCATTTAGTTCTACTTTGTATTCTGAAGAAGCCAGTAAGTGACCTCGTGAGAGAATATTGTCAATAGCAAATAAGTATAAGTGAAAATTACCTTAGTGTTTTTATTAGGGTTCCGTATATACAATATACAGATACCCAATATACTACTGGACGGAAGAGATTGAAATTTGGCATCAATGTATAGTTTGGTGACCCGATCAGGAGTACATATCGTAAATGAAGAATTTTTTAGGGGTACTTTTGGGGGAGAAAACTAAAAAAATCGACCGTTCCCACCCCTGATCTCCAAAAATACCAAGCCTAAAATTTTGAAAAAAAAATAGAAAATATAGATCGTTCCTCGAACTTTACAGGTAAAATAAGGAGAAACAATTAGTATTAATTTTGGGGGGCAAATTATAGAATTAAATAAAAATTTAAAAATACAATTTTTTTCAAACGCATCATGTAATATATCAAGTGATAGTTCCCATTCTGAGGAACACAAATATATTTTTTTCAAATAAAAAAAAATTAATTAAAAAGAGATTAACAAAAATATACCAAAATTTACCCCCTTATCTCCGAAACTATAAAACGTAAAGTTTTGAAAAAAGTTAAAGGTATACCTGAAGTTAACTGGAAAAATAAGAAGAATCCTCTACTTTTTAAATTTGGGGGCAAATTACAGATTTAAATGTAAAATATAAAATTAAAATTGTTTCTAACCCATCATGTTACATATCAAATGAAGGGGCTCGTTATGACTAAAACCAATATATTTTTAAAATAAATTAATTAAAATATATTAACAAAAATATAAAAAAATAACCCATCCCCCCTTAGGTATAGACCCTCACCTGAAATTTACTGGAAAAATAAGGAGAAAAAAATTAATTTTGGGGGGCAAATTATAGAATTAAATAGAAAATAAAAAATTATAATTGTTTCTAAGGGATCAAGTAATAAGTATATTAAATCAAAGGGCTCATTATGACGAATACTAATATAGTTGTTTATTTTTTTTAAATAAATATTTTAAAATATATATAAAAAATTTAAAAAAAATTCCCCCTTTGTTCCCCAAACTATGAGACCTATTTTTTTTGTTTACAGGAAAAATACGGAGAAATCCCCAATATTAATATTGAGGCGAAATTATAGAATTAAACGGAAAATAAAAAAATATGTTTAACGCATCATGCAATACATCAAATGAAAGGATTTATTATGAGAAATACAAATACAAATTTTTCATATTTTTTAAATTAATTGTTTACAAGATATTAACATAAAGATATAAAAAATTCTCATTTCTCGCTTTATTCCCAAAACCATACTACCTAAAATTTTGAAAATAATTAGAGGTACTGGTGCTCACTTGAAATTTATAAGAAAAATTATTAGAATACCCCCATAGTAAGTTTAGAGATAAATTATACAAATTAAATGGAAAATAAAAATTCAATTTTCAAACGCATGATATCAGATAAAAGGCTCATTATGTGAATTGCAAATATATCATATTTTTAAATCATTTGTTTAAAAGATATTAACAAAAATATATAAACATCCACTTTAGAAACTACACTATTTAAATTTTGAAAAATATATTTGATTTGTATTTTTAAATAATTTGAATAACAGATTTAATAATTTATAATTTAAAACTTGACCTATTTTGCCCTTTATCTTTCAATCTACAGAGCCTCAGAATTCAGATAGTAGATTATAAAAGTCTTCCCTGAAAGTTTATTGGTAAAATAAAACTCTAATGTTAATTTTTGTGGGCCAAATTAGAAAATTAAATACACATGTATTCTTATAAAAATCAAGCGAATCCTGAAGCAGATGAAATAAAAAGTTTATATGTGGAAAATGAAAGTGTATATTTTTATAAATTTAAAACGCTTCCTTTAAAAGATATTAGGGCAAATATAAGAAAATGCACTCATTCCCTGCTTGTCTGAAACTGGAATATTCGAATCTTGAAGGTGGTACGGAACCCTTAGTATGCGAGTCCAAGTCGCTCTTGACCAAATTATTTTAATATAAAATTATCTAACTTAGCATCTGAAGATATTTAAATAATTTATAGCTCAACCAGTTACTGCGGTTAATAATTTCAGATTTTCTTCAACCTGTATCTTTCATCTTTTTGAACCGTTAAACCGTGCTCATGATTAATATTAACCTCAAAACTGTTTAACTTATCTTCTATATATTTCCATTTAGCTTAGTTTGCTAATTTTTAGGAACTCTCTCTCTTTTTACAACTAAAAAAAGATTCCCGTAGATAAGCTTTTCAGCATGTGACGTAAATTTTGATATCGTTTCTTATCCTGGATAGTTACTCTGCCTAAATTGAATGACTTGAAACAAAAATAAGCACAATATTGTTCTCCATAAAAATCCATCTATTTGCACTCTATAATATAAAAATATTAAACTCAAAACCTCTACATTAGTATAGATTGCCATATTTAGTTTCCATTAGTTCTTAAATAAATTTTCGTAATTTATGGTTACTTTAATCAAAATTTGAATCATACGAACAAATAAACCTTGCTGAAAAATAAAGAACTATTTAATTAAAGCAGTTTATTTAAACTAGAACCTAACATTTTTCTATTTTACACCGCTCATATATTCTTGTAAATTAGCCAACGACTCGACAGCGTTTGTTATCTTGGAACGGTTAATAAAAATGAGAGTTCAGATTAAATGTTATTTTACCGCAGCATCTCGGCAGAAAATCTCATTAAAATCTAGAGCAATCTTTTAAATAGGTGGAAAATTTGCTTAAGCTCAGACTTTGGTGTATTGCGTTCAATTTAATTAAAACTTAAGAAGTGAGTATTAGAACTTTAGTTCTGTGCAGAAGATGATGAATTTATTACCTACTACAAATGGTAGATTAAGCTCATTACTAAATATTCTGGAAAAGGTGTCATGATACATGAAAACTGTTATACCTTGGGTTCTTGGAGATAGCTGGATCTCAGTCATAAAAGATTTGATAATATACTTCTGTCTTTTACAAGTTTCAGAAGTTAGTTAGGATCCTTTCAACTATCAGTTAACAGCGGATTTACTGGGAAAACTGTGTATTTAATTTAGTGAAGGGAAAGCAGAGAACTATCTAATTTAACTCAAGATGTAATGTCAGGGCCGTAGTCAGATTTTTTTTTCGAGGTGATAGGCTGATTTGGACTTCAAAATTTAGATTTTAACCCCCCCGCTGGCTCCGGCATTGGGTAATGTATTTATATGTAGTGGCCCGATTTTGATTATTCTTACGTTATTGGTTATATGTTTCGAGATTCCCTAAAATATAATCGTAATGAAAATCCAATATGGCAAAAACCAGCAAGTAGACTTCTCAAAATGAGAATGTTATCAATTCAGGCTGCATTTTTTTGTATGTATGATTCTTGATTTCTCTCCGGTTGTGAACCGATTTGAATAATATATTTATTTAATAGAGTGTACATCCGTAATTGAAGAATTCTATTATCTGTATATTAATTATGGGACACAATTTTGGATAGAACTCAAATAAGCTTGGTTTTAGGTATATTGGTCGTTTTGTTCAAACCCTCTAACTAATCTGTACAGTTTTTCAAATTGCAATCTATTGAGAAAGATCTCGCAGTTGTCTCATATATTTTTCTATGAAAAAGTCAGTACATCAAAAACACCATCTTAGCGTTTTAAGTGACATTTCCTAATAAATATTTAACGTAATACTCCGGGAACTTATAGGTAGCACAGTATAGTTTAATTAATTAAATTAAACATATATTAGACTAATTAAGTGAACTAGTACCAAGTTCAATTTGTTTGTGTATGTGTTAACTATGGATTTACATGACAATTTTTCATTCTATGTTTAAGCACAAGTCTCGAAATGTCTGTAAATTTCCAACCATTTCGGACAGACTCCGTTGTCAATGGCAAAGTAACTATAAAAAAGGTACAAATCTAAAATGTAAAACTGAAATGTTTGAGAAAATGTGTTATTTGTCTTATGATGTAAATTATAGAATTCAATTTGATAACATACAGAAACAGAGATCATATAATAATAAAGAAAGGGGTGATCTTTAGAATTTTATGTGGCGCCCCTCGGTGCGACTTTTTCATAAGATTCGCCAAGAATGCGGTCAAAGAATATTGTTGATTAAGTGATCTCATTAAAATCATAAGGAAAAACCAAGGAAAAATCGTATGAACTATCCCGATATTGGGTTGTTCATAAGGACACATGACCCTTGACAATTTCTTCCTTAATCATCGGCAACCAGTAACGATTAAACTCCAAGGAGGAAGCAGCGATACAATCGTTTTCATTGAACAAAATTAAAGCAGACTCTTTTAGTTTTCGTTTCGTGTTGTGTTCTTCTTTGTGTCCCACGGTCCCAAGCATGTTCACAAATTTTGGATTTTTCAAACTGTCGTTTTTTACTGTAATTTTTGTGTTTGTTTATTTGAACATTTAGAGTCAGTCAGTCTGCGATAAGGGCTTTCGGAGTTACCTATTCCCGGGCTATTTAGATTATAAATACAAAATAAAAAATAAAGAATAAAAGCTACCCAAGTTCAAAATATAACCAACAAGCTGGAAATAAAACATTAAAAAAATAACCGACTTCAAAAAGGACTAAAAAGTTGAAAATAAGACATTTTTGTAAATAGTATTAACCGACTTCAAAGTAGAAATAAAAATTAAAAAATAATGAACAATACATAATATACGCACATTCATTGTCGTCAGCTACCTACACACAAAATAAAAATATAAACAATAAAATTTGCTCATTCTGTACATATTAATCGCCTACTTATTTAGCATATTTTTGATGTAGATGTCAAGCAACAATAATGTTTGATGTACTGGTAGAAATGTAAGCAGTGCTTTTAGGTTCACTTGGCACCGACTGTAACAACATAGCAGATATTTAGGTACTTAATTAGTATAGAAAGCGCACCTTTTATTGTTATTTTTTTTTTGCTTTATGTATAGGTATTATTCATTGTAGAGTATTTAGTTTTGATAGATATTTCCAACTTTTTCTAATCTCCATTCTTTTAGTATTGATTCTTCTTATATCAAGCATCTATTAAGCATATTTTTCAGGTATCTAATGACCGGAGAAGGACTGTATTGTGTCAACTCCATCAGTATTTCTCCTGACCCTGGAGCTTTTCCATTTTTCGATTTCCATAGAATAGTTATTTTCCCTATAACTTCATAGTTTTATTTTTCGGCATGTATCCCTTTTCGACCCTAATTTAGTTTAATAACTCGCTATGATACTTTTTCCATATTTGTATATCTATCATTTGTATGTTACTGGTAGATCGTCCGTTCCGTATCAATCTTGTTCCGGACAAAAACCTCTGTATTTCATCACATTAAATTATATTATACAAACAAACTTTGTTGCATTATATTTTGATATGAATTTTTTTTTGTAGCTAATTCAAAATGATCTAACTTGTTTGTGTCATGAATTTTATTTTCAACTTGTTAAGTACGAAATGGAAATCACTTTCTAAATCATATCTACTTGTATGGTCCCTTAGACTACTGTTATTAATTATAAAGGTCTTCGTCTTAGAACATATCAAATCTGATTGGTCGGTGATGACTACGCTCTCTTCGCTGCTCTGTCGGGTAAGTCGCTTGTTGACGGATTTGTATTTACCACCTTAACCAAATCTCAGCCAACAGAACATGAATGCCGTCAAGACGTCACCGTCGGAATGAACTCTATGGACTACCAGGATAAAATGAAGAAACTTCTCCTCGACAATGGCTCAAGTTCCATTTCATCACCCAGAAACGCGACTATCTGCCTAGACAAAACACCGAAATCCAAAATAATAGATTCAGCCATCGAAGAAAGCTCTACGGTTTGCCCAAAATCCATAAAATGCTTTCAACTCGCCAGTGTACCACTTGGACCTATAGTTAGTGCTTTCAACTCGCCAGTATAAAACTTGGAAAAATATCTAGCCAGTACCCTAAAACCTATTGTGGATTCATACATTAAAAACTCGGAACAGAAAATATCATAATCAGTTTCGATGTCAGGTCCTTATATCCAAAAGCATAGCGGTAGAAGCAGCATTTTAAACAAATATCTAAGAGTGAAGACCTACCACCATCCATAGATTTATCACAACACTGCCTCAAAAGTGCTTATGTTATGTACGACAACCGCATATATAAACAAACTGACGGAATAGCAATGGGGTCCCCACTATCACCAGCGGTGTCTAATATCTTTATGACCTATTTCGAGGAAAATGTTGTATCGTTCCCCAAAACTATTATAGATATGATTTCGTCCATCGGCCGTCCATAATTGTAGATTAGTCTCATCAGTTTTGTGATTCTGGACAAAACAATGAACTTTGGCGGGTCGTCTTGGCTCCAAACCCAGTTTCTTTAATCTTATTCTAATTGTTCACGAACTTAAATTGTCTTAAATTTAGTAAATCATTTTTTAAATATAAGGATGTCAATTAAGTATAAGAAAACCGTCATCAGTTGCTGATATACACCTTTTGCGACCTTGGCCGCGTCTTCGTATAGAGTCTCCTATCGCTTAATATCTTTTTTGAAAACATTCGAGACTGTAGATTGACTTCGTCTAAGACGCCTAGCGATTTCTTTTTTTATAACTTTCCACATATAAAGTTTGTGCTGCTTCAGCTTCCCTGCAATGTCTTACTAGTGGCATATTGCTTTTAAATAGAGAAAACAACCAATAAAGATAACTATCCAGTTATATAAATTCAACAATAATTTAGAGTAACAGTGATAACAAAAAATATTCGATGATTTTGTCCATAAGTATATATATATATATATATATATATATATATATATATATATATATTGCAATATAGTCCGTGGGTTCAATTTGAAATTATAAAACTAATATTGACATTCACTTTTCTAGAAATTTTATTTACATTAAAACAGCTGATTACAATAACAATCCCATATACGCTAGTCGTCGCGGTATAACTAAACTGCGATCGTGGTGTGCTTCCTTTATAATACCAGCGTCGAATTCTCCAGTAAAAATCATCATCACTCCTTCCGCTGCCGAGTCTTTTCGAGAACCTTTTTTTTATCTCAAAGCGTTTGTTGTCGTACTGAGATGAAACAGGGTCGGCTTTGGGTAAATTTCGTAACACTGCCCCCCTTTAATTCTGATCGTCCCGATCAGAAACATCCTCTCCATGGTATGGAGCGAGTCGATCTAAATGAACCACCTTCAATTTAGCCTTGGGGTTTCGACGGATCCGGTAGACGACGTCATTAAGCCTCTTGCCAACCTCGTATGGACTATCCCAGGCGGGTGTAAGCTTTGGGGATTAACCTTGTTCCGTTGGAGGTTGTACAGCCAGACTTTGTCCCTCTCCTGGAACCCGACTGAATTGGCCTTGAGGTCGCATCGCGTCTCCATCCGGTCACTGGTGGCCAACATCTGCGTTCGGGCTAATTCGTGTATTGCCAGCATGTTATGTCGTAGCTGGTCGGCATAATCGTCGATGTCTTGGGGAGGTTCTTCCGGGGAGCCAAATGCCAAGTCGCATGGTAATCGGAGCTCCTTTCCGAATAGGACCCTGGCTGGGTTCAGGCCTGTACTATTATGTGCAGCAGAGCGATATGACAACAGGAATAGGGGAATATGCTCATCCCAATCACGCTGGTTATTGCTGACGACCTTGGATAGCTGTTGTTCCAAGGTCCTGTTGAATCTTTCCACCATTCCGTCTGACTGTGGGTGTAATGGTGTTGTTCTCGTTTTCCTGATCCCCAACATCGTGCAGACCTTCTGGAATACATTCGATTCGAAGTTACGCTACCGTGGTTGCCTCTTGGTTGGGTATCGCATATGCCTCAGGCCATTTGCTGAAGTAATCCATTGCGACCAGAATGTATTTGTTCCCCCTCTCAGACTCGGGAAACGGACCGGCGACATCGATGGCAATTCTCTCAAATGGGACGCCCACATTGTACTGCTGCATTCTGCCCTTGGTCCGGGTCTTCGGGCCCTTACTGGCTGCACAGGTGGCACATTTACGGCACCAAGCTCTGACGTCTTCGAAGTAATTCACCCAGTAGTACCGCTGGCGAACTTTGTCTAGGGTTTTATTCATGCCCAGGTGGTCTCCGGTAATTGCATCATGTACTTCGGTCAGGATGGCTGGTACCTTTTTCTTCGGAACTACCAGTTGGGACTTGGTTTCTCGTCCATCAGCGCCCAAACTCGCTTGAGCATTCCATTGTCTACTCTTAGAGAGTCCCATTGAGCCCATAACGACTTCAGCACGCCGGAGTATCTAGCTACCTCGTCCCATCGTGGCATGGGTGCTCCTCTCGTTTTGAGTGACAAGATTGGTTCGATGTCTGGATCAGCCATTTGGTCCTGGATGCACTGTTCCGTTGTCCAGTCTTCATTGGCCTGCACTCGGATCTGCCTGATAGGGATACCCTCTCGCTGTTTCGTCCTCAGACAATGTCCGCATTCCGCTCTACAGGGTCTTCTGGATAGGGCATCGGCAGTATTGTGCAAACGGCCGGGACGGTGTTCCACCTTGAAGTCGTATTGCTGTAATTTCTCCATCCATCTGGCTAGTTGTCCTTCCGGTGTCTTCATGTCCAGCAGCCATTTGAGTGCGGCATGATCTGTCCGGATTAAGGAATGACGACCACAGAGGTATTTGTGGAAATAGTCTACAGCCCTTATTATTGCAAGAAGTTCTTTTCTGGTGACGCAATAATTTCTTTCTGGTTTCGAGAATCCACGGCTGTAATACTCGATCACCCTCTCTTCACCATCTTGCACCTGGAATAGACCCCCAAACCTGTGTTGCTGGCGTCGGTGTCGAAGATGAACTTGCCGGACTGTGTAGGAAAGGCTAGGATTGGGCTGGAACATAGTGCTGCCTTCAGTCGCCTGAATGATGTTTCGCAATCCTGATTCCAATGGAAGGTCTCTTTCTCAGTGGTCTGCCAATGTAGAGGGGCGGCGATGGTGGCAAATCACTCAACAAAACGCCGGTAGTATGAACAGAGGCCCAAGAAGCTTCGGAGTTCATGTTTGTCTCTTGGAACTGGCCAATCACGGATGGCTTTTATCTTGTCTTCGTTGGTGCGGATTCCTAACTCGGACACTACGTGGCCCAAAAACTCTACTTCTTTTTGGAACAAGCAACACTTCTTCGGGTTGAGTCTCAGGTTGGCATTATTAATTCTGGAGAATACTTCGTCCAGGTTCTTCAGATGGTGGTCGAATGTCTAACCCATGACTAGAATGTCGTCGAGGTATACTAAGCACGTCCTCCATGTTAACCCGCTTCAGTACATACTCCATTAGCCTCTCAAATGTAGCGAGTGCATTACATAACCCAAAGGGCATGACCGTGAACTGAAACAGCCCTTTACTGGTGGAGAACGCTGTCTTCTCTCTGTCCTTTGCGTGTAGACCAACCTGCCAATATCCACTTTTTAGGTCTAGTGTGGAGAACCAAGGGGAGCCTGCTAGTGTGGTCAAAGTGTCATCGATTCGGGGTAGTGGATAGCTGTCTTTCTTCGTGACGTCATTCAGCTTTCTGTAATCCACACAAAATCGGGTGGTTTCATCCTGCTTTTTAACTAGCACGACGGGAGCAGACCATGGGCTGATGGATGTCTCGATAACTCCATTTTGTAACATGGACTCGATGTTTTCCTCGACTGCCTGTTGTTGCCCCAATGGTAGTCGTCTAGGTGGTATTCTGATGGGTTGAGCCTTTCCGGTATCTATTCGATGCTGGATGATGTTGGTGCGACCGGTGGTTCCATTTTTACTGTTAAAAATTTGCCAGTACTTTGTGATAAATTGCTTGGCTTTCTTCTGGTTCTCTGGTGTCAAGTGTGTCAAATGGTCAGCAAACTGTTGTAGGAACTCTTTATCGGGCCCTGTCTCCTTCAACGACGTCTGGTACTCTTCTTCGCAATTGATGATGGTCTCTACTGGCTCGAAACAAGCTATCTCTTGACCATTGGCAATTCTGATGTCGTTGTTGGACAAATTCAGGACTCTTATTGGTATATATCGTCCGGTTTTAACTATAGCCCGTCCAACTAAGTAGTCATGAGCTGAGTGCATTGGCTCCACCATTCCAACGCAGCTCCCAGGATTGCTGTCTAGCTGACCATGAATAATCTGTTCCGTTCGACCGGGAATTCTAGCTGAAGACTTTGCCACAATTTTTATGGGGGTGACTGACGTATTGACGGGCCGTGTCAATACAAATTCCTCATTTAGGAACCGAAGAACATCATATCTCGGGTCGAACATAAATCCATGCTGGGTAATTAGGTCCATTCCCAGTATAAAATCATCCTCAATATTCGCTACCAGGACCCTATGCCGGATCATGTTGTCCCCTATCTGTAGCACGACGTCTGCCTCACCCTGTATTGACATGGACTTGCCGGTGACTGTTCTGAGCTGGATGTTATTGGTAACTGGCCAAACTTCTGATGCTCTCAAAACCCTGGACTAGGCAACGGACACAGCGGCGCCTGTATCGAGCCAGCAGCGCTTGAAATGGTGACTCTAATTCTTCCTGGTTGAAGGAAACTGCTCGGACCCTCGGCTTCGACATGTTCATGACGGCCTCTACTTCCAAAGCCCGAAGTAGAGCTTCATTACTTTTCTTGACGCCGCTTAGTCTTAGATTTCGTTGTACTTCCACATCCCTGATGCCGTTTATGAAACTCTGTGTGGCCAACTGGTCTTTCGTTTCCTCTGGCAGGTCTGGGTAGGACAAGTGAACTAACCGTCTAATCTCTGCTTCGAATTCTTGAAGGCTTTCACCGGATTTTTGCGTTTTCCCACTGAGTTGGACTTGGTATACCTGGCTCAAGGATTGATTGTCGTATCTCTTGTCCAGAATGGCGATAATCTTGTCGAAATTGCCTTGTTCTTCGACTGGAATGCTTTGGAGGAGTACTAGGGCCGGACCTCTTAACGAAATTACCAGAGAGGTAGATTTTTCTTGATTATCCCATCCATTAGCTGTAGCCACGGCCTCAAATTGCCGTTTATACATGGGCCAAGATGAACTGCCATCAAATGTGGGTGGTTTGCTAACGGAACCTTTGGTACTCACGGTGTGCTGGTATTTTCCTCGCTGTAAGTCCTGTTGAATTTTTTTTTTTATCTTGTACTTCACTGAGTACTGCGTCTTTAATTGAACTGATTTCAGCTTTTACCTGGCTTTGGATAGCACTTATTTCAAATTTCACCTGGTTCTGGACGGAATGGGATTTAACTTTTACAGAAAATTCGAATGGATGTCATCTACTTTGATTTCAAGAGTCTCCACATTCCTTTTTAGGGTCTTTATGTCGTCGTTTATTTCTTTTATGTCAGATTCAACTATTTGCATTCTTTCATTAACTGTTTCATTAACTTGCGATATTATTTGCATTAGTTGTTCAAATTGCATTTGTCTTTTTTCTTCAGTTATTTTAAATTCATTTTGTCGCTTTAATTCAGTTTGATCTTGTTTTTCTACAAATTTCGAGAATAATCCTTCAATTAAATTATGTTGTTCACTTTTCATCGTGGAAACAAGATTTTGTTGTTCGCTTTTCATCGTACTGACAAAGTTTTCTAATTCTACTTTACGTTTTTCATCAAAAGATTTTACTAACCTTTGTTGAATTTCTTCTTGATGTTGTTTCTCCTTCTTGTCACGTTTTTCTAGAATCTGTGCTATTTTTTCGTCTAGTCCGTCCGTAACCTGTTTGATAATTTTGTTGGTAGTTTCGTCGGTTTTTTCCATTCTACGAGTTTCCATAAATCAAATTACTATTTTAACTGCACTTAATCCTTCACTTCTAACACCAAATTGCAATATAGTCCGTGAATTCAATTTGAATTTATAAAACTAATATTCACATTCACTTTTCTAGAAACTTTTATTTACATTAAAACAGCTGATTACAATAACATCCCATTGCTAGTCGTCGCGGTATAACTGAACTGCGATCGTGGTGTGTTTCCTTTATAATACCAGCGTCGAATTCTCCAGTAAAAAATATCATCACTCCTTCCGCTGCCGACTCTTTTCGAGAACCGTTTTTTTTATCTCAAAACGTTTGTTGTCGTACTGAGATGAAACAGGGTCGGCTTTGGGTAAATTTCGTAACAATATATATATATATATATATATATATATATATATAATTTATTATTTGAAAAGATTACATTTCAATACCGTCTTATTCATATTATTGATGTTGAAATGGATGGGCGTATGAACGATGCATCGATTTCCAGTAAATGGTTATTTAATGAGACACCCAACACAAGTGTGTTTAAAAAAAATCAATCACTCAGGTCATATCTATTCGTCCTGAAACCGTTAAATTACTTTTTCAGCAACAGAATATGTCCGCTTCCCTTATAAATCTGCATTCATTTACCTTATCAGTTTAATTCAAAGAAAATCGAAATATGGTTTAGGATATCATCCAGAAAAACTTATCGTACCTCACACAGAAAGTGCAAAAGTTATTAACAAATAAAAATTTCACCATTTCATGTCAAATTTTGCTCTAGTTTACCACAAAGGTATATAATAATACCGTTTTCTTGTTTGAAATAGTAGTAGATCACTATTATGTTTAGCAATCAAATGTTGAAATATTTTTTTGTATATAGGTTATAACAACTAAAAATATTTTAATCTCCTATGTTGCTGTCAAAAAGTCCTGAAGCCAAATGTCTTTACTAGTGATTACTACAATAGTTGGAATATAAACGAGAACCACAAAAAAGTTTACATTAGGAAAAATGTATTTTTTATGTATCTAGGTGGTACCAATATTTACAAAAAAATTAACTACTCCTTTTTAAACAGAATTGTGAGTTCCGCAACCAATATTACCTGGAGTAGAGTAACAAAAGTTGCTTCTACAGCCATAATATATTTCCGAAAATCTCCTTAATGTGTATAGAAAATCAAATCCAACAAAAAAGTAATTGAAGTAGATGTTAGTTAAGCATATTAGTAGAGAATTACACCTCGAAGAGAGTACTGAATAACCTGTCAGATATATAGGTACAACAGACAGAACCTAGATCTGGCAAATCTACGATAACCATAATATGGAAAAACAGTCCAGCGCCATATTACTCGATGTTTCACATGTATTTAGCAAGGCTTCTCATCATTATATAATCCTTGAACTACTCTGCCTCCAAATCACAACAGATCTCACCAGATTAATAACAAACTTTATCAACAAGGGATATCACATGATTAAATAACACTGGCATCGACCTATAAGATGACCTATGAGTGAGGAGCCCCCAAAGTGCAATAGTTGTACATACTTTATACAACCTTTACCAGCTGAAATTTTCAACAAGACTACACACTCATATGGTCGTGTTTGGGTACAATACTTCATTTATCGCCACCTTAGTGTAGCAGAAACAATGCAAAGTGTACCTCCAAAGAACTAGTTGGAATCTATATATAAATAGGTAAAGACAAAACGATTAGGTACCATTTTCTCCTCTGTCTCTCAACCGATTTTCTTCATTTTTGTTTTGTTTAGTAGCTACTGACGACCTTCAGTGCAGAATGCTAATATTAATTTATAATATTGGTTCATTCAATAAATAAAATATAATAAAAATTCATTATGGACGTCCTTCATGTCAACGCCAAACAAGTGAATGTGCCGCCGCCGCCAGACTCAAAACATTGAGTTATTATATATAGAGGGACCAATGCTGTTATATACTTAGAGCATGTACTTCTGGAAATGGCATGCAAGTGTTGTTATTGTTTAGTGTAAAGTAATCGTTGAATATTATACAGGGCGATTCCAGGTATGTTAGAAATCATTTTTTTCGTAGGTGGCACATAAGCAGTTGCATATATTGGGTGTTTAAAATATAGAGAAGAGTGCAACTTTTACTAATAAAATAATTATATAGGGAAGCCCATTAGCGCTTGAATTTACAGGTTTCTTGGTTTAGAAGGTGCAGTATAATTACAGTTATACAGGGTGGTGCCAAAAATATTATACATAGATGCATATACAGGGTGGCGGAAATGGAAATGCAACATTTCGTAACCCAGAAGCAGTTGTGTATATAGGGAAGATGAAATATAGGGTGAGAGGAATTATAGATATACAGGATGATGATAAAAAATGTTAGAAAATGAAATGATTTATAGAGCAGCCCCAGAAGAGTTCCATATAGTTAAAAATTTCATCAACAAAAAGAGTAAATACGGTGACTCATAGGCAGTGTCATATACAGAATGGTAAACCGGGTGGTTCAAAAATGTTAAAAAATATTATGCGTGGTCCATGAGCAGTTGCATATACAGGGTGGAAATATATCATGAGATGGAATTATTATAATGAGGATGTTAATAAATGTTAGAGAATTGAGTGCAATTATAGTTATTATACAGGGAGATTAGAAAAAAAAATGTTTTCATATTAAATTAAGAATTACGAATTTGAACACAAATACAGTCCTATGAATTACATCTAAAAAAATGAATTTCGTTACTTATTAGAAGCGAAATGTAAGACCGACATCTAGGATTTTCGAGGAAACTATCACACAGTGGTTCCGAATCTGGATCCGTTCCGTGTAATTACTGTTCTCCCTAAAGTCCTAGGATAGAATGTCTCGATAAAATTTTCAGGTTACTTAACCTGCCAGAGATATTGACACAATTGGTCTAATTTCGACCACTGTACGACAGCTAGTAATTATAAATTAACATCAATCCCGGCAAAAGTCAGGCAATCCACTTTACTTCAAAAAATTCGAAGTCCAAAGAATAGTCAACTGGCAGTCAGAATCTCAAACACGGCCATGTACTTGTATGTCCTGTTCGATAAAAAATCCGTCCACATAAGACAATTATAGAATGGGGAGATAATACAAAAACTCAATTTATCAAATATATTTCGTATTATACTTATCTCAATATATATATATATATATATTGTTCTTCTTTGGAGTAAAATATTAAAATTTGGAAATTTCTTATTTTGGGTATGCTTACAATACATTGGGCAAACAAAAAGACATCTCAAGGATCGTGTCATTTCATATAAAAGTGACGTCAGACTGAATAAAGTCACGTATGCCCTAGCTGAACATTGCAAAACAGAGAAACATAACCCCGATAACAATGTTGAGATTTTGGATGTTAGTGAAAATAGTTTCAAGAGGCATTTTTTAGAAATGGCTCATATTTTTAAGAATGACAACTGCATGAATAGGAGAACTGATATACAGAATCTGAACATGATATACTGCAACCTTTTGTCTTTCTCGTCCCGTTAAGGTCACACACATTTACGTTCATAAATTTCCTTTTTTGGTTTTACAAAAACTTCAAATTTTCCAATATTACATATTGCATATATGTTGTGTTCATGGACATGCATATACGTTTGTGTATAGATATGTATATATTTTTATCCCTAACTATTTTGCCTGCCTCATTAATTTCTCCCAATAGAGTGTTTTGTTGATTTACTTTTAATCCTTATCAATATATATATATATATATATATATATATATATATATATATATATATAATTTTGTAATTGTACTTAGTATTTTGAATTTGTTTTATTTCTTTGTTTGTTTGTAAAATTTTACTAGCTTTTAATTTATATTGTGTTTTGTGAATGCCACCTATCTTTTCTGGTTAGAATATACCAATTTGGTAAACTCGGAATCTGTGTTAAACTGAAGAAGGTACCGCTTATCTGCAACTTGTCACGTTGTCACAACCTAACCTCATAAAAGGGAATAATTTTTTTAATTACTAATGATTTTCACATATTAGGTGTTACATTTGGCATGTATGAAGAATTCCATTATTAAATCTCCAAATTATTTGATAAATAATTTTATACTCCTTTAATTTTAATTTCACTAAATTAGCCATAGTAATTTTTGAAGCTTCTTGTATGTCCAAGTTAGACTTATTAATCTTTTCCAGTTAGGCTGAAGAAGCTGTAAAACCCACAGCGAAACGTTTCTATGTACAAATAAATTTAGAACAAAATGAAATTCCGTTTTATTGGAGCATACCCAAAATAAGAAATTTCCAAATTTATATATATATATATATATATATATATATATATATATATATATATATAACTTGAAATAATATCTAAAATAAAATTCAATACTCCAATCAATAATCAAAATTAAACATCAAACAACAATACCTAAAACTTGAAATCTCTGAATTAAATTAATCTAAAATGATGTGTTTGTTCTAATGGTTCTTCTATCAGAAATAAAATTTTAAACCCAATGCAATTTCAAATTGAAGTTTCTGAATTTTAATTTTGAAACCCGAAATTTATATTTCCCAATGAATCAAAAGATTTTATGAATTGTTTTATATTAATTGTATATGAGCGCCGTTTTCAAAATTTAAAACACCTTAGTGTAAGTTGTACTACCCGGTTACTTTAAGTTCATATTCACTCTATTCTCTTCTGTATCATCTTGTTCTAATCTATCTGTGATGGTCAGCCCTTTCTGTAGCTGCTCCTTCAGCAGCTCCTTTGCAAACCTGCTCTTTCTATAATCTCTCTCCAATTCCAGCTTACTAGCTGCTCCTTAATCTGCCTGTTCTCTTTTTTAATCTTTTCTGTAATCTCACTCCAATTCCTGTTTGCAATTTGCTCCTTAATCTGCCTGCTCTATTTATAAACTTTCTTCCATACTGACTGCTTTTTGACTGCTCTTTCTTATATCTGCTCTCTTTGAACCTACTTCTCAATGTCAATTGATTATTATTTCAAAAGCATATATAAAACAAATTTGAACCTCGAATAAGATACCTTATCGCTTTTATACGAATATGGAATCTTCATTCCTCCATATTTTGTTCCCCCTGTTCAAGTTTTACTTCACATATGTTTAGGTTTCCTAAACACCGTGTTCTTCATATCTGTATTTTTCATTCTTCTTGTTCCTTCATCCGTACTTCAAAAATATAACCTTCTCCTAATTTACGAAAAACATTCCATTGTTTCTTCCCATTATAGTTTTCAATCTAACCTGCTATATGTCGTTATCGTACTGTTTAAATTTCATCATTATAATAATCCTTACTGACTGTCATGTCACTTATAACTTTGATGTTCTTAGATACAAATAATAAAAATACTTGTTTTCTGATGATAATTGTGGCATCGCTGGTTTACTTTTTTTCTGAGTTCTTTGGGAATAACACAATTACACAGACTTTCAAGTATATGTGGTGGTATTCCCAAGGAACTCAGAAAAAATATAAATGAAAATACTGTTTGTTACTCTTGAAATTTTCAAACAAGATCCCAATAATGTTAGACCCCGAAACGTTTGGAATATACAGAAATTTTCTTTAAACGGTGGTGTTATTTCCCAAGAAGTAAATAGACATTGAAAAATATGCCATAAGTATCATTCAGAAAATAACCCAATAATGTTGATTTAAACCCAAGCTGCACTAAAAATATGGCGTTAATGGAAATCATGTCATGTCCTTAAGCTTTTATATGAAAATCTAGGTAAAGTTCATTCATTCCATTACTTAAACATTTCCGATATGATATATTAATTTTTCATTATGCTTCGTTACAAGAGTACTCGATTTTTAATTGTCAAATTTATTACTTTCTCAGAACTTATGTTTTACTACTTTAGAAGTTACTAGTACATGTCCTAGATTTATCATTGCATGATCCTAATATAAATTCTTATAGCTGCTCGCTTATTTAATAGATGCATTATGTTCTTAAACCAAAACCATCGTAAACATTCTTTCCGATTGTTTTTTATATTTAAATATTGGAATTATTCTACTCAACGTTATATTACTAAACTCTAATTATTATATGTATTAATTTTCATTTCAATATATAACTGTTCAGGACGTTTTGTCAGAGTCATCATCAGGTCCGCTCGCATAATTCTCGTATCTCTCTACTTCCCAATCTAATTAATCGAATACAGCAGCTCGCGCGGTGTTATATAGTCTCGGTTCGGCGTTTATCGGTTGGTCCCGTGAACCGCTGCTGTGTTTGTCCATCAGAAAGCGGGAGGCCTGTTCTCTGAGTGTGGTTTATTTTCCCAAAAACAAAAAAATCATATTCTTATACGGAACATTCAAGAACAATTAAAAATACAAAAAAATTAATATTTAGCAAACTGAGTAATGGAAATCCAACAAGAAGTTTTGAAGAAAGTGAGGCTACTTTAATAGCAGATCTAGGATGTTCGATCTGCATTTTTCGAGAAATCGTTTCTACTTGCTATTTTCCTTCTTTTGATTGAATTTTTTATATTCGATTAATTGGTGTAGCCATTCTTTGATTACAGAACAAATCGAATAATAAATAACTGCTTACAGCAACGTCTGGTAAATCTTAATATAGACTGAATTTTATGTTGATTAAAATAAAGCATCCTACATCATTTTCTATCCTCTGTGCGAACGATTAATCCACAGGTGGAGCGGTGACGAGAGAATATTGTACGGATGTTAGTAGAATTCATTATAAATTAGATCGTAAACTTGGGGTTTTCCAAGCTTTGTGCGAGCTGATATTTTTTCATTGTCAGAAAAATAAGTTTGGTTCTAAAATCGGTTAATGATTTTTTTCACCAGCTATATTTTTAATTTTTTTTTATTTTATTTCTTTTTACCATTTGCTCCGGTAAATTTTTTAATGATATTGTTACTCTTGCCAAATCTGCTCTTAACCATGCAGCTTTATAATAACGACATAATAAAATTATTTATTTACAGGTGCAATTAGAAATTCGTTGAAGAATCCACTCGTAAGTAAACATTTTTAATTTATTTTCCCGTGGTTATCATGGTCGAGTTGCTGTCATTACGTACAAAAACAGAATGAGTTTTGAAACGTTTCAGACGCTATTTGCTAAAACACTCAAAGAAAAATAATTACAAACCCTTTTTGTTTCTGTTGTATCGAGAAATTGTCAGAAATTTTCCTCTTTGAATTCGAATTTGCCTGCCGTTCAATGAAACTCAATAAAATTGAGAGTAAAATTTCATTCTTGAAATTGAGGTAGAAAACATCCAGATTGTTTGGAACTACTAGAGACTTATTCCAATCCTATAGGAAGTTACGAGTACTTAAAAACTTCGCCCATATAAAAATAAGAAAGATAACTGATTAACTGATTACATCAAATACTTTAGAAATATATTTTTTTCGAATAATTTTGATTATCCAAAAATTGATTTTTCGGATGACAATTTATTATTAGCGTCTAATTTATCAGAATAGGGGAAGCATACTTACCAATACTATACTCTGAAAAAATATTAAACAGTCAATAGGATATTACCATCTATTATGACAAGTAAGATGAACCCACTCTAAATACATAATGTTTGGCATGAATCCGATATTTTCCGCTAAATCAGTAGAAAAGATTGAACATTTTCTACTGATCTGGCAAACCTCAATACCAACAATAACAACAGTTGTCGTTATCCTTTCCATCATCGTTGAGTTCGTCAGCTTCAAAATTTTGTGTTAACTTTTCTTTTAGTTGCTCCTTCCAGTTGAGTTTCAATTACTAATTTATAATGGAACTATTTATAGGAAGGTTACTGGTTGCTACTTTGTTGTCTGAGAGGGATATTAAGGGGAAGGTTAAGAGAATGAAATAAAGAGAGAAGTGTATTGGCATATGTTTAACTGAAGATTTTCACCAGGGCTTATTTTTGTTAGCGTTACAACGTCTTGCTAATTGATGCTGGAATTTAGAGATGGATAATGCAAAAAGTCATAAATATTCAACAAACAATTGTATACCAAGTAAATATAATATTATATCTATCTGTATTCACAGTTTCAATAACTGCTTTTACCTGTAAGAGAAATTTTAGCCGGGATAAAAGCTCAAATAATATGAGGGGCTGGGATTTTTTGAGTGGCATTGTATAATAAACAGCCGTTTCCTGTAGATGCCAGTATGCTTTCATCATTAAACGGGAATCTATTATTTCGCAAGCTAATTTTTAAAATGCCAAGGATTAATGCTCGGCTCAAAAATTCTCAGTCGCTTTCAGACTCCATACAAATTAGTCTAAGTCTACAATGGTAAAAGAATGACTTGATCATGCACCTAAGAAAAGGAGCCTCCCTGTGTAATGTAAATAAATATATTTTATTATTGGTTTATACTAACTTATCCGAAGTCTTTACATATGTGTAGGGCTTTAGATGACATTGTATTTCGAGTATTCCAATTGTTTTCCGTTACCCTGGTTTTATTTAATTAGAGTTTTTAAGTTCGATAAATGGAATTGTACGGACATATTTATTATTGTGTTATTTTGGTAAATCTGATGTTTCAATAAGGAACAGGCAAAAGCCTGTTAAAAGAGTGAAGGAATGTGTATGAGGTTTTCATCCATCCTACTGAAGCGTTGTTTCAGAGCTTCACCGGGTGTTAGTTTAGAACAAATTTGGGTTTATTTATTACAATCATAGTTTTATATAACGGTATGTTCCTTAATGAAATGCCAGAAATTTGAAAATTTTTTTCAATAGTTGACCTATTCTAAAAGCTTTAAATATATGATTTCTGATATAAATATTCATAAGCAACTTGATTGACTCCATTATGCCATTTCCAACCGCAGAAGTCTCAAACTGATACGTTTACGCAGTAGATTAAACTTTCCCCAAATTTTACCTAGAAGAGTTGAGATGAACTAGGTAAAACAAAAAAAACATAATTGTAAATCTGTTTTCTGATATTGTTAACAAGCCGTATGAAATTAAGGTAATCGTGAACACCCATATCAAATTAATAAGTTCATACCCTGATTCAGCCGACCTATGCTACTAGCAATTTCTGTCAGCTTCAAGTTTTATTATCTAATTAAATTCTCTCATTTGCTCGCATTCGCTCACGAACAAGCACTAAAACTCAAAACCCAGCGGGGGAATTGAACCCTCAATCATATACAGCCCAGTTTCGAAACTTTCGATTTCTACGATGAACAATCCATCAATTAGTTCTGTGGTAAATATTTACCTTGACCAATAGCAGTATATATTTGTATATAGTGTGGAACAGTCAAATGGAATAAATGACGCTTGGACACGTCGATTTGTATTTTTAAATGCGCAGTTTTCAACACAAAAAATTATATAGGTTGTGTCATGTGACAGTGGCCAATGCCAACTTTCTTATTTTAAATGCAAGCCCCTGTGTATATATATTTTTGATTCTCCAGAAAATTCTAGACATAATTTAAGTAAAATGTCCAACACAAATCTTCAACTGTTTCGGAAATATTACGTGTTTTCAGGAAACTATTTTATTTCACAAATTCGATACATTGCACTTAATTCTTAATTTCCATTTAGTTCTTTATATTGAGATAGTAAGCAAAAACCATTCCATTTGTTGATTAAAAAAAGCATTTTTGTTTATTTTCGGCAAAACTCATAGCCTTAGCATCTTGTTGTCTGCCCGCATGACATTCGTGATCAGTATCAGTGCTATTGTCGTTTGAATTTCGTTAACTGTACGTAGTAATATCAGAAAATGTTTCATTTAACAGAAATGCACAAAATAACCATTCTACAAATCATTGGTTATGGAGATAACACACTGTCCGTATGTGAAGTTTCTCGCTTATTTGACGGAAATTTTCCAAATTTCCCGCTTGTAACTCAAGGAACAATTCGTAAAATAGAAAAGCAGTTTCGCGAGCTTAGTCATGTAGGACAGATAAAAAAGTAGCTGCCAATGCTCTAAGTAATAATACGAAATTGGATATTATGCTTAAGTTTCAAGAAAATCCACAATTCTGGTCGAAAAGCAGCCCCACTATTTAACGTTAGCCACACATTAATTTTTCGAGTACTAAAGGAAAGTAAAATGCATCCCTATAAAATGATTCCGATTCAGGAAGGCAAGGTTAGATAACAATGTGATCCAATTAGAAGAATTTTTGTTTTCGGTTTTTTTTTTTCAAAATGGTCGCTGTTGGTCTAATGAGTATCCTCACTGGATGATAGAGAAACATATGCAATATCCTGAAAAAATTAATGTTTGGGTAGGAATTGTTGGAAATCATATCGAAGGTCCCTTTTTCATTGATGGCAACTTGAATAGAGAAAAATATTTAGAACTGCTCCAAAATAATGTCGTGTCAACTTTGGCAAACATATTCTGATCCAGTAAACCCTCAAGTTTCTGCCAATACAATATGGCTTCAGCAAGATAGAGGGCCGCCCCATTACGAAATCAATGTCCGGAAGTACCTGAACCAAATTTTTCCAAATCGATGCATTTCCAGCACGATCTCCTGATTTGACGCCATTGGACTACTTTTTGTGGGAATGTGTCAAAAGTTCTGTATAATGTAGCGAATTTGTGAAATAAAATAATTTTCTTTTTTTAATGTTAATTTTTGTAATAAATCTGAAAAAAATTATTATTTCCGAAACAGTTAAAAATAGGTGTAGGACATTGTACACGAATTATGTCTAGAATTTTATGGAGAATAAAAAAATATAAAATATACACGGGCCTGCATTTAAAATAAGAAAGTTGGTATTGGCCATTGTCACATGAAACACCCCATATATATATATATATATATATATATATTTTTTTTTTTTTTTTTTGGTGAAAAAATGCGCATTTAAATGTACAACTCGACTTTTCCAACCGTTTTTCCCAACACGCCCTCTTTTATTTGTTATCGAATTTATTTCATTTGGCTGTATGGTCGAAACTACAAAGGTAACTTTTCTAATATACAGTTAACGAATCAAAGAAATCTAATTAAAAAAATCTACATGAAGCCTATGTTTTAAAATCGAAGGAATGCTTACAATAATAACATTTCCGTGCTCTTTTAACGACATTATTTAAGCATTAATTTAGTTATTCATTTCGTTTTAATATTTCCCGGGGTAACTCCAGAATTTGCTCAGAAATGCGGTTGTCACTTTCCCCAACGGAGGCATATATTTAAAGTAAAAAATATTTCCATAATAACTCTTTTTGTAAATCCTGCAGGCTCCTAATTTGGAGCAAAGGGTCCGCTTATACTCGTGTAAACTTTAAATTGCTCATATTTCTAACCGAAGTCGAGTCTGCATCAGAAAACTCCTGTAATGATTCTCGTACATATGTGACATTGATGAATGATTTATTTTCTATCTTTTATATGATTATTATGGATGTTGATTTATGTGCATTGCTGCTTGGGTTGTCACATCAAAATTGAAAAATTGTATGTAGTTAATACCTATTGTAGTTTTATAAATGGAAATTGTGCCTAATGATTGGAGAGATTGTTGTTACTAAAACGATTTATGTATTACTATTTCATTTCAATCTGAGTTGAAATCTACTGAAATTGACTATTAATATGAATGATTACAATTTGTCTTTAACCTACAGCCCTGAATAGATCTGAGTATTCACCAGTTACCGTGAGGTTGTTGCTCTCAGCTAAGGCTCTCACAAATTTAACAACGAAAATAATTTTCTTTATTAACATCAAATCAATCACAATGCGTTCGACTTCCAAATATAAACAACTTTAGCTAATACCAATCACTGTGAAGCATTCCACTCAACTTAATTTCTGCTGTCCGTCCATAGCTTTCTTATTTCCATCTCTGCTTTTGGTAGGCGAACTTATATAATTAAAAATTTCGGAATGGTTTTGAAATCGTTTTTATCATCATCATATTGTTTGGTATCCCTTGTTTTTTGTTGACATTGTTTCTTTTAGTGTTTTTTACACCGTTTTTATTTAAAATGATTATTATCTGGAAGGTTTCCTATTTTGGCAGCGTAATAGAAAATGTTATAACATTGCCCACATTTCTGATCGGAATTAACTTCTCCCTAATAGGGAGCCAATCGATCCCGGACTACGTCGAATGCGATAGACAATGTCATTGATCCTCTTGACCCCTCGTATGGACCATCACAGTCTTATGTGAGCTTTGGAGACTTGCCTTTACTACCAAGGGTTGTATATACTCCATTGAAATTTTGCCTGAATCTGCAAAATGATGTGGCAGATAATTAACACAGAACAGTTATGTTTTCGAGGGCGCAGATTACGAATCTGCAATTACTTTTTACCGCAAGCTTGCAATAAGGGGGGAAACCCCAAAAACAACCCTAAAACAGAGGTTTTTACATTATTCCCGAAAATTACAATGATTCTGAAAAAAGTAACTCGACCATCATGTTCCTTGTCAAATTTCACATCGAAAACATGTAGTAAGTTATACAAAATCAACGAATTGTTGCGAAATTATTTAAGTTTTTAATTTAATTAAATTTTTGGAAAGCACGCAATTTGTGCACAGACGCTCCATTATGCGAAAGTGCAACGTCTAATGATTGTCAGAACTCTCTGTTTATGAAAAATTTTCGGAATATTTTTTCGTATTGGAAAAAATCGAACTATAGAAAAGTAGCTTATAGTAGTAAATCTGGATTGTCGGGCTTGGCAATTTTCAAATTAATATTAATTTAATGTTCAGTAATAGTCACCTTTGTTTTTAAGGATAATAGAATTAATTGCAAATTTATTTACGGGGATTAGCTTTTGCATATGGAGAAGTATGAATGTAGAAACGTTTCATCAAAATTTATATTTGACCTTACCCTTAATTTCAATTCAAATTGAATATAAATTAAAAACTGAAATGAAATTGAATACCTATTTGTTACATACATACTTTCATTCATCCTAGCATTCTCTCACATGAGATGGATTCGATTTTTCAATCATATTACCCATTAACAAGTGTATATATATTTGTAGATCTTTTCTCTGTGGATTCATAACTCCCTTGAGAGATCAAATCATCCACTAGAGTAAATCGCATTCGCACCACATTTACAAACATCCATAGGCATCGGAAGGATTCGAACCCTCGGCCAAAGTGGAGTCAGTTTAGGAGACGTGCGCCTCAACAGCTGAGCTACCGGACCCCTATATACATACTTAATATACTTTTCTCTGCAGGTACATGCAGTTGTCATTGTAACATTGGGGTTGTGTAACTATAGATTAAATACAATACAAAAAACTTATTTATATACACACATATTATGGATTATAGGAGTGACGCTGCATACATATTAATTATAATTTCTAGTAAAATTATAATCAAGGTGATATTCGTAGTTTCATCTCGAAATGTTTTGAAAAAAATATAATTCCTGTAAATATTAAAAACAATTTACTTAAAAAGGAGTATAGTTGTTTTTTTCGAAAAGAAAAGAACTCTACCACCAATATTTATAATTTTAACTTAAAGGCGACCCTTAGATATAGAGATTCATCATAAATAAGATTGGAGTTTTCTTTTGGTTCTTACCTGAATCCATCTGAACAAGTAACTTACACTTTTAGAAATTGTTAATCAGGTTCTCTTTAAAATGTTATAAATAATACAATTTGTTAAGAGATACACCCATAATAATTGTCCTGAAACAATGAAAAATTTTTGTCCCACGAAAAAACAATATTACAAAAAAGAAATATACCTATTGACTATCAATTGATACTACTGAAATGATTCAGTTAATTTCGTTCCACTTCTTGAATGTCATTCTATTTAATACATATTTTAAATTTGAAAACCAATATTGATATTTTTTTCTATAGCAATAATTCTCCATGTGAGTAATCTTCAATTATTTGATACTTTGTTGAAATAAAATGTTTTCATTTGGACCATAAATTTATAATTTCGTCGACTATATTCAATAATAAATGAATATAAAAAGAATGATCGTTAGCAAAATATTCAAATAATAATAAGTTTACAATCCACCATAACTCAAACATGTTATTAAAATACTATAGGCGATCCCTTAGTATTCTGAATAGAAGCGATTCCGATTGACAAAATTTTTAAGACATAATAGAATGCCTAGGCGCCCATGACGAGTATTACGAAAGAAATGAACTGAACTGAAAATTTAAATAATTGCACAATTCGTCGATTTTGTATAACTCACTATATGATTTCGATATGAAATTTTACACGGAACACGCTGGTCGAGTTACTTTTTTCATAAACAATGTACCTAGTTTTCGCGAATAATGCAAAAACCCTGTTTTGGGGGAGTTTTTGGGACTTTCCTACCTTATTGCAAGCTTGCGGTAAAAATTAATTGCAGATTCGTAATCTAGGCCCTTGAAAACATAAATGTTCTATGTTAATTATCTTCCACCTCATTTTGCAATTTCAGGCAAAATTTCAATGGACTAATAGCCACACTTTGTCTCTCTCTTACAACCCAACTTACCTTATGTCATTTACGGAGAAAAATACCTTTTGGTGACAAAATTAATAAATAGCAGAACTAAACCAACACCAACGTGGTGTATTGATAAAACATAACTAATTGGCATAAGATTCAGCACTTTTTATCGATGAGTTTTTGTTTTTTAACAAAAAAAACTTAAAAAATGAGTGTAAAGAATAACTGCAAATAGGTGTTGAAAATATTTGGTCATTTCTTATCAATTTATTTCTTCGAAGCTATTGGAAAAATTGCTGTGAAGCCATATCCTTATAATAAATTTTATCTAATAAATTTAGCAAAATGGAATACTTAAATTTCCATCTAGATAGACACTGATGATAATGATGAAGCAATCATTTTAAATATGAAAAAGCGTACCTATTTTAAATTTAAATAAAAAAAGAAAATGTGCGTCCTGTATTCACTAAGCTTTTAATACATAAGTAAAAAATAGTAAGTTCCTTTGCTTACACTTTTAGTACATTTCATATTTTATTATAATATAAAAATGAAACACCTATACACATTGATAATAGTTAATAATATACAAGAAGATGTTATTCTTCAATTAGGTAACAATGCAATTTATATGTAGCTCAATTCAAATTCCTCTTTTAATTAATAAATACTAATCAATGACTAGCCAAATTTCTTTAGATATATATGTTTTGATCTTTTTTGAAACATTTACAAATGAAAAAATCGCTTTCAACAGCCTTCGCATTTTGCATATTATGATTGCTCCGTCATTATCATATGTGGATAAATGGAATTTTGGTATTCCATTTTACTAAATTTATTACAGAAATATATATTATGCTAGAAATATAAATATATCTCTGCTTAAAATAAAAATAGGCATTAAGATTATTTATTATAAGGAAATTGTGTTACAGCTACCCATAGCAGTTTTTCGATTGGAATCGTCCAGAAAAATTGATACGGAATAGCCAAATATTTTCCATACTTATATGTATTTATACTTTAAAAAGTTTCTCTAAGTTCAATCTTCTAATGTTCAACGGTGGTTTGTTCACAATGATGAGTTCATCCTGTGAGGTAGTATCGCCTTAAAAGAACATAAATCTTCAATAGGATTGAAAATTTGCAAAAACTACCGGGGCTAGCTTATTTATTTTCAAAACATCAATTGTGTATAAGAAGGTCTATCGTTTCAGTCAATAAGAATGTTTTAGCATTAAAATAAAATATTATATAGGCGATTATTTATTTTTTTGGAATTTCGGATAAAGGTTCCATCATCTAAGAAACCAATTAACGAAGTTGGGCGTATATTACAACATTTTGTATTTTGTTCATTCCTCTTGAAAATTGCCAATAGAGGCAAACACGTTTTCATAGGTAGATTTTGTGTAAAAGCTAAAAAACTGATGTTACCTATTTTTCGCGGTTTTTTTTGTTAAAAAACAAAAACTTCCGGATAAAAAATGTTGAATTTTATGTGAATTTGTCATGTTTTATCATTAGAACACGGTGATGTCGGTTTTTTCTACTATTAATTTTGTCACGAATTTTCGTTAATGACTGACTGAATTTGCCTTAAGATCATAACATGTCTTCATTCGATCGCTGGTTGCCACCTGTGCCCAAGCTAGTTCGTGTCTGCCCAGCATGCTGCTTTGTCGGAGTTGGTCGGCATAACGTCAAGGACTATCCTATTGGTATACTAAGGATGTCCTCCTTGCTTAGCTGCTCAATACACAATCCATTAATCTACAAAGTAGCAGGAGCATTACATAACCGAAACAGCATGACCGTAAATTGAAATAGTTGTCTTTCTTCGTCACGTCGGCCTTTTTCATTATATATAAAGGAACGAATGGTCGAAATTATCCATTAGAAGGATCCCCCAGCCTTCTACTTTCGCTTCTAGTTACTCGAATACTGAAGTATTCGAGTAACTAGAAGCGAAATCAGAAGGCTACGAGAATTATGCGAACCGACCTGAAGAGGGCAGATGTGACTCTGCCGAAACGTCGTCATTTTACCATCGATCCCGGCAGGGATCAGTTATCAACTACGCGGATGAATTCCCGGAAACCACCTAAAACATTTTGTGCCCGCGAAGTCGTCAACAAAATCAGCTAAAATTGTATATTGAGCTTTACTCATATCATAGTAAAAACAAGTGTCGCTTGCATCTGGATTAAGTCCAAATCTCCCTAAAACTCACTCAATTTCTTGTGCCATTGGCGAGCAAATTGTCGTAGACCGTAGAATAATTTTTCTAGCAAGCACAACTTCTTGAACTAACCTTATGAGCATTTCTTCAGCTTTTGTCTGTTTACTGTTTTTTTTTCATCTATTATAATTATTTCTTGTAATGCTTCTCGAAAATAATCTAGAAGTTCCCTAAATATCTCTTTTACTAAATCTCCGTTTAGATAAGCTGCTATGACTTCTATTTGATAAACTAACAAGCCTTCACCGGCAGCAAATGCCATTAAAAATCTTGCCACAAGTGAAAATGTATCTGTAAAATTTATTCCGTTGTGTAAACCCACGAGCTACAACTCGAGCTTTTCTTCGTTCAAACATTCCAGCGGGTTTCATTTTATTTCTAAGAACAATTTTACATGTAGGACGATCGACTGGTTTTCATGAATTATTTTTAATTAGTCCTTGAATTTCAACAGTGATAGCTTTCATATATGCAGCTTCTTCGTCTCCAGTCATTGCTTCTTTCAACATGATATTCACAAAATTTGCTTGTTCAATTACATCATCTTCATTTTCTGCATCATCAACAAATGTTTCATCGGTGATAGCTTTCATCCATTCAGCTGCTTCGTCTCCAGCCTTTGCTTTGTTTAACGTAATATTCACAAAATCTTCTTCTTCAGTTACATCATCTGCAGCATCAACAAATCATTCTTCATTTCTCCGTTTTCCTTGTATTTCAGTGATGAGACAGATTAGACGTTGTACGCCTATTACTCAAATATTTGGAAGTAGCAACTGCTTCAGCATAAAATCGATTACTTAATTTAGACTGTATCAGAACGCATCGTTCCATTTTAATGAGTTTGCTGTTCTTACGTTCGGTCACTCCATTTTGTTGGAATGCATGAGTTATAGCTAAACGTCGGCAAATTACATTTTTCTTCAGAAATTCATGAAATTCTTTATTACAAAATTCTTTCCCATTCTCTGACATTAAACGTTTTATTCCTCAACCAGTTTGTGTTTCAACATTCACTTTATAATCCTTAAAACTTGAAGAATATCACATTTATTTTTAATGAATCGGACTTCACACCATCGGGTGCTATCATCAGTAAATATAACAAAATATCTAGCCCGTCCCATTGATTCTATTCTCGGCGGTCCCCAGATGTCAGCATGTATTAATTCTAATTTCTTTGTACATTTTTCGGATTTCATAGCAAACGGTTAAACAAGTCACTTTTCCTTGTAAGTAGGTATAACATGGTTCAAATTTTTTTCTTCATTTATCTTTATTTCAATAATTTCGAGCAAAGAATTAATTCCTTACTCGAAATTTCAAGTTGTTCAAGTCACCAAGCAAATAGTTACATACTTTTTGTGCTACCAATTTATCTTCACCATTTTTCTCTTTGACAAATATCTATCTATCGTCACGTCACGTGAGCTTACATGTTGACACATCGGCGTAATCTCACATGCTGCCATGCCTTAGAAATAGGAACACACTATACTCACGTCACATCATTTTTTTACTTTACGTTGTGTGTCATGATGGAACGTGAAGATTGTAGTTCGACGAGTTCATCAGAATTCGAAGATGATTTAGATAATGTTGCTGCGTTTATATTACTTCAGGAACAAGAAAAAAAATGGGTTCTCCAAATAAACATCCGCAGGCAAGAACTGGGATAGTACCACAGATTAGTTAAAGAGTTAAACGAGCATGCAGATCGTTTTAAAATTAACTTTCGGATGATCAAGGATGAATTTAATTTTCTGCATGAACTTATTAAAGACGATATTAAAAAGAAAAATACACAATTTCGAAGAACGATTGGTACCAAAGAAGGGTTAGCTGAGTGTTTAAGGTAAGCTAAAAAATCATAATCGTTTTTATTTTCGAAACTTTTGTATTATTTATTTAGAGAAATAATTATGGTCATACACAGTAGCAAAATCTAAAAGTATTGGTCTGCGTTCATCTTCAAAGTTTGATGAATTCTCCCAATAATTCTGGGGTGAACTATCTGATTGCATGGTAGTAGAGGAATGCGCAGAACTTAACGGTGTAGAGGCACGTATTTGTTGTGGACTTGGCAGCTTTGGAAAACTTCGTTTTCCAGCTTCGAATACGGCCTTGCTCACTGCTAGTTTCACACATGTTTGTTTGTATTTTGGTAGCTTTTTAGTCATTTCTGCCATACTTAGGAAATACAAATAAATGTCATCCATATTTCTCATAAACGCTTACGCTTTTTTGTTTGATGAAACAAGTTCTTATTTGCACCACGCTGTGCATCCTCTTCTGTTTTTTTTTTCATTTCTACGCACTTGTGTTTCGTCTAGATATTCTCCTACATCTGAAACCTCTATCTCAAGATCAACTTGAACATCTTTCTCTGGATTGACTTGAACTTCTATCTTTGGATTGACTTGACCCTCTGTTTCTGGATCAAATTGTGATTCTTGTTCCTCGGCGATGTCTATGTCAGGTATTAAATTGCTAAATGTCCTTAAAAAATATGTTTTATAGGTATTAAAGTACATTAACATTATAGTTCATACTTTCGACCTTCCAAATAGGGCAAAAGAAACGACATTTTTTCTTCAAATTTCTAGGCAGGTATATCTATAGTAGCCTGAACACTTTTGTTGATGGTTGTCTATTTCTAGCATTATTGAGACATCTGCGAAGGTTGTCCCATAGATGTTAAGCTTTGTCCGTTAAAAAAAGTAATGCTAACAATTATTTTATATTTTGAATCATCAGAAGTAATGGCTTGTGGGAATGACTTATGGAATGAGTATGGAAAAACGGCTAATCATTCCTACTAACCATCACTTCCAATATGTTTTTTTAGGTTCTTTGCAACAGGTAATTCATTTAGAAGCATGGGCTTTAGCTACAGACTAGATTCAGTACAGTTAGAAAACTAATAAATGATGTTTGCGACGCAATATGGAAAAACTTGGAACCTATTGTCGCGCCTGTACCAACTATAGATATATGGAACAAATCTACAGCACAATTTAAGCAAATATGAGAGTTCCTAAATTGCATTGCTGCCATCGACGGGAAGCATATTAATATTCAATGCCCAATAAAATCAGACTCTACATTTTATAATTATAAGGGTAGCCATTCAATAGTTCTTTTGGCGCTAGTTGATGCCGACTATAAGTTTATTGCAATTGACGTTGGCTCCTATGGGAGGAATAGTGATGGTGGTATATTCGAGAAGTCAGACCTCGGTAAAAAGCTTCAAAGTGAAACATTAGGTGTACCTGAGAATGCTTCACTGGAAACAAATGGATTACCACAGCCACATGTTATTATTGGCGATAAAGCGTTTCCATAAAGCAGATTTCATTTAGGACAAAATGAACCTAATAAAATATATAATTATCGTTTATCTCGAGCTAGGCGCGTGGTGGAAAACGCCTTCGGAATTTTTGTTGCTCGCTGGAGAGTGTTTCGTGGACATTTGGAATTACAACCATACTTAATAGATAAAATTGTTCTGGCCTCATGCTCCCTACATAACATGTTGTGTTTAGACTCTTTAGAACCCGATTTTCCTACATTATGTTCACCAGAGGCGGGTCTCCAGAATCTGCAAGTACTACGAAGAAATTACGATGCCTTTAGAACTCGAGAGACTTTTAAGGAATATTTTAATTCACCTACTGGTGCGTTACCTTGGAAAATGGGCATGGTTCGTAGAGGAAGAATACATCACGTTAATGATTAGAAGGGGGGTTTATCGAATCAAAAAAAAATAACATAGGAAGTAAAAGACTGAGCTTCCTGTTAGCCTTAATTGTTTTTGGTTAATATTATTTTTATTTTATTTATTTGCATAAACATAAAATTAATACTCGGATAGATTCCTAAAATGATCACGTGGTATTTTCAATTTCTAGCCGATTTCTTCTGAGGCTTCCTGTCGCATCCGCTGATCCCTATTGTCATGGGCTGACAGATTGTACAAAACATCATGTATCCTTACATTTTCAATTAAACTTTCCTCCATTATAAAAATATAAAACACTTAATTCGGTTATTGCAACCAACAACAGAAGTGCAGAAACCTGAAACCATAGAGAGAACCTGCGTGACCATGGGTGCATTTATTAAATGAGAGAATTTAAATTTTGTACTGGTCCCTATATAAAATATAAAGTTATTATTAAATCACAAAATACAAATTGTTGTATACACTCGACTTATTTTTAGGCTTGGGGGATACCGGAAGTAAAGATATAGCCGTTTTACTAAGAGACTTGTGCCATTACAACACAACCACCTACGTTACGAAATCTGTTTTTAACTTTGTTTACAGCCATTATCACTTAATTGTGTTATTAATAACTTGTTTCCAAATATCTCCGTCTGACACATAAACACAAAAAAGTCCCGAAAGAAGCGACACAGTGTACTTGTAGCTGATTTAAAAGCTTGCGTAAATGTATTGCAGATATTTCGAGCGTGCCGTGCCTTGCCGTAACTGCATGTGAGCTCAAGTGAGATGAAGATAATGTCATTTAAAATAATTATCCTTAATTGATTTGTTAAAATAACGTTAAATACGTGAAACACTTTTATATTCATTTCCTTGATATGGTTTAAATTTTTTCCAATTTTGTTTAACCAACATAACTTAAGAATCATCTGTATTTCGTTGATTTTTAGAATCATACTATTCAAGAATGTTTTTCTCATAGTGTAGCCGCTTGTAGCAATTCATTTTAAGACTCCATTGCACACCTGAACATTTCAAAAATTCGCGGCAATGCTACACCTCCGTAGCTGACAGCTTTTCTATTATATGAAAAAACTCCATTAGTTGTATGTGAAAATCATCATTTTCTGCTATCTTGAAAGGAGTTACACGCTTTAACAAAGTTGCTCTTTATACCAGTCATGTAGAAGCAAACTCTGATTTCATTTTGTTTCAATTCAATTTGCTTCGAAGTCTTCAAACTTTTGACCATTCGTAATAAACTCTGATCTATTGCTATTATTAGATCTGATTTTGCATTAGCATCTTCCACTTTCCATCTGACAACATTGAACCGATATTGTGTCACTTTTCACTAATTCCGGCTTTGGTTTTTCCAGTTACATACCCCCATGTGGCATTTTTAACCATAACAGCTTCGATTTGCATAACCCAATTATGATAATTCTGCTTTATAAGAGGTTTAATCATACTCGATAACATAGGCATTCCCAACATACACTAAACTTGGTTAATTTTCATGAAGTACTTTCACTGTTATGTTTACTCAATATTCATGAGCTCTGTACGTATAATCGGATAATTATTACATCGACAAATTATATCTCAGAATTCATCAAACTATCTTTTAATATACACAAATTACATCTCTTGACAAATCAGTAATTATGTCAAATAAAAACAATGTAGTAATAACAACATAATAAACATAAAGCATACAATGAAACAGGGGGCATAAAAGCGCCAAATTTGATTTATTTGCTTAACAGTTTATCATTTCAGTTTCAAAGAAATAAAGGGCGGCAGACATTTGAGACTGAACGATGTAATATTCATCCCTTCTGTCGTTATCTCACTGCCTCTATTTTTCTTTCTTTGAGTCATTCTTAGTAATGGATATAAATATCAGGTGAATTGAATTATTGTCACTATTTTGTTATGACTAAAGTATTAATCCTAATTTTATTCTTAATTTAAATATATCTACAAATAAATATAAGTTTAGATATCGAGTAGGTGTTTGTAAATAGTATTGTTCATCTGAATAAGTATTTGAAGACAAGATGTCAAAGCAAAGTTCGTTTTGTTCTTTTCTAACATCATTTCAAACACATAACCTTTATACAAAACAATAAATTATATACATATATATTCAACAGCAGCAACAATTTAAAAATTCTAGGTTCTTCTTCTATGTAATATTAAAATGAGTTTTATTAATTTTAGGTGAATTGAAAATAGTAAATTAAACTGATTAATAATGACATAATGTACAGGGTGTGTTGAAGAACGTGGAGGGCAGATAGGTGGTCTCATGTGCTCTATTATGTAGCCCATATAACATCTAGATAGCTTACGGTTTTTTTTTATTTAATATTTTTTCTTTATTCTCAGATTTTTACCTTTCACTATTGTAACTTTTTTATTTTACCCAGTATCTTCACCGAATAAACTTAAATCGAATCTATGATGTTTGTTTGCTCTTCTGCATTGGATATTTGACACAAATGATTGGTTGAAAAAAAATATGAGTCCACAAATGGCGGGGTTCCATAAAAAAGTAATTAAGTTAAACATTTTATCAGGTTACATAAAAAATAAGAAGCACATGGAGAACTCCGAATGCTTACAAAAACGTCTCTACTTTAACCCCTTTTCAACGATATATCACACGTATTGGAAAGTAATCAGTATCATAATAAAATTTGAGATTGTAACTTACAAGGTGAGAAATACAAAAAATAAAACATACACCAAATTGCAATAACTTTTAATAAATTTTGTTCAAACCGGCTTCTACCGCTGCGAATGCAATCGCGACACTTTTTTCTGGCACCTATTGTGACAGTCTCCAGTCCCATCTCATCCCGTATTATTTCAAAGCAACATTTATTCGTGCTTTTAACTGCTTCTTTGTTTTTATTTCCCTCTCATAAACGAGTTGCTTGGCCCGTCCTCATACAAAAAAATGAAAGGGTTTCAGGTCTGGCGACCTTGGAGGCAATTGCATCTGTAGCGGTAGCAGACGGTTTGAACAAAATTTATAACAAATTATTGCAATTTGGTATATGTTTTATTTTTTGTAGTTCTCACCTTGTAAGTTACAATCTCAAATTTTATTATGATACTGATTACTTTCCAATATGTGTGATATATTGTCAGAAAGGAGTTGAAGTAGAAAAGTTTTTGTAAACATTCGAAGTTCTCGATATGCTTCTCATTTTTTTTTGTAACGTGATAAAGTATTTAACGTATTTATTTTTATGGAACCTCGCCATTTGTCACCATTAATTTTTTCAACCAATCGTTAGTGTCAAATATCGAATGCAGAAGAGCAAATAAACATCATAGATTCGATTTATGTTTATTCGGTGGTGAAGATACTGTGAAAAATATAAAAGTTACAATAGGTTAAAGGTAAAATCTGAGAATTAAAAAAAAATAAATAAAAATAAACCGTGAGCTATCTAGATGTTATATGGGCTACATAATATAGCACATAAGCCTACCTATCTGCCCTCCATGTTTGGCGAACGTTCTACAAAACACCCTGAATAAAAATGAATCACTGTTCTTGGTTTTGAGCCCGAGGACGTTGGATTCATAGCCGTACGCACTAGTCTCTGGACCAGTTGTCTTCGCAAGATATAAAAGTTTCGGATTTTAATGTAATACCCCAGTCCCTGTATTGAACGGTAAACGTACTTTGTTTATTATTTTAACAAAACGATGTAAACAAAGGACATCTTTTGCTTAATGTGTATCCTTCTATGAGTCAATAGTCGTTGATAATATGAAAAATTAATGCCAACTTGTCTTTTTGTTTGGTATTCTCTTTAATTTCGAGAGAATTGGAGTGTTTATTAGATGGTTATATTGGTTTCTTTCGTATTTATTATTTATTTTCTATGAAAGAAGAGACTCTTATTATATTACCTGGCCCTTGTTTCTTACACAGAGAACTGAATTGAATCGGTATTTCAACATCAAGGCAGTGTGTAGTGTCTAACTAAACTAACTAAATTGTTGTTATTATTTGAATGTTGTTGCTTTATAGAGGGGCTCAGTTGGACAAATTTCGACCACCAGTGACACTACTTTATATAAGGCGTGTTCCAACACGACGTAAAACCGCAGCCCGTAATCGTATTGCGCATAACATCATTGTAAACAGCAACTCGTCACCGCGCACGAAGATTATCGGTTTGTATGTCTTTAATTCGTTCTGCTGGAAAAAAACTATTGTTTAACAATGTCGAATGTGCTATATTTCTAGCTTCCGTCCGTATATTGAGAATAAACCGGCGTGTAATAAAATGGAATATACAATATAAAAAGTGTTGTCAGAATCAGTAAGGTAGAATTTACGTGGTAGCACTCGAACCAAATAGACAACTACAATTTTAATTAGAGTTATACACATTCAAAAAAATGAAAGCTTAGTTTTTCATCCCACTGTCATTACTCAATTTAATTACATTTATATTAGTGTAAATTCCATATGTCGTAAAATTTCTAATTTAATTTATTAGAGAAATTTATCAGTTTAATATCAGTTCAAATACTGAACTTTTCTCTGCAATATCCTAGTAATAAAGACAAGTTTAATTTTTCTTGCTTATATCTAACATTTGTTTGTAAAACAATAACAATACGAATTTTATGAGCAAACTCAGAGTAATTTGTCTCGGCTTAAGCACAGGAGATTTTCGGTGGCGATGTTGGAAGTTTTCTATAAATCACAAATCACAAAAAAGAGTTGACGGGTATTACTGGCTGTCAGCCAGCTTTATAATGGTGTTTTACGAACAGCTTGTAAAAGTAGTAGGAGCGTAATTGTGAAGACAAGAGAAATACTAAAAATTATCTAATATTCTTAAAATCTCATTAAGTTTTGAAGAACTTTCTTAAATATATGAAGATAACAAATCATCAATATTTTAGGATATAATAGTGTAAGCCTGGAGCCTGTTTCAAAACTTGTAACTTGTAACATCTTACACATTTTGAATACTAATATTTAATATATAAGCTGTAACTTGTTGAATTAGGAATCGAAATTCTACAAGTTACAAAACTACAAGTTACAAGTTTATTATGAAACAGGCCCCTGGTGGTATACCTTATTTTTATATGCGCCTCCTATCAAAATTCAGAGAGAAATTTGTAAATTACCTTCATCACAGTAATTATAATGAAACGATTCCGAATAATAACTACGTATAAATTTTAAATAGTTATACATTTTGTTAGGAAATCAGCCTTATAGTATCATCAAATAGAGTGAAATTATTAACGATTCTATTAGTGTTTACGGTGTTTTTTTCCATAGTTCTGAAAGAGATACGGCGTCGTATGCTTTCTATGGGTCGACTAGCAATAGATGCTATTTTGGTGACTTTACACTTTTCATCATTATTATTTCATATGGTACATATTCCTCCCATATAATCTCTAACCTACTAAATGTATTGGTTACCATTATGCAACTATAATTGTTATAGACTTTCTGTTTAGGTAAATAATATACATTTATGTGAGGATATTAATTAATTTGCCTGTTTGTTTTCTATCTACTCTGCTGGATTCCCTTATGGGCCAGAGGCACCTCAATTTTTTAACTTTTTCATTCATATTTTTGTACTTTCAATGCTCACAACTTCTCTATAGCCTATCTTATCATATTATTTCGTATTTTACCATCTGTGATATAGCTGTTGTTTCTGTTCCTTTGCTTCTTGCAGTTTATCGTCCCACCAATAATATTTTATTTCCGGTCTAGTAGTTTATTTCCAATATAACTGTTAAGATCAGATCGGTTAGGGTCTTCCGTTATCCACCAAACGTGGAGTCATAAAATTGACCATTTTTCATCCATATAAATCACGGCTTCTCTGGGTATACTTCCATTTGTAATTCGATTCCTGTGTTTTTTCCATTTTGTTTTATAATTTGAGATTTTCTTTAATATACTTCGTATTTCTAATTTCGTCAGTACATCTTCACTACTGATGCCATTTAACCTTTAGTAGCATTTTGCTATTTCATAAGATTCGTGCATACTCCTTCAATTCTACTCTGCTGTTTACTTGTTATGGTTCAGCCTTCACTTGTGTAGAATAATATTTATATGGTGCCATAGTTCTGTAAAACTTCAGTTGGGTGCTTCCTCAAATGTTAATTTTTAATGTTGTATTAATGGTCCCATAAACATATCAGTTCTAATTTTTGATACTATTACAAATATAATTAGAATTTACTTATTAAATAATATATCATTCTCAATATTTAAAAAAAATTAACAAAATAAATTGTGTCAAAAAGTCAGTTTCTTGACCACCAAGATCTTTAGCATATGTTACTTAATACAAAATTTGCCCACAGTGTATTAATAAAGATATGCATTTTTCATTACCATGTAGTCAGGAAAAAATATATTTGAAACTTATTTAATGCGAATTGTGAAAAATGTGGAAAATTTGTCAAAGCTACTCTGACATCACGTTTGCTTTGAGGCATGTTTAATATGTGTTATCAAAATGAAATTGGGTGAATGATATAAAAAGTTGTGTTCCCCTGTGTATCCATTTTATAGCACCAAACTACAAACATTCTCGTCCAAGCGTCCAACAGAGCATGTACTTATTCATAATATAGTTTGACAATTTCAAGTTCAATGAATTTTTTCATTCTAAAACTGCCAAATTTTGCGACGAATGTTATGGCCAATGAAATGAATCTGGGAAAAATGTTTCCAAAGTTAACTACAAACACAGTGATATATAATCGGAAAATTCAAATGCAACGTCTAACAAGAAGTTTAAACTAATAATGAATAATGTCTCTAGTTATCTACCTCTCCCTGTTTCTCTTTTTTGTGACATTAAAATGTAAGTAATCAATTAAAACAATTGTCACTATTTTGTTACGACTCAATGTGAAATGTAATTGGTTATTTAATATAACTGCCAAGGAACATATGACGTGTAGGTTAATTCTTAAGTGGAAACTTGTTAAACATTACAGCATCTCCTGATTATTCTTCAAAATAGCTCTTATAATATATATATATATATATATATATATATATATATATGTGTGTGTGTGTGTTTTTTTTTTTTTTTTTTTTTTTTTTTTTTTTTTTTTTTTTTATCCGAAGAGGGGGGAAATACATTCCGTACTTAGCTAGCACGTGCTGGCCGTCGTGCGGGACTCCCGATGTAATGACTTCAAAGCAAGAGTAAATCGTTGCATTGAAACCAGTATACCGTATACCCGCTAAAACCCTAACCTCTTTCTCCTACAACCATGATCCCCTGCGGCACTCTTAGTCAATACTACTTCGCAAGGGTGGGTCATTGCAGATGTTTACTGCTCTTACATTGAAAGCCTCTAAAGCCTACTCCTCGAACGTATTGCGGAGTTCTTTGAGGATAGTCTCCGCGTAATCTGATACCAAGTTCCAGGCTTGGGGGCCCTTCAGCATGGCTTCTACTAATTGTTCTGGAACGATATTAGTCTCCAGAATCCTCTCCACTTCAGCTCGTTGATCCTGAAACCGGGGGCAGGAGAAGAACACGTGTTCCGCGTCCTCTATCACGTCCGTACAGTGTGGGCAGTTTGGGGAGTTTGCCCTCCTGAACCTGTGCAGGTATGCTCGAAAGCATCCATGTCCAGTCAGGAGTTGAGTGATGTAAAACCCAACCTCCCCATGCTGGCGGTTGACCCAACGACTGATGTTAGGTATCAATCGATATGTCCACCGGCCTTTTGTAGAGCTGTCCCACCTCTCCTGCCATTGCCCTAGACTCATGGCTCTTTCATCGCTGTTTCTTGTCGGCTGGTCTTTTTCTAACTTTCTGCGGTAAAGCCGTCCCCTTTCTGCAGCCAGGATGTCGATTGGTAGGGTAGAGGCAATCACACTCACCGCCTCATAAGACACAGTGCGGTAGGATGATGCCACTCGAATCGCTGAGAGCCGCTGGACTGATTCCAATTTCCGGCGGTACGATGGTAGCTCGAGCGATTTCTCCCATACCGGTGCCCCGTACAACAAAACAGAAGTAGTTACTGTTGCCAGTAGCTGTCTTCTTATCTGTCTAGGGCCTCCGACATTCGGCATTATTCTAGATAATGCCCCCTGTACCCCAGCTGCTTTCTTGCTGGCCGCGATTATGTGCTCTTTGAAGTTGAGCCGTGTGTCCAGGAGCACCCCCAAATAGCTGATGAAGGGCTGCGACTGTATGTAGGTGTCGCCTATTTTGAGGGTGATGGTTTCCCTTGCCTTTCGACTGCTAACAAGAAGTGTTTCGGTCTTTTGCTCTGCTAAACTCAAGTCCGCTGAGAGCATCCAATGCTGAATTGTGGCTATAGCGAATGAGAAGGTTGTTTGTATCTCCTCTATGTGCTTGCGCACTATGATCAATGCCACATCATCGGCGAATGCCACTAGTCTGACGCCCTCAGGCAGACCGAGCAGGAGCAGGTCGTTGTACATTACGTTCCATAAGAGGGGGCCAAGAACAGAGCCCTGAGGTACACCTCCTGTGATCTTATAGTCGACTTGCCCATTTTCAGTTTGGTACAATAAGATGCGGTCCTTGAAATACGCTGAAACCATTCTCCACAAGTACTGAGGAACTTCCATCCTGGCAAGAGCCTCCAAAATGCGGTCCCAGCGGGCCGAGTTAAAGGCGTTCTTGATATCCAGGGTGGCTATTAGACAGTACTTTTTTCCACCTCTTCTCCATCTCTTTCCCGAGATAGCCTCTCTGGCGATGTTGGTAACGAGTTTCACGGCATCGATGGTTGATCTCCCCTTTCTGAACCCGAATTGGTTGGTGGAAAGTTTTGGCTCAACGTAGGGCTCCAGCCTATCTGCTATTATTCTTTCAAGGAGTTTTCCCGCAGAGTCCAACATACAGAGGGGACGATATGATGACGGTTCGTCTGGAGGTTTCTTTCCCCCTTTAGGGAGGAGCACAAGCCTCTGCTTTTTCCACTTAATCGGGAAAACCCCCTGCTTTAGGCAGGTCTCATACATTTGTAGAAACATGTCAGGCCTATTGGCTATGGCGCATTTTAGCGCGATGTTAGGTATGCCATCTGGACCGGGAGCCTTACCGTTTTGGAGCCGGTTGCACGCGCCCATCAGCTCACTCATAGTCACTGATGGTATATCTTCGTCCCTCACCTGCCATGAAGAATTAGCGGGTAGCTCAGGCTTTGCAGGAAACAAGTGAGTGACAATGCGGTGCAATGATTCGGGGCAGTTCGTTGATGTCATGGGAGGGGCCTTAATTTTATGCATCACGATTTTATACGGTTTTCCCCATGGATCTTGATTAACTTCGTCACACAACTCCTTCCAGTAGGATCTCTTGCTTGAGAGAATGGCTCTTCGTAGTTGTTGTCTTTTGATCTCATAGTCGAGCCTTAGTTCTTCTGTTGTGACCCTGTCGCGTCTCCGTGCTCGTTGATGCAGCCTTCGTGCTTTGAGACACTCTCGTCGGTGTTGTGAGATCGTGTCGTTCCACCAGTAAACTGGTGGGCGGCTGTTGTTCTGCCGTCTCCTTGGCATGGATGCATCGCAGGACTTGACAACGCTTGTCATTACCTCTTTGGCAGTGGCTTCTGCGCTTGTTGCTATTGACAATGGTTCCTGCTCCATAACCAAGGCGAATGAATCAGCATCGAAAGCATTTTTGTTCCAGCCGACTGGCTGTGACCTCGCACGACTGACACACAATCTTCGTTTGGGAGTGGTGTTGATTTCCCAAATAATAGCTTGGTGGTCGCTATTAGTAAACTCCTCATCGACCCGCCACTCACAGCCCCCTTTAATTAGGTTGCTGCTAACGAATGTTACGTCGATAATGGAGCTGGCTGTGCCTTTGCGATATGTGCTTACGGCTCCTGTGTTGAGGAGTACCAGGTTGAGCGAAGACATGGTCTCAAGGAGAGCTCGTCCTCTCGCGCTCGTTTCCCGACATCCCCAGTCAATTGCCCAGGCGTTGAAATCTCCTGCGATGGCGACCGATTCACGCTTCCGTACATCCTCCGCCAAGGTGTCCAAGAATAACTCGAACTCCTCGAGCTGTGCACTAGGAGGTGCATAGCAGCTATAGAAGTGGACCCCTCCCACTTTGGCTCTCACAAGCCATGGTTCGGGGGTATTTGGGAGTTGTTGGAACGGAAGTTTACCGCAAGCCCATATCGCTGCTCTGTCCGTTGTGTCATTTACCCAGGACAGGGTGTCGAAGTTTTTGTACTGCTCGCAGATTATGGCTACGTCGCAATCCAATTCCCGCACCCGCTGTACCAGTAGGTCTTGGGCTGCTTCGCAATGGTTGAGGTTGAGTTGCAGTACTTTCATTTACGGGCTTGTGCTGCTCTCATCGCCTGTTGGTAGATCGGACATTTCCAACTACCCGCAACGTGCCGGCAGTCTGACCTACTATCTTTCTCTTTGCAGAGTAAGCACTTGGCAGGTTGTTGACAAGCCGAGGCATTGTGACCAGCGCCTCCGCATCTGTGACAACAACTCCTTCGGTCAGTCTTGCCTCTGCACGCCTGGGCGTTGTGCCCAAAGTGCCAGCATTTGAAGCACCGTCGAAGGCTGATCCTCTCGCGAACACGTACTGTGCCCCACGCAAGTTTCAGCTTTCCAAGTGCGATGGCTTTCTTGGCCTGGACCTCTGGGAGACAAACAACTGCCGTTTGTGTTGATCTATATGCCCGTCGAAGTGATTTCACTACCTCCTCAGTGATCTCTGCCAGGCCGTCGATATTATCTTTGAGCAGGTTTACTACCTCTTCCTTGGTACTGATCTCGTCCAGGTCTTTAATTTCAATCTCGATTTGGGGTATTCGAGATTGTACAGTGGCCCCGCTTGGGAGCTTATTCTTGATGGCGTTACAATAGCGCTCCATCTCCTGAGCGTCTGCCTTGGCGAATAACAAAAGTAGATCTCCCTTAGCTGTTCGTCGGATCTTATTGACTTTTTTGCCTATATCCTGCAAGGTGGGATCATTCTTGATACCTCGCAAGATATCTGCATGGGAGCTCTTCTCGCCTTTCTTTATAAGCAGCGTACAATGTTGGGCTGGTTTTTGCTTATTGGTCCTCGGGGCCTTTTTCCTCTTTACCACTTGCCAGTCAGTCGACTGGTTTGAAGGTTGTTTTTTGGTCTGCGGTTTAAACTTGGGTTTTAATACATTGTTTCTCTCCGCTTCTGAATTGACCACCCTACTTGTTGTTGCCTGGGTGGTTTGCCCGATGTTCTGGCAACCTTCTTTACCGGGCTTTAGCTTGCTAGGTAGCACCGGTTTAAGAGTTTTAACTAGTGGTGCCTTACTTGATGGGGCTACTGAAGGCGAGGCCTTCGGTGGCGAGGTCCTTGCTACTGAGGCTACTTTTATTGAAGCCGCCTGCTTTGGGGCCGCCGGTGTTGATGCAGTCGGTTTTGAGTTGGCTGGTTTTGAGGCAGCCGCTTTTGGGACCTCCTTTTGCTTTTCACCTTGTGTCTGAGTGTTTGACACCTTTACTGGCGATGTCTGTGTTGTAGCAGGTTTCGCTACAGGAGGTGGCCGCGTCGTTGACGTCTGATATTTGTCATATTCTGACTTAATGGCGTGTGCCAGTTTCTTGATCTCATGATGTACATTGTGCCTAGGCCCAATGAACTTCAAGAGCTCATCGATTTTTGCTCCTAATTTGTTTGGAGCGCCACTCTCAGTTGTGGCCCTTTGGGAGGCGTCAACTGCACCATCCGCCTTTTGGAGGACTTGGCTGAATAGTGTCTTGCTGCCAGCTCTAGTTTTAATGGTCGATGTTGTACCATTAGCAGTGTTCTTATTCTTCTTGTCACCATGTGACGGAACCAGTGATAATTCGCTCCCCCCAGAATCCGTGGAGCGTGCACCGGCCACCGAGGCTTTCACTCGATCGGAACCGGTGGTGGGATTATCCTCTGCAGAGGTACCCACCTGGGGTATTAAGTTGACCTTATCACCCATATCCATGAATGGTTTATTTTCGGGGTTCCTTCCCCTATCTGATTTTGGTCCGCCCTGAGGAAGTCCTCAGTACTCCCCATTGCTGGAGAGCGTCCCCTATCCGCCACCTGGGGAGGCGCCCGGTGGTGGACCAGCAACCACCCCGGGTGGCAGGGTGTGTGTGTGTGTGTGTGTGTGTGTGTGTGTGTGTGTATTAGGTGGTTTCCGGGAAGTGACACCTGCCGGGATCGATGGTAAAATGACGACGTTTCGACATAGTCACATCTGCCCTCTTCAGGTCGGTTCGCATAATTCTCGTAGCCTTTTGCTTTCGCTTCTAGTTACTAGAATACTAACATTTACAGGAGCGCGCGCGGTGTTGTATAGTCGCGGCTCGGCGCCTATCGGTTGGAACCGTGAACGGCTACGTGTGATTGGCCCTTCGCGCTCAGGGGCCACGCCTCCCGCTTGCTGATTGGTTAAAGGGATCCTCGTCTTCGGAGTCCTCAACACCGTTATTATTTTTCTGTCTGTATTGAAAATAGTATCCATATTGTGTCTCCGTAGAATTCTTGCAATACTGTCCGTGGTACCCTTGACAATAAGCATTAGTTATTGGTGCCTTATGCTCCTCGTCTGTTTGTCGCGGTTTTGACTTTAGGGCTCTTTGAATATTTAGAAAAACGGTCATACAACCAAAGTGTCTTCTTATAAGTTTTGACGTAGTGTCCCTTTTCACCAACATCCCTATAGACGAAGCCTTGGATATCATAATAGAAAAATACAAACCACCTCAACACCTTGTAGACTTAACAGGGCACTGTCTGATAAACACATCCATCACAAAATAAAATTTACCATGTAGCTTGAAGCCCACAATCAACTGCCATTCTTTGATTTTCTCATAAATATGAAGGAAGATGGAGGACTCCGAAGACGAGGATCCCTTTAGAACAACAGGGAGTGTACGAGATTCCATGTGCAGACTGTCATAAAATCTATGTAGGGCAAACTAACAGAAGAATTCAAGCTAAACGTGATGAACACCAGAACGCTATAAGAGAGCATGAAAAAACAACATCCATTGCGGAACACGCCACCACGACGTCACACCGAATAGACTTTGTGAACACCAGAGTACTGGAAAATATAGAACACCCGAAATCAGGACTCGTAAGAGAGGCAATTGAAATAGCGACGAGGCCTCACAGTCTAAACGCACGCAATGAAATCCAGAACTTATCGAATCATGGGAAAATTCTATTAAACACCGTATCGGCCCGGACCGGTCCTATAACAAGTCAACCGGATATAACCAATCAGCAAGCGGGAGGCGTGGCCCCTGAGCGCCAAGGAACAATCACACGTAGCTGTTCACGGTGCCAACCGATAGGCGCCGAGCCGCCACTATAGAACACCGCGCGTACACCTGTAAATCTTAGTATTCGAGGAACTAGACGCGAAAGCAGAAGGCTACGAGAATTATGCGAACCGACCTGAAGAGGGCAGATGTGACTCTGCCGAAACGTCGTCATATTACCATCGATCCCGGCAGGGATCAGTTATCAACTACGTGGATGAATTCCCGGAAACCAACTAACACATTTAGTGGGCTCGAAAGCTTAAAAACAAATATATATATATATATATATATATATATATATATATAGGGTGAGTTTTTGTTGATGATCAGTATGGGGATCTCGGAAACTAGCCGAGATAGGGCAATGGTTAAGTTGGGAATGATTTGCAGTTTTACTGGCCCAATTTAATGAAATTTTCGGATTTTTGTAAAAAGTCATGGTTAACTAGATATTTTCAAAAAACGAAATTCTGTCGATTTAGTCCAATCCCTCTAGCTCCTTTGTTTTTGATTTTATAAAAAAATGTAAATATCAAAATTGAAAGGAATTATATCCCGAATATGATTGTCATTTCCTCGTTTGTGTGACAGCTCTCGTTTTCGAGATATGACACAAATTTATCTTTTTTTGAAAGGAAACCATAGTTGCTATGAACTCAAAAATTCGGACATTTTTAGAGCTTTTTAACGATATTACTCGATATAGTTATTCATAAAAATAACGGAGTTATGGATGCTTTTCTCTCTTATTTTCACTTTTAACGTAGTTAGCCATGAAATAGATTGGGTTATTAATAACTATTCCAAAAAACATTTTTGATAAGGTATATCAGATATTACGAAAAAACTAAATAAGTAGGTACTAACTAAAAACGTAAGAAATTAAAGTACATAGTAATGGTTACAATTTATGTTCGAAAAGTCCACAAGTGTTATTTAGACAAAAATTACATCTTTTTAAGATTGACATTACCGCTTTCCTCACAGACCGCCTATCAATTTCTTTAATTGCTTGTAATACCGCCTTCCTCAGGTCTCCAACTGTCTCATACTTTCTTTCGTATACTATGTTTTTTAGCGCACCCTATAAATAGAAGTCTGTAACTGCCAAATCGGGAGACCAAGGTGGCCACTCGCGTGGGCTATTTCTTCCTATCCAAGAGTTTGGATATATATTATCTAAGTGTTGTCTTACCAATAACGAGTTATGAGCAGGTGCTCCATCATGTTGGAACCACTCTATTTCTAAACGAGTTCTCAAATTCAAATTATGCAACATGTCGTTAAAACTGTATTGCACGAAATGCAAGTAGCGCTCCCCAGTAAGTAATTAGACATAGATAAAAGGCCCCAGAATAGTAGACCCTCTGATACCACACCAAACATTAAAACCAAATTTTATCTGGGGTGGTCTTTGTTCTACATGGAAAGGGTTTTCTTTAACCCAGATATGCTCATTGTGTCTAATGAACATACTGCAGTTAGTAAATCTAGTTTCATCTGACCATAACACCTTTAATGGAAACTGTGGATTGTCAAGGCGCATGTGTCTAAACCATGTACAAAACAAAATACGTCAATGTTCGTCACCAACATGCAAAGTTTGAGAAACTGAAAGTTTGTACAGGTGGAACTTGTGCGCTTTCAATACCTTAACTACAGTTGGTTGAGATGTGCCAGCTTCTGCCGCAAGCTCACGAGTTGATGTAGATGGATTTTGATTTACCATTGCTAAAACATTTATTTGTGCTGCTTTGTTAATTTGATTACGTTCCTCGGGTGGTTTAGTAAAAGATCCATATCTGCGTAAACTATCCTAAAGCCTCTTAAATGTACATAGAGCAGGTTGACGATGATTAAAATATCTATGGAAGCATTCATCAGCTGCACGAACTGAATATTTATGGCATATGACATAACATTCCACCATATTCAGTTTTTCTTCGTTAGAATATTCTATTTTATCACGAAAAGTTGTCAGTATCGACTGTCAGTTCAGCACTACTAATGGAATTACTTTCAAATGAGGAAACGTCAAAGTGAAAACAATCTTTTTCATGGCTACCTACGTTAAAAGTGAAATAAGAGAGAAAAGCATCCATAAATCCGTTATTTTTATGAATAACTATATCGAGTATTATATCGTTGAAAAGCTCTAAAAATGTTCGATTCTTTAAGGTCATAGGCAACTATGGTTTCCATTCAAAAAAAGATAAGTTTGTGTCATATCTCAGAAACGAGAGCTGTCACGTAAACGAGGACATGACAATCATATTCGGGGTACAATTCCCTTCAATATTGATATTTACACTTTTTTATAAAGTCAAATACAAAAGTGTCATTAAATTGGGCCAGTAAAACTGCAAATCTTTCCAATTTAACCATTGCTCTATCTCCGCTAGTTTCCGAGATCCCCATACTGATCATCAAAAAAAATTACCCTATATATATATATATGTTATATAAGTTTATAACATGAACTTTGTGTGAACTTATGTAGCAATTATATTTCGTTGTTCCCAGCTGCCTCAGCAACACGTGCCGTATCGTATTCCTATCCGAATACCTCCGTGAGATTATTAATGATAATATTAAAATCATAGAGTTACTTCAAAGAGATATTATGATTTCTGACCAGAAAAACGAAATCTGCGACGGTAATAATAGCTATGCGAATGCTGTTAGGATGGATGCTGTTGGCGATGTGAAACGCCTAAGTAATTTCTCAAATTGTTATCAAACCACGAGAGCCAGAAAATCACAGACTTACCCAGGATGTTATTAGTAAGAGCATTGATTTAACGAGTTTGAAAGTGGGAATCCAACACATGAGAACAGCTAAATCAGGTGGAATCGTTATCAAATGCCAGTCTCACTCCGATACGGATAAATTAGAAAAGGAACTGAAAATGAAATTGAGCAGTAATTATGATGTTGATCTAACAAAAATGAGAAAACCTCGAATAAAAGTCGTGAATTTTCAGGAGCTTGGTTGACCAAAATAATTTTCCAGAAAAAGGCATTGATATTGTCCATATCCGGAAAGACAAAAAAGGTTATCAGACCGTAATTTTTGAATGCTCTCTGATTAGAATTCGAAGATATTTTCTGTCTCAAAGGCGATGTTTTGACGTTTACTAACGCCGTCAAACATTCTATTGACACCAATAATGCCAAGCCCATTTTCACAAAATCGTACAGATATCCTCAAGTCTATAAGGAGGAAGTGAAAACCCAAATTTCCAAAATGCTTGATCAAGGCATTATCAGGCATTCTTCTTCTCCTTAGTCCTCCCCCTTATGGGTCGTCCCCAAGAAACTCGATGCTTCTGGTAACCAAAGTGGCGAGTTGTTATCGACTATAGGAAGTTAAATGAACTCACTATAGACGATAAATATCCTCTGTCCAACATTTCCGATCTCCTCTAGCAACTTGGTAAGTGTCAATACTTTTCGACACTGGATCTCGCTTCCGGGTTTCACCAGTTGAAAATCTGTGAGGAAGACATTCCCAAGACCGGTTTCTCTGTAGACAATGTCCATTACGAATTCGTTCGTATGCCATTTGGTTTGAAAAATTCACCTTCTACCATTTAGAGGGTGATGAACAACATTCTTTTGGGTATCTTGTGTACATGGATGACATCATAATCTTTTTTATCACTTTTATTTATCATTTCCATTATCGAATTGTAAAAGTCTAAACAATAAGCAAAAGTCATGGGTATCACCTGAAATTAAACGATTAAAACAACAAGTTGATGATTGGTATAAACTTTATTTAAGTACCAAGTGTGAGAATATTCTTGAAAAATTTAGAAAAGAAAGAGCTGCTTATAAGAAGAAAGTCCAAAATGATAACATAATTTCAAACTCCTAAAATAAATCGACATCAATGTGGGGTATTTTTAATAAAATAACTAACAAGAATAGGAAAGGGGAGGATATAAACTTAAGGGTTAATAACGAGACAGTAAGGGATCCCAATTTAATAGTAGATTTGTTTAAGACACACTTTAACTTGAATAATTCTGAATATAAGGGCTATATAAAGCAGGAGCTAGTTGTGAATTCTATTTTTTGGATACCGACAACAGATAACGAAATTTTTAATATTATTAATGACTTGCAACCAAAATTTTCTTATGGTATTGATAATATTCCATCATTTATTATTAAGAAAGTAGCTAAGTATATATCTTTACCTTTGTCTAACGTTATTAATGCATGTTTGAGTACTGGTTTCTTCCCAGATGAACTAAAAATTGCAAAAGAAATCCTATTACATAAGAAATGAACCAAAGTAAATATAAATAACTACAGGCCAATTTCAATTCTGCCAAGTATTTCTAAGATATTTGAGAAGGCAATCTATAACAGAATAATTTCCTATTTGAACACGAATACAATTCTATCAGATACCCAGTTTGGGTTTCAAAAGGGGAAATCAACAGATTTAGTTATATACGAAGCATTGACGTTTATATCAGAGAATTTGGATAACAAAAATATACCTGTAGACTTATATTTTGATTTGACAAAGGCTTTTGATATGGTTAACCATAAGCTGTTGTTGGAAAAATTGGAAGACTATGGAATAAGAGGTGTGTGTCTGGAAATACTGAAGTCATATCTTAAAAATCGCTATCAAATGGTAAACCTAATAAATAATGGGTCATCATACTATTCAGAGAAAATCCTGATTCAGCAAGGGGTGCCACAAGGATCAATATTGGGTCCACTGCTTTTTCTATTATATGTAAATTCTCTTTCTTCATCGCTGTCTACTCAGTATAGTAGATAATTTCAATTTGCTGATGACACATCAGTCATTGTGGTTCATACAGATATGAGAAAAGTGGGCCAATATTCCACTAGTATAGCTGGTAAAATGAAGCAGTGGTGTGATGAAAACTTATTACAATTAAACTACTCTAAACCGGGCCTCCTTAGTTTCACTGTGAATAGAACTTACCTTGAATCTCCTTATGTAAAACTGAATAATAAGTCAATACCTGAATTGTCGTCAATAAAGTTTCTCGGTCTACAAATTGATTCCATGTTGTGCTGGAATGAACATGTTAATAAATTAGCCTCGAAACTAGCTTCTATCTGTGGTCTTTTGAGATACCTTAGGCAGCAAATGTCTGTGATTTCAATAAAGGTTTATTATTTTGCTCACATACAGAGTATTATTACATATGGTATTTCTGCTTGGGGTTCAAGTTCCACTGCAATCAAAATATTTACCTGGCAAAAAAAATAATCCGGTGCATGCTGGGGTTGAAATATAATACTTCATGCCGGCTACATTTTAAAGAACAGGGATTATTAACAGTGCCCTCACTGTAATTTCTGCAGCTAGTTTTATTGGTTAAAAAACAACCGCTTCTGTTTACTACTAATGCCGACGTTTACACAGGAGAGATGCATATGCAGACAAGACAAGCAGGGGAACTCAGAATTCCAGGACACAGGTCGGCATTTTTTTGAAAAGAGTACTCACTATAGAGCGATAAAAGCGTTTAGCTCACTACCAAATCATATATCCAAAATTCATAATATTAAAAAATTCAGAAGTTCTGTCATTGTTTACTTAAAAGAAAAAAGTTATTATAATTTTGAAGAATGGGTACTTGTAAAAATCGAAATAAAAGTGAATGAGTGATATAATTTATACTTTAAGTCATTATGACTGGATTTGTTCTTTTGTTCGGTTTGTGTTCTTTCTACTTTATTTGTCTTTCTTTTTTGTGTACATACTGTAACTTTAGATAATATATCTGCTGTAATTTGACGTTGCTATGTCTGTTATTGATTTATGGCAATAAAGAATATTATCCAATTTATCGACTTGACCATACAATATATGGAATCTCACTACCTCTAAGGCACACATAGTGTGCCCTTAGGGGAAAATTCCCTAAACCCCAGATATACTACATATCAAAAGGGTTTAGCTCTGTGGGAGCCCTTGCCAGGTTATCAGGCCCGTGGTTGGCGTCGTGGCTGCAGTTCCCCATGAACTTTCTAACCGTCCGGGCTGCTCCCAAGAGGACGGCTTTTTGCATCAGTTGGTAAAGATGTTCGTACAGACCGAGGTATTTCAAATTGTTTAATAGATGTTTTGGGACTACTCCTGTTGTTGACAAAACAATTGGTACTGTTCGAGTGTTGTTCATTTCCCATTGTCTCTGTATTTGAAATTCTAAATCCCTGTATTTGGCTATTTTTTCAGCCTGCTTAATATATATATATATATATATATATATATATATATATATATATAATTGTTATTAGGGATTGCTATGTCAATTAAGGTTGTTTTTCTAGAGACTTTATCTACCAAAACTATATCTGGTCTATTGTGAGCAACAGTTCGATCGGTCAATATCGTCCTGTCCCAGTACAGTTTGTAGTTGTTATTTTCTAAAATAGATTCTGGTTTGTATATATAGTAGGGTGTTCGTACCGACTGTGACAGCTCGAGATTCAGCGCTAGTTCTTGGTGCAGTATTTTTGCCACAGCATCGTGTCGTTCTTTGTATTCAGTTGCAGCGAACTCTTGGCAACCTCCTGTGATATGCTGGATAGATTCAGGTGTTTGGCAACTATATCTGCATCTGTCGTTGTTGATAGAAGGGTCTTTGACGATGTACTTTAGATAGTTCTTAGTTGGAATTACTTGATCTTGGATTGCCAATATAAAGCCTTCCGTTTCAGGAAACATATGACCAGAGATCAACCAGTAGTTCGACGCTGAACTGTCGACATAATCTTGGTTGACGTCGTTTATATGCCTTCCATGAAGCGGCTTCTCTTTCCATTTGAGCAGTTTCTGATCAGTTGTCTGGTGGTATACTTGAACTTGTTGTTCTGTCAGTCGCAGAGGTGTTGAGTCGTCAACTTGACATATGACTCTGTATAGATCAGAAAATTCTGCTATTTTCTAAAAATGATTACGAAAATTGGAAATTTGTTGATCACGTAACTTGCCTATATCTGCCAATCCTCTTCCTCCTTCATACCGTGGCAACGTTGTACGTTCGACGGAGCTCTTTGGATGGTGATTTTGAGCTTTTGTTAGTAGAACTCGAACTTTTCGTTGTAGTTGTTAAATGTCAGTCTTGCACCATTTAACTATTCAGAATGAGTAACTGAGTACTGAGCACGCATAGGTGTTAATAGCTTGAAAAAGATTTTTACTGTTAAGCTTAGTTTTCAACAGTCGTCTTACCCTTCTATAGAACTCTGTTGATAGGTCCTTTTTCATGGTGGAGTGATCAATTCGTTGAGCCTGCTCTATTTGACGGTATTTGTAAGTATGGCCCTCCTCCATGGATTCAATTGAGGTGCCATCTCTCATTTCGTAGGACCCCTGCTGTATTTTGCCTTTCACTATATTCATAATTCGGCATTTGTCTAGTCCAAGTTGCATATGTAATTAGAGAACCCTTCTACTATTTTAAGCATATCATGCAGCTGTTGTTTCGTAGCTGCCATCAACTTTAAGTCGTCCATGTACAACAAATGGTTTATCTTTAGTGCTTCTACGTTGTTGTGTTTGAGACTGAACCCAAAGTTAGTCGCGTTCAGTTTGTGTGAGAGTGTGTTCATGGCAAGGCAGAACCACAGCGGGCTAAGAGAGTCTCCCTGGAATATACCCCTTTTGATTGGGATAGAGTCGGTTTGTATCGAACAGTCGGCTTCATTCAGAAAGATTTTGGTTTGTCCGGTAGTCATGACATATTCTAAAAAGTTAACAATACAATTATTTACTTTATAGAGTTTCAGCACCTGAATGAGCCAATCATGTGGAACTGAATCAAAGGCCTTTTTGTAGTCCACATATGCCATGTAGAGATTTCGTCGTTTGGCGTGGGTTTGATTGCAGACAACGGAATCAATTATTAGTTGTTCTTTGCACCCCATCGAGTTTTTCGCGCATCCCTTTTGTTGTTCGGTAATTATGTTGTTTAGCTCACAATGTCTGTAAAGGCGATGATTAATGCATGACGTTATAAGTTTGTATCAGGTTGGGAGGCAAGTGATTGGTCTGTACTTTTCTACTTTGCTGGGTCCTCTGTACATAGGTTATCCTTTGGTAAGAGGTATGTAGCACCATGGGTAAGGAAACTAGGCATCTTGTGTGGATGGATAATTATGTCATTAATGAGTACTGTTAATTTATCGTGGGTGGCGTAAAGTTTGTTTATCTAGTAATTCTGCACACCATCTGGTCCTGGTGCTTTCCAATTATGGAGATGTTTCATTATGTTGGACATGTCTTCCGTTGTAAATGGTTGGTGTTGCATCTTATCACAATTCTAAAATGCAGCCTCCTCCTCATTAATCCAGCTGGTAAACTGTTGTGGAAAGTTGTGTTTTCCAGAACTGCTCGATCGCCGTTTTATTGGGATAACTAGGGGTTTCATTATTATTGATGTTGTTGAATTTTCTATAAAACCCTTTTTCTGATTTTCGGAATAGTCCGTTGTCTAGTTTCCGTTGGTTATTGGTTTTGTACCTTCTCAATCGACTTGTGTATACGGTAAGCTTTTGTCGTACACTATCCAGACACTGCTGAGATGTGATGTTTTCTCCATCCCACTGTGAGTGTATTCGGTTATTTTCCATGATCGTCTTTACAAGTCTTTCTATTCTGTTGTTCCTGACCACTCGTTGGTACTCGGTCAGTCTTCCAATATCTTCTAGCCTTCTTTGCCAAGGTGGTATTCGAGGTGTTTGTCTAAATTTGGGAGGGTCTTGCTTTGGTCTTATTGTGACCCGAATTGTTCTGCAGATGGAAATTGCAGCACAGTAGATGATTGTGTGTAGCGACTCTAACATATTAACACCTAAAACATAGTGTGGCAAGATAACTTTGTTCATAGCCTGCAAGACGATACCCAGTTTCTTAGAAGATCTTAGTTTGGGAAGAGTTGGTCTAATCAATGGATCTGTTCCACTATACTCTATAAGAGCTCTTTCCATTTCTGCTTGGATTTTCTCAAGCAGGTCAGCGTTGGCTGGCTGTTCTTGTTGAAGTTCTTGAATCTCGTCCACTCTTTGCGCCAAAGGTGTTTCAGGCTCTGGATCTGTTGTATTCCGACCAAATAATTCGTGCTCAACTTCGCTCTTTATTTCGTTAAGTTGATCAGCCGAAATAAGGCCATTTCTCAAGATGACACGATATTGATCTGCGACTCTCTGTTCGGTAACTTGAAGCTCTGGGTACTCACGACAGAACTCTTGATGCAGTATTTAGCGATATCCAGTCTTGTCCTGGCCAAGGTTAGTTACTCTGTAAAACGTGCGCATTATAAATTTATTCATAGCGCTAGTCCATTTCATGTGCTGTCTTATCAGTCCCGCTTGAGTGAGCGCTGACTGTTGATCCTGCGCAAAACTTTCTGCGGGTGGAGTTCTCGTTCTCGTTTGACTCTGTTGGTGATGTTCACGTTGTTGCTGTGACTGTATTGGTGAATGTTGTTGTGGTTCTTGGGCTGTAGCTCTTTGGACGACTGGGACCCGCCTCCTCAGCACCTTGCCACCGACGTCCCGCATGCTGTCATGTCCAGCGCCGGCTCCAGACATGCCTTGGCGATCCCCAGGCAGCGGTTTTTTTCCGAAGCCTCTACTCCGTAGCTCCACTTTCATGGGTGGTGCCACCCATTGACCCTGGTGACCCGGGTAACTCGGAACCGTGGGGTTGTCAGTTCCCAGATGAATTGATTTAAACCAGATCATCCCGTGTGGGTTTTGGGGAAGGGAGGAAGGCTAGGTAGTAGGTCAGCGGACACCTGCCCCTTTACTGGCCTCATACGACAGGCGGTATATACCATGGTGCTATTCTAACCCGGACACCACACGGTATAAGAGAGAAGAGAATATTATTATTATTATTATAGTATATTCACCAACCATCCATGAGCATATGTCCTGTTTGACAGAAGTCTTTAAGCGTCTTAGACAGTCAAACTTAAAAATTCAACCTGACAAGTGTGAGTTTCTCCGTAAGGAAGTGGCTTACCTTGGTCATCTCATTACCCAAGAAGGAGTAAAACCAAACCCTTCAAAGATTGAATGCATCCAAACTCCTAAAAGATGTTAAATCTTTTCTTGGTCTCGTTGGATATTACCGACGTTTTATCCCCAATTTCGAAGCCTCTAACAAAACTCTTACAAAGAGACGTCAAATTCATCTTCGACGCAGATTACAAGTCTTCCTTCAATGAACTGAAGCAAGCCCGTACTCACTGTGCTGCAGAAACTCGATATTCCACTATCGAACGGGAACTGCTAGCCATTCTTTGGGCAGTCAAGCACTATAGACCTTATCTTTTTGGGAGAAAATTTACTTTACTTACAGTCGTCAAGCCAGATGGCGCCTTAAGTTAGAAGAGTATAATTATAATATAGAATACAAACCTGGCAAGGTATATCAGAACGCTGTCACTCTTTCCCGAATCAAAATTAACCATTTTAAACAATGCACAGACTTTCTTTCTAAAATCAACATTTTTGCAAATAACGAAACCGACTCAGAACAACCAGAATCCGACAATGATCAAGAACCCGATGAACATGGCGAAAGAATGACAACAGAATTTAATCAATTTGTTCAACTATATAAAACCGAGTCGATAATCGATTACTCAAAAATAGAAATTTCTAACGCCCAACTCCTAGACAAATCTCACAAACCAATAGTCACTTTCTTCTCGCAAAATAAACTCAATGACTTGCATGACAAAATTGACGAACACATTTTCGAAAAAGACCCAAATTTCACTACCGACACACTAAACATTCTAGTCAGCAAATTTGTCCGGGATAGAAAGTATTTATTTGTACCTTTACCATTCGATCCCGAAACTGTTGTCTCGCACCTCTTTGAGATTCTCTATAATAACCAAGATCAGTTCGACGAATCAGAAACCTCTGCATTGAAAACAACGTCGAATTGCCTATTCTCGAAACGTTATCTTTTATACTCACAGACAAAGACATAAATCTAAAGATTTGTCAAAACATTGTGACAACCCCTTCCCAAGACGAAATTCCCATTATACTGCAACAGTACCACTGCGGCAACAATAACCTACATCGTGGAATTAATGAGACTATTCGACGTATTAGGGAAAAGTATAACTGGACTGGACTGTTCAAAAGTGTAGAGCAATTTATCATGACTTGCGAAACTTGCCAAAAAGTAAGGTTTTGTAGGAAAAACTTAAGTGCTGCTTTTGTCATAACCGAAACACTAAAGACACCCTTCGAACGTATCAACATTGATATTTTCGAATATCCAACTAGAAACTTCGCACTGACTATTAGGGATGAACTCATCAAATTTACTCAAGCCTACCCTATTGGTGACAAAACAGCTAAAACACCCTCCTAATATTCTTCCAACATTACGGTACACCTCTTCACATCCATTGCGTTTATGGACGTGAATTTGACAATACTCTAATAAGGGACCTGTGCGAACTATATGAGATAAAGTTATCCTGTTCAAGCGTCCACCATCCTGAACCAAACGGTTCAATCGAAATGTTTAACGCGACTTTAGCGGAAATGATAAGGGCAAATACAGCCGAACATCCGAACGAACATCCATTCAACATTCTCCCTTACGCAGTTATCTGCTACAACAATACTAAAATTTAGGCACACTTCTAGTAGACCACCCGAAACAATATACGATCAGGAAAAACTCATTTCCAAATCCGTTAGGGACCTCAGTAATAGAAGGAATTAATATTATAGACTTGCCCGCGCTAAGATTAAGCCAATAAGCAAAAATTCTGCAACAGTTATAAACCTACAGACTAACCAAATAAGTAAAATTAACTTTGACAGACTAAAACCCTATTTTGCATAAATCCTTTCTTTTCAGATTCTTTGGACTATTTTCAGTCGTCAACCTTCAACAATATTCTCTTACACCTGTTAACAATACAATAGGAGTTTTCTTCCATGAAAAAGGCACACTTAAAATTTCTAACAACAAATGGACACTTCTTGTCTTCAAAGACCTCAACCCTTTCAGAGATGCTTTTTCAACTAATGACGCTATACTAAACCAAATTCTAGAAACTATTAATGCAAACACAACTATCACCAAATCATTTAAACCAAAATCCGTTAACGGACTTATTAACGGACTGGGCTCAGTTTGGAAAGCCATTTCAGGAACCTTAGATGCAGCAGATGGCGAATACATAAATGACTGTATAAAAATTACTAAAGACCAACACCAAACTCAAGAATTAGTAAAAAAACATAAATCCGTAACTACTTCAGTCATTACAAGCCTTAACAACACCTTACAAAAATTCCAATCAGTAGAGAAAATATTCTCAAATAATATCGAAAAAATAAGATAGTCACTTCTCTACATTTCGAATGATCTTGACATTCATGAATTCCAAATCAATATCCTGGATCTGTGTGAAAGCCCTGTAGATTTGGACGATTCTCTTCAAAACATTTCTCAGTCACTCTATGAAAATAATTTACCACTTCCTATTTACAGTTCAAATGTTGCTCAGTACATCGATTTAATAGAATTGGAAGCATTTCAAATCAATACTAAAATCATTTTTGTACTCGAAAATCCTTTTAGTTGACCCTGAGATTTACAGTCTTTATCACCTTTATCCTATCCCAATTTTGTTTGATCGAACAGGGTTTCATCACATACTTTCAATAAAAACAAAATTTATGGCGAGAGATGATGATTCGTTATTATATACATCCTTCGAAGACCTGAGTTACTGCAAGCCATTAAACACACAGCATGAAATTTGTTCCAAGTCAATTCCACATCCAATAGACAAAGATGCCCTCTGCGAAGGACAACATCTCAGACAGCCAATCACACTTCCCGCAACCTGCAAAACTTCGATATTAAAGGCAGAAGAATATAATATCCAAGAGATCAACATAAAACTCTGGTTGATCTCCATCGCCAGACCTTTGCCCAACACCATCAAATGCAAGGGAGAAGATGTTGTCACACTAACCGTATCGTCATTACTGGAAATTCAGCCCCACTGCAACGCCTTCATCGGCAATACCAGGGTTCACGTCAGACGGACCACCAAAAATAGCATCACACTCAAATATCATCCAGTAAATATCCCTTACAACTGCTGCGACGACATGCCTACCGTCAGTCAACTTCCCAGTATTGAACCCCTAAAACTGCAAGAACTAGATGTCCGAGACTATAACATTGCCAATCATAAACTCAGGCAGTACTCCAGAGAATTGGAACAACTGATGAACCAACGATCCGTGGAGAGGCATACATCTGTATTCACAATTAGTGCAATCACGTTAGCAGTAATTGTTGTCCTGCTCGCAGCCACAGCAGTCCGGAAAAAGTTGACTAAGTTTACTAAGCCTAACCCTACTAGCGAGCCAGCACCATTACCAGGCCCCGCAAACAGCAATTCCGGAGGAAAGCTTCACAGTCTACTAAGCCCTACCGAAGACTTAGAACTTCAGAACTTTCCCTAAAAGTTGATGATACAGCATCAACTTTTTCAAATGGGTGGGAGTTGTTAGGGTTCCGTATATACAATATACGGATACACTTATGATATCACTCCGTATTTCTGCCTCTGTCACATCACAGCAATTTTCTCCTAAACTACTGGACGGAAGAGGTTGAAATTTGGTATCAATGTATAGTTTGGTGACCCGATCAAGAGTACATATAGTAAACTAAGAAATTTTTATTTTAGGGCTACTTCTGCGGGGAAAAACTAAAAAAATCGATCTTTCCCCCCTTGATCTCCGAAACTACTGAGCCCAAAACCTTGAAAAATTAGGAAATATAGATCGTTGCGTGAACTTTACAGGAAAAATAAGGAGAAACCATTAATATAAATTTTGGGGAGCAAACTATAGAATTAAATAAAAATTTAAAAATAAAAAAATTTCAAACGCATCATGTAATATATCAAATAGAAGGTCCCATTCTGAGAAACACAAATATATTTTTTTCATATTTAAAAAAAATAGTTAAAAATATATTAACGAAAATATACCAAAATTTACCCATCCTCCCCCTTATCTCCGAAACTATAAAACGTAAAGTTTTGAAAAAAAATAGAGGTATAGAGCCTGACCTGAAGTTTACTGGAAAAATAAGGATAAACCTCTACTTTTAATTTTGGGGTGCCAATTACAGAATTAAATGAAAATATAAAATTAAAATTGTTTTTAACGCATCATGTAATATATCAAAAACTAATATATTTTTTCCATATTTTTAAAATAAATTAATTAAAATATATTAACAAAAATATACAAAACTTTAGCTATCCCCCCTCCTTATCAACGAAATCATAAGCTGTAAAATTTTGAAAAAAATAGGGGTATAGCGCCTCAGCTGAACTTTACTGAAAAAATAAGGAGAAACCTCTAATATTCATTTTGGGGGCACATTATAGAATTAAATGGAAAATAAAAAAATATTATTATTTCTAACGGATCAAGTAATATATCAAATTAAAGGGCGCATTACGACGAATACTAATGTATTTTTTAAATTTTTTTAAAAAAATATTTTAAAATATATTTTAAAATTTATTAATAAAACCATTTAAAAAATTATCAAATTCCCCTTTATTTCCCAAACTATAAGACCCAAATTTTTTTGTTTACAGGAAAAATTTGAAGAAATCCCTAATATTAATATTGGAAGCGAAATTATAGAATTAAACGTTATAAATTGTAAAATTTCATTTAGTCTTTATTCATTATTACGCAGAACTTTTGGCAGTAATATTGTTATTTTTCATTTTTATTTCAAAGTTATAATTGTATTTGTTTTAATAAAATAATCTTTTTTAAAAAGTTAATTAAATGAAGTGTGATATAAAATACCGAGACAATCATAAAAACCAGAAGTAAATAAATAGTTTCAAACTAACAAAGACCTTATTTTTACCGTAAATTTCTTAACTTTAGAAAGAAATGTATTTATTTAAATAACTGTTAATTTTCGGTACATTGTACATGAAAAATACTTAGAATTCACTGCAGAATTCAAAAATAAAATAAAAAACAAAGGTTTCCATTTCAAAAAATGAAGTTGATGGTCGCAATTTATGTCTAACCCACCCTGTATAAATAAATAAATTCTGCTTTCGCTTCTAGTTACTCGAATACTAAGATTTTCTGAAGCGAGCGCACTGTTATATAGTCGGGGCTCGGCGGTTGACACCGTGAACGGCTGCGTGTGATTGGCCCTTGGCGCTCAGTGGGCACTGCTCCATCCTGCTGATTTGTTATTTCCGGTTGAGTTGTTATTGGACGGTTCCGGGCCGGTACGGTGTTTAATAGGATTTTCCAACAATTCGACAAGTTCTGAATTTCATTGCGTGCGTTTAGACTGTGAGGTCTCTTCGCTATTTCAATTGCCTCTCTTACGAGTCTTGATTTCGGGCGTTTTTTTTTGCCAGTACTCTGGTGTTCTCAAAGTCTATTCGGTGTGTTATCGTGGTGGCGTGTTCCGCAATGGATGTTGTTTTTTCCTGCTTTCTTACAGCGTTCTGGTGTTCATCACGTCTAGCTTGAATTCTTCTATTAGTTTGCCCCACATAGGTTTTATGACAGTCTGCACATGGAATCTCGTACACTCCCTGTTGTTCTAAAGAGATCCTCGTCTTCGGAGTCCTCAACACCGTGCTTATTTTTCTGTCTGTATTGAAAATAGTATCGATATTGTGTCTCCGTAGAATTCTTGCAATACTGTCCGTGGTCCCCTTGACATACGGTAAATAAGCCTTGGTTATTGGTGTCTCATGCTCCTCGTCTGTTTGTCTCGGTTTTGCCTTTAGGGCTCTTTGTATATTTCGGTCTGTAAATCCGTTTTGCCTCAGAGCTGTTTTTAAAGTGTCCATTTCCTGTTTGATGTTATCCTGGTCAGCTAGCCTTTGTGATATGTTACTACTATATGTTACTACTATGTTTGTGATGTGTTACTAAAGTCTTGACGACGGCTTGTAGTTGGGCTGGGTGGTGATGAGAATTAGCATGAAGGTATCTGTTGGCGTGAGTTGCTTTCCTATATACTGTATGGCCAAGGGTTCCATCTTGCTTCCTATTTATGAGAACATCAAGGAATGGCAGTTGATTGTTGGCTTCAACCTCCATGGTAAATTTTATTTTGTGATGGATGCCATTAAGGTGATCTAAGAAAGTATTGAGGTGTTCCCTCCCATGAGGCCAAATCACAAATGTATCATCCACATATCGCAACCACAAACTGGGTTTAAGAGTTGTTGTTCTTAGTGCCAACTCCTGAAAAGTTCTCCATAAAAAGGTTCGCTATAACTGGTGAGAGTGGCGATCCCATTGGAGGTCCTTCCACTTGTTTATATCGTTGGTTCTCGTAAACAAAATATGTGTTCATCAGACAGTGCCTTGTTAAGTCTACAAGGTGCTGAGGTGGTTTGTATTTTTCTATTATGATATCCAAGGCTTCGTCGATAGGGATGTTGGTGAAAAGGGACACTACGTCAAACTTATAAGATAAGTTGTTGAGTCTAGAGAAAACAACCAAGGCCAAAATCCAAGCTAGTAGGATCGACAAAAATCTCCAACTGCAACTCATTCCGCGTGAAAAGTCATCGAGATGTCCGAAATTCTATGGGTTGCCAAAAGTACATAAAGAAGGTGCACCTTTGAGGCTAATAGTAAGCTCAATTGGATCCCCAACACAACACCTAGCCAAATACCTAGCCCAACAACTTTAACCCTTTGCAGAGGGGGCAGACTCATTTGTTAAAAATTCGACACATTTCATCGAAATTCTTAGAAAAACGGTCTTACAACCAGAGTGCCTTCTTATCACATAGGCTAGCTCACCAGGATAACATCAAAAAGGAAATGGACAGTTTAAAAACAGCTTTGAGACAAAATGGATTTACAGACCGAAATATACAAAGAGCCCTAAAGGCAAAATCAAAACAAACAGACGAGGAGCATGACATACGGCTTATTTACCGTATGTCAAGGGGACCACGGACAGTATTGCAAGAATTGTACGGAGACACAATATCGATACTATTTTCAATACAGACAGAAAAATAAGCACGGTGTTGAGGACTCCGAAGATGAGGATCACTTTAGAACAACAGGGAGTGTAAGAGATTCCATGTGCAGACTGTCATAAAACCTATGTGGGGCAAACTAATAGAAGAATTCAAGCTAGACGTGATGAACACCAGAAGGCTGCAAGAAAGCAGGAAGAAACAACATCCATTGCGGAACACGCCACCACGATGTCACACCGAATAGACTTTGAGAACACCAGAGTACTGGCAAATATAGAACGCCCGAAATCAAGACTCGTAAGAGAGGCAATTGAAATAGCGAAGAGGCCTCACAGTCTAAACGCACGCAATGAAATTCAGAACTTATCGAATTGTTGGGAAATCCTATTAAACACCGTACCGGCCCGTACCCGTCCAATAACAACTCAACCGGAAATAACAAATCAACAGGATGGAGCCGTGCCCACTGAGCGCCAAGGGCCAATCACACGGTGTCAACCGATAGGCGCCGAGCCGCGACTATATAACAGGGCGCTCGCTGCAGAAAATCTTAGTATTCGAGTAACTAGAAGCGAAAGCAGAAGGCTACGAGAATTATGCGAACCGACCTGAAGAGAGCAGATGTGACTCTGCCGAAACGTCGTCATTTTACCATCGATCCCGGCAGGGATCAGTTATCAACTACGCGGATGAATTCCCGGAAACTACCTAAAACATTTAGTGCCCGCGAAAACTTAAAAACAAATATATATATATATATATATATATATATATATATATATATATATATAGGGTGCATATATTTTAGGTGCAGATAGTACCCACCAAACAAAACAAAAAACTCTTATAACACTATGGTCTAAAGGCCTTAATAAGCAAGAAAATTTGAAATACATGTTAAGAAAATTATTGTCAATGTGGCAACGTCGGGCTAAAATGAGATTTGCTTGTAGCGTGAATAATAAAGGAATGAGTCACGACAAAAAAATGAACACCTGTTATTTTCTTGTATTAAATAATTTCATAGTTTCGAGTGCCGGTAGATTTATTTAGGTACATAAAATTTTATGAAATATTATTTTCAAAAATGTATTCTTTTAATATCTAAGTATTGAAATGAATATTTATATTTGGCGATTTATTTTATGCATCAAGTTGAAGAAGGGAGGATACAAAGTTGTTTACATTATGATACAAAAACAAACAAAACATTTCTTATATGTAGTTCTTTTATGTGTTAAATTCTTCCAGAAATAATTGTTACTAAGAAATTAATATTACTTATCTTAGACAAATAAAAACCTTTGACCTGCAGGATGTCATTATGATAGAGCTCTGGCGAGCAAACGGATTATTTATAGTAAATATTCAAAATTCAAAATTCTTGTTATTACATTTGCTTTCCCCACAAATTAATAGCATGTCAGGTCTTTACCTAATTGTATGATTGTCACTGTTTGTCACAAAATAATACACTCGAACTCACAATTCACAACAGATTTTATTTATTTTTCCAATTTATATTTTAAAATGAAAATCAAATAACTTACGCTATGTCGAATGTCACGCAAAAATCACTTTCACTTTCTTAAAAGAACCGGGCAGCAAAAAAGCATTTATGGCAGCGGCCAGCTGTAGTACTGAGTATATACTATGTTGCCACATCTGATCGGAGAAACGTTGGGCAAATTATAACAGAATATTTAGAGTTTAAATAATAATTTTCTTTGTTAATACAGTTATTAAAGGTGTATACGCTATTGAGTATTTACATATTTAGCTTTATAATCATTTTGAAGCCGGAAATCTATTATTCACTGTAATAAAGGCTACAGAACTTCTAACTTTTTCATTTTTTTTGGCAAAACTATAGTTTATTTCTGAAAATGTTATAAAGCTTTTTGATTTGTTTTGACCTGAAGTATTGATCCTCAAAATATTTGCACTCAAACCGTTTACACCCTGTATATATATATATATATATATATATATATATATATCAATATAGTGTCCTTTAAAATGCGTTAGATTAAGGTGGCGCTGCTGGTAGCAACAGGATTGATAAAAGACAAAACCGATGGCTTTACATTCAAATTATTTTATATTTAGCAATTTACATCACTTCCTCTTTCTACAGCAGGGCTATACTTGTCACTGCTAGAACTTGTTGTTTAATACTTACAGCTGGACACTTTTTTAGTTTAATCCCCATATAAGTTTATAATCCGTGTCTCTACCATCGACAAACTTGACCTTTTTTGCGGAGTACAAATTTGACATTCTTGTCTCTACTATCCATAAATTCACCCTTTTTGTGATGGTCTGAGGATTCTCAAGTCACTGTTTATTAGAACAAAAAACAAATTTTGGGCTGGTATTGTAAATTAATTGGATGTTATATTTGTTTATTTACTATAATTTATGGATTTGCTATATACGAAGGGACTTTTAATATATAAATTGGTCAGTGTTTATTACACAAAAAAACTAAGTTGTTGAGTATTTCTGGATTAACCAAGCGTGGTAACGGAGCGAAGTGTCGAAAAAAATGAAATTCCAGTTTCTACATTTCATTACCATAGTTGTCTATTTTCATATGTAGGTGTGGGCCTCCGTTAGGAAGCTTTCGCTTCAAAATCGCAAAAATTGTCTGAAGTATGATTTTAAATTTAGGTTAGGTTAGATCTTATTGAAATTCAGATTCAGGTTATTTTCTAGTGTACTTGCGAGATATTTTAGAGACTCTACACCTCCTGCTTAACGCAATCAACATTCTTTAAATTTTAATTTTAAGTCAGTCAACAGAAGACAACATGGAACATTTTTTACATAAAAAAAATTAACCTGTCGTTATCTATATTTTCGAACTGAGCCCGAGGCAGGTTGCACTTTTAATGGCGCAGACTAACACGGTGTCTATATAGTTAACATGTTATACACGAAATTGTGATTAATATGCATGCTTAATAACTTTTATGGTCTTAGATGTCGTTCAAACATACGATTGTCAAAAATTATTCAAAACTACTTTATTGCAGCAAAATGGGAGAATTTATTTAACAGGTAACTCTTGAAAGCTTGAAATTGTTAGTTAATCGAAGCCTGTAGTACCCAAGCTATTAAATATTTCCCGAAACATATTGTATTTAGGTATTGAGAAAGTTTTGTAAAATGTAAAAGTGATTATTGGAAGACTACTTGCTTTATAGAATAAAGGGTGTTCAATTTGACATAATTGGGAAACTTGGTATTTTTGTCTATTCACTCACCCTCTATACCCATCAATGATTATATCAATCTACTAACAACAGTTACAAAGTACAAAATTCTGTAACCATAATGGAGCTGTATTTTCAATTTTCTGCTATAATTTATTTTAAAAATCCATATAACTTCTAAATTACTCAGTATAATACACTGAAATCATATATATTGGTAATGAAAAAAAAAACGATTTAAATTGCAAAATTCGATAGTATATTGGTTGTCTCAATTATCATAGTTTGAACTGTATTAATTGGCTAGCCTGTATACTTAAAACTAAGTTTAAATTGTGGACCTTAAATTTCCTTATACATTTTTTCTGAAATATTTTATTCCGTATTTTATATTAAAGGAACATAAATCCCTAAATGCCATCCTGTATGTTAGTTGTGAATGGCTGACCAAAGTCTAGTGCTAGTGCTAGAAGAGGAGAAGACAAAAATATGATTGTTTTGGTACTCCGGAAGTTGCAGTCACTTATAATCAACAAGCTGCTGCAATCAAAATGTTTATAAATTAAAGCAACACTTCAGAACCAAAAGAATGCAATGATAATTTTTATGTAGTTTCTAAATGATTGAGGAGATAAATAGTTATTTTGGAATTTTCACTCCTCGCGTTGGTCTTTCATGTGAGGTTTCGATTACTTATCAGAAATCGTTGTCAAACAATGTTTTTTGAAGTGATTGATAGAGTATTCTTTGAAGTCTTGGACGAAGCCGTTTTATGTAGGAATACAGGATGTATGGTAATTGTCAGTCATATATAATCTTACCCCGAGATGAAACATATGAAAACATTTAACAAATAATAAACAGTTTTGCACTAAAGTGCCCAATAACTTAATAACTTTTACTAGGAAGTTCATATTATCCTAACCATCAACATTGTTAAAAATATTCAATAAAGCTTGTTATATTAAAGACGGATGTTTTCCAAGACTTAAGAGTAAACATTCGACAGAAATTAAAAATTGAATTGTGAAATCAAAAGTAAAAAAGTTCGTTGGAGATGTCATTTTCAGATGGTAGATTATTTCGATAACATCCACTAACGTTGTCTACTCTATAGTAAATTGGTTCAGTTAATAATACTATTCATGGCGGAATAAACTATTTTTATATATAGAATTCATAGTTCTATAAACGCTTGTACTAGATGTATTATTATATTATATAATTATTATCTTATTGTTTGAAATTTGATTCTTAATATAATTTTTGGCTTAACAAACATCTAATGTCATGCCAAAAATTATAAGAAATATTTTCCATTTTGGTGAGTTACATTTATGGTTAAAATTATGTTGACACTCTATATATGTTTTGGTAATGATAATTTTGGTAATTTTAGTAAATGTAAATTTGTTTAAAATAATTTCGTTCACAAACTTTGTTGATATATTGGAAATTTACGTGGTAAATTAGAAAATCTTGTCATAGGTAGGTATTAATAGTATCCACAAAATTACTTAAATACAAGTAGTAAATTAGTTTGTAACTAACGTAATGATCCAAGCTAAACTACCAAAGATGCAAGATAATTATCATCTCTAGTATCTGACACACTTCCACCCTAACGTAATACGAGAACTTGAAGCTAAGTTCAATTTTCTTTCTTAATCAATTTAGATCAACTAGTAACACCAAATCAATAACTAATTCTGCGACAACACGCTGAATAAAACATCGAAGGGAAACAATTTTTCCAGACAATTTTCCATGTTAGGTATTATGGTGATTTATTATGCGTTCATTCAGAATGAACTGTGCGAACTAATTTATCACTTCGCTGGAACACAGCATTTGGTATGCAATAATTTAAAGAGGTAACGTTTTAACGAATCTAAAAACTACTACTGTTGTTCGTTCAAAAAATACTTGAAGATGGAATTTTTATTGGTTTAACTAATATTTTCAACTACAGTTATTGATTTTAAAATAATTTTTACTAACTTAAGTGTTGTTTTCACAATTGGCTTCCATATATCCATAATTTTCACAATATACTCACTGTATTTGGTACATAGTAATTGCAATGTTGACTAAAGTGCGACATTTAAATACCTTTTAAATTGTGTTTACAATAGTAAAAAAGGGCGGCAATCTTATGAGACTGAACGATGGAAGCGAAAGCTTCTTACGAATATACATCCCCTCTCTTATTATCTCCTGTCTCTGTTTCTATTTCCTTGTGTTATCATTAGTAATGGTTATAAATTTCAGGAGAATTAAAATAATTGTCACTATTTTGTTTTGATTCATGTATTACGTATAATGGAACAAAACATGTACAATTGCTAGAAAATTCAAAAACCCTAAAACACAAAATCCTAGAAAATTCTAAAAACTTGAAAGAAGCGTCAGAAAATTCTAAAATAGTCTAGAATGAAGCTCGGGTCGAAGAGCTCAAACAGACAAAGCCAAGAATGAAACGCCGATAGAAGAGCTTAAACAGATAATGGAGGGTGAGATCACCAAAATAAAAGAACAGGTAATAACATTACAAAGGAGAGAAAAACCACCAAAGACCGAAAGCTGCAACAGTTGGGAAGTAGGGGTTTCGAAAATTGGCCCTCAGGGAACAAGACACAAAATGAAACTTTGTTGGAAAATCTTCATTATTATTGGCCCCAATTCGAGGCTGTAGCAAAGTTAAACGTATGGTCGGCAGAGGAGAAGGAAGATGTGATCTTGGGCTACACAACATTCTGACATCGGGAATTAGTGACGGACACCCAAGACGAAGTCATCATTGGAATGCATGTCATAATCTCTAAGGGATTCGAATAAATCTGGGGTCTGCGAGTGAATGACGAAGAGGTGGTGCTTCTTGGAAAAGAGGACTTAATGCATCGAGCAATCTTAGCAGAGGATGTCAATGTTCCGGAAGGGGCTGAAATTATTCTAATAGCTTGCTTAGATGGGAAAGCTAAAACTTGAATAGTGATGATGTTTGATCTCGAACTTCACTACGGAAATGTAGGCAGATGAATCGCACTGAGAAAGAAAAAAAACCGTTGTTCCCATGAAAAATGAACTCAATGTATTATTAGCAATTACTAATATTCCAGATAAGTATAGTAGAAATTTCCAGAGATCAAGAAATAATCTGTGGAAGGTGCACCCTTATCACATATAGTTACACCAGGAATTATTGGATGGAAATAATCGGCAATGAACACTCTTAAGTAAGTGGGCACAAATAATAAATCATTATCACAGAGATTTTTTTATGTACTTTTCAGAGGTGAGTCACATGCCAAAAAAATTTAAATATATTACTTAGCACTATTATGTAAGACCAAATGGGTAAATGAAAGTTGTTCATGGTGATGTAATAGGACCATAAATGTGAGAAGGTCATTTGAAAATCGTATAGAACCTTGTTTAAATGTAATGATCATTTTGAGTAGTTATTGTAATAATTTTGTTGTGAGTTTTACGAATCGTTTGTTTAGTTTATTACTATTAGTGTTAGTATTATAGTCTTGTTAAACAATCTGTAGTTTTGTTTTTTTTTCAGAGTACCTGTAACTGACATGTTCTTTTAAGCTGTCAATTGCCAAGTCTACGAAACTTTCAGTGTTTACGAAATATATCGTTTCATTTATTAAAAATCGAATTAACTATACGACTGTAACATAGAAGTAAAGGGAATGCTTAAAAACTTAGCAAAAAGTTTGTAAGTAGTTTATGAAAATATTATTACATACAGAATATTCCATTTGAAATAACCGCGAAAATCAGATACTAGAACCTGGTAAAACTATAGATTGGCGGAATATGGAAAATGACCATAATTAAAATTCTATATAATATAATGTGTGTCCCATAAAAAAAAATTATTTTGTGACTGTATATTACAAAATATTTAAAATTTTGAGCTAATATACCACAAATATCCTTCAGAAAACAAACAATTTCCTATTCCTCACATAACGGAGATATCAAACTCCGGGGTATAAGTTGATCACCGTGTGTATATTATTAAGAGGAGGACAATCATAACTTTCGGTAGTTTAAAAGTTGATTCTATTTTCTATTTCAAACATGTCTGCGGAGCGGAAACGACCTATGCAATGAATCCCAAGGATAAGACTCTTATTCCTTTGATGGATATAAATTACAGTAGTGTTACTTTGGAGAAAAATTACTGAGGTTGTAGATGAAATTTTATGACACTATCTTTTTGAGATTTGACAAATTAACGAATTATTTCGTGTGATTTCTATCCTAGGTAAACAGCGTTATACGCTTTATGTCTCTCGATCTGGAAGTACATATACATATACATACACATATACTAAATTAATTTATAGTTTGATTCCTTCAGAACATCCTATTTGTGGTTGTTATGATAGATATAAATTATGTTAAACAATAATCTGAATTAAATTACTATAGAGTGCTCGCGAATTAGTCCGAATGGAATTTGAATGAAAAAGTACGGTTGAATCTAAAATTTTAATTCGGTGCTGCGATTCAACTGTGTGGTATGTCTCCATAGAACTGTAGAGAAAAAAAAAGTTATCTGTTTCAAAATCTGACTTTCTCTTGACCGTCATATTGAATTCACTAGAAATATTTTTTTCAGTTCCAAACCGCATTTTACCTTGACTAGACATTCATTTTCATAGTCAGGGTCATTCTCAATGTCATATTCAGAGGTAAAATTCCCTCCCTTTCGAAATCCGCGATAAGTCCGCCTGTTTTTAAAATATATAACTCTTATGCCTTGAAAGCACCGTCAAAGAGTTGTGGGAAAATGAGCATACAAACTTTTACATGGCACTATTTGGGCGATAAATTCTGAATCGAATAGCTGTTTTCAGTAAAGAACCCAACTGTCAAATTACATACACAATATAATAAACCATCGCAATTCTCTCTGGTTGTGTAAAGAAGCACAACGTAACAAGAAGAGTGGAATATATAGATCCATTAAAGGTGGTAAAATTTATTAGATATCCCAATCTGGGGGAAATTATTACGAGTAAAGAACATGAAAAATAGTTTACTCTCTCCGAGGTGTCGTGCCCCGAAAATCCTAGATGTCGGTCTTTACATCTCGGGTCTTCAAATGAAAAATAGAGTCCAAACGGAGGCGTTGAGACGAAGCGACAGAACTTAGAGAGTGGAAAAAACTTCTAAAACAATATAAATTAACTGATGAATGTGGAAGCCGACGTAGTATACGAAACAAAATATATGGCTACTTAAGATCCAGAACTGGACATCTACAGAAAGGACCAGAACGAGAGGAACACCAAGATTCACATATAAAAAGGGCTAATGGTGCAATGAAAACAGTTACATGAGGAAGATCCCCAGAGCCAAGCAACTAATTTCTCTAATGGTAACTAATCAGCTTTTGCTTTGTATAGCTTCTTTATCAAATTACTTACAGGTTAAAAGTTATGATATCTTTCAGTTTTCTAAATAGTCACGAATGTCAAGTCGTGTCTGTAAGGACAGTGGTGATGTTACACATGATGTTTCTAAAATAGGGTTCCAGACTGTTCTGCTGTGTATAGAACTCATTACAAGATGTCAAAAAGACCCTAATAACATGAGCCCTAAAACACACCCTTAGGAAGTTATATGCTTTTAAAAGGCCTCAAACAAAACTATCTTTTTTGTTATTTACAAAACGGTAGAAAATAAATAGTAAAAATGTGTGGGTATTATTTAGGTTGGTGAAGGGGTTTTTGGTCCTTATTTTTTTATTTCAATTTTTTTTAAGAATTTTCTCTACAGATTTATCAAATCTTAACAATTTTAAGTATTTACCCTCTTTTAGAAACACAAGCATTGTAGAAAAATAGAATGGAGAAAAGGTGTTTCAAGCAGACCATTATATATACCCACAGAGAATGACGACTAGACTATAGAAAATTTCAAAGCAGAGCACCCAATTCTCACACCAACTTTCCTAAAGCATATTGAAGGATCAGACAGACCTCAGTGGGAAGAAATATTGTAGTAACAGAATCTGATAAAATGCCTATGGGAAGGAAGCCTCAGCTAATTGGACCACGCAACAGAATAACCGTAATCTGGAAATATATACACAATATAATTTCAAGGGCAACCGGGGCATAAATAAAACACTAGACAAGTTAGGATAAACTGTATTTTAAGTAAGAGCACGGTCCCGTAAATGTACCGTATTTACAACTAGTAAGTGACCGAAATATCGATTAGGTAAAAAAAATAACAGTACAACGTGGCCACATTGTTGACGTTTACTACTTTGATAAGTGTTGGTTATTCCCAACCAACAGGCACTGACTGTTAGAACCGCATAAGCATAGTAGCTTTTTGGCCGAATCATGGTACTGTAGAACCTTATTCCGAACAATGCGGAAACTACAATTCAAATTTATTCCGGAAGGTCTCTGGCTTGATGGACATTAACTAGCCCTTACTACTATGGTCTTAAGGCCGTGTAAAAAGGTTTAAGTGAATAGTAACATTTCCATTCCTACTCGGATATAGATCCGTGGTTCATCAGAGCATTTATTTAGTCAGAAAAACAACGGGAAAGCCTCCGACACCCCATGAACTGGCAAGGATGCGAACGCTAGCTACAAGGACAAAACCTGGTATGACGGAAAAGCAAATTCGAGTTGGCTTCACCAATATTCCCTTTGTATAATCCTTAAAGGACAAGGGGTAAGTCGACGAAGTTGTCCCCTTCCTGGGATGGACCATAAGAAATTAATAAGAGGCTTCATGATGTTATGCGTCGAAATTTAGATCCTCATTATTTTATAAACTAGAACACTCTATATGTACATCATATAGAGTGAATTGGATAATATTTACGCTACCAGCTGTATGATGAACCTACTTTATTAAGTAAATAAGACAAATTGATGTACTAAGGAACCGTTGAATACATGTCTATAATTATTGTGAATGTTATTAAAGACGTGAAAGAGAAACACAAATTAGGATCTGTTGGTAACTATTGGTAGCTGCAGAATGATGCTAGAAATTAGTCTCGTGTTATGGTATCAACCAATTACTTGATTTTGATCTAATAACAATATCTGAACAAGATCCAGGCAGCAATAATTATAATTAACACTTATTTTGCTTATTCATATAGGTTTTCTCTCCGGATAGTGATTTTTGATAAACAGATAAGTTAAATATTTAAAGGGAAACTTGTGAAAATTACTAGGCACATTGTTGAAGCGAAAGCTTCTTAACATATTCACACATATGAAAATAGATGAATAAGGGAATGAATTGGATAACTTGAAATTTCATTTGTTTCGACACAGACACCACACAATACCTTGATCTTGAAATACTCATACAATTCAGTTCACTGTCTAAGAAACAGATATCAGGTAAAATACATTATGAGTTTCTTCTTTTATATAATATCAATAATATATAGCTAATAAACTAATATAACATCCAATTAATACAGAAAACCGGCACAAAACTTGCTTTTCTAATAAAAACTCTAATTCTCTCTTTGCGATATATTGCATTACGGACTTGACATATGTCAGAAGTCAGAAAGAACACTATTAATTTCATACACCTTTTGTTAAATTTTTTGCCTTATTTACAATTCATCGAATATGAGCTTCAACTTGCAAGTTAATAAATCAACAAATTTTATTTGGTACCTATAGAAGTTTAAATTGGGAATCAAAAAATTACACATTAAGATTAATAGTTGAGTCATAACAAAATAGTGACAATTATTTTAATTCTCTTGAAATTTATAACCATTACTAATGATAATACAAGGAACTAGAAACAGAGATAGGAGATAACAAGAGATGGAAATTATAATTTGTAAGAAGCTTTCGCTTCCATCGTTCAGTCTCATAAGACTGCCGCTCTTTTTTTCCACAAATTACTCTTATCACACTTTAGTTCTCACTTATTGAACTTATTTGTTATCAAGCAATAACTGTGATGTTAAAACACCCATGGAAACAGTCAAATTGTCAAACTGCTTAAAATCATAAACAAATCATGACAAACGGTATCAGCACATCTCAATAGTTATCGGAAATATTTTAAGAATGAAAATCCCCTAAAACGTTATATTCGTTCTGATTAATTATATTTAATTCAGTATGAATATGTTAAGAATCATTTTATTATGTATTGAGGGTTTTTGGGGGTAGGATGAAATTAAAAATTGCAGGTCATAATATCGTTGTAAAACGTGTTATATTTTAATCGAAGTACGTATTTCCCATTCAGTATACTACAGCTAGGTTGAATTCATTTTGATGGCCTCTTCAAAATATATTGTAAAAATTAGATTTGGTCTAATCTTTTTTTGAAACTCACTACATTAATGGTTTCTTGTAGGAAATTGAGTTTGCTAAACTAATCGAATATTACTAGGAAAATTGGATTTTGATAATGAAATTACGCAATATTAATTTTTGTCGGTTTTGTGCCGTAAAATATGCGAAAATATCGCCCACACATACGGCATGTATAAGTATAAAATACTGCAATACTTATATTATCCTAGCACTGATAAGTTTGAACAAAATTGCGTAAATTAAAGCAAAGGTTCACTGCAACACAATTAACAACTAGTGTCATAGGCATCATTAAAAAAACTGGCGAAAAAAGAAAGAATTTTGATGCTGTAGCTTCTGAACATTTGGAAACTCACCATTAGTCTTAGAGCATATAATATGTAGCTGTTTTTCTGGGCATACCGAATACGAAGAATTTCAATGTATAATGGCTTATTTGATTCTCTAAAGATTAATTATGTTACGTTAATTTTGTTTTAATTTTAGGGGCAGCGAAAACTTTTTGTTCTGATTTAGTCACATTGTCTCTATTTTCTGTATTTTCTGAGTTTTGAGTATCTTCTAGAGGTAGAAGTGTACCAAAATTTTATTTCAAATTGAGTGAGATTTGGGAGTTGATCTTTTAATTGCTGAGTAGGACCAATACAACTTTCACCCAATAACCAGCCAGAATCTGTCTAGGCTTGCTATGCACACTTTTAAAAGTTAGATAATATTAATTTTTACTTGCATTTCTGCTAAAATTTTCTGCTATCGTTACATTGCAAAAAGTGGTACACCAACAATGTAAAAGTAATAAGTGAATTGTAATAGATTATTTTGCACGTTTTGGGGGATTTGAGTGTCTTTATTATAACAAACAACGATTATGCACCTGAAATTCTAGATGAGGTTGTAGACCAAACATGTCCATCACAACAGGAATTAACCTAGAATGAAACAATAGGGTTGACAATAATTAATTATTTTTAATATCCCTGGAACATCTCTACATTTAAACCTCCCGTAATCTGCAAGCATCTGGTTATTCCACCAGTCCTGATATTTCCATTCCATCACAGAAATAACCATACATTTTTCAATACTCGTCTCTGACATCTCCGCAGCTAGGTGGAGTTCGTCGTTTTGTGACCAATTGGGGGTAGTTATCATATCTTTTGTTCCTTAAAAATTCTCCATTGAGAACTTTCCAACCTTATTTACTTTCGCTTTCAAATCTAAATCGAATGCAGTGTCGTTTACAAATTGACCTATTTGTGATCTAACAAACATGAGATCTTTGCCTCGCGACTATTTAGAAGCCTAGCTTTCTCGATTTATGTCTTGACCAAACTGTTCGTTAAGTACAGCTTGTTATTTAGGGGTGGAAGGAGAACTTCTTCTGGATCTACAACTGAGGCGGCAATTATTTTTTTTCGATGGTTAAGAGGTGGTCACAGACCAGACTGCTTGAAAGTAATGTGAATTCCTATATCTACTATCCCACATATTTGGTATACCCTAATTGTAATCCTAATAACATACCAATCACTTTTATATCGCAGATTTTCCATTTTGCTCCAAGTAGTTGATTGAGCGCATAGATCTTCTTAATGTGAACCGCATGGTCATTAGCAATGGAAGGAAAAAAAAAAGCTTAGAGAAGTCTATAAAAAGAAAATTGTTTTTCTTGAAAAAAATGATTAAATCTAGTTGATGTTGGCTGTACTTGGTGACTCGGACATCATTCTGAAGAAGAATCTATTGCTTTACTGTGACAAATCATGATCTCAAGCGAAATCAATCTACTCCGATTGACTCAATTTCAGGGTCATAGGACGTTGAGCTCTTCTTCGTTTGCTACTTCCATCTTATACATTTGGGCTTGAGTCTGAACTGGTAAACTGACTAAATGTGAAAGGTCGAATCACAGATGGAAAATTTGGGTATTTAACTTTTTTTTTTGTTAACAATTAGAAGGGTAGTCGAGTAAAAATAGAAATTGTCTGTATGATTTGTGGAGTCTCGCCAAACTATAGGTACAGCAAAAGCCATGGATCGTTTTTTATCTTTCATGAATTCTTGTAATATAACTGAATACGAATTGCAGCTTATATGCAGATGTGCAGTCTCCACAAGAGGCCTCATTTAACAACACATGTAAAAAAACTATTAATTGAATTTACACATTTCAGTGCTGATTTAACAAATTTCCCACTTTAGAACGGTCCAATTACAACAATAATACTGTGATTTTCACTATTATAGTAATAGTATCACAGTTTATAACCCTTTAACGGTTAAATTAATTAAGAAATAATTTATATTTAAAAATGAACCGACTTCAACTGGCTTAAAATAAAAACCGTTTAGAAACCGTTTGCAATAAATAACTATTTTCTGACATAGATTTATTCTTTTTTATCTGATTTAAGGTGTAATTCTATCGATTATAATCAATAGAATTAATTATTTTAGCGTTATCTTGTCTCTCCCTTTCTCTCTAATTTGAATTTTTTTCTATATTAATCACATATTTTTTAACTTTTTCATTTGTTTTATTAGTTGGCGCACTTTCTATAAGTGTACTTCTAATGTAGCCTATACTGCAACCATATGTTTCTGTGTATTGGTCTCCCAATATAAATTATTTCTCTACACTTTTCTGAATCATCCCGTACAACTATAATCTAACTCTACACGATGTTGCATCCGCCCTGTATAAGTATTATTCCTCTCCACCCTAATGACTGTTGCTATTTTTCTATTGTTTAAATCACCTTGTATACCTGGTATACCTTACTTCGCCCCATATGTCTAGTATAAGCAACTACTTATATTTCAAATTATATAAAAAAATTAAACCACCCTGTATAACTATAATTCCACTCCACCTTATATTTTAATCATCCTGTATATGCAACTGCTTTTAACATTTTTTTAACACTCCGCGCTATACCCGAATATCAGTACTGTACATGCTTATTTAACTATTTTTTTAAGTTTTGTGATTCACTCTGTATAAGTATAGTTTTATTTCACTCTTATTTCAGCCACCTTGTAAACGCAACTACTTATGTGTCAAATACAACATTTTTGAACCACCTTGTATAACTTTACCATCCTATATATGGAACTGCTTATGTACCACACACTTTAACATTTATTTGTAAGAGTTTTTCAATCCACCTGTCTAACTGTAATTTTACTTCGCCATTTATTTCAACCGCGCATATTGCTTGCTGCTTCAATTTGAAAACACGCACACACACCTAACACTTTTTCTTATCGATACACTAATGGAAAAAAGCCCTATAAAATGAAAATCGTTACAAACACTCTGTACTATATACTTTCATGACATATCTTGACATTTAAGCTACATATTTATGATGATAACAAATTTTCGTTTTACTCTAACTTAACTTCGTCTCTAAAATAAACTGACTTAAAAAGCATCAAAATGAAAATCATTACAAACACCCTGTACGGCATACTTCCATGGCATATCTTGACATTTAAACTAGATATTTGTGATGAAAATTTGACATTTACCATGATGTCTACAGTTTTTGTCCAAATATTTTTCCGATTTTCAGAAAAATGGTAAGTTTTACGTTATAGAAAAATCTACAGAATCAAGCTGGAACATATGTTTGTAGAATACAATTTATAATACTCAAATTGCGTTAGCAGTTTTAGAGAAAAAAGTGAAGATTCATTGAAAATCGCTGAAAACCAGTCCCTTATATTTTTGTGATTTTCTAGAAAACCGTAAATTATATTATAGACAATTATATGAGACCTTTATGTAATGTTCCTTAATATAATTTAGTTTAAATCATCAAAATTGTCTAAGCCGTTTTTGAATAATCGCTCGTCATACATAAAAAAAGTTGTGGACGAATTGATATCCTCCCCCTTTTTGGAAGTGGGTTAAAAACAAGAGTGCAACCATCAAAAATCTAATTATCCTCATACTAAAAATGTAGAATAAACAAAATATGAGAAGTAAGTTTTTAACATATCTTTATTTTCAGAGCTAAAATTAGATAAATTTTCTTACTCCTATCCTCTAATTCTATTTTAATTCCCTACGTTCTTTTTCTTATCAAATATAATACTAATTCCCTAAGATATTCATAACCTAATATGTCATATATCCTATTCCCTAATTTCTTATCCTATTCCCAGTCTTCTCCTCTTTCTTCTCTTCACCACTGTTTCGTCCTCTTGTAGTAGCGCTTGTCATGGTCTTTTCCTCCTCTGTCTTTCATGTTCATCGTAGTTGCTTGCCTCTCTCATCAGTGGGTTCCTATACAGTTCCATCCTGGCTATGGGTTTTTCGTTCTCTTCGTTATTTCTCCCTTGATTGTAGTCATCTCTAGACCTCTTCTTAATTGGTTCTTCCTCAAGTACCATGGGGCGTCCGTCATCCTTCTTAGTGCGTTGTTCTGTACTGCCTCAAATTTCTTGATGTGCATTGCTGCAGCTTGTCCCCAGATGATGGCTCCATATGTGATGATTAGCTTCACTGATGCTTCGTAAATGTTTCTCTTCGTCCTCCCTTGTAGTCTGCTTCTTCTTCCTATCATCGGGTTGAGTTGGCTAATCCTCCTGTCTATGTGTATTCCCAGATATTTGCCGTCTTGGCTCCATTCGATCTGAACTCCTCCTACCGTGAGTCTTCTAGTTGGTGGGTTCGGCTTCTTGGTCTTTCCTATGGCTGTTGCCTGCGTTTTTCCCGCATTGATCTTGATTTTCCATTTCTTCGCCCATTGCTCTATGTCCTCGATTTCTTGTTGCGGTTTAGTTTACCGTTTGGTCCGCCTTCCATGATGTTGCCGCCTTTGCTGTGCCGTCCGCGTAGATGTATGTCCGTGTGTGTTGGTCTTCTTGGTATGTCGCTGGTATAGATGCTGTAGAGTCTCGGTGATAGTGCTGGTCCCTGGGCGTTCCTCCCCGTATCCTCCTTTCTGTCGATGTGGTGTCATTGATCCTGATGCTGAACCTCCAAAAAATCATGAAAAAATCTGAATTTTTGACGATTTTCCACGAGGTTAAAAAAGTTGACACTAGAATAGTGGTCGGAAGGAGTGGTAAATCATGTGCAACAATCATTTCCAAATTACTTAATAATTAAATGTTTATTCCCGACTTGACCATACAATGTATGGTATCACACTCCCTCTAACGCACGCTATGCATGCCTTTAGGGGAAAATTGACTAAACAACAGATATCCTAGTTATCAAAAGGGTTTAGTTCTGTGGGAGCCCTTGCCAGGTTTTCAGACCCGGGGTTGGAGTCGTGGCAGCTTCCCATGAATTTTCTAACCGTTCGGGCAGTTCTTAACAGAATGGCTTCTTGCATTAGTTGGTAAAGATGTTCGTCCAGACCGAGGTATTTTAAATTATTTAGTAGAAGTTTTGGGACTACTCCTGTTGTTGACATAACAATTGGTACAGTGGTGTGTTGTTCATGTCCCACTGAGTCTTTATTTGAAATTCCAAATCCCTGTATTTGGCTATTTTTTCAGCCTGCTTAATATTTATGTCATTGTTGTCAGGGATTGCTATGTCAATTAAGGTTGTTTTCGTGGAGATTTTATCTACTAAAACTATATCTGGTCTATTGTGAGCAACAGTCCGATCGGTCAGTATCGTGCGGTCCCAGTAGAGCTTGTAGTTGTTATTTTCTAAAATAGATTCTGGTTTGTATATATAGTAGGGTGTTCTTACCGATTGTGATAGCTCAAATTTCAGCGCTAGTTCCTGGTGCAGTATTTTTGCCACAGCATCGTGTCGCTCTTTATATTCAGTTGCAGCGAACGCTTGGCAACCTCCTGTAATATGCTGGATAGATTCCGATGTTTGGCAACCATATCTGCATCTGTCGTTGTTGATAGATAGGGTCTTTGACGATGTACTTTAGATAGTTCTTAGTTGGAATTACTTGATCTTGGATTGCCAATATAAAGCCATCCGTTTCGGGAAATATATGACCAGAGATCAACCAGTAGTTCGTCGCTGAATTATCGACAGAATCTTGGTTGACCTCATTTATATGTCTTCCATGAAGGGGCTTCTGTTTCCATTTGAGCAGCTTCTGATCAGTTGTCTGGTGGTATACTTGACTCTGTGTAGATCAGAAAATTCTGCGAGTTTCTGGAAATGATTACGCAAATTAGAAATTTGTTGATCACGTAACTTGCCTATATCTGCCAATCCTCTTCCTCATTCACACCGGCGCAATGTTGTACGTTCGACACAGCTCTTTGGATGGTGATTTTGAGCTTTTGTTAGTAGTACTCGAACTTTCCGTTGTAATTGTTCACTATCGGTCTTGTCTTTATTTTATCAAGTATATTATTAATGCAAAAATTGTCTGATTTATTTGGAGCTGGTATATTTGGTAACAGCTTTAGTTCCTTCGCTGACGGCGTGCTTGGCGAGTTCACCGGGCAACAATAGACGAACAGCAGTTTGAATTTCCCTGCTTGTAATAGTGGAACGCTTATTGTAGTGTGCCAGTCTGGAAGCTTCAGCAGCAATACGTTCGAAAATGTCGTTGACGAAACTGTTCATGATGCTCATGGCCTTGCTGGAAATACCGGTATCGGGATGTACTTGTTTCAATACTTTGTAAATATAAATGGCACAGCTTTTGTTCCTCCTGCGCTTCTTCTTTTTGTCAGCCTTTGAAATGTTCTTTTGAGCTAACTATACCGAAAGACTAACTAAGCACTGAACATGTGTAGCTGTTAATAGCCTGAAACAAATTTTTACTGTTAAGTTTGGTCTTCAGTAGTCATCTTACCCTTCTATAAAACTCTGTTGTTAGGTCCTTTTTCATGGTGGTGTGATCAATTCGTTGAGCCTGCTTTATTCCAAGGTATTTGTAAGTATGGCCTTCCTCCATAGATTCAATTGAGGTGTCATCTCCCATTTAGTAGCGCCCCTGCTGTATTTTGCCTTTAACTAGATTAATAATTCGGCATTTGTCTAGGCCAAATTGCATATGACTGTCATTAGAGAATCCTTCTACTATTTTAAGCATATCATGCAGCTGTTGTTTCGTAGCTGCCATCAACTTTAAGTCGTCCATGTATAACAAATGGTTTATCTTTAATGCTTGTACGTTGTTGTGCTTGAGACTGAACTCAAAGTTAGTCGAGTTCAGTTTGTGTGAGAGTGGGTTCATAGCAAGGCAGAACCACAGCGGGCTAAGAATATACCCCTTCTGATTCGGATAGAGTAGGTTTGTATCGAACAGTCGGCTTCATTCATAGAGATTTTGGTTTGCCAAATAGTCATGACATGTTGTAAAAAGTTAACAATACGATTATTTACTTTATAGACTTTCAGCACCTGAATGAACCAATCATGTGGAACGGAATAAAAGGCATTTTTGTAGTCCAGATATGCCATGTAGAGATTTCGTCGTTTGGCGTGAGCTTGATAGCAGACAACGGAATCAATTATTAGTTATTCTTTGCACCCCATCGAGTTTTTCGCGCATCCCTTTTGTTGTTCGGTAATTATGTTGTTCAGCTCACAATGTCTGAAAAGGCGATGATTAATGCAAGACGTTATAAGTTTGTATAAGGTTGGGAGGCAAGTGATGGGTCGGTACTTTGCTGGGTCCTGTGTACATAGGTTATCCTTTGATAAGAGGTATGTAGCACCATGCGTAAGGAAACTAGGCATCTTGTGTGGATGGATAATTATGTCATTAATAAGTTTTGTTAATTTCTCGTGGGTGGCGTAAAGTTTCTTTTTCCAGTAATTCTGCACACCATCTGGTCCTGGTGCTTTCCAGTTGTGGAGGTGTTTCATTATGTTGGACGTGTCTTCCGTTGTAAATGGTTGGTGTTGCATGTTATCACAATTTTGAAATGCAGCCTCCTCCTCATTAATCCAGCTTGCTCTGGAGTTATGGGAAACTGTTGTGGAAAGTTGTGTTTTCCAGAACTACTCGATGTCCGTTGTACTGGGATAACTAGGAGTTTCAGTATTATTGATGTTGTTGAGTTTTCTATAAAACCCTATTTCTGATTTTCGGAATAGTGCGTTGTCTCGGAAACTGGTTACTGGTTTTTTACCTTCGCAATCGACTTGTGTAGACGGAGAGCTTTTGTCGTAGACTGTCAAGACACTGCTGAGATATGATGTTTTCTCTATCCCACTGGGAGTGTATTCGTTTACTGTACATGATAGTGTTGACAAATCTTTCTATTCTGACACCTCGTTGGTACTCGGTCAGTCATCCAATGTCTTTACGAAAAGAATTAATTTTCCCTTCTAGCCTTCTTTGCCAAGGTGGTATTCGAGGTGTTTATTATGTTTATTATTATTAAGATAATTACAAAATAAATAAAGAGCTCAAATTTGGTTTTCAGAATATTGTAGATTTTACAATTCCCAATGATACCGAAATCGTTTTCAACTTTGTTTGTTCTAGTATTAATAAAGTAAAAAATGTGGTTGCCTTTAGTGAAAGATGTTTTATTAGCCGATAGCCTACGAAAAGATACGTCTTTTTTTTCGAACGTAGTTTTGAATTTAAGCAAAGATAACATAATGTAAAAGCATAATGAAAATGTGAAACTACCAATATAAGTAACTATAATTTTACATATTGCCAACCCAAGAAAGTCTTCAGTCCAGGAGCCAGCATCAACTACCGCAAATAATAGCTGATTCTGCTTTATCTGGATTTCGCCCGGGTGCTTTTTTCAAATTCATTTATTTATATATCTTAATCAACTTACAAACAAAATTTCCGACGTCTCGTCCACACATGTATGGGGCTATTTCAAGGACTACATTCGTTTAGTCTTTTTCTCACAGCATACTTTGAAACTTGACTTTATTAAACTTCTCACACTGGATCACAGATTCTAAATGAGTACAGATTGGATATATCCAAGGATGTTGGTTCGGGGTGTTTGTTTTAAAGAAAATTATAATCCATCCAGCATTTCAGGTAAACGAAGGGTTGTAAGTAGTTAATGGGATTATTTTGAATTGTTTTATGGTTTTGATGATACTTTGAATACGTTCCTCAAATTCTATTAGTAGGTAATGTAAGTGACTTATTTCGTTTTGAGATTTTTGTTGAAATGTGGATGCAGGGTTGCCAGATGGGCGAAAGTTCAAAACCTTTGTCTCGGTTTAATTTTTTGGGATTTTTGGCGATTTCAATGGCCTCACGGAATTTTGTGACGAACTAATACGGAGATTTGCCCACGACAGAGGAGCTGTCGAAGATGATTTGGTTATATAGACGGGTGTTTATAGATCGACATATATACTGCCCCACAAGAGCATGGAATGGAATAAACACCCTTGGATGATAGAGGGTTTTGTTTATCCTTTGAAGAGGGTAACATTTGTGAGATTTTGGATAGTGGTGGGTAGACTGTTGCTCGTTCTTATGGAGAAGCTTCCCAATCCTATACATGACCTTGTTGATATATGGCAAATATAATACTGATTTACCTATCTATATATCTTAGGCTTGGGTCGTCGAATCCATGAATAGGTATTTTTATTATCACAGGCACAGACTTGTTATTTTTTTGCGATATTTTTGTTTTATAAATTTCTGTTTGAGTTACAAGTAAGCATGATAATTTTATTTGTTTAGAAAATTTAGAACGTTTACATTTTAATGTTTGGAGGTTATTTTCTTATTTTTGTTGTTTTTGTTACCAAATATACAAAAAGTTAATATTTTTGCGTAAATTAATGATCCTTAAATTATGACAGCAATTAATATTAATTTGATCACTGAACTACAGACGGATGTGTGGTTTAGGATCGACATCGTTCAAATGAACGACTCAGTGTGAACGACTCCTTTTGGTGAGCTTAACGAAATGAGCGGGCTCACTATAAAGAGTCATGAAACCCAACGCTACCAATTCTTTCTTAGTACGGGGATTTTGGTGACAAGAAATGGAATTGCGAGTGTCTCGTTTACTGTAGCCGTTGTTTAGTAGGCTACCCTCTACACAAGCTAATTCCCTTGTCAAAATAACCAGAACGAATATCATTAATTCTAAAGTACAATACAGCCATGTCTCGATTCTGCTCACAAATTATTTATTATTTCTTTTTCCCTTAATAAAGTATTAAATACGGACAATTTTATTTAAGGTTTCATAATGTATTTAAATAAAATTCACATGATAGTACAACAAAAAAGGATTAAATCATCTTTAAAATATATTGAATAAGAACGATATTTTTCATCCACTCTTTAGAGGTATGAAGTGTACAGAAAAGTTTACACACCGCCGAACGCTTTTCATATGCCAATCAATATTCGCAATAGATGATCTTCCTTTTCATTCGATACCCAACAAAGCTCTCCACGATAACAATGAAAAATCTACTTCATATTCACTACATTTCAGTTTTCAATATTTCAACTAAATGATGAACATTTGATTGACACGGTGTAGTAGAATCATTTTATGAATTCTTTTTAAAAAACGATAGACAGAGATATTTAGATACTGATGAAAAACGTTGTCCTCCAGTTTTTCAATATGATGAACATAATGTTGTTGACTTATTTTCAAGAATGAACAACAGTATTTAAAAAGTTATATTTATTTCAAAATTTTCAAGGCTGTAAATGCAAGATGTTATATCATTTCTAAACAAGATCCGTTATCAGTTGCAGTCCTACAAACATGACCACCGAAATCTAGATAAAATATTTATGTATTTATGATCGACATGGCCTGATTTCTGATAGGAATCAAAAGATAACTCTAGAAGCTGTTTTTCTTAAAACTTTTAGATTAAAAGCAGGTGTAATAACAGAACTTAAGTAATTGTATTAGTTTATTGTACTATCTCAACCCAAAATATAGTAGATTGAATGTATCGACTACCAACCATAGATTAGTCATTCTTAAGGTATCCACAGCTTCAAGAGGAATAACACACTTGAACATAGGTACTAGAACTTCTAGAACATAATTGATTTGAAGGGAAGATATATCATTAATTGTACTTATATTACTATAGTGTGCAGTTTAAACAAGGTTTTTTACTCGAATATGCTAGTTAAATTTACTTTACATATATGCCTGACAATAAAAGCTGTTTTGGAACGTGAAATTTAACTATAATCCATCTTTTGAATGGTTATTCGCACCTGATAATAATAATATTTAAAAAAGAATTATTTTCTGACATATCTTCTTTTTAGGATTTCGTATATACAATATACGGATACTCTTATAATATCACTCCGGATTTTTACCTCTGTCACATCACAGCAATTTTCTCCTAAACTACTGGACGGAGAGGTTGAAATTTGGTATGAATGTATAGTTTGGTGACCTGATCAGGAGTACATATCGTAAAAGAAGAACTTTTGATTTTAGGGGTACTTCTGGGGGAAAAAACTAAAAAAATAGAGGTATAGGGTCTGACCTGAAGTTTTCTGGAAAATAAGGAGAAACCTCAACTTTTACTTTTGGGTGGCAAATTACAGAATTAAATGGAAAATATAAAATTAAAATTGTTTCAAACCCACGATGTTATATATCAAATGAAAGGGCTCATTATGACGAAAAAAATATATTTTTTTAAAATTTTTAAAATAAATAAATTAAAAGATATTAAAAAATATAAACAAATTTATTCATTCCCCCCCCCTTATCTACGAAACCATGAGCTGGAAAATTTTGATAAAAAATGGAGGTATAGCCCCTCACCTGAACTTTACTGAAAAAATAAGGAGAAACCCCCAATATTCATTTTGGGGGGCATATTATAGAATTAAATAAAAAATAAAAATTAAAATTGTTTCTAACTCATCATGTTATATATCAAATGAAAGGGTTCATTATGACGAAAACAAATATATTTTTTTCATATTTTTAAAATAAATTAATTAAAAGATGTTAACAAAAATATAAAAAATTTTACCCATTCCCGCGCCTTATCTCCGAAAGCATAAGCTAGAAAATTTTGAAAAAAAAGGAGGTATAGCCCCTCATCTGAACTTTACTGGAAAAATAAGGAGAATCCCCTAATATTCAATCTAACAGATCATGTAATATATCAAATCACAGGGCTCATTATGACGAATACAATTTTTTTTTAAATTTTTTTAAAATGAATATTTTAAAATATATTAAAAAAATATTCATTCCCCACGTTATTAACCAAACTATAACACCTAAATTTTTTTGTTGAAAACTCTGAAGAAATCCCTAATATTATTATTGGGGGCCAAATTATAGCATTAAACGGAAAATAAAAAAAATATTTTTTAACGCATCATGCTACATCAAATGAAAGGGCATATTAATCCATTTAAGGTTTCTTTTCGGTTTTCTTTGGTAACAGCACAGCCTGAATGTTGGGTAAGACACCACCCTGTGCAATTGTTACGCCTTGACAACAATTTATTTAATTCATCGTCGTTTCCGATGGCGAGTTGTAAATGTCTTGGAATAATACGGGTCTTCTTGTTATCACGTGCAGCATTACCGGCCAACTCCAAAACTTCAGCAGCCACATACTCCATAACTGCTGCTAAATATACTGGTGCACCGGCGCCGACGCGTTCGGCATAATTTCCTTTCCTTAATAAACGATGAATACGACCTACCGGAAACTGTAAACAACAGTATTTAAAAAGTTATATGTATTTCAAAATTTTCAAGGCTGTAAATGCAAGATGTTATATCATTTCTAAACAAGATCCGTTATCAGTTGCAGTCCTACAAACAGGACCACCGAAATCTAGATAAAATATTTATGTATTTATGATCGACATGGCCTGATTTCTGATAGGAATCAAAAGATAACTCTAGAAGCTGTTTTTCTTATTACTTTTAGATTAAAAGCAGGTGTAATAACAGAACTTAAGTAAATGTATTAGTTTATTGTACTATCTCAACCCAAAATATAGTAGATTGAATGTATCGACTACCAACCATAGGTTAGTCATTCTTAAGGTATCCACAGCTCCAAGAGGAATAACACACTTGAACATAGGTACTAGAACTTCTAGAACATAATTGATTTGAAGGGAAGATATATCATTAATTGTACTTATATTACTATAGTGTGCAGTTTAAACAAGGTTTTTTACTCGAATATGCTAATTAAATTTACTTTACATATACGCCTGACAATAAAAGCTGTTTTGGAACGTGAAATTTAACTATAAACAATCTTTTGAATGGTTATTCGCACCTGGTAATAATAATATTTAAAAAATAATTATTTTCTGACATATCTTCTTTTTAGGATTTCGTATATACAATATACGGATACTCTTATAATATCACTCCGGATTTCTACCTCTGTCACATCACAGCAATTTTCTCCTAAACTACTGGACGGAGAGGTTGAAATTTGCTATGAATGTATGGTTTGGTGACCCGATCAGGAGTACATATCGTAAAAGAAGAAATTTTGATTTTAGGGGTACTTCTGGGGGAAAAAACTAAAAAAATAGAGGTATAGGGTCTGACCTGAAGTTTTCTGGAAAAATAAGGAGAAACCTCAACTTTTACTTTTGGGTGACAAATTACAGAATTAAATGGGAAATATAAAATTAAAATTGTTTCGAACCAATGATGTTATATATCAAATGAAGGGGCTCATTATGACGAAAACAAATATATTTTTTTCAAATTTTTAATATAAATAAATTAAAAGATATTAAAAAAATATAAACAATTTTATTCATTCCCCTCCCCCCTTATCTACGAAACCATAAGCTGGAAAATTTTGATAAAAATGGAGGTAGAGCCCCTCACCTGAACTTTACTGAAAAAATAAGGAGAAACCCCTAATATTCATTTTGGGAGGCAAATTATAGAATTAAATAGAAAATATAAAATTAAAATTGTTTCTAACTCATCATGTTACATATCAAATGAAAGGATTCTTTATGACGAAAACAAATATCTTTTTTTCATATTTTTAAAATAAATAAATTAAAAGATGTTAACAAAAATATAAAAAATTTTACCCATTCCTGCGCCTTATCTCCGAAACCATAAGCTATAAAATTTTGGAAAAAAAGGAGGTATAGCCCCTTATCTGAACTTTACTGGAAAAATAAGGAGAAACCCCTAATATTCAATCTAACAGATCATGTAATATATCAAATCACAGGGCTCATTATGACGAATACAATTTTTTTTTAAATGAATATTTTAAAATATATTAAAAAAATATTCATTCCCCACGTTATTCCCCAAACTATAACACCTAAATTTTTTTGTTGAAAACTCTGAAGAAATCCCTAATATTATTATTGGGGGCCAAATTATAGCATTAAACGGAAAATAAAAAAAATATATTTTTTTAACGCATCATGCTACATTAAATGAAAGGGCTCATTATGAGGAATACAAATATATATAATTAATTGTTTTCAAGATATTAACATAAAGATATAAAAAAATTTCATTTCTGGCTTTATTTCCGCAACCATACTACCTAAAATTTTGAAAATAATTAGGGCTCACTTGAAATTTATAAGAAAATTTTTTTTAAACCCCCATAGTAATTTTAGGGACAAATACAATTAAATGGAAAATAAAAATTCATTTTTCAAACGCATCATGTAATATATCAGATGAAAGGCTCATTATGTGAATTACAAATATATCATATTTTTGACTGATTTGTTTAAAAGCTATTAACAAAAATATTAAATTTTATATTAAAATAAATACACTGATGTAATTTTCACTTAAATTTATTTACTATTGACAATTGTTTCACCAGGTTACTGGCTTCTTCAGAATACAACGTAACATCAAAAATATTAAACATCGACATCGTTCCCACTTTGTTCGTCGAAATCGCTACTTTCTGATAGTGTGAAAAATGTATAGATTACTATGGTAAATGTTCTCAAAAAATGCAAAGAAACGAAGCAAGCTCGAATCCATTTTTTTTAAATTATTATGTAAAATTTTGAGCTATAACTCAAAAAAACGTAAGATTCCATGTTACATTGATAAATAAAAAAATTGCGTCGAACTATACTAAATCCTTCCGTAAAGAGCTGCACTTACCTTGTTCTTCTCTGTCGGGTTAAAAATGTTGGGATAAACGAGGTGCATGGACAAAAACGTGTTTTTTTCACGTCGTTCCAAAATTTCAGGCGAAGTCTGAATTTTGACGGTTAACGTGCCGACCGGTCGGGTAAACAGGAGGTGTGTTGCGTCTAAAGTTAAATTGGTCACGCATTTTTCTGAGACAGTGACATTCCGTATTCTCACTTTTTAACCGACTTCCAAAAAGGAGGAGGTTATCAATTCGTCGCGTATTTTTTTTGTATGTATGTTACCTAAATTCTCCTGTGGTGAACCGTTTTGTATGAATATGGTCTTGTTTTATAGAGTATATATCCGGATTGATGAAACTTCAAATTTGGGAAAATAATTCTATTGAAGAAATTTGTGAATGAACACACACGTGCATGGAAATCAACCAATATCCCTAACATATTGGTCCATTTTTTTTTAATCTATTAAGGAAGATCCCTAAATGATCTCATAAACTTTTCTGCGACGTGCAACTTGCAGTTTTGCAGACAATCTCCGAAAATTCCAAAATTTTTATTAAAAATTTCAACGAAATGACATAACGAACATTTCCTCATAAATATTTTAATTCCAACTTAATAGTGCGGTAATTTTAGGCACTGGAAGTTTTAACTGCACTATTTGAATTTGGAAAAATATAATTTATTTGTATTTTTAAATAATAAACAGATTTAATAATTTATAATTTAAAACTTGACCTATTTTGCCCTTTATCTACAGAGCCTCAAAACTCAGACAGTAGATTATAAAAGGCTTCCTTGAAAGTTTATTAGTAAAATAAAACTGTAATGTTAATTTTTGGGGGCCAAATTAGAAAAATTAAATAAATATGTATTCTGATAAAAATCAAGCGAATCCTGAAGCAGATATATATAAATATAAATGCTCTTCACCTTATTGACTGATTCCATTTTTATTTGTTATTTGAATCAACCTGTATATCTATAATTTTACCTCGCTCTATATGTCAGTTATTCTATATATGTAACTGCTCATAGTCTACATTGTATAACAAAATTCGTCACATTTTTAAAGCATTGTATAACTATAGTTTCAACCCGGTATATGCAATTGCTTCTAAAATGTCTTGAACCCATCTATGTAACTATAATTATATAATAAATTTTTGACACACTCTGTGAAACTATATTCCACCCTATATTTCAACCATCTTATATATGCAACTGCTTATGTACCACCCAATATTACATTTATTTCTAATATTTTTTGAACCCACCTATATAACTGTTATTTTACTTCGCCCAAACACACACACACACATACAGACACACACACACACACACAATTCGCCTTGGTTATGGAGCAGGAACCATTGTCAATAGCAACAAGCGCAGAAGCCACTGCCAAAGAGGTAATGACAAGCGTTGTCAAGTCCTGCGATGCATCCATGCCAAGGAGACGGCAGAACAACAGCCGCCCACCAGTTTACTGGTGGAATGACACGATCTCACAACACCGACGAGAGTGTCTCAAAGCACGAAGGCTGCATCAACGAGCACGGAGACGCGACAGGGTCACAACAGAAGAACTAAGGCTCGACTATGAGATCAAAAGACAACAACTACGAAGAGCCATTCTCTCAAGCAAGAGATCCTACTGGAAGGAGTTGTGTGACGAAGTTAATCAAGATCCATGGGGAAAACCGTATAAAATCGTTATGCATAAAATTAAGGCCCCTCCCATGACATCAACGAACTGCCCCGAATCATTGCACCGCATTGTCACTCACTTGTTTCCTGCGAAGCCTGAGCTACCCGCTTATCCTTCGTGGCAGGTGAGGGACGAAGATATACCACCAGTGACTATGAATGAGCTGATGGGCGCGTGCAACCGGCTCCAAAACGGTAAGGCTCCCGGTCCAGATGGCATACCTAACATCGCGCTAAAATGCGCCATAGCCAATAGGCCTGACATGTTTCTACACATGTATGAGACCTGCCTAAAGCAGGGGGTTTTCCCGACTAAGTGGAAAAAGCAGAGGCTTGTGCTCCTACCTAAAGGGGGAAAGAAACCTCCAGACGAACCGTCATCCTATCGTCCCCTCTGTATGTTGGACTCTGCGGGAAAACTCCTTGAAAGAATAATAGCAGATAGGCTGGAGCCCTACGTTGAGCCAAAACTTTCCACCAACCAATTTGGGTTCAGAAAGGGGAGATCAACCATCGATGCCGTGACACTCGTTACCAACATCGCCAGAGAGGCTATCTCGGGAAAGAGATGGAGAAGAGGTGGAAAAAAGTACTGTCTAATAGCCACCCTGGATATCAAGAACGCCTTTAACTCGGCCCGCTGGGACCGCATTTTGGAGGCTCTTGCCAGGATGGAAGTTCCTCAGTACTTGCGGAGAATGGTCTCAGCGTATTTCAAGGACCGCATCTTATTGTACCAAACTGAAAATGGGCAAGTAGACTATAAGATCACAGGAGGTGTACCTCAGGGCTCTGTTCTTGGCCCCCTCTTATGGAACGTAATGTACAACGACCTACTCCTGCTCGGTCTGCCTGAGGGCGTCAGGCTAGTGGCATTCGCCGATGATGTGGCATTGATCATAGTGCGCAAGCACATAGAGGAGATACAAACAACCTTCTCATTCGCTATAGCCACAATTCAGAATTGGATGCTCGCAGCGGACTTGAGTTTAGCAGAGCAAAAGACCGAAACACTTCTTGTTAGCAGTCGGAAGGCAAGGGAAACCATCACCCTCAAAATAGGCGACACCTACATACAGTCGCAGCCCTTCATCAGCTATTTGGGGGTGCTCCTGGACACAAGGCTCAACTTCAAAGAGCACATAATCGCGGCCAGCAAGAAAGCAGCTGGGGTACAGGGGGCATTATCTAGAATAATGCCGAATGTCGGAGGCCCTAGACAGATAAGAAGACAGCTACTGGCAACAGTAACTACTTCTGTTTTGTTGTACGGGGCACCGGTATGGGAGAAATCGCTCGAGCTACCATCGTACCGCCGGAAAATGAAATCAGTCCAGCGGCTCTCAGCGATTCGAGTGGCATCATCCTACCGCACTGTGTCTTACGAGGCGGTGAGTGTGATTGCCTCTACCCTGCCAATCGACATCCTGGCTGCAGAAAGGGGACGGCTTTATCGCAGAAAGTTAGAAAAAGACCAGCCGACAGGAAACAGCGATGAAAGAGCCATAAGTCTAGGGCAATGGCAGGAGAGGTGGGACAGCTCTACTAAAGGCAGGTGGACATATCGATTGATACCTAACATCAGTCGTTGGGTCAACCGCCAGCATGGGGAGGTTGGGTTCTACATCACTCAACTCCTGACTGGACATGGATGCTTTCGAGCATACCTGCACAGGTTCAGGAGGGCAAACTCCCCAAACTGCCCACACTGTACGGACGTGATAGAGGACGCAGAACACGTGTTCTTCTCCTGCCCCCGGTTTCAGGATCAACGTGCTGAAGTGGAGAGGATTCTGGAGACTAATATCGTCCCAGAACAATTAGTAGAAGCCATGCTGAAGGGCCCCCAAGCCTGGAACTTGGTATCAGATTATGCGGAGACTATCCTCAAAGAACTCCGCGATACGTTCGAGGAGTAGGCTTTAGAAGCTTTCAATGTAAGAGCAGTAAACATCTGCAATGAACCACCCTTGCGAAGTAGTATTGAGTAAGAGTGCCGCAAGGGACCATGGTTATAGGAGAAAGAGGTTAGGGTTTTAGCGGGTATACGGTATACTGGTTTCAATTGCAACGATTTACTCTTGCTTTGAAGTCATTGCATCGGGAGTCCCGCACGACGGCTAGCACGTGCTAGCTAAGTACGCAATGTATTTCCCCCCTCTTCGGATAAAAAAAAAAAAAAAAAAAAAAAAAAAAAAAAAAAAAAACACACACACACACACACACACACACACACACACACACACACATCCATCGCACCCGGGGTGGTTGCTGGTCCACCACCGGGCGCCTCCCCAGGTGGCGGATAGGGGACGCTCTCCAGCAATGGGGAGTACTGAGGACTTCCTCAGGGCGGACCAAAATCAGATAGGGGAAGGAACCCCGAAAATAAACCATTCATGGATATGGGTGATAAGGTCAACTTAATACCCCAGGTGGGTACCTCTGCAGAGGATAATCCCACCACCGGTTCCGATCGAGTGAAAGCCTCGGTGGCCGGTGCACGCTCCACGGATTCTGGGGGGAGCGAATTATCACTGGTTCCGTCACATAGTGACAACAAGAAGAAAGACACTATTAATGGTACAACATCGACCATTAAAACTAGAGCTGGCAGCAAGACACTATTCAGCCAAGTCCTCCAAAAGGCGGATAGTGGAGTTGACGTGCCCCAAAGAGCAACAAATGAGAGTGGCGCTCCAAACAAATTAGGAGCAAAGATCGATGAGCTCTTGAAGTTCATTGGGCCTAGGCACAATGTACATCATGAGATCAAGAAACTGGCAAACGCCATTAAGTCAGAATATGACAAATATCTGACGTCAACGACGCGGCCATCTCCTGTAGCGAAACCTGCTACAACACAGACATCGCCAGTAAAGGTGTCAAACACTCAGACACAAGGTGAAAAGCAAAAGGAGGTCCCAAAAGCGGCTGCCTCAAAAGCAGCTAACTCAAAACCGGCTGCATCAACACCGGCGGCCCCAAAGCAGGCGGCTTCAATAAAAGTAGCCTCACTAGCGGCAGACTCTGTAGCAAGGACCTCGCCACCGAAGGCCTCGCCTTCAGTAGCCTCATCAAGTAAGGCACCACTACCAAAAACTCTTAAACCGGTGCTAGCTAGCAAGCTAAAGCCCGGTAAAGAAGGTTGCCAGAACATCGGGCAAACCACCCAGACAACAACAAGTAGGGTGGTCAATTCAGAAGCGGAGAGAAACAATGGATTAAAATCCAAGTTTAAACCGCAGACCAAGAACCAACCTTCAAACCAGTCTACTGACTGGCAAGTGGCAAAGAGGAAAAAGGCCCCGAGGACCAATAAGCAAAAACCTGCGCCACATTGTACGCTGCTTATAAAGAAAGGCGAGAAGAGCTCCCATGCAGATATCTTGCGAGGTATCAAGAATGATCCCACCTTGCAGGATATAGGCAAAAAAGTCAATAAGATCCGACGAACAGCTAAGGGAGATCTCCTATTGTTATTCGCGAAGGCAGACGCTCAGGAGATGGAGCGCTATTGTAACGCCATCAAGAATAAGCTCCCAAGCGGGGCCACTGTACAATCTCGAATACCGCAAATCGAGATTGAAATTAAAGACCTGGACGAGATCAGTACCAAGGAAGACGTAGTAAACCTGCTCAAAGATAATATCGACGGCCTGGCAGATATCACTGAGGAGGCAGTGAAATCACTTCGACGGGCATATAGATCAACACAAACGGCAGTTGTTTGTCTCCCAGAAGTCCAGGCCAAGAAAGCCATCGCACTTGGAAAGCTGAAACTCGCGTGGGGCACAGTACGTGTTCGCGAGAGGATCAGCCTTCGACGGTGCTTCAAATGCTGGCACTTTGGGCACAACGCCCAGGCGTGCAGAGGCAAGACTGATCGAAGCAGTTGCTGTCACAGATGCGGAGGCGCCGGTCACAATGCCTCGGCTTGTCAACAACCTGCCAAGTGCTTACTCTGCAAAGAGAAAGATAGTAGGTCAGACTGCCGGCATGTTGCGGGTAGTTGGAAATGTCCGATCTACCAACAGGCGATGAGAGCAGCACAAGCCCGTAAATGAAAGTACTGCAACTCAACCTCAATCATTGCGAAGCAGCCCAAGACCTACTGGTACAGCGGGTGCGGGAATTGGATTGCGACGTAGCCATAATCTGCGAGCAGTACAAAAACTTCGACACCCCGTCCTGGGTAAATGACACAACGGACAGAGCAGCGATATGGGCTTGCGGTAAACTTCCGTTCCAACAACTCCCAAATACCCCCGAACAATGTCTTGTGAGAGCCAAAGTGGGAGGGGTTCACTTCTATAGCTGCTATGCACCTCCTAGTGCACAGCTCGAGGAGTTCGAGTTATTCTTGGACACCTTGGCGGAGGATGTACGGAAGCGTGAATCGGTCGCCATCGCAGGAGATTTCAACGCCTGGGCAATTGACTGGGGATGCCGGGAAACGAGCGCGAGAGGACGAGCTCTCCTTGAGACCATGTCTTCGCTCAACCTGGTACTCCTCAACACAGGAGCCGTAAGCACATATCGCAAAGGCACAGCCAGCTCCATTATCGATGTGACATTCGTTAGCAGCAACCTAATTAAAGGGGGCTGTGAGTGGCGGGTCGATGAGGAGTTTACGAATAGCGACCACCAAGCTATTATTTGGGAAATTAACACCACTCCCAAACGAAGATTGTGTGTCAGTCGTGCGAGGCCACAGCCAGTCGGTTGGAACAAAAATGCTTTCGATGCTGATTCATTCGCCTTGGTTATGGAGCAGGAACCATTGTCAATAGCAACAAGCGCAGAAGCCACTGCCAAAGAGGTAATGACAAGCGTTGTCAAGTCCTGCGATGCTTCCATGCCAAGGAGACGGCACAACAACAGCCGCCCACCAGTTTACTGGTGGAACGACACGATCTCACAACACCGACGAGAGTGTCTCAAAGCACGAAGGCTGCATCAACGAGCACGGAGACGCGACAGGGTCACAACAGAAGAACTAAGGCTCGACTATGAGATCAAAAGACAACAACTACGAAGAGCCATTCTCTCAAGCAAGAGATCCTACTGGAAGGAGTTGTGTGACGAAGTTAATCAAGATCCATGGGGAAAACCGTATAAAATCGTGATGCATAAAATTAAGGCACCTCCCATGACATCAACGAACTGCCCCGAATCATTGCACCGCATTGTCACTCACTTGTTTCCTGCGAAGCCTGAGCTACCCCCTTATCCTTCGTGGCAGGTGAGGGACGAAGATATACCATCAGTGACTATGAATGAGCTGATGGGCGCATGCAAGCGACTCCAAAACTGCAAGGCTCCCGGTCCAGATGGCATACCTAACATCGCGCTAAAATGCGCCATAGCCAATAGGCCCGACATGTTTCTACACATGTATGAGACCTGCCTAAAGCAGGGGGTTTTCCCGACTAAGTGGAAAAAGCAGAGGCTTGTGCTCCTCCCTAAAGGGGGAAAGAAACCTCCCGACGAACCGTCATCATATCGTCCCCTCTGTATGTTGGACTCTGCGGGAAAACTCCTTGAAAGGATAATAGCAGATAGGCTGGAGCCCTACGTTGAGCCGAAACTTTCCACCAACCAATTCGGGTTCAGAAAGGGGAGATCAACCATCGATGCCGTGAAACTCGTTACCAACATCGCCAGAGAGGCTATCTCGGGAAAGAGATGGAGAAGAGGTGGAAAAAAGTACTGTCTAATAGCCACCCTGGATATCAAGAACGCCTTTAACTCGGCCCGCTGGGACCGCATTTTGGAGGCTCTTGCCAGGATGGAAGTTCCGCTGTACTTGCGCAGAATGGTTTCAGCGTATTTCAAGGACCGCATCTTATTGTACCAAACTGAAAATGGGCAAGTAGACTATAAGATCACAGGAGGTGTACCTCAGGGCTCTGTTCTTGGCCCCCTCTTATGGAACGTAATGTACAACGACCTGCTCCTGCTCGGTCTGCCTGAGGGCGTCAGGCTAGTGGCATTCGCCGATGATGTGGCATTGATCATAGTGCGCAAGCACATAGAGGAGATACAAACAACCTTCTCATTCGCTATAGCCACAATTCAGCATTGGATGCTCGCAGCGGACTTAAGTTTAGCAGAACAAAAGACCGAAACACTTCTTGTTAGCAGTCGAAAGGCAAGGGAAACCATCACCCTCAAAATAGGCGACACCTACATACAGTCGCAGCCCTTCATCAGCTATTTGGGGGTGCTCCTGGACACACGGCTCAACTTCAAAGAGCACATAATCGCGGCCAGCAAGAAAGCAGCTGGGGTACAGGGGGCATTATCTAGAATAATGCCGAATGTCGGAGGCCCTAGACAGATAAGAAGACAGCTACTGGCAACAGTAACTACTTCTGTTTTGTTGTACGGGGCACCGGTATGGGAGAAATCGCTCGAGCTACCATCGTACCGCCAGAAAATGAAATCAGTCCAGCGGCTCTCATCGATTCGAGTGGCATCATCCTACCGCACTGTGTCTTATGAGGCGGTGAGTGTGATTGCCTCTACCCTGCCAATCGACATCCTGGCTGCAGAAAGGGGAAGGCTTTATCGCAGAAAGTTAGGAAAAGACCAACCGACAGGAAACAGCGATGAAAGAGCCATGAGTCTAGGGCAATGGCAGGAGAGGTGGGACAACTCTACTAAAGGCCGGTGGACATATCGATTGATACCTAACATCAGTCGTTGGGTCAACCGCCAGCATGGGGAGGTTGGGTTCTACATCACTCAACTCCTGACTGGACATGGATGCTTTCGAGCATACCTGCACAGGTTCAGGAGGGCAAACTCCCCAAACTGCCCACACTGTACGGACGTGATAGAAGACGCGGAACACGTGTTCTTCTCCTGCCCCCGGTTTCAGGATCAACGTGCTGAAGTGGAGAGGATTCTGGAGACTAATATCGTCCCAGAACAATTAGTAGAAGTCATGCTGAAGGGCCCCCAAGCCTGGAACTTGGTATCAGATTACGCGGAGACTATCCTCAAAGAACTCCGCGATACGTTCGAGGAGTAGGCTTTAGAAGCTTTCAATGTAAGAGCAGTAAACATCTGCAATGAACCACCCTTGCGAAGTAGTATTGAGTAAGAGTGCCGCAAGGGACCATGGTTGTAGGAGAAAGAGGTTAGGGTTTTAGCGGGTATACGGTATACTGGTTTCAATGCAACGATTTACTCTTGCTTTGAAGTCATTGCATCGGGAGTCCCGCACGACGGCTAGCACGTGCTAGCTAAGTACGCAATGTATTTCCCCCCTCTTCGGATAAAAAAAAAAAAAAAAAAAAAAAAAAAAAAAAAAACACATCCATCGCACTTGGAAAGCTGAAACTTGCGTGGGGCACAGTACGTGTTCGCGAGAGGATCAGCCTTCGACGGTGCTTCAAATGCTGGCACTTTGGGCACAACGCCCAGGCGTGCAGAGGCAAGACTGACCGAAGCAGTTGTTGTCACGGATGCGGAGGCGCTGGTCACAATGCCTCGGCTTGTCAACAACCTGCCAAGTGCCTACTCTGCAAAGAGAAAGATAGTAGGTCAGACTGCCGGCACGTTGCGGGTAGTTGGAAATGTCCGATCTACCAACAGGCGATGAGAGCAGCACAAGCCCGTAAATGAAAGTACTGCAACTCAACCTCAACCATTGCGAAGCAGCCCAAGACCTACTGGTACAGCGGGTGCGGGAATTGGATTGCGACGTGGCCATAATCTGCGAGCAGTACAAAAACTTCGACACCCTGTCCTGGGTAAATGACACAACGGACAGAGCAGCGATATGGGCTTGCGGTAAACTTCCGTTCCAACAACTCCCAAATACCCCCGAACCATGGCTTGTGAGAGCCAAAGTGGGAGGGGTTCACTTCTATAGCTGCTATGCACCTCCTAGTGCACAGCTCGAGGAGTTCGAGTTATTCTTGGACACCTTGGCGGAGGATGTACGGAAGCGTGAATCGGTCGCCATCGCAGGAGATTTCAACGCCTGGGCAATTGACTGGGGATGTCGGGAAACGAGCGCGAGAGGACGAGCTCTCCTTGAGACCATGTCTTCGCTCAACCTGGTACTCCTCAACACAGGAGCCGTAAGCACATATCGCAAAGGCACAGCCAGCTCCATTATCGATGTGACATTCGTTAGCAGCAACCTAATTAAAGGGGGCTGTGAGTGGCGGGTCGATGAGGAGTTTACTAATAGCGACCACCAAGCTATTATATGGGAAATCAACACCACTCCCAAACGAAGATTGTGTGTCAGTCGTGCGAGGTCACAGCCAGTCGGTTGGAACAAAAATGCTTTCGATGCTGATTCATTCGCCTTGGTTATGGAGCAGGAACCATTGTCAATAGCAACAAGCGCAGAAGCCACTGCCAAAGAGGTAATGACAAGCGTTGTCAAGTCCTGCGATGCTTCCATGCCAAGGAGACGGCAGAACAACAGCCGCCCACCAGTTTACTGGTGGAACGACACGATCTCACAACACCAACGAGAGTGTCTCAAACCACGAAGGCTGCATCAACGAGCACGGACACGCGACAGGGTCACAACAGAAGAACTAAGGCTCGACTATGAGATCAAAAGACAACAACTACGAAGAGCCATTCTCTCAAGCAAGAGATCCTACTGGAAGGAGTTGTGTGACGAAGTTAATCAAGATCCATGGGGAAAACCGTATAAAATCGGGATGCATAAAATTAAGGCCCCTCCCATGACATCAACGAACTGCCCCGAATCATTGCACCGCATTGTCACTCACTTATTTCCTGCGAAGCCTGAGCTACCCGCTAATCCTTCGAGGCAGGTGAGGGACGAAGATATACCATCAGTGACTATGAGTGAGCTGATGGGCGCGTGCAACCGGCTCCAAAACGGTAAGGCTCCCGGTCCAGATGGCATACCTAACATCGCGCTAAAATGCGCCATAGCCAATAGGCCTGACATGTTTCTACACATGTATGAGACCTGCCTAAAGCAGGGGGTTTTCCCGACTAAGTGGAAAAAGCAGAGGCTTGTGCTCCTCCCTAAAGGGGGAAAGAAACCTCCCGACCAACCGTCATCATATCGTCCCCTCTGTATGTTGGACTCTGCGGGAAAACTCCTTGAAAGGATAATAGCAGATAGGCTGGAGCCCTACGTTGAGCCGAAACTTTCCACCAACCAATTCGGGTTCAGAAAGGGGAGATCAACCATCGATGCCGTGAAGCTCGTTACCAGCATCGCCAGAGAGGCTATCTCGGGAAAGAGATGGAGAAGAGGTGGAAAAAAGTAATGTCTAATAGCCACCCTGGATATCAAGAACGCCTTTAACTCGGCCCGCTGGGACCGCATTTTGGAGGCTCTTGTCAGGATGGAAGTTCCGCAGTACTTGCGCAGAATGGTTTCAGCGTATTTCAAGGACCGCATCTTATTGTACCAAACTGAAAATGGGCAAGTAGACTATAAGATCACAGGAGGTGTACCTCAGGGCTCTGTTCTTGGCCCCCTCTTATGGAACGTAATGTACAACGACCTGCTCCTGCTCGGTCTGCCTGAGGGCGTCAGGCTAGTGGCATTCGCCGATGATGTGGCACTGATCATAGTGCGCAAGCACATAGAGGAGATACAAACAACCTTCTCATTCGCTATAGCCACAATTCAGCATTGGATGCTCTCCGCGGACTTGAGTTTAGCAGAGCAAAAGACCGAAACACTTCTTGTTAGCAGTCGAAAGGCAAGGGAAACCATCACCCTCAAAATAGGCGACACCTACATACAGTCGCAGCCCTTCATCAGCTATTTGGGGGTGCTCCTGGACTCACGGCTCAACTTCAAAGAGCACATAATCGCGGCCAGCAAGAAAGCAGCTGGGGTACAGGGGGCATTATCTAGAATAATGCCGAATGTCGGAAGCCCTAGACAGATAAGAAGACAGCTACTGGCAACAGTGACTACTTCTGTTTTGTTGTACGGGGCACCGGTATGGGAGAAATCGCTCGAACTACCATCGTACCGCCGGAAAATGAAATCAGTCCAGCGGCTCTTAGCGATTCGAGTGGCATCATCCTACCGCACTGTGTCTTACGAGGCGGTGAGTGTGATTGCCTCTACCCTGCCAATCGACATCCTGACTGCAGAAAGGGGACGGCTTTATCGCAGAAAGTTAGAAAAAGACCAGCCGACAAGAAACAGCGATGAAAGAGCCATGAGTCTAGGGCAATGGCAGGAGAGGTGGGACAGCTCTACTAAAGGCCGGTGGACATATCGATTGATACCTAACATCAGTCGTTGGGTCAACCGCCAGCATGGGGAGGTTGGGTTTTACATCACTCAACTCCTGACTGGACATGGATGCTTTCGAGCATACCTGCACAGGTTCAGGAGGGCAAACTCCCCAAACTGCCCACACTGTACGGACGTGATAGAGGACGCGGAACACGTGTTCTTCTCCTGCCCCCGGTTTCAGGATCAACGTGCTGAAGTGGAGAGGATTCTGGAGACTAATATCGTTCCAGAACAATTAGTAGAAGCCATGCTGAAGGGCCCCCAAGCCTGGAACTTGGTATCAGATTACGCGGAGACTATCCTTAAAGAGCTCCGCAATACCTTCGAGGAGTAGGCTTTAGAGGCTTTCAATGTAAGAGCAGTTAACATCTGCAATGAGCCACCCTTGCGAAGTGGTATTGACAAAGAGTGCCGCAGGGGACCATGGTTGTAGGAGAAAGAGGTTAGGGTTTTAGCGGGTATACGGTATACTGGTTTCAATGCAACGATTTACTCTTTCTTTGAAGTCATTGCATCGGGAGTCCCGCACGACGGCTAGCACATGCTAGTTAAGTAGGCAATGTATTTCCCCCCTCTTCGGATAAAAAAAAAACCGTATACAGTATAGAAAAGATCGTCGGCTTAACATTTTTTTTGTGATCGAATGGAATATTTTCTACCATTTAATAGAACTTTTTTAAAAAGAAACTGACTTCAAACGAATCAAAATGGGAAACATTACAAACACGTTGTACCTTATACTTTTCTAACATATCTTGATATTTAAGCTAGAAATGTATGGTGAAACTGTGATTTTTCTGATTACAGGAACTATTCTGAATGAAGCTGGAATCTATATGTGTAGACACAATTGAAAATATTGAAATTGTTTAGTCGTTTTAGAGAAAAGAGTGAAAATGCTTAGAAATTCACTAAAGTGTAGTCACTTAATTACTGTTTTTTCTGATTTTCTGGAAAATCCTAAATCTCACGTTATATGAATTATATGGTACCTTGCTGTAATATTTCTTAATACAATGTAGTTTAAAGCGGAGGACACACATATACGCGATCGCGACCACGATCACGCGATTTTAGTGATGAAGGTAATTTCGAGACTTTATGTATAGGACGAAAATTAATGTCCCTCTCAATGGCCTTAACCTGATGAAAGTGATGAAGTTCCTTGTGTTTTGATAGGCGATGAAACTTTTATATTAAGTAATTGCTTAATGACACCATTTCCCTATAGACAATCACGGCTTGATCGCAATAAAGGAAAATTTAATTATCATTTATGTAAAGCTCGTCGCGTTGTGGAAAATCCCTTTGGGATATTAGCACACAAATGGAGACTATTTTTCAAGCCAGTTGAGGTAAAAGTTGAAACAGCTAAAATACGTCAAAAGAACATTGACGAACAATTTCTGCTTTTGCAGCAAAATATTGATAGACCTGTACAAAATATCTCAGTTGACGGAAGAAGAGCAACCAACATTGTTTGTTGTTTTGTCACCTATTCCACTAATAACTAGTTCCATCTGTTCATAAAAAGAGTACCTACTTAAAAACTTTTTTTTACTTACCGGTATGGTCACCCATTTCCTTCGCAATTGTACCCCATACGTTAATTTTGATACGTACATTTTTGTAGTCAGCATGTTACAATATCAAATAAAGCATAATGTTTTTTTTACATGTTCAATTAATTTCTCTGTGAAATCTGCCATTATTTAATTTTGGTTATCCTCTCAATCGCTTAGCGTAGCCTCAAATGTCCGACGGGACGACGATCAGGCGATCAAACGCTGCAGATCGTTAACAAATGGTGGCAGGTATGTGCGGCTGAATGTGATAACAATGGGTGCATTCAGGGAATTGTAGCGATGCAGCGCTTTGTTAAAGAGGTGTACTAAAGAGTGTCTGCTTTACCCACAACGCTGCAGCGCTTTAATAAAGCAGTAAAGCATATAAATTCTCCGCTTTACCGCTTTATAACTAAATCAGCTGTCAAATTCTGTGTTGATGTTACGCAAAATCGTGATCTCAATCGGGATACATCATATAATATATGTAAACAACAAAATATACACTTTTATTACCGAAAAACTGTTACTGTATCACAACTGTTGTAAGAGAGGTTTGTAAAGAGCTGAAAAACCTCAAAGAAGACTTTTTATGGCCCATTTGTAGCTATTTTTGAATAAATACATAAGGTTTTTTTTGTAAAGGCAGAGATGATAAACTACAAGTTGACTGTCTGCGATTGCCATCTGAATTTTGAAGTATCTCCCAACATCGCTAGATCTCTCGTTTCACAGAGTAGTGAAAACCATTGCAGTAGAGGGGAAAAATATAGACAAGGAGCTGGCCTTGGGAAGTTTTGAAACGTACACTATGTACAACGTCAGTCAAAAGTCCCCTCCTGCCCTCGTATCTTTTTAACTAATGAATTTCGGAGGCTGAGAATATAAGGTTTGAACTTCACCACTAGTTGTAACAGATGATGTAGCAATGATAGATGACGTCATAGGGCATATGTGGCCACTAATTTTAAATGGGACCCTATGGCAAGTGATAACTCACTAGAAGGGCACTCACAATACCTACGTTGGCCAATTTTAAAGGATAAATTAATTAAATACGAAAACTATTGTTTCACATTTACACCCTTATTAAATAAATGAATTCTTACAGCAAGTGTTCACAATATAAACTCAGACAATTGAAAGAGTTAACATATATCATATGCCATATCCATCATACAAAATGAATAAATTCTAATTTTATCTAGAGATTTCTGAAGAAATGCCAAATAATCTGCAGAATATTTTAAAATAGAAACTTGAAGATGTGTCAATATTTCAACCTTAACTCATTTTCTAACATCAACATTTGATATTCTAACTTGGGCTAAACATTCATTACGTTTTTCAACATAGTACTAATGGCATAAGTTACATTTATTTTTCTAAATATTTCATTCTTGTCTTTGACCCTAAGGGAATTATTTTGTGTGCTTGACTGAAAATTTAACTATTCAGTACTAGTCATGGTTGTCTGACAGTCGCTTGGGATAGATAAATAAAGAGAGTTATAGAAAAGTGAATTAACATAAATATATAAATTACATAATATTTCTTTTATATCTGGCAACCCTGGATGTTTACATAAACATACACTCCATATATTTCATGTATAGGGGGGCTTAATTTCTTATCGCCAGACGATGCTACTGATGTATAATATAACAGCTTGCCTGCTCTGGATAATATAACTTATAACTAATACTGTTAGAATATGTACATTTCTAGATGTCTGGAAGAAAGAACTTCATTGGACGCCGCACTTATACTTATATTGTGAGTTCCTAAAGTAAAGCATAAATTCATTTTTTATGGAATTGTGGGAGTAAATGAAGCAGATTAATTTTTATATATGAAACTACACTTTTTTATTCACCGGACCCTTCAACCCCCTATGGGTATTTATTGCCCCTAACAAATTGTAAATGTAAAGGGGTAGCTTATGATACCGCGTTTAAAAGGGTTTTAGTTCTCTATTTAACAATACAGAACTGTTTTATTTTTGGACGTTGGTAATATGAAAAATCCATTTTCCATTGTTTAATTTGTAAATCAAGTCAAGTTTTGCCTTATTGGGTGTTTTAAATCATCAATATTAGTTACTCTTGAAGACTTTTTATTATGAATAGTAGATTAGATTTTGGTAGCGATTCAATATCGCCAGGTCTATTCGAAATAATTTAATTTTACATGGATGGGATTTCTCTTTTAATTAATGATCTCAATACAAATATTTTACTTACATCATTATCACCGAGACTTCTCCTTTAACGGTCTGCGTGATTTCCTCAACACTTGATCTCCCTGCTTTAGAAGAATTTTTGTATTACTCACCGACGATCTGGGCCCGATTTTTGAAACCATTCTATGCGACGAAAATGATCGTATACGGCCTTGCAGTCGTACACAAAGTTTGTTCTATTCCGGGTCAAATTAATATTCTCGAATTGGTAGACGAGACATTAGAGTCTTTGGACATATAAAATGAAAATACGGGAAATTGCCAGAACTTCTTCAATGTCCCCCAAGTTACCTAGAAATTTTAAAATTTATAGCGCAAATAAATAAATTTAGTCGGCCCAACACAACAATACAAAACAAACCGAAAATTTGATTATTATAAATGTCAAAATCTCATATACGGTTGACCGTTAGAATCTCTTGTCGTACACGACCTTCCAGAATATCAAATAGACATCATTTATGTCAAAATTCATTCGTTTGACGGCATCTTTGGAGTGGTAGAGAGTTCGAATGGTTTCGAGAATGGCGCCCCAGGAAACTTCCCATTAAAAATCTTGCATACCTGAGAATGCGTTCTTATTTATCACACAGTTCAATTAATATAAATGTTTGAATTCTTTGTGTCTCAGAAAGGCTCATTTAAAAAAATAATTATTATTAACTAAAAAACATTAAGGACATCTAGTGAACTAACATAAATTAAAATACCTTCTAAATGTCCCAAAAATATGGGAATTTACTTTTTTGGCAAAAAGATAGCCATAAATGTTGCGCCTATTACCCCTAGGGGCTTAAAGGCCAGGTAAATAATTCCATTCAGATAGAGTAGTTTCCTATACAAAAATGGACCTGTTTTTTCATTTACATTCTTAATTATGTAGAAATTGAATTTATGGCTTACTTTAGGATTTTTAGAATTTACTTTCTTGATGTGAGCACATTTTGAGACTGAGTTTTTAATTAATGCACAAGAAGATCTTTATGTCACTCCTCTAAATACCAAAAGTTAGTAAGTGGGCGACACGAACTAACTTTTCTGTTAAAATTTTATATTTACTTTAGAGTAAGCGGGAGTTCACGTATGAAATAAAACTGAGACAAGATTTGAGTTAAGTTTTGCATAATTATGGAGTTTTAGTCTTTCAATATGATCTTGCCAAAGGATTTGTAGTGACTTTCTCGTTTTCTAATAATTATTCAAATTTTGCAAAGCAGTATAAAATTAAACAGGATTAAGTACATAAACCCATCAAATTATGTATTATTTATTAGTTAACAGAGAGAAGAATCTATATTATTATAAACTTGTAGTTGTCTATTTGTTTGTTTGTTTGTTTGCTACCACATCACGTAATAACTACTGAAATGTTTTTGTTGAATCCTTTTTTATTGCAAAGCTTATAATTTGACTTAAAATCTGATATGCATTTTATCTCCCTACATTGGCAGAAACGGTAGATATAAGAAAAAAAATTATTGGCAATATGTAACATGTTTTGCTTTAAAAAAAATCAACTGATATATCAACTGTAATTTTACAGGGTGTTCCATGTATAGGATAGGTAAAACTTAGAGCCCAAGAAATAAAAAAGGTAAATTAGGTGGCCCGTAAGTAGCTGCATATATACAATGTGGTTGAAATAAGGGGGGAAGTTATACGGGGTGGTTCGAAAAAGAGATATTAAGTGGACCATAAACAGTTGTATATACCAGTTAGTTGAAAAGCGGGTAGAGTTGAATTATATTTATGCAGTGTGAATAACAAAATATTATATTGTGAGGGTCATAAGTAGTTGCATATAAAATGTGGGTGGAATAAGGATAAAATAGAATTATATTTATACAGAGTAGATAAAAAATATGTTATTTAAGCAGTTAGGGTATTTGAATTTTCTTGAGCGATTATTAAGGTGATGAAATGGGTTGAAAAAAATGTTAGAAGTAGTTGTTTATATTGGGTGGTTGAAATATAAGATGGAGTGAAATTGTAGTTTATAGGGTGATTAAAAAATTGTTTTATATCCACAAGTAGTTCAGATATTTTCAAGTAGCATATTATAGGATGGTTGAAATATGTGGCAGAGTATGATTACAGCTATACAGGAAGGTTTAAAAAATATTATAAAGGAATGTTATGATCCACAAGCTGTTTCACATACTGGATAGATGAAATATAGGGTGGACTAGAATTAGAATTAGACTGTATACAGACGGGTTAAAAAATGTTATATCGGGTGGCCCATAAATAGTTGAATATAAAAGGTTGTTGAAATATAGCGTGGAGTAGAAAAATAATTAATAGTGTGGGTAAAGAAGTTAGAAGAATGAGCTGTTGCATATATATGAAATATGGGGCGAAGTCAAGTTATCGTTACACAGTGTGATTGAAACAAGGTTAGAAAAAGTTGTAAATGACGGAAAAAATGTGAAATAGCGTAGCTCATAATCAGTTGCACAGATAGAATATTTGAAATATAGGGAGGAGTAGAGTTAAGTAGTTTAATCTTTAAAAATTGTTACATAGGGTGAAATTTATTGGGAATTAATGGAATTACATTTACACAGGGATAAGTAGTTGCACATACAAGGTTGTTGAAATAGAGGGTGGAGTTGAATTATAGTTAAATAGTGTGGATAAAAAATGTTCAAAATTTTTTTAAGATAGAACATGAGCATATTTGCAATATCTAAAACATAGGGCGAAGTAAAATTATAGTTATACAGTGTGAATAAAACATGTTAGAAAAAGTTCCATATACAGGGTAGCTGTCATATAAGATGGAGACAAATTATATTTTCCACGATGGTTAAAAAATATCTAAAAAATGGTTATTTAGCGTAGTTATACCGGATGGTTCAAAAACTGATAGACCAGTAAGTTATAATGGGTGACTAATTTTCAGCTGTATATACAAGATAATTTAAATATAGGTGGAATTTATAGCTATAGAATGCAGTCGCTAAAAAATAATGAATAAAATTGTTATGTAGGGTGGCCTTCAATAGTTGCGGTTTGGGTGAAATGGGTAGGGGTATTGGTGAATTTAGTTATATAGGGTGGTACAAAAATGTTATATTGGGTGGCCCATAAGTAGTTGTATACATATGGTGGTTGAGATCGGGGCTTAGTTGAATTATAGTTTTACAGTGTGGATTAAAAAATGTTAAAAAAATTCTTATATAAGGTAGACCAAGAACTGTTGCATCCCGCTATATGAAATACCTGAAATATGAAGAGAAACAAAATTATATTTATATATTGTGTTTAACACAATGTTAGAAAACGTTGCATATAAAGGCCGGTTAAAAGTATAGTTTACGAAGTGGCTCAAAAATTATCAGTAATAATTGTTATATAGGGTGGAGTTGTTGAATAATATTGTTATATAATGTGGCGGTAAGCAATGTATTCGAGATTGGTAGATCTATAGTTATGTTAAGTGGTTACGTTCTACATACCAAACGCGGGTGAAACCGCGGGTAACGGCTAGTAATACATATTTAAATATAGGGTCGACATCTTTTTTGCTCTATAAGATAAGCTCATTATTTCATAACCTAAGATGAGCTCTGCATATTTTAATCTGAGAAGAAAGTGAATTATAAAAGTGATAGTCGTTTTGACAATTTAGCTGATAAGAAATTCTTATAATAATGTTATACTCTCACTATTAAAATTCTTTCATCATCTCACTTACTTTAAAAATTGTAAGATTGGTTACAAGTTATTAGTTGGATTTAAGTAAAATAACTCATTTACTAACCACATTGTACTAATTTAGATGTAAAAAATAGATATGAAATTTTTTTTTAAGAATTAAGTGAACCTCAAATTAAGTGAAACTCAAATTTAGTAAGTGCGTTATTTTCCTGAACACTCTTTTCCATTGGCAACAGCGCAAAATGCCAAGAATTGAATGATCCGAGTTTGTATGAAGCAGTATTATCGCTTAGCACAAAGCACAGATCCTTAAGACTACACGAAGAAAAGAGGAAGGGCAACCTCTAGTATACTGATCTGGTTTTACAACACAACGTGGTATATTGCCCTGTTAGTCTCTCCAAGTATGTCAATAACTGTATCGGGCCTAACAACACAATTCCAGACAACTTATCATAGGATGATTTCAAATGCAACAGTTCGAAAATCCAATTCAGGGATCTTTTAGGTACACGAACTGGAAACAACGATTGGAAATGGTCCTAATAGTGGTGGTATAGAAATGTTTTGGGGGATGTAGTGTTCAACAGCAGAACTCCAGTGATTCATACATTCGCTACATTATCTTGCTAGTGTAATAAATTCCATCATTATAATTCTACGCAATGATTTAGGGTACCACTTTATCTTACTGAACGATAATGCCAGCCATCATCATATTAAAGCGATTTATGTAGTGCGTCGAAATCGAAATGTCACTAGCTTAGAATTATCACTAATGTCACCTGTTATGAATTCCATCGAACATGTATGGTATTACTTTAAGAAACCACTTTTAACATAATGAAAATTTAACTCTACATATGATCAAAAACGTGTCTAATGAATAGACCAGACATGCGTATTTACTTATAATAAGAAGAGAATTTAACATTATTTTGCTTTGTTTAATTACCGTTCAGAAAATTTAAAATCCTTTATTATTTTTTGCTGAATTGTTTGAATTTAAAGACGCGATATGTAAAGACCGACATTTTCGGGGAAACTAGCACATAGAGGTTCCGAATTTGGAGCCGTTCCATGTAATTCTGTTACCCATAATTCCTAGGTTAGAATGTCATGATGAAATTTTCAGGTTTTCTTCACCTTTCAGAGATATTGAATGCTCTCTTCCAGGTGTCATTCTTTTGTATGTAAGACATATATTTAATATATAATTTGTTTCTGTTTAGCGCAATTGATGAAGGTTCCCTAACCAGAAACAATGTATATTGTATATATAGTCTTGCGTACAAAAGAATGACACCTCGAAGAATTTGAATTGAATTTGAATTTAGTTGTGATACATTTATTTTCATTCAATTGCAAATTCATTTCAATATAGATTTCCTTTAAGGACATAATATACCCAGAGGGTGCAATAAGTCGCACATGCAAGTAGTATTAAAATGATTTATTTGCGGTATAATTAAGTCATTTTTTAAAACTATATTTGATCTAACAGTTAGTGCTTTTTTTATACTTATTATTTTTTGCAACATAAACAAGATAATTTGAATCCCGTGTTTATCTTTAATTTGTCTTGTCAGTTCTGTAGGGCATAAATTTCATTCCCAGTTTCTTTAGGAAATACTTTCTCGAAGCTTTAGAGGCTTATTTACTATGTCAAAAAACTTCATTAAATGTTTGCAGAAATAAAAATTCCATCTTATTGATTACTGAAGAACAAAATCTTATTTAGACTATTATGTAACCAAGTGAACACTCTTTGCAGCATTACTGTAGTAATGATCATTGTAGATAATGAACAAGAAAGATAGAATTTAACTAAACATTTTGGAGCAATATGATATTTAAACTTTATTATTTATTACTTACTTCATAGGAATAGCAAGAATTTTTTTCCCAAAAAATAAAAGCCTCAACATTGCACATTGCATGTAAACATTTTCTGTTGATATGCGATCCTAACCATACAGTATGCCCCACGACGGTGTTGGGCATTAATCAATTAAATTTTCAATCAACTAATTAATAGATTGAAAAATTAATTGCGATTAATTTAATTGCAATTAAAATTAATCGCGAACAATTTAATCGGAATTGAAATGTTAACTGCATGTTGCAATTAATTTATTTGAATTAATCTACATTAGTTGTTTTTTGCAATTAAATCAATTGCATTTAACTTTGTCAATTGTTCTAAAAACAATTAAAACTAACAATTATTTCGCATAGATACAGACGAAATTTTCTTTTTAAGGCCACCTCAAAAAATGGATATTTCAAGATTAATATTCTCAATTTATCTGCAAATATAATTATTCTCCATATATACAATTGACATAGTCTGAAACCTAAAGATAAAAATTATTACACTTTTTACAATAATTGTATACGAGGTTTGTCAAAAAAGATGAATTTTCCTTAATAATGAAGTAGTACCTAGCATTGCTATTGGCAACATTGAAACTGGTTATAAATTAAAATTGAAGTTTTTAAAGAAAAAAGTGGCAAGTTGGCTATTTTTACGTAGCTAAAAACTTACAAATTCGCATGTTAATTTGAGGCACACCTTGAAAGTGAGTTCTGTGTGTAATTATCATTACATGACATATTGTTATCGTCATACAGGATGAATCCATAAATGTAGACAATAAACAGTTACATAAGCATATATACATTGGTTGAAATATAAGCCGTTATAGAATTATAATTATACAGGGTGTCAAAATATGTTAGAAATTAAAGGTTATATTGGGTTCTCTCTTCGAGGTGCCATTCCTTTGTACGCAAGACAATATATATTAAATATAAATATAATATATATTGTTTCTGGTCGGGAACCTTCATCTGAAAATTTTATCGTGACATTCTGCCCTAGGAGTTAAGGGAGAACAACAATTACACGGAACGGCTCCAGATTCGGAACCTCTGTGTACTGATTCTCTTGAAAATCGTAGATGTCGGTCTTACATCTCGCGTCTTCAAATTTAACGAAATGCATCAAATGCATAAAGAAGTGTTCGAGAGGACATTCAATTGTGGGAAGCGCAACTGATGAAGGTTCCCGACCAGAAATAATATATATTATATTTATATTTAATATATATTGTCTTGCGTACAAAGGAATGGCACCTCGAAGAGAGTATTCAATATCTCTGACAGGTGAAGTAACCTGAAAATTTTATCGTGACATTCTGCCCTAGGAGTTAAGGGAGAACAACAATTACACGGAACGGCTCCAGATTCGGAACCTCTGTGTACTGATTCTCTTGAAAATCCTAGATGTCGGTCTTACATCTCGCGTCTTCAAATTTAACGAAATGCATCAAATGCATAAAGAAGTGTTCGAGAGGACATTCAATTGTGGGAAGCGCAACTGATGAAGGTTCCCGACCAGAAACAATATATATTATATTTATATTTAATATATATTGTCTTGCGTACAAAGGAATGGCACCTCGAAGCGAGTATTCAATATCTCTGACAGGTGAAGTAACCTGAAAATTTTATCGTGACATTCTCCCCTAGGAGTTAAGGGAGAACAACAATTACACGGAACGGCTCCAGATTCGGAACCTCTGTGTACTGATTCTCTTGAAAATCCTAGATGTCGGTCTTACATCTCGCGTCTTCAAATTTATATTGGGTTGCTCATAAGCAGTTGCATATACAGAGTGGTTAAAATATACAGCGGAGTGAAGTGAAATCATAGTTATACAGGGTGGTTAGAAAATAAATAAAAATATAATTATATCGGATAATCCACGGACTAGAACAATTGTTATACAGGGTTGTAAAAGAAATTATGAAAGAATGTTGCAAGGTAGCCCCTTAGCAGTGACATTTACAGGGTATTTGAAATATAGGGTGAAGTGAAATTTTAATCTTATCTAGGGTGGTTAAAAATATATTAAATTGGGTGGTCACTAGCAGATGCATTTACATGATGGTTGATTTAAAAAAATGTTAGAAGAAAAATGCTATATTTGGTAGCCCATAACGAATAACATATATAGAATGGTTGTAATATAGGGTGGAGAGGAAATGTAGCTATACAGGGTGGTGAAAGAGATGTTACAACAAGAAATGATTTAATAGGTAGTATATATGGTGGTTAAAATATAGTGTGAAATAGAATTATATCTACAGAAGGTGTTTAACAAAATTACAAACAATAATAGATTTTAGGGTGACCCATAGGCAGCCTCATATACAGGAATGTTGTAATATATAATGTTATAGTTATAGAAGGTGGTTAAAAAGTTTTGGAAAAAAGTTATAATAAACAATCCATAAGCATATACAGGAAGGGCGAAATATATAATGAAGTTGAATTATTATAAAGAGGTTAACACCACATAAACTTGAAAGTCTGTATATTTCAAAAGTCCAAACGTTTCAAGGTCTAAATCAAACCTTGTTTTCAATGGTATTAACACAAATTAAAGAACAAATTAAAAAATTAAAAAATTCAGAGGATTCGCAATGACAAATATCGTAATCACAATTTGACATTTGTCATTGCGAATCCTGTTAATTTTTTAATGTTTTAATTTTTTCTTTAATTTGTGTTAATACCATTGAAAACGAGGTCTGATTTAGACCTTGAAACGTTTGGACTTATGAAATATACAGACTTTCAAGTTTATGTGGTGTTATTCCCAAAGGACTAAAAACCAGACATTCCACAATTATCATTCAGAAAACATTATAAAGGGGGTCTGAATAATTATTAGAGAATTGAAATGTAATTAATTCATTTCGTCTTCGGAAAAATTTGTCCACATAGCAAATGTTCGATTACTTGGATATAAGTGCCCGTATTTTTCACAAAACCTTGAATTAAGGAGTGAAGTTCTGTAACCCAGATATTAACAAATTAATATTTAATAATATATTTTTTTCAAGTCTCCATAGAGAGATCTCTGAGGTCCGAAACCTAAAATAAATTTGTCACATGTCACTTTTTATAACTGTATACGACGATTTTTACAATAGTAAAGTCAAATATTTAATATTTTACCAAAGACAAACACCCAATTATGTAAATATTTATATATGTTAGCTTTTCCTACGGGTTGAAACCATTTTGTTATTCCATTCAAACCACATTTGAAATTTGTAAGATAGAAATTGAGTTCAAATTCTGTCTTTCTCTGAAATTGTACGACTATATGTATATACTAAATATACCCTTATAAACTAGCTGCTAACTTTGTTCATCACATACCCTCACTCTATATTATTACAGTCACAAAATATATTTCCGTAATGTTAGTCACGGACACAATTGTTTTGAGCTCGGCAGTTTATACGAAATGGAAAACAGTAGTTTGAAATTCCTCGTTAACAGAGTTAATGCAGAAATAGTTTTAGAGAAAACATTTTGTTTATATATAAATAAATCCAGTGCGAATTCATCGTTCCAAATCCCATTTGCTGTTGAAAGTTTTGGACTGAAATAATGTTTGTCTAAACTTGCATTTAATCTGAGTGAATATTATTTACAAAGCGACTGTTAATTGCTATTACGTACATACTCTAATTATGACATAAAAATAGATTATTCTAAATCCTTCTGATTTTAATTGCTTCACTGAGAGCTAGTTTAGACCATTTTCCTTACCTTGGGAATTAATTAAACAATAATGCATATTTTGGCTACATTTTTATGGTACTCTGAATCCATTTGAACGATCAATAATGATTATTTCTCAATATTAAGAGATTAGTATTTCTTGTGTCGAAATCTACACGTTCGGTTCCCATTATCGGGAAATTTTCCTCCAAGTTTTCACGTTTTCACTTGTTACGCTTGACAGCAATGTCAAAATTTATTTTAAATCTACAATTGATGACCATGTAAAACCGATAAGTAACTGGTAATCGTATTGCACGTAAGATCATTGTAAACGGTAACTCGTCACCACGCAATACGATTATAGATTGTGTATCGATAATTCGTTCTGTTGGAACGAACTACAATTTCATCATTCTCAGGGGACCATTTCGTTAGCAAGCGATTGCTGGCTTCTTACTTATGGATTTTTTTTACTTTATTATTACTGTTTTCTTCTTACAGTTCTTCATAAATGAAAGCTTGAAAAACGGACATAAAGTGAGTGTTTAAAAAAAAAATTATAACTGGGTTGTAATGACAGCTGGAACCTTAATTTGCATCGTAACGATAGCTTATAACGTTGAGATTAATAACGCTGAAGATCGATATTGTCAGTTAAGTAGATCTTACAGAATTGCAATTTATAGAGTTTGTAGAAATATTTTGCAGAACGTATCGTATTAATCACGATAGTTCGATAGCGATATGCAAAATATTCTTTGAAAGCTCATAAAATCTACTTCACTTAGTATATGTTTGATTTTTGTTTTGGTGCCATAAAATCTATTAATTCTGCTTGTGAGTTTATGCTTAATCGACCGACCCCCATTTGTTCTCCGATTCTTGAGAGTGGCGGATCCTGTCAGAGGAAAAAAAGTTATTTAATTACAAACAGTTAACTATATACAGGAAACCAATTAACTTAATTAACTAATGGACAAATTGACCAATATAGGCAAGTAATACTTATGTAAATAACAACCTGTTGAGAAAAAAATAATAATAATACAATTTACTATAATTTTCATCTCGTGCCCCTACTACAAGAAAATTATAGATCAGTCTATGTGCATTGACAGGTACTGTCAGTTCATCGCATATTCGTACATTTAATGCAATATTAACTATTATTTTAAACCAATTTTCCGGCATTATAGTTAAAATTCAAGACAGACAAATTCAAGTGGAACTTTCAAAATATCTTTAGCAATCTCTATGGGACTATTCTCGTTAATACGGTGTGATGTGCAAAATATCTCTCTAAATTATTTAAATTCTAATTTTTCAACTGATTCAATAGAATCCATCCGTGAGCCCATATAAACTTAACATCATAACATCGTGTTGACGATGCTTAATATACCACTGTTAGTTACCAGAAATTTTTGAAAAAAAAATTCACATTTGAGTTTTCCTGAGTTTACTTAAAAAGGATTTCTGATTAAGATTCCTTCATTACTTTTCATTACATAAGCAAAATATAAAATAAATTCGTATTTTTTAGTATTTTAACCGATTTCCAAAAAGGACGAGAAGAAATTTGAATATTATAAATTGTATTCTACAAAGATATGTTCAAGCTTGATTATATATAGTTCTATAACGTAAAACTTACCATTTTTCGAAAATCGAAAAAATATATGCAAAAAACTGTAAACATCATGGTAAATGTCAAATTTGATCATAAATATCTAGTTTAAATGTCAACATATGTCATGAAAGTATATTGTACAGGGTGTTTGTAATGATTTTTATTTTGATTCGTTTGAAGTGTAAGTTTCTGTTAGAGACGAAGTTAAGTTAGATGACTTATAGTCCCATGAAATGGCCGAAAATATTCCATTAGTTGATCGAAACGAAAATTTGTTGTGTCGGCGAACTCTTCTATATGGTATACGGTTGTAGGTGCGTGCGTGCGTGCATGTGATATTAGGTTGTATATAAGCAGTTGTATCCATATGATGGTTGAAATATAAGTTGGAATTGAATTATATAGTTATACTGGGTGGTTCTAAAAATAATGTATTGGGTGGCACATAAGTTGTATACAAGGTGATTGAAATAAGAGTGGAGCAAAACTATAGTTATATATATTATATATTTTTGCTATAGGACGGAGAGCAATCGCAGTTATACAAAAGGCTTTAAAAATTGTTAGAAGCAGTTGAATATATAGGATGGTTGAAATATAAGATGAAGTAGAATTACAGTTATACAGAGCGGTTTAAAAAAGTTATATAGTTATAAAATTATTGTTATTCAGGGTGTATAAAAAATTTGTTATATAAGCATAAACAGTTAGGATATTTAAATTATAGAACGTAGGACGGGCTATTATTATAGACATAGGGTTCAAAAAATTTGAGAAGCAGTTCCATTTGAAATAAATGGTAGAGTAAAATCTTAGTTATAAAATGTGGTTCAAAAAGGTGATCTTTTTATATAGGGTAGATCATGAGCATTTGCATAAATGTAAAATCTTTGGTATATAGGAATAATTTAAACAATTTTCAATAATATGGAGATGATTTATACTTATATACAGGGTGATTTTAAAGATATAAGTACCGCTCTAATAGTGTGGTTATGATGAACATATATTCCAATTCTAGTTACCCTATCCCTCAACCACTCACAATAAAATGAGACACATTCCGGTAGAGTACTCTTCGAGAAGAAATTACAGCTGCCGTGTGATTTGGCTTTCGAATCACTAGAAGAAATTCCGCATAAAGTTTATAATTATACAGACCAAGCAAAGCCTGCTGGCTAAACATGTACTAGCCAGCTATATAATCAACACAGGTTACGATCTAATGGTAAACTCGGACGGGTTCCAACAAGGAGAAAATTTCTGGTTATAAAACCCCCAGAGGAGCAGACAAGTCTCCAAAATCACACAAGCTTTGGAAGGTTTTTAAGCTGGAGTTTTAGGCTTGATCCACATCATAGTGCCGGTCACAGTCCGTTCCCGGTCTGATTTCAGTCGATTTACCCTATTCACAGTTCGTTCTCTATCATCCTGACGTCTTAAACTTTCAATAGTCGAAGTTGGATGTGTGCCCCTCGTAACAGATAATAAAATTAACTCAATTAAAATATTTTATTACTTCTAATATTTACGGGCGAAAAATGTCATTGAATTATTTGATTGAAGAATTATCTATTATAGCTCTGGTTCTTTATGAAGAAGATAATTGTAACAACCCACAAAAACAAAATGAACCAAAGAGAAGAGTGTGGGTGCATCCGTGTTCATTTAATTAAAGCAGGAGAAAAATTTTACAATACGGTCGAATGCATCTGGGTACATTCGAAATGTTTTTAAAGAAAATTATTTTTAGAATACAAAAAGAAAACTCAACATTTCGTTTCAGTTTACATCATATACAATAATAAAATATGTTAGTTATTTCTTTTGTAAAACTGTATTTGAATTTATATATTTTTTAACGAATTTGAAGCCACCTTTTACACAAAGGATAATTTAGTTATGTTAAATATATACAATAACTATCAACGAGGGAGTTCAAGTATCTGATTTACTTGTCAATTTCACTGATAATATCTCACTGCCAGGCAATAAATAATGCTCTCTAACATCAAAATTCCAAAGCTGTAGACCTCTTCATTAATATCTGTATATTTCTAAAAAGATAAATATGAACGAAAAATTATTCTTCTATTGACAACAAGGGGGGGGGGTACCAAACACAACACGGAATTTTAGTTATGGGCCTTAACAAAATAATTACTAAAACAGGTATATGGAAATATTTCAACATATAGAAAATTAAGGGAAATATTCGAAAAAGGTTTATCCTGAAATTTTCATCTAATATAATTTCACCATAATTACAGGTACCCAAAAATGAGCGACAAATGCTAAGCGTTAGCTTAATATACGTCATAGAACTGCAATGTCCATATTGAATGCACAAAGTATCTTAACAAATGAAATCTGTTTAAACCCTAAAGAGATTATCATCGGTAAATCCAAAGGGCTTTTATATTACAGATTTCAATTTTACTGGAACTAGACAATATTTAGGTATACCCTTGTTTAGGATTGCGTATATATATATCACTCCTGATTTCTCTGACTGTCACTTCACACCAATTTTCTCCGAAACTACTTGAAGGGAATGTTGAAATTTAGTATCTATGTAGAGATTGATGACCCGACCAGGAGTAAATATCGTAAGCGAACAAATTTTGATTTAGGGGAAAATTAAAAAAAGCTACCACTTCCCCCTTATCCCCGAAAAAATGGAAGATAGGACGTTGCTCAAAGTTTACAGGAAAAATAATATATCACTTTAGACTTTAATATATATATATATATATATATATATATATATATATATATATTTTATTCAAAACATAAAAATCAAAAATTAACACTTTTAAACTTGAAAAAATAATTAAATTTAAATTGAAATTAAAACTAACTGGACAAAATAAAATATTATAATGATGACCGTGGGATCGCTTCGGTTCTATTTATGATTAAATAAAAGCTGAAGTCAGCAAAAATATATTCATACGATGCGTTCCCACGTGAACATCGAAGTACCAGGAAGCTGTCAGCGTAATATGATACCGTTGCATCATATACGTGTGTACAATTAACACCTAACAGCTCCCACTTATAAAGAAAAGTTGATGTTACAACATCAACTTTTAAATAAAATTGGGCTGTCCATCTGGGATCCATCTTGACAGTGGTTTTGGGAAGGTTCTTAGGTTGTCTGCAGTGGAGTTTTCATCCCTTGGTGGCTTCTTGACGTGTTTTACGATTTTAACTGAAACGTATGCAACAACAGTGATTATGGTTATTGTAATCGTAGCGTATGTAAACCAGGATATGTTTCTGTTTACAAATGGCTGGTTGATAAGGTCGTCTAGGTACCTGGAGTATTGATCTAACGTATGTCTCGCTATGGAGAGTTCGTCCATATACAGGTCGTCTAGCTTTAGGGGCTTGACCTCTGGGAGCTAGTTTTTGGGGCTGATAACTGCAACAGTTGTAAGGGATTAATAGAGGGTATGAATTGTCGGAAATGTTTATAAATTTTTGAGGTTCCGCTTGTATTTTTATGATCCCCACGAAAGCACTGCAGTCTAATTCTAAGCGAATAATGGAATTGTTTGTTAGAACTATTGTATTAGTATCTATTCCTGCACAATTAATTGTCACATGTAAGGGCTCGGACACTATAACAATCCATGTGTTAGTTTCTAGTCTCTGGACATTGTATCCTTCACTGAATACAACGGAGCTTTGGCAACTTTCCGGTACACTACGGAGGTTCTTCAGAAGTTGAGCTTCACAGGGTGCGTAGGAGGCAATGGGGTAGGCATATAACTCAGAACACAGTTTTTGTTGTGGAGTTAGTGGCTTGCATACACTCAAGTCTTTAATGGGTATGTACATTAGAGAATCATCGTTTCGCGCGATATATTTTTGGGTGAATGTAAGAATATAATGAAAACCAGTTCTGTCATCTAAAATTGAGATAGGATATAAGTGGTAGGCGGTGTAGAGTTGTTGCTCTACAAGAGGAATTTTCAAAATAAACACTACATCTGAATTGGTTTGAAACGCTTCTAATTCGATTACTTCCAAATATTGGGCGACACTTGAATATCTAACGGGTAACGGTAGATTATTTTTGACAAGGTTTTGCGAAATTTCCTGTAGTGACTTAATCAAATGATCAGGTGTGATTATTGAAGAATCAATTATTTTTAAGCGAGCAAATGCTATGGAATTGAAAATATCATTGAGATTATCCTTAAGAAATAAATAGCTTGTCATTAGTTTTTCGCATATTCCCAAAAATGTCTCAATTATTGTTTTGCTTGGATAAGGGCTATTTTGTCGTTTAGAGTTTGTATTGCCAAATTGATTGCGTCAATGTTCTCGTTAAAGTTTGCTTCGTCAATTTTGAGTTTCTGAATGGATTCATTAAAAGTTTTGATAATAGAAGTAGTTACGCTTATTTGATTATTTAGGAGATTCTCTACTTGTAATTTAAGTTAATAATATCTGTGAAAAATTTTCCATCGGCTGCGTCAAGGTTTCCAGTGATGGCTTTAAAGATAGTTTCAACACCGTTAATTAGTCCTCGTTTGGATCTTTTAGTGTCCATGAATATTTCTGAGAATTTAGTTTTGATTGAATCTGAAATTTGGGATAAGAGACTGATGTGAGTTTGTACTTCAATTCGAAATGCACTTGTGTCATGAAATTTGAAACCTGGGATGGGATCGCCAGTGTTTTCTAATGTTTTGAGGATTCTGTTGTTGATTTCAAAGATTTCTTTAAGTATCGCCAAGTTACGATGAACTAGTAATGTCCATTTATAGTTGGAGATGACTATTCTAGTTTAGTCGGGATGCAATACCAAGAGTGTTGTTTATTGGTTTGATGTTGAACTGTGAGACTGCTGATCCGAACAGCAGTAAAAACCTGAAAAAAAAGTTAGTTAGAGTTTCATTCTGTCAAAGTTAACTTTCGTTCGTTGGTTTGTTTTGAGATTTAAGAGTGTGGCTGAATTATTGTGAATGCCTAACATTTGGAATGGACCGTTGAATTTGTTATGAAGTTTGTCTTTAATTTGGGATTCCTTGACATAATCTTTGTCACCAATTTTAAATTCGGGAAGTTTGTCGAAAACGTGTTTATCAAAACGTTCTTTAGCCTTTTACTTTTGTAAGTCAGTTTTTTTCGCGGGCTACTTTGTAGTAATAGGAAATCCGATTGCTCAAGTCTCGTATATATTTACTAATCAGTTCCTTATGGTTGTAAGTGGTATCAGGTGGTCTGCTGGACGTATGTCCAAACACTAGTTCGTAAGGCGAAAAGCCATGGGTTTTATTTGTCGAGTTATTGTAAGCAATAACCGCATACGGGAGTACATTTAGGGGATGTTCATCTGGATTTTCGGCTTTATGGATTCGAATCATTTCTAACAAAATAGAATGAAATCGTTCTACAGAGCCATTTGTTTGCGGATGTCCTACGCTTGAATAAGTTAGTATAATGTCGTACAGTTTACACAAGTCTTTGAATATGGCGTTGTCAAATTCCCTACCATAGTCACAATGGATAAGCAATGGCGTGCCAAAATGTTGGAAGTATAACATCATAGTACTGACAACTGATTTGGCTGATTTGTCTGCCAAAGCATAAGCTTGTGAGTATTTTGTCAGTTCGTCTCTTACAGATAAGATTTAGTTCCTGTTAGGTATTTCTGGAATGTCAATATTAATTCGCTCAAACGGTGTTTTATGCGTGTCCGTTATGACGACGGGATTGTCTAGGTTCTTGCGACATGCTTTAGTTTTTTGACAAATTTCGCAGTTCTTAACGAAATTTTCAATGTCTTTTGTGACACAGTATGTTTTAGATGGAGATAAAGTATCTTGATGTTTGTATATTGATGCAAAAAGAACTTTATTTACAATGTCATGATCATTTGGAAGTGGGATTATGAAATATTGCCTTCTGCTTACGGTTTTGCTGGCGCATACAGTAATTTTAAAGGTTTCGAAGTCAGCGACTTCTTCGAAAATGTCTTCGAAAATGTCGTGATGAAATTCCTGAAGATTGGATGATTGGGAGACAATTAAAATGTTTTTATTTGTTTTGTCTAGTAGTTGACAGTTGGAGAATTCAATTTTGCTGTAGTCAATTAAAGAAGTAGTTTTATAACGTTCTATAAAGGTTTTAAATTCTTCGGACATAGTTTCAAGAGATATTTCATTTTGTTCGGGTTCAGGACTGTCGTCTTCGGATTCGTAGTTTAGGTGTAGGACTTTGATGGGTGTTAGTTTCGATTTTGACAGAAATGATGAACATTCGTCAAGATGGTTGATTTTAATCCGTAATAAAGCACCTGCGTTCTTGTTAACTTTACCAGGCTTGTAAATAATTTCATAGTCGTATTCTTCTAATTTGAGCCTCCATCGGGCAAGTCTACTACAGGGATCTTTTATAGAAAATAGCCAGGTTAACGGGCGATGATCGGTCAGTAGTAGGAACTTACGGACATAGATTATCGGACGAAAATGCTTAACCGCCCAGACAATGGCTAAGAGCTCTCGCTCAATGGTGGAGTACCGGGGTTCGGCTTTACAAAGGGTCCTAGAAGCATATCCAATGGGTAAATCCTTACCTATTGGCCCTTGAGATAATACGGCGCCGATGGCAAAAGCGCTGGCGTCTGTAGTCAGTACAAACGGTTCGTCAAATGGGTAAATGAGTCTAGGGGTGGAAGTCAATGTTTGTTTTACTTCATTGAAGGATTTTACGCACTCTTTGTTAAAATTAAACGGTTGGTCTTTTTGTAATAGTTTTGTCATTGGTTTGGAGATCTTTGCAAAGTTAGAAATAAACCTACGGTAGTAACCAGCAAGCCCTATTAAAGATTTTATCTCTTTAGGGTTCTTCGGTTCTGGAAAATTTAAAATACAGTCTACCTTTGATGGATTGGGCTTCACACCGTCTTTAGTTATGAGATGTCCTAAGTAACCGACCTCCTTGCGGAGAAATTCGCATTTGTCAGGCTGTATTTTAAGGTTAGCCTTTCTAAGTCTTTTAAATACGTCTGTCAGTCGTGTCATATAAACCAGACATCTTTCATTGCATGCATGCGGACGAACTCAAAGTGTCCGTTCTCGACAGTGAATGCAGTTTTCACGATATCCTTTGGCTCTATTTGTATTTGATGGTAACCAATGGCGAGGTCAAGAGTCGTAAAGTACTGGCATTTGCCTAGTTGGTCTAGTAGGCCTGAGATGTTTGGTAGAGGGTACTTGTCATTGACTGTAAGTTCGTTAAGTTTGCGGTACTCTACTACAACATGCCACTGCTGTTTTCCAGAGGCGTCTAATTTCTTTGGCACTCCCCAGACGGGAGAGGACCAAGACGAATTAGAGGGTCGCATTATGCCTTCATCGAGCATTTTTGCTACCTAGGACTTAACTTCTTGTTTGTGAACTTGGGGATAACGGAAGGATTTTGTATAGACGGGTTTCGCGTCGTTGGTATCAATACTGGAATGTCTTCGATGCACATTCCATAGATAATGTTCAAAAAAATGTATGAATTAGATGTTGCGGTTTTAGTTCAATGCTGGTTCAATGCAAGTATATAATTGACGAAGGACCTTTAGCGGAACAATCAATAAACACGTAAATTAATTCACCAAATAAAAGTTAGTCACTGACCTTTTACGTCGAAGCTCTGCAAAGGGTGTTTTCTTGGTTCTTCTTTCTTCAGAGGCTAGCCCCGTGAACAGTTTTTTAGAGCTTCTTCTGGACAACACATTACACAAAAAATAGCGACGTAATGTTCATTGATTGAGCATACAAAAAATGCGGGTTTAACAACAAATGATGCGCTTTTGTAAACACAAAAGAAACAAAATGAAAGCGGTTTAGCGGTCGTCACGAATGGAGCTAAGAACTCGCGAAGTCGTAACGCGAAAAACAACAATAAGCGTCGTCTCTTCAGACGGAATCAAAGCCACCGAAAAGTTCGGAGTACATTGCACGAATCTCCCAAGTGTCTAAAGAGCTAGGGAAGCGAAGCACGAATGTCAATACTGTCTATATGTTACACGCAAAAAACACTTTTACGATTAGCATTAGCGCGACGGAATGTTTTAGAAAAGGTGCAGAAGTTTAAAAATCAATGAAGTAATTCAATCAAATTGAACACAATACACTAAACAAACTGCGGGAACGAACCAAAACTATGTTTGATTTCGTTTGTGAATGATAAATGATCGCCTTCGACGTAGAATATGTCTGAAAAGTCAAGGCATAATTGTAAAATTAAGTCTGAGTCGTCGTCGTTTAAATTTTCTAGTCAGAGTTGTTTAACAATTTCTTCTTGTCTGCCGGGTTCGTTATAGTTTAAAGGAGTAGTTTGTGAGAGAGAATTCACAGAAAAGTTTTGTAACGGTACGAGTTTTAAATTTGAAAAATTTACTATTTTAGGGATGGCATTCGCATTTAGAATGGAGGTTAGAAATTGGCCTTTGCTGTCCACTGTAACAACAGCATTAGGGAAATTCTTCAATTTCCATACCTGTTAGTAAGGCTTCGGTGTTTCTTAGTTCACAGCTAAGTTTAAAGATTTATTCTGTACGATGTTCAATTGTAATAGTATTAATGGCAGTATAGGAAAAGGGACATTGTATAGTTTCAGCGGCATTGATTGTATCGTCTGTCACTTTATACAGCGGAAGTGTCTTAAAGTTGGTTATTAATTGTTTTTTTGTCAAAGTCAATAATGCAGTTGTAGTGCTCTAGAAAGTAAGAGCCTAACAAACCGTCGAATTCTATATCAAGGTTGCAGATGTAAACCTTGTGCGGGTCTTTTATATTAAAAGGAACGAGGGTCGATTCGTTTATAAGGATTTTCGGGTTGGTAATTCCCTGAATTACTACGTTTTCCTGAAATCTTTATTTTAAATAATCCGGATTTATTGCGAAAATTTCAGATATTGTGTATGGCTCTACAGTAGGAGTAAAATGGAAGTAAGCAAAGTCACACAAAATTATCAAAATTCAAATTTATATTATTAGTAAATTGATTAAATAAATTCAACAGTCTGGGAACATAAAATAAAATAAAGCGAGGTAAAATAATGGAGAATAATAATAAATTCGTTTCAAAAATTATTCAATAGCTTGAAATATGCTTTAAAGGAATAAGAAATATGGGGATTTTAAACAAGAGAACTATTAATAATATAAAAATAAATATAAAAATCGTTTCAATTGATAAATATTTAACACAAAAACGAGATGTTTTTACATACGTTATAAGTACTCCAGGCACAGGACTTGTTCTGCGGAAGCGTCGACTGCTTAGCTGTACCGTTGCGTGTTCCTGGTCTTCGCAGCTACAGTTGTTGACTCAAACAGGTAGGTATTGTCCATGATGATTTAAAAATCTCCACAGTCAGTTAGTATGCATGTGTTCTAACTTTGTTGGACAATCCTACTGACTGCGCCAATTTTATATCTTTGGTTTCACTTTAGACGTTTTTAAAATATTCAAAAACATAAAAATCAAAAATTAACATTTTAAACTGGGAAAAATAATTAAATGTAAATTGAAATTAAAACTAACTGGACAAAATAAAATATTATAATGACGACCGTGGGATCGCTTCAGTTGTATTTATGATTTAATAAAAGCTGAAGTCAGGGAAAAGATATTCACATGATGCGTTCCCACGCTAACATCGAAGTACCAGGAAGCTGTCAGCGTAATATGATACCGTTGCATCATACACGTGTGTACAATTAACACCTACCATATATATGCAGCTGCTTACGGTCCACCTAATATACTTTTTTTCAAGATTTTTTAAATCCATGTAATTCTACTCCGCTCTCATTTTCATCTATCCTATATATGGCACACCCTGTAAAATTACACTTGATATATCGGTTGACTTTTTTAAAAATGTTACATTGGCATATTTCGAATTTTGAATAAAAGTTAAGCTGATGCAAGTATCTAATATTTGGTGCATGCTGTGGAAAAAAACGAACTAATTGTGTTACCAAACATAGTAGTATTTTTTCCGCTATATCTAGCATTTTTATCAATGTAAGGAAATAAAATTTATACCAGATTTTAAGACAAACTATAGACTTCGCAACAAAAAAAATTCAGAAAACTCAGTTGAATAGTTCTTAGGTGATGCCCGAACAAACAAACAAACAGACAAACTACAATTTTATAATAGTGAAACGAAATTTACCTAAGCCGGCCCTGGTTTCATTCCAGTACATCAATCGCTGTGAGAACAAAAAAAATTAATCTCGAAATAGCTCGGCAACTGTAGAATTGCTAATGGATTGTACGAGGCTTGTTTTAAAAGGAGCGGCCCACCATGACGGCAGTTAGTTAGTGCGGCGAAGAGCTTAAGTTGTATTATATTTGTGATATTCGAATCAGCTGTTGTGTATATATGTAAATAAAGGTTTCTAGAAGTTGAGAGTAAATATTAGTATTTTGTTTTGTACATGGTCTCGAGACATGTGCCTTGACTATCCACAGTTTCCATTAAAGGTGTTATGGTCAGATGAAACTAGATTTACTAACTGTGGTATGTTCAATAGACACAATGATCATATCTGGGCTAAAGAAAACCCTTTCCATGTAGAACAAAGACGACCCCAGATAAAATCTGGTTTTAATGTTTGGTGTGGTATCATAGGGTCTACTATTCTGGGGCCTTTTATCTATGATGAATCACTTACTGGGGAGCCCTAATTTGAGAACTCGTTTAGAAATTGAGTGGTTCCAACATGATGGAGCACCTGCTCATAACTCGTTATTAGATAAGATAAGATAATATCTATCCAAACCCATGGATAGGAAGAAATGGCCTACGCGAATGGCCACCAGGGCTCCCGATTTGGTAGTTATAGACTTCTATTTATGGGGTTCGCTAAAAAACAAAGTATACAAAAGAAAGTATAAGACAGTTGGTGACCTAAGGGTGGCAGTATTACAAGCAATTGAAGAAATTGGTAGGCGGTCTGTGAGGAAAGCAGTAATGTCAATCTTAACAAGATGCAATTTTTGTCTAAATAACAATGGTGGAGTTTTCGAACATAAATTGGAACCATTATTATGTACTTTAATTTAAGTTCTTAGTAAGTACCTACTTATTTAGTTTTTTCGTTATATCTGATATACCTAATAAAAAAATCGTTCAATGTTTTTTGGAATAGTTATTAATAAATCAATCTATTTCATGGCTAACTACGTTAAAAGTAAAAATAAGAGAGAAAAGCGTCCATAACTCCGTTATTTTTATGAATAACTATATCGAGTATTATATCGTTGAAAATCTCTAAACATGTACGATTGTACGATTTTTTGAGGTCATAGCCAACTATGGTTTCAATTCAAAAACAGATAAGTTTGTGTCATATCTCGAAAACGAGAGCTGTCACGCAAACGAGGACATGACAATCATATTCGGGATACAATTCCCTTCAATTTTGATATTTACACTTTATTTATAAAATCAAGAACAAAGGAGCTAGAGGAATGTGACTAAATCGACTAAATCAATTTGATACATTTGCTCTTAGTAACAGTTTATTATTTCAGTTTTCATTTTGCTTCCTTAATTCTTCTCTTTTTTAAATTTTCTTGTTTCAACAAGATCTTTATTTTATCCTTGTCTATCATATGGTTGCATCTGCTTTTTAATACTTGGTTGGCCAAATTTAATTTCAACATATTTCCTCTGGAAATGTTACATAAGAGCTCCTTTTTACCTACTTCTAAAGGTTTAAAAGTTTCACTGGTACATAAATGGCCACATTCACAAATAACAAACACCCTATTTTTGAACATTAATGATCATTAGAATTTTTCAGTGCATTCGAGTATATGGACAGGGTAGCTTCGAAAAGATGATTTCAGTATATGATAAGAGATGTAACAATCAATCACTGAGTCAAGTACACCAAGTACAACTGTGAGAGGAAACACCAAAAGCTGGAGAGAATTTACAAGAAGTTTTTAGCCGTCATTGGTCGTTTAACAGACACCCTATCCTGACCTACCGGAGGATGTTATAGAGCAATGGGCTAACCAAAGCATTATCAGTGGTATTTGATAGTCTTTAAACACAATTTGAGACTTATTGGGTTAAAAAGTAGAAAGTAGACACTATCATGAACATGTCCTATCAAAAGCCTTTAGGTAGTATTGTCCAAATTTAACAAAATAAATGAGATACAGCAGAAACGAGGAACCAATGACGCATGTTATCGCTGTAAACGTGCCAGGAATTTTCAACGTAAGTCAGAGTAAGGTTACTAGACCAGGAACTGTCAGCCAGGTAGTATAAAAGGTAATCTACCACCTAATCTGCCCGCCCCTAGCACAGTACCCATACGTCAGGCTCTTGTTCAGGTGAATGAAGACGGGAGACCATGGCAATATTTAAGGGATCAAATGGCCGACCCAGATATGAAACGACTCCTTTCACTCAAGAAGAGAAGGGCACTCTGGCCACGATGGGACGAAGTGGCTAATGGCAGATAATAGAAGGTCATAGAGAATTTGGGAAAGCAAGACAGCAGAGATCCTACAGGTAGTTCCAAATAAAATAGTACATGTTGTCCTGACCGAAGTACATAATGGGATTATCGGAGGTCTCCCGAGGGCAAAAATGCGATTTTTGAGGAAAATTCGCCAGTGATCCTATTCATGTGTCACCTTCTGGTCGGCACCGAGTACTTTATCAAATGGCATATACCTTACCCAAAAAAGCTTTGCTGCTGGAGCAGCTATTCAACAAGTTTGGGGTCCCGTTGGTGCTATATTCGGACCCAGGACCCAGGACCCAACTTTGAATCCAACATATTCCAGAATGTATGTACGATGGTGTGCATCAAGGAAATGAAAACCACACGCATTCACAAGCTTATTGCCCTATTCATTTTGGCCTATAGATCATCCTTTCACAACAGTACAGGGCTGACTTCAGCCAGAGTATTATATTTTATTTTACGTTGCCAAAATAGAAATCATTCTAAAACTCAGTCATCCTCAAAAAACTAATTTTGCGTATTAAAAACTGATTGCAAAAACAATTTCATACGTAAAAGTATTCGATCCTATTACGAAGTTACAAATTATATAAGTTAATAGTTTCGGGAGCATAGCAATACTATAAATGGGCTCACGTACGACAAAAAACAGTTGAGTAGAAGCCAATGTGGCAAAAACATTTTTTTCCGTGTAGGTTCGAAAACAACGTTATATATCAGAATACTGATTGGTTATATTCTAGATAACTCTTGCTCTCAGAATATTCGTGTAGAAGAATTTTTGCCAAGACAATCGGTAATTTTTTGAAAATGCCTTACTCTACTTTACCATTTACAATATCAAATACTTATCTCTAGCAGGAAATAACTGTGCACAGAAAACCCTAATGAACAGGCAAAATAACTATATTATATACCGAATCAGCATTACGGTTTGAATTCTTTTTGATTTATTTAAAAATTATATTAATTAAGCAAGGCTACTATCCAGTATATCAGTAGTTTTAACTTCGCTTGATGAGTAAACCATATAATTCTGTATGGAAACCTAATTTATCAGTATTAATTATTATCATTATGGCAGAAATGCTTTAAAAATGCTAGACTTCTATTCTACAAAGAATCCATCTAACGAACAGGCTTTCTATGATAAGTGAATGAATGTACAGCAAATATTTTTAATTGAGGACCTGCAGAGAATAACGAGAAAATTCAAGCCATATTGTTCCAACCTAAACATCTTCTTAATAAACGTGAATTTTGTGTGAAGTGTTATCATCTTGTTAATAAGGTTCGACAAATAAGCACAAATTAGTTTCAACAAGTTCTATCACATTTCAGTTTCAGATAACGTCTCTACCAATTGCGACTAATGACTTCGTCAGGCTAGGGCTAGTTTTTTGGTACTATTAAATAAAACTTTTTAAGAGTAAAATATTAGTATCTTCTGTGATCGGACACTCTTTATTACTTACTAGTCAATAAAAGAAAATTAAGTAATTCTAACTACTTGTCATTACCAGGAGTGGTTCCAGGGATGCGCCTTCTGGTGCGACCAAGTGCGTCACATGGTAATTTATATTGCTTATGAAAAAATATAATTTGACTGAAGCCCAACCAATTATATGAGCTTTGATCAAGAACAATATGTAATTTATGTAAATTATCTCATATTCGTTAATTTTTTTCGGTCTCAATGATCATCCTTATTTTAAAATATTTTATTTATTTCTGCAACTTTAGATGAAGGTATCATTGGAAATCCCAACATTATCAAACTGGATATTCCAAAATCTGGGAATTCCGAAACGTTATTATAGCATTATAGCAATATTTGAAGTACAAACTTTTAAAATATTTGTTGGTCTAATTTTCTGTCGTTCTCTAATGCCGACTCCACACTCTCGCGAGGCGCCTCGAGGAGGCCCTCGGTAGGAGTCTAAGCAAGTGGAGGCTGCAGGAGTTGCCAGCCCATTCGTTCGATTTAAATCCGTCATATTTTTTTACTGGGAGCGGTAAAAGAAAGAGCTTATCTAAAGTAATTGAAAATTTAGCAAAGTGACGGCAAATATTAACGCATGCAGTTGTATTTGTTAATAATGGAAGATTCGTCCATCTGATAACCCGGTCTTTAATATGAACAATTAATTTAAATGTAATCTCAGCATTTGATTTTTAGTTTAACCCCCGGCAGGAGCGCCTCGGAATTTCTCCTTAGCAGGCGCGTGACGATTCTGAGTACTATATTTCATCTTCCAATGAGAAACGTTTCTACATTTTTGTTCATTTTGAACAAAATACAATATTAATTATATAAACAACCTTTTTAATTATAAAATAAAATTCCATTAACAAAATTAACATTCTTATTCTATAAAATAACTTGTAATACCTCATTTTTACGAACACATTATTAAAATTAACAACTTGGCCTTCAGAATCAGCAATCATTATAAGTATCACAAATGTTACAATTTACAATAAATCTTTTGCAGATAATGTTTTTCGGATACAAATTTGGAGCAAGAAATACAGAAAACATCGTTATATTATTTATTTGTGCAACATAAATGACAAGTTCGAACTGGTTTTTAAATAACATTTGGTGCTTTTGCAACCCAATTCTTAAACAGCAAACTATATACATATTTGGGGATTTTTTTTATTTGAGCTTTTTCTGTCATTAAAAAGTAAAGTTTAGAATTAAAATATGCGATATTCAGTGCCAGCACAGTGGCCGAGATACGATTTTTCTGTCTCACTCGCACTTTCTGAAATGACACCTGTTTCTCACTCAAAGTAAAATCTCGAGGTTGCCTTATAAAAGAAAATGTTGTCCACCTTGTAAGAAATAATCTAGCAAGTGTCATACTATTTTGAAATCCTTATTAACCGCTATTTGCCTCGTGAGCAGTTTGCTATAAGTTTACAGAAGCATTATTTAGTATTACATCGTTACAAAAAGATTTGCATCAACAGGCGTGAAAAGACTCTCACAGGGTTAGATTATATCAATTGTTATTAAATGCTTATAATTTTTAAATCATGTAAGTTAGATTTTCTTGTATTTTTCTGATAACTACTAAGACCTGGCCTATCACCAGACTTCAGGCTTGACGTCGATCTACGGGATTACCCTGTATATGAATATGGCGTTGCTTAGCAGTTAACAATTACTGCGTTATTGATACGATACTTTCCGTTCCATGCAAAACACCCGCATAACGTATGTGTTTTGTTTGTGATAGGAAAAATAATTAACACATTAAAAAGTTAAAACAGGTAAAATACAGTATTTCCATATAGTTTATTTCCGTCGTAATATAAAAGGTATGTTTGGCCGAAATAAAGTACGTGTGAAACCCTCGTTTAAACCCTCACATTCAACAAATTGTTTTAACCTGAAATACCGAACAACAATTCTTGTTTCTCGAATCACAATACTAGAAAGTATCGTGAGAGTCATATTTCAGAAACTTGTGTGAAATTGTACTGTAATACTTTTCGAAACGAGAAGTCAACTTTACGAATAGGTGAAAAAATTTAAACTCTGCCCCAAAACAAATAAGAAAACCAGGAGTTTCTCATAAACTAAACTAGTTATAAGAGTTTTTAATAAACCATTTTATTATATATGCTTATAATACATTTTGTTAAACATACTTTAGTTTTGACAGAAATCGAATGATTATACATTCATGCTGGTATACTATAGAAAGTTTTTTTTGCGTTCTCACAACAGTTATCTCACCTCTGCCCTAATCGATACGCTATTGCCGGACACCGGATATTTTCACACTAACCCATGGTAAAAAAATCAGTTAGATTAGGAGTTTGCAGCTAATTAATTATCGTACAGTGTTTGTTGACACCCTTATCACAACAAGTTTTTTGAGCATACAATGGCTCAACGAGATCGGGGCTTCACAAGGAACAATGTGATAATTTGGAACAATCTAGAAAAAAATCAAACATGTCAAAACACTTATGATTTATGTTTTTCTGATGCGCTCACTACGTTGATGATGAATGTTGCCGACACTTAGGTAGTATTCAATTAATTTTCTTTAATTATCTTTTGTATAATATTTGTTAACAGGTTTTTACTATATCCATATCGGTATATTTCGGGGCCAAGTAATAATTAAGTTTGATGAAGTAAAATATATGGGAGCCATGCAACATTTTAAGGTGTATGGGCCCCTACTTTCAAAATCTAATAGACAGGTGGGTAGGTAATTAATTTATACATAAGCAATATCAATTCTACTCAGTAGATACCTACTTTCATGAGTGCTTATTGGCAGTTATTTGTCTTAATAATTATATTCCAATTTTTAATTTAATTTTGATGTGGATAAATTTTTTAAACATTTATTTAAGACACCTTATACTTAATTACTCTAGTTTGTAGTTTCCAAGGACAAAACAATCACTTCGGAAATTAAGTAATTAATTTACACCAACAATAATGCTCTGTCATTTTGACAAACAAAGGGTGGAAGTCTTTTGGGACTGAACTAAGGAAGTGGAAGCTTCTTACGAAATATGCTTCCCGTTTCTTATCTTATCTCTCTTTCTATATTGCTCTTTCCCTTGTGTCATCTTGAGTAATGGATATAAATTTCAGTTCAATTAAAGTAGTTGTCACTATATTATTTCGACTCAAGTACCTGTCAATCCTAATGTGTTACGTTATGCTTATTTTAAATATATCTGCAAAGGAACATATAACTTTTAATTGAAATATAAAGTTTGTTGAATCATAATATATCAAACTCTACCTCACTTATTTAATATTCTGGCAATATGTAACGAGGTTACTTTAATTAGAACAGATTAAATTATGGGAATATTATTTAAGTAAATATTTTTTAAATATAACAAATTCTCCAAAATATTCTTCAAAATATTTGAATACTTTTTCAGTTTAATCCCCATATAAATTTGAGTTCTTTGTCACTACCAGCTACAACCTTGACCTTTTAGGTGTTGTTCTGACGTATGTCAAGCTTCTAATTTACAATATCTCAAACATAGAATTGAAATTGAAAGTGTCGAAAGAAATGCAATTTAAGTTTTTGCTATTCCTTACCATACTTTTCTATTTTCATATGTAAGTCTGGGCCTGCGTTAAGAAAAATAAATAATAAGCATTATAGGACTGTATTTTCTAGTTTCGTGAAATCATTTAATTTTTTTATAATTATTGTATGATAATCAAACCATTTCAAATTTTGTTCTTTATACTAGTAATAGGTAAGTAAAAAATCTCCTTACCTTTCCCAAAGATTTTATTTGTGGTATTTTATTTTGGTTGTAGTTTTCAATTAAAGCAAAAATGACAATCTTTTATATAGTTAGTACATAAATTCAATTGAGTGACAAAACTTAACTGCGCTTTCATTTACAAAGCTCGGGAAATAAAAAATACCGTTAATAGCAGTTTTCCGAATGATAAATGTGCCATTTCTTGTTTGTATTTTTGAATTTCCTGGGAATAACACTAAACTTATGGAAAACACTGTATATTTAAAAAATACATACAATTAGACCCCATTCGCATTACAAATAAAATTACGACTTTTCCGTAGCTATTTTACTTGTGGCATATTCCTGATTCACGCTGAGTTAAAAAAAATTGTTTTGTTTTTAAAATCATAGATTAGATTGAGAGTTTTATGTTTTTCATCAACTAACGTTTTAAATACAATATTAAAGTTTCGAGCAATAGTTGTGAAAGATTAAAAATTGCTCTTTTTATTTTCTTCCCAGATAATTTTTTGTTTGTTCAGACGCATATTAAATAAACGTATTATTGACAATAGGTACATAACTAATTAAGAAGTAGAAATATGAAATCAATACTCGTGATGTATCATACGATGCACTTTCCTTAAATAAAAAAATAAGCTTAACTATTGCTCAGTATATAATCTGTATAAAGTAAAATTAGTTTTTTTTGCTCTAATATTAACGAGCTTCTTTCATTAAGGTCTTACATCCATATATCATAAAATTTAAGCAACTAGTAAAATCTAGAAAATTAGATTACAACACTTAAAACTCTTTAGCTGAGAAAACATTACTTTAGATAAAATTGGACTAATTGCAATTATCCGATTTGTCAGGATAAATTGAGCCTAACTTGCCTTTCTATTAGATAGCAGCTTGAACAGGCACTTTCGAAATTGCATTTCTTCATTCTTTAGCTTTGAAACTCGAGATGAGGTGCACATATCCTCCCGCTAAATTTAATTAACCGTCTTCTCAAAGGGAACGTGGTCTACTGATTCACATCTCTGATGGTTAAAGTTATTAAACGAAGCATCAAATAGTGCATTAAGATTCTGGACGTACGATTTTATGGATGGTATCTCAAGTATAAAACTTGCTGCCAAAAAGCAGCATGTTGTTGAGGGGCATGTTGTGACAGGTATAATATGCTTCGTCGAAATATGCTTACAGTTTTTAAGACTGCTCATTATATCAGTGAAAAATAATTATAACAAATTAATCATGTTTTCACTCTACTGGTATATTGAGGATTTATTCTGGTGAAAACAGTTGTTGGTTAAGTTGGTTAATTACTACCTAACTACAGCGCCTAATAGACGTAAAACTAGGTACAGGGAAAACTTCGAAATGGTATTTATGTATAAAGTTAATATATAATTTTTGATAGGTACTTCGGTTTTTTGAGGATAGCGCTACTGATGAATGTTATATCGTCTTGTGTTCTAATTTCTGTAAACTCTCTGTTACTTGTACAATTACTTTGAAACGTTCAGTTAGCCTTTGAATTTGTTTGATGTGATTTATTGCCTAAGAATCACGGAGTTACGGTTTACACTAAATATAGGGGTCTCTAGTGACTTGTTTCTTTAAAACCTCCCAAAGCCATTCTTTAATTCAAATATTCATATTTAAATGTCTTCTCAACTTGACTTGACGTTGCGACTCATATGGGGGTCGCGATGTGTTAAATAAAAAAATATGAAGAATCTATTATTTGGAGACACGATCATATTGGAAAAGAATGGCATAGTAGAAATGAGATAATACAGATCTATAGACCACGAGGTGGAGATAAAATATGTAAAGAGTAAAAGACAGTAGATGACCAATTTTCATGAGCGCAAGCTGCGGAAACTCAAATGGAAGGTCTATGTCCAGCAATGAACATCGATAGCTGGGTGAAGATTTTTAATTTAAAATCCAAATGAATTTTCTCCAAAAGGAATGCACGGCCGTTTGAAGAATACAATTATTGCAGCAGCTAAAAAAGAAGAACATGAAACAAACAAAAACGAGAAACAGAACAATTCTCAGAAGAGCCATCAAAACTAAATAAATAAAAAATAAACACTGGGCACTGGATTAGATTATGTATAGAACTGGACAACATTTAACTATATACATGTAGGCAAGAAAGTATTAGAATTTTTAGCAAAAATCCTTACTACAATAGAACTCTGGAATAAAAATAAACTTATGCTCCATATTCGAAAATGGGGACGAACGAGTTTGTTCCAACTAAAGGAGATTAACGGTAATACATGGCCAAATTATTTGCAAGTACGATGAAGAAAAAAATAGAAGAGGAAGATCTAAACTTTGGAGAAGAACAAAGTGGTTTCCGAAAGAAAAATCATTAATAGTAATAAGAAAGAAAGAAATCAATAGACATGAACGTGCCCTTTATAGATTGGAAAAGGCTTATGAAAATTTACCTTAGGTGAGAAATCTATACATATGACTGAAACTTAGCTAAATTAAGACAAGGCCTGCAAATAAAGACTGCGAAATTAACTCTCCACTCTCACCTTTGAAATACATTACATGCCACAAATTAATGATAGTCTTCTTATTTTCCCTCTTTAAATTTTGAATTTTAGTTAGCATTGTTTTCTTCATAGCTACCCAACTAAATCTATTTGACATTAGCCTTTTGTAACTTTCGACTAGTCATTTTGAACTTTTCGGTGCATTTATCATAACTAATTTTGGAATTTCAAATTTATATATCGCATAGATAATCATTGATCATGATTGTATAACAAAAATTTCAATTTTCCTTTTCTAAAGGGTTTCTCAAAACTATAAGTTTTAATTTAATATTATCGAGATAATAACTTGTGTTTAAATAGCGCCTTCTGGTACATAGGTAATTGAATGTATAGTTGGAATTTCTCAATATCTCATTACATAAAAAAAATAAGGAAGCCTACGCAAACAAAGATAAATTGAACAAGACTTATAAGCATGTTTGATCGTAAGAAGGACCCCATTACCCCCATCTAAATTGGGAAGATCTGATGAATCCAAAAAATTCTGATTTTCTTATTTGTCATATATTGTTTTAGATGTTGATTTATTTAACGGGTGGTCGTCATACGAACCTCATAATAATTTTCTGGTTACCACTTTATTCATCACATTTTTCTTCCGAAGCGGAACTTTCAGCGTTACCTAAAATATATCAATTGCAATATTTTTCATTTTGTTGTAATAACATGAATATTTTATAATATTCTCATACAATATCCCACTATATGTATTATCTTGGGCCTAGATTCGTGGCAAAACCTTATTTTATACGATAATTTCTAACTTTTAGGATATCTGAAGTTTATCGACTTTCACAAACTTGAAAAGAAATGTGGTGTCGCAAAAGTGCATTGTCACATACACTTAACTCGGCTTTCATGCCCGAGAACTGCATTTGTTTTCTTATGATATGCAACACCAGGTGAAAGCTTCGCACTTGTTACCTGTCAAGAAAATTGAATACTTAATGGAACTCATATTGGCTTCTAACGTTATTTCTTCAAAAAAAGTACAATAAGTAAGATTCTATAATCCAAATTTTCACAACTGCATTATTTTGTTTACACAGATGTAGTTGTTTCCGAAAAAAAGAGCGTCAGTCACTTGAGACTGAACGATGGAAGCGAAAGCTTCTTACGAAATATACTTCTCTTTTCTCGGTACCTCTTTGTCTATATTTTTCTTTATTAGTGTCACTCTTAGTAATGGATATAAATATCAGGTGAAGTAAAATAAATGTCACTATTTTGTTAGGAGTCAAGTATTAATCCTTATGTAATTCTTAAATTAAATATGCAGAAATATAAGTTTATATATTGAGTTAGTGTTTGTAAATAGTTTTGTTCAGCCCAATAAGTATTTGAAGACAAGATGTCCAAGAAAAGTTCGGTTTGTTCATAGCTAAAATCATTACAAGCACATAAAATTTATACAATATATTCAACGGTAGCAACAATTTAAATTTTTTAGTTCTTATTCTATGTAATGTTAAAGTGAGTTTTACTCATTTTATGTCAATTGAAAATACTATATAAAATTAAGTAATAATGACATAATATTAAAAAATATATGACTGATATCGGTTTCGAACCCCAGACCTTTTTAATTGCAGTCATGCGCTTTAGCACTATACCACTTGTCTTTGGTGGACATACAAGCTCCGGATGTATATAATCCATCAGGCCCTCTATTGAATACTTTGTTTATTACGATAACATAACGATGTAAACAAAGGACATGTTTCGCTTAATGTGTATCTTTCTATGGGTCAATATTCATTAATAATATGAAAGTTTAATGACAAGTTGTCTTTTTGTGTGGTATTATTTTTAATTTCTGACCTATGAGACTTATCACAAAGAGAGAATTTGAGTGTTTATTAGAACGAAAAGCAAATTTTATATTGATTTATTTCCTATTTAGTATTGATTTTCTATAAAATTATTATTCCGAAGTCTTAATGTAAAATGATTACTTGATAATATGAAGCTAGTCAATACATAAATTTAATGGCTAGTTAAAGTGTTCTTTCTGATGTATGACGTATGTCAAGTCTCTACTTCAATGTATGGCAAGAAGAAAATTGGAGTTTTTATTAGAACGAACAGCAAACTTTGTGCAGTTATTCTATATTAGTTTATTTTTTATATATTATTGATTCTCTATGAAAGAAGAGGCTCTTAATATATTACCTGGTTCCTGTTTCTTACACAGAGAACTGAATTGGATAGGCATTTCAAGATCGAGCCAGTGTGTAGTTTCGGTCGGGTCGGTCAGGTCCGGTCAAAACAGGATCCTTTCAGAACACTGACTTATAATATACATACCACGTAAATACTAGATATAATGTTGACTTTCTTCACACTTATTACCTATATTGTAACATATTTTAATTTTTCACACGTATATTCAAAAAGGGTCGTTGAGAAGTTTGCTACAATTGCCGCACTTTTAGATCGGAGAATCATCTTGAATGGGTGCTGGTAGAATAGTTATTCAACTGGATTGGTGTCCCGTTGAGGTTACATTGAGACCAACTGCGTTAATTTGAGTTCAGTGAGTTTCAGGAGGTCTCTACGATGTTGGGAATCAAGTAAACGAGAACTACAACTTTGCTTTCACACGTTATATTGGAAAGATTCAATAGAACCTTGGAACAACATCTATTCAATGTCGTTAGCAACAACCAGCGTGATTTGGATGAGCATATTCCCCTATTTCTGTTGGCCTATCGCTCAGCTGTACATAAGGGTGATTCTTGGATAAATAATTTTTTTAAATCAAAAATTCTTTAAAACTTATGTTCTAGGTGCTATTGGTCTTTAATTAGAGTTAAAATTAAGCCTATTACAACTTCAATAGAAAAGAAACTAGAACAAAAATTAGAAATTTCATGGCCACGGTACTAACACCAAAATGAAATGTTCAAAATACTTGCATAATAAATCTCTTTAAATTATTGAAATAATTAAACAAATTATAAATTATACGACTTGATAATCATACAAAGACATTTACGGTATTTTCTTTCTTGATTTTAACAATCTTTAAGATTTATTAACAGTAGAATTAAAATAACAATTTTTATAATAGTCTTAGAATAAAATAATGTTTAACATTAGTTAAATCTATTATTCCTTTCTACCAATCAATATTCAATCGATGAATTATACAATAGATTTTAGTTATAAATGCTAAACTTTAGATTATAAGACGACTCTATAGAAATTTTTACATTTAGTTTGAAAAGCGAAAATCAGACATGTCACGGTACTGACATTTTGGGTATAGTTCTGTAAGTTATTCATGATACAGGAATACTTATGCTTTAATATACAATTATACAAAATTATTAATATTGTTACTAAATTTACCAAAGCCGACCCTGTTTCATTTCAGTACGACAACGATCGCTTTGAGATAAAAAAATGGTTCTGGAAAATGCACTTATAGGAGTGATGGTTGATTTTGCGAGAATTTTCTATGCTGGTTTTATAAAGCAAGTAGGCCACGATCGCAGTTCAATTAGAGCGGACGACCAGCGTATGCGTAATGTTATTGTGAATCAGCTGTTCTGTATAATTTGATGTAAATAAACTTCTAAAAAAGTGAAAGTGAATATTAGTTTTATAGTTTTAAATTGAACCCCGGACTATATTGCAATTTGGTGTCAGATTAGTGGGATTAAGTGCAGTTAAAATCGTAATTTGATTTATGGAAACTCGTGGCATGGAAAGAATGGACGAACCTACCAAAAAAGTAGTCAAGCAGGTTACGGAGGGACATGACGAAAAAATAGCACAGATTCTAGAAAATCGTGAGAAGAAGGAAAAACAACATTAAGAAGTAATTCAACAAAAGTAAGTAAAATCTTTTTATGAAAAACGTAAAATAGAATTAGAAAATCTTGTCACTACGATTGAAGAAAAAAACAAAATCTAGTTTCCACAATGAAAAGTGAACAACAAAATTAATTGAAGGATTGTTCTCGAAATTTGTAGAAAAACAAGATCAAACTGAATTGACGAGACAAAATGAATTTAAATTATTTGAAGAAAAACAAGAGCAAGTTGAATTAAAACGACTAAATGAATTTAAAATAACTGAAGAAAAAAGACAAATGCAATTTGAACAACTAATGCAAATAGTATCACAAGTTAATGAAACAGTTAATGAAAGAATGCAAATAGTAGAATCAGATATAAAAGAGATAAACGGCGACATAAAGATCCAAAAAAATAATGAAACCAAAGTAGATGACATCGAACAAGGTAGAAACAGAAATCAAAAAAATGCAACAGGACTTACAGCGAGGAAAATATCAGCACACCGTGAGTACGAAAGGTTCCTTTAGTAAACCACCCACATTCGACATGAGTTCATCTTGGCCAATGTATAAACGGCAATTTGAAGCCGTGGCAATAGCTAATGGATGGGATAACCAAGAAAAATCCACGTCTCTGGTAATTTCGTTAAGAGGTCCGGCCCTAGAACTCCTCCAAAGCATTCCAGTCGATGAACAAGGCAATTTCGACAAGATTATCGCCATCCTAGACAAACGTTACGAACAATCAATCATTGAGCCCGGTATACCAACTCCAACTGAGTGGCAAAACGCAAAAATCCGGTGAAAGCCTCTAAGAATTCGAAGCAGAGATTAGACGGTTAGTACACTTGTCCTACCCAGACCTGCCAGAGGAAACGAAATACCAGTTGGCCACAGAGAGTTTCATAAACGGCATCAGTGATGTGGAAGTACAACGGAATCTAAGACTAAGTGACGTCAAGAAAAGTAATGAAGCTCTACTTCGGGATTTGGAAGTAGAAGCCGTCATAAACATGTTAAAGCCGAGGGTCCGAGTAGTTTCCATTAACCAGAAAGATTCAGAGTCACCATTTCAAGCGCTGCTGGCTGGTCTGAACAAAATATTAGAACGGTCACAAAGAATTGGCCCCGGAGGGGCATGTTACCGCTGCGGACGGACAGGACACTTCCAACGTGATTGTCGAGTGAGGCTACCTGAACGGTCACCAACCAGGGGTAACCAACAGAACAGCCACATGTCCAGGGACCGTCAGCCAGTCAGCATAAGGGGGCGAATGCTGACTGACCCTCCACCAGCCCCGAAAACATTATCCATCCGGGGATTTTGCCGACATAGCGGCAACCTAGTCATCAGAGGCACCATCAATGGGCGAGCAGTTACCATCACCATCGACACCAGCGCCGCTGTGTCCATTGCCAAGTCCAAGGTTTTGAGAGCATCAGAAATTCGGCCAGTGACCAATAACATCCTGCTTAAAACAGTCACCGGCGAGTCCATGTCAATACAGGATGAGGCAGATGTCGTGCTACAAATAGGGGACAACATGATCCGGCATAGGGTCCTGGTTGCGAATATTTAGGACGATTTTATACTGGGTATGGACCTAATTAGCCAGCATGGATTTATGTTCGACCCGAGATATGAGGTTCTTCGGTTCACCTCCATAAAAATTGTGGCAAAGTCTTCAGATAGAATTCCCGGTCGAACGGAACAGATTATTCCTGGGCAGCTAGACAGCAGTCCTGGGAGCTGCGTTGGAATGGTGGAGCCCATTCATTCAGCTCATGACTACTTAGTTGGACGGGCTATAGTAAAAACCGGACGAAATATACCAATCAGAGTCCTAAATTTGTCCAACAACGACATCAGAATTGTCAGTGGTCAAGAGATAGCTTGTTTCGAGCCAGTAGAGAGCATCATCAATTGCGAAGAAGAGTATCAGACTTCGTTAAAGGAGACAGGGCCCAGTAAAGAGTTCCTACAAAAGTTTGCTGACCGTTTGACACACCTGACACCAGAGAACCAGAAGAAAGCCAAGCAATTTGTCACAAAGCACTGGCAAATTTTCAACAGTGAAGATGGAACCACCGGTCGCACCAACATCATCCGTCACCGAATAGATACTGGGAAAGCTCAACCCGTCAGAATACCACCTATGCGACGTCCATTGGGGCAACAACAGGCAGTCGAGGAAAACATCGAGTCCAAGTTACAAAATGGAGATATTGAGCCATCCATCAGCCCATGGTCCGCTCCCGTCATGCTAGTTAAAAAGAAGGATGGAACCACCCGATTTTGCGTGGATTACAGATAGCTGAATGACGTCACGAAGAAAGACATATTTCCTACCATCCCGAATCGATGACACTTTGACCACACTAGCAGGCTCCCGTTGGTTCTGCACATTAGACCTAAAAAGTGGATGTTGGCAGGTTGGTCTACACGCAAACAACAAAGAGAAGACAGCGTTCTCCACCAGTAAAGGGCTGTTTCAGTTCACGGTCATGCCCTTTGGGTTATATAATGCACCCGCTACATGTGAGAGGCTAATGGAGTATGTACTGAGCGGGTTAACATGAAGGACGTGCTTAGTATATCTCGACGACATTCGAGTCATGGGTCAGACGTTCGACGATCATCTGAAGAACCTGGGCGAAGTATTCTCCAGAATTAATAATGCCAACCTGAGACTCAACCCGAAGAAGTGCTCCTTGTTCCAAAAAGAAGTAGAGTTTTTGGAGCACGTCGTGTAAGAGTCAGAAATTCGCACCAACGAAGACAAGAGAGAGGCCATCCGTGATTGGCCAGTCCCAAGAGACAAGCATGAACTCCGAAGCTTCTTGGGCCTCTGTTCATACTACCGGCGTTTTGTTGAGGGATTTGCCACTATCGCCGCCCCTCTACATCGGCAGATCACTGAGAAAGAGACCTTCCATTGGAATCAGGATTGCGAAACATCATTCAGGCGACTGAAGGCAGCACTATGTTCCAGCCCAATCCTAGCCTTTCCTACACAGTCCGGCAAGTTCATCTTAGATACCGACGCCTGCAACACAGGTTTGGGGGCCGTCCTATCCCAGGTGCAAGATGGCGAAGAGAGGGTGATCGATGCAGCCGTGGATTCTCGAAACCGGAAAGAGATTATTGCGTCACCAGAAAAGAACTTCTGGCAATAATAAGGGCTGTAGACCATTTCCATAAATATCTTTATGGTCGTCATTTCTTAATCCGGAGAGATCATGCCGCCCTCAAATGGCTGCTGGACATGAAGACACCGGAAGGACAACTGGCCAATTGGATGGAGAAATTACAGCAATACGACTTCAAGGTGGAACACCGTGCGGGCCGTTCGCACAATAATGCCGATGCCCTATCCAGAAGACACTGTAGAGCAGAATGCGGACATTGTCTGAAGACGGAACAGCGAGAGGGTATCTCCATCAGGCAGATCCGAGTGCAGGCCAATGAAGACTGGACAACGGAACAGTGCATCCAGGACCAAATGGCTTATACAGATCGAACCAATCTTGTCACTCAAAACGAGAGGGGCACCCAGGCCACGATAGGATGAGGTAGCTAGACACTCCGGCGAGCTGAAATCGTTATGGGCTCAATGGGACTCTCTAAGAGTAGACAATGGAATGCTCAAGCGTGTTTGGGAAATCGCTGATGGATAAGAAGCCAAGTCCCAACTGGTAGTTCCGAAGAGAAAGGTACAAGCCATCCTGACCGAAATACATGTTGGAATTACCGGAGGCCACCTGGGCATGAATAAAACCCTTGACAAAGTTCGCCAGCAGTACTACTGGGTGAATTACTTCGAAGACGTCAGAGCTTGTTGCTGCAAATGTGCCATCTGTGCAGCCAGTAAGCAGTACAATGTGGGCGTTCCATTTGAAAGAATTGCCATCAATGTCGCCGGTCCGTTTCCCGAGTGTGAGATGCGATACCCAACCAAGAGGCAACCACGGTAGCGACGGTGCTAGTAGAACAACTATTCACCAGGTTTGGCGTCCCGATGGAATTACATTCAGACCAGGGGGGTAACTTCGAATCGAATGTATTCCTGAAGGTCTGCACGATGTTGGGGATCAGGATAACGAGAACAACACCATTACACCCACAGTCAAACGGAATGGTGGAAAGATTCAACAGGACCTTGGAACAACATCTATCCAAGGTCGTCAGCAATAACCAGCGTGACTGGGATGAGCATATTCTCCTATTCCTGTTGGCATATCGCTCTGCCGTACATAATAGTACAGCCAGGGTCCTATTCGGAACGGAGCTGCCATTACCCTGCGATTTGACATTTAGCTCCCCCGAAGAACCTCCCCAAGACATCGTCGATTATGTCGACCAGCTCCGACATAACAAGCTGGCAATACACGAATTAGCCCGAACGCAAATGTTGGCCACCAGTGACCCGATGAAGATGCAATACGACCTCAAGGCCAATTCAGTCGGGTTCCAGGAGAGGGACAAAGTTTGACTGTACAACCCCCAACGGAGCAAGGGTAAATCCCCAAAGCTTACACCCGCCTGGGATATTCCATACGAGGTGGCTTAATGACGTCGTCTACTGGATCCGTCGAAACCCCAAGGCTAAATTGAAGGTCGTTCATTTAGATCGACTCGCTCCCTACTATGGAGAGGATGGGACGATCAGAATTAAAGGATGGGGAGTGTTACGAAATTTACCATAGCCGACCCTGTTTCATTTCAGTACGACAACGATCGCTTTGAGATAAAAAAATGGTTCTCGAAAAGACTCGGCACCTGTAGGAGTGATGATTGATTTTGCGAGAATTTTCTATACTGGTTTTATGAAGGAAGCAGGCCACGATCGCAGTTCAGTTAGAGCGGACGACGAGCCTATTCGTAATGTTATTGTGAATCAGCTATTCTGTATAATTTGATGTAATTAAAGTTCTAGAAAAGTGAAAGTGAATATTAGTTTTATAATTTTAAATTGAACCCACGGACTATATAGCAATATTAATAAGTTTGTTGGAAATTTTGTATGAAGTGACATTCAAGAATGAAACTACAGGCCTAATCGGGTATCCTGGTTTGAGAAGTTTTATAAGGGAGTAGAATTTAGGAGATTGTGGGTTCATTAACGTAAGTCTACAGTCAGTTTACACACAATACCTTTCTAGAATACTATACTAATTTTGTAGGAAAACACTCTATAAAAAACTCTATAGAATTAGTAAATAAAATAAGACATTAAATTACCGAATAATGCAAAATTAATATCATTTGATGTTACGAATTTATTCCCAGGCATTCCAGTTTCAAAAACCATTAACCTAGAAGAAAATTTATTTTCCTAAAACAATATAAATTTTATTAAAAAACAAGAAATTATAAATTTACTATCCATATGTCTAGAACAAAACTGTTCTGAATTAAATAATGATATTAAGACTTAATCATGGGTAATCCACTTAGCCTATTACTAGCAGAAATTTTTATGGATTCCTTAGAAGAAAAAATAAAAAAAACATCCTATATTTAGTCAGTTTATTTAATGGCACAGATACGTGTATGATATTTTAACTTGTTTTGTAGGAACGGAGAGAAAATTATCGAAATTTACTGATTTCATTAACAATCTCTATCCCAACATTAAATTCACAATAAAAGAATAATATAAACAGAATAATTATATAAATTTCCTAGATATAACTACCAAAAAAGTAAATAATACACATGTTATCTCGATTTATCACAAACCCTCACACACAGACACCATAATTCCTAATTCATCTTGACACCCAATCCTATTAGCTTTTTTCATAGTACGATTCATAGATTAACAACATTACCACTTAATGAAAATGACTTCGAAATAGAACTTAATACAATAAAACAAATTGCAACAAATAACGGGTATGACACTAAAATTGTGGATTCTATCCTACGGAAAAAGTGATATATCCGAAAACCACAGACCTAGATATAACATATAAAACTATTACATACCTATGTTTTCCTAGTGTTAATATTTCAAACATTTTAAATCAACAAAACATCAAAGTTAGCTATGGAACCAATAACCAAGAATTATAAGGGTAAAACAAGTAAACTCAAATCATCACTAGTTTAGAAATTATCATGCAAGGATGGCCCAAAAACCTATATAGGTCAAACAGGTAGATATTTTCAGACAAGGTTAAATGATCATCGCATTTCTTTTATACAAAGTAAACAAAATTCCAATTACGCAAAGCATTTCAAGTAAATATAATCATAGTTTTGACCACGATTTCAAAATTATACATACAGAAAATAAATCATAAAATTAAATTTATTTGACAGTCTTGAAATTAATCGTTTAAAAAACTCATAACATTCACTCAATGACCAAATAGACCTTAACAATTCCCCACTTCTAAATGTGTTTACATAATCAGACTTTTTATCAGATATAATAATTTAACGAATAAAATTCAAGGTTAGGCAAGTCGTTGGCTATTACTGCCTACCACACCCCGTAGAACCATAAAAGTCCAACTTTCTTCAAATATTCACCGGCAGGTCTTTGTATAAATTACATCTGAAAAAACCCATAATCTGATAATATTTCCTGTTTAGTGCATTAAGGCTAATTCTTTGTAATATTAACACAACTAGTAAATTATAGGAACATTTGTAAACTCCTATTCTTATTCTATTTTGTTTATAATTGTTGGATTTCTTAAGGTACCATGGTATAAATAATCTCCATCGTACGTGAAACAATTGTTGCAAGTTTTAAATAAAGTTTAAGTTTGTGATCAGTTGTATTACTCAATTCGTCATGTATCTTATTTATCCAAACGGTAGCCCTATAAGTGGAAGGTATAAAGCTTAATTAGTTCAGTCCTAATACACCCTCATTGTTATACTTACCGAAAGCAATCGTCTCGTTCAAACACGGAATTGTAAGAGATTGTAGGCCCTTTGATTTTCTTATATTATTCTTTTGTTAAAATTCAATAGATATTCAGTTAACACGTCCAGCTTTCAACCGAATCTAATTCAATACACAATATATTTCCCCCGAAAATATACTAATATCTAGCTATATATTAATCAATGCGACTCTATTCCTACTCAAGCCGTAAATTTTAATGTAACTTATTTTCGAACTGGCTTATATTCAAGTGTGGATATTGGAAACGTATCGTTAAAAGCTGTTTAAAATAAATCATTCAACTGCTGCCGTTAGTGGTTGGTACGCACATGCTAATGTGATAAAAAATGGAAGCTACCCTTTATGAAGATTAATGTCTTCAACACAGACGTCGTGAGTAAAATTACCGATTTATTTGAGAAAATAGAGTTCTAGGTAAAACTACTATCATGGGAACATCTATCTAAAAGATTTAATTTAATAAAATGAATGCAATGTTGCATTTAATATTTTAATAATTTCCATTTGTATTTGTTTTCTGAAGGATACTTGTGGCATCTTTTTCAATGTCTAAGTGTTTATTGGGAAATAACACCACACTTTAAAGGAAATTACTGTATATTCCAAACGTTTTGGGGTCTAGATCACCCGTTGTCAATGGCTAAGAAACTACGGATTAAAAAGGTACAATTCCAAGATGTAAATTTAAATATTTGACATTGTTTATTATTTGATTTTTGACGTCAAAATCAACTTATATGATTCAGCATATAGGAAAGCTATTAGCACTTCATTATATCTCAAAAATGTTCTATGAGCGGGCATGTTAGATTCACATGGGTCTCTTTAAAAAGTTTAAACTTACTGTAGAAAATGAAGACGAGCATTCTCTTGTTGAAATGTGGGATCCATGAGCCGATTAAAGTCAGCGAGTACATATAAGGCTCTAAACTTCCTGAAGATAACGTTGCGCAGAGAAGTTGCTTCGAACAAAAATTAAGGTGACCTACTTTAATGTTCAGTAGCACCCCATACCATAACGCTTACTGTTCGGTGTACATGTCGCTCAACATCAAATTGAAGTCGTCGTCTTTCTCCTCATCGTGGTCTAACTCTTCTTCTGCCATCATGTCCCCCCAAGTAGAATCGAGATTCATCAGAGAAGACGACCTTGTGCCATTCCACATTCCAATGTTGTCGTTCTCCGGACCACTGTAGTCGTTGTCGTCGATGCTCAGCCGGCAGAGATCACACAAGACAAGGTCGATAATGATGCGGTCCAAAAGATCGTATACGGCGGTAAACCGTTCGAACACTTACAAGATGGTCTTGTTCTCCTAACCAGTGATCAGCCTAATTTCAATATGTCGAAAATCAATTTCTAAAGGCCATAAGTCTTAGACATCGATCTTGAACTTACTTTGAGCGTTCGATATCCGGTGCCTACACTTTTCCTATTTTGGAGCTTAGCTGGCGATACATTCGGGATTTTAACATTACTAAACATCGATTTTGGATGCCATCAAACAGCTTGTTTTTTGGTAAATTAAAAACAATGCAAAAAACGACTACAACATTAGTTGATAAAATCATTTACTCCTTAATATAGCATCCATGTTTTACCAAAACCATATTAAATTTAAACATTGCTATTTCTTTGTCAGTGAGTGTATATATGCCTTCATCATCAAGCTCAGCTATATTCAACCATTATTTCATGGTGTAGCCTCTCTTACATATTTATTTTTCAATTCTTTCCATGTTTTCTATTCTTAGTTTTTGGGACCAAATGCCTGCGGTCTTCCTAATGTCATAGTCCTATCTTATACTAGGGCGTTTCCTTGGTGTTTTAACACCTCAGGGATACCAATCAGTGATTTTTGTTGTCCCTCTATTGTCTCGTCGCCTTGCTAGATTTCCTGCCAACTGCGATCTCAGGGATTTTATTCTTGGGATTGCATTTATTACCTGGGTCTTAGTCCGTATCCACTCTTTTCTTTTTCGGTCTCTTCATATTATTGCAAGCATGCAGCTTTGTGTAACTTGGAGTTTATGTGTAATTTCTGTTTTCAGAATCCAAGTTCTGCCGCCTTATGTAGGCACTGGTAGAATACATTGATCAAATACTTTGTTATTGAGGTGGACTAGCATTCGAGATTTGAAGATGATTGAATTATTCCTGAATGTCGTCCATGCTAGTTTGATCCTTCTATTTATATCTGTTAGTTGTGAACCTATTGTGTGTATTTATTGACCCAGGTATACATATTCTTCTACTACTCCCAGGATTGTGTTATCTATTGTCATATCTTGAGTGTCTACCAATCCGTTGTACTTTATTTTCGTTCTCCTGACGTTCATTTTAAGGCCTATTTTGTTGCTTGCTGCGTTGAGTTGTGTTGTTTGTTCTTGTAGTTCCTCTGAGTTTCTGTCAATTAGGACAATGCAATCAGTAAATCTCAGATGATTGAAATTCTCTGTCTACATTTAATCCTTTTTTATTCCAGTCTAACTTCCGAATGATACTTTCTAGTGCCGCTGTGAGTAGTGTTGGTCATTTTGCGTTGCCTTGTTTGACTCCTATGTTAATGGGAATTCCAGGGCTGCTCAAGCTTTCCTGTGTATGTGGGCTATTGTTTCTATATATGGCTTGCCTATCTTCACTCAAGGCATTGATGACTGCCTTCGGATGAATGGGTTCGCACGCTTTCTCGGAGTCCGTGAAGGCTAAGGCAAGTGGTGTCTGTTTTCCCTTGGTTCAATTGACAACTTCCCTAAGAGTATTCGAATATTCGAACAACTAGAAGCGAAAGCAGAAGGCTACGAGAAATATGCGAACCGACCTGAAGAGGGCAGATGTGACTCTGCCGAAACGTCGTCATTTTACCATTCATCCCGGCAGGGCTCAGTTATCAATTACGCCGATGGATTCCCGGAAACCACCTAAAACATATATATATATATATATATATATATATATATATATATATATGTCTAGTCCTAGGCTTTCACGGATGGAACAATGTGAAGAAATATTATATTGATTCATTTTTGAATCAATATAACGAACGGATGTATTCCAGGATAAATATTTCTTCATAATATATATATATATATATATATATATATATATATATATATATATATTGTTTTTAAGTTTTCGCAGGCACTAAATGTATTAGATGGTTTCCGGGAATTCATCCGCGTAGTTGATAACTGATCTCTGCCGGGATCGATGGTAAAATGACGACGTTTCGGCAGAGTCACATCTGCAGATGATTTAGTGCCTTATATCACTACCATCAATAACCAATTACTAATACAATAGCTACTCAATTTAGTAGAGGCGGCAGTTCATCTTGAGTTTTTTTTGTGAAATTTTTAAATACTTTTTCATTTCGGCAAGTTTCATAGATTTGTTTCGAACAATATGTATGTTATTTAAACCAGGAACTGGTTTACATGTAGAAAGTTTGTATTGTAGTATTCGACCTAATCTAAAATTATTAAATACGAGAATTTTTAATATTTCTTCTCATTAAAATAATTTTAAAATTCATTTGGGAGTAAAGTTACAATTTCTTTGATTTAATGGGTATTTGGTCAAGATTTTGAGAAATAACTATTCACAATTTTAAAATTAAGTGAAAGGCAATTCTGTATTTGAATTTTTCATATTTTAGGGAAATTAACAACAGTACCTAAAGAGAAAATACCAAATGTAAACTTTTTCAAATTTGTAGTTCTTTACACTATCAACTAACCCTAAACGTAATGTTATTTATAACAACATCTAGCTCGCTTATAACTGATGATCTCATACATAGTGGCAAGCTTTACACATTCCTAACAATTTTAGTGTGAAGGAGGATCTGGCATTTTCTTTGTTCATCTGATTTTGGTATGCCATGAATCAACGAACTCAAAATTGCTTATTACTAGAAAATTAATTAGCATTCAGTACAGAATTGGACATACAAATGAGAATAGTAATTAATAGATATTTTGTTTGAAATGAGAAATTGCTACATCACAGCACATCATTGTTGCACATGCTGCTGTGGTCTTGGAAAGGCTCACAAAATATACGAACATGCATTATATAAAACATAATAATTTTTCTATTTTATATTTAGTTAGATACCAAAATGTACGTTTCATAGTAAGTCGTTCGTAAGTTTTTGGCTAAAGATGGGGGCTGGACAGACCAAAATTTTATAAAAAATGTTAAATGTCGTTTTCGGTTGTTTGGCGTAGAAGATATTTTTTAGCCCCCGATACACAATGAGGGGTTTTATAAGTTTAAGGAGCGTTTCTGTGTATCTGTGGATCTGTGTTTCTTTCTGTGGTATCGTAGCTCCTAAACCATGGGACAGATTTGTGTTTGAAAGCTGTCGTGATCGAGACGGTGCTTAGCTATAATTTAATTAGATTTGTTCAGCGGTTTGAAAATCATCATGGTATTTCCTGCTTGACAAAGGAGTCTTACTATGCATTTATTTTTAATTGCTCCTAAATGACTGGAGATTTTAACTCGTAGACTTTTAACTGGAGAAATATATTTGAATTTTCTGCAAATCCCCCAAAAAAATTCTATTAATAACTTATATAAACTAAAACATTATTTTTGTCAACAACCAAAGAAATTTGGACACAATTGGAAGGGGAAAATGAACTAATTCGATGGCCGGCAAAGTCACCAGTCAAATGTTAGGTAAGTTGGTAACGTCAAGAAAAAAAGAGTTAGTTAATACGAGTTAATTAAATAATGTTTCCCTTCAATCTAATTCGTTAATTTGATTCGATAATGATCATTTGTAGTAACAAAACAGTGCATGTTCAAAAATTTCTGAACTTTTTAGTAAAATAAGACAAAAATGTAGATTGTTATATATTTTTTGTATAAAATCATTTAGGTTTTTTAATATGCAGCTAATTGTTTTCAAGTTTGGTGCTAATTACTTCTAACCGTAAAAAGAAATTATAGTTGGTTAATACCTAAATTGTATGATAAATATCGGATAATATAAACTAGTTGTGAATAAAAAAATATCAACATTATGAAGAGAAATAAGGCAATTTTCATACATTAATCAAAATGAAACATCGAACTTCCAGTACAAATCTACAATTAATCAATGTTTTAATAATAAAACGGTTCACTGGATCAAAAAAAATTTAAAGAGATTACCAAACACAATTATGTTATTCAGTATAATATTGCAACGAATGTTTGAAATATAAACCATGTTGTAAATGCTAAATTAGTATCAAATCACGATAAATATAATATCAATCCGAATGCAACAAAAATGAAATTTGTGATATAGTAATAAAATAATTCAATATTTTCTATAAAAAATAAATTAAAAACAGGATTTAATTACTATACATTCTAGTAATTCATCGAATTCATATAATTCAAATATTGTCTGTAATGTCTAAACAACATAATACAAACAAATTAAATTAAATAAATTACGTGAGGATATTTCGTAGGTTTTGAGGAACTATATTTATCATTACAACTAATGTTCATGGGCGGCAAAAGTAAGGCACAGCACCGTCGGTAACTTAGGGTTGGTACACGTAATAAAATTATACCATAAAGTTAGGGTTTACATATGAAAATTTTAGGGAAACCAGTATAGTATTTTTAAATAAGCTGCCTGGATAAACAAATCATAGGCAAAATACTCAAAAATGTGTGTCGTTTTTGATGCTGCATCAACACTTAAGGAATTTGCGAATTAAAATATGATTACTGGATATTTTTGTGATCTCGGATGTTATTGATGAATAGTTTTTAAAATAGAGAATTCGCTTATAATTTAGAAGACTGTTGCTATTTCTAGAACCTACAATGGATTTTAAATCATTTTATTTCGGCATATGTTCGGCATGGTCTCCATTGTATAGTCTTTTTAACGTCGAGTACTATTTCGAAGTGTAATTTTTGAGTTGCAGCACTGTGTATCACTTCGCATATAACAAACAACTGCCAGTACTGGAGGAAAATTAATCCACAGTTTTTTAAAGAGACTCATACTCAGCGCTTCCTTGGGCATGAATCCTTTGGACCCTTTTTCATAAATGGCACTTTAAATGGTATTTAGACCTACTTGAAAACGCTGTAGACCCAGGAATAACTGAAATTTTTTAGGAAGATCTATCTCAGTACCTCGGTCCCCAACATATTATGTCTTGCCAGTTGGGAATTTCTGGAAAATAGATTTCCTGATAAAGGATTGGATGACGAGATTCCATCGAGCCGGCAGAAAGGTCACCGGATAGGACCCCCCTCCCTTGTGGGCATTTAAACACCCGCGTGTATGCTACTTCACCGGAGTCACTGGATGCTCGGAGAAGGATTATCCTAGGAGAATGTGGCCGTTTTTTTTGTGGCTCTCTATGTAAAATGTGCTCTTAATGTTTCTTTACAGCAAATTTTTTTAGTAAAGGTAGGAACAATTTCATAAAATTATTGTTAAAGAGAACACTTTTTCCTTAAAAAATGTAATCAACGCCAGTACATTCAACATTTTTTTTAAAAATTTGCTGGTTTTTGTTACATTTATAAAACATAATTTGTTCTCATTAACATTATTTTTAGAAAATGTTCCTACCATTACTAAAAAATAAGATATCAGCTGTAAAGAAACATCTGGAACACCATGTATATATTACAATAATCTATTGTCATATCTACCGTCAGATGTCAGTACCGGTAAGATTAACTCAACTATTGACTAATAGAGGTCGCTGATTGCAGCTAAAACTTCCCTGCATTAGGGTGCGCCGAAAACTCTGTTCTAAATCGAAACATGTGAGTTTCCGTTCTATACGCTAGTTCATTTTTCTATGATAATGACTAATACTATCCGCTAATGAACTACACGCCGCTTCCAAACGAGACTGCCTCGCGTCAAGCAGCCAGGGGCTGGTAACTCGTATAGCGAAATGTGGTTCACTGTTCCGTGATCCTCTTCAAGCCATCTTACCATTGCCACATGAACTACTAGTTTTTGGTTGATCGACCGCTGTTCAAATGGCGACATATCATCATCTGTCATAATTGTCAATTATCGAACATAAAAGCAGGAACAAGTAACACGTATATTAACTCGTATTCTGGTTAATAAATTTTTAGGCGTATTAAAAGAATATCATTACTGTTATTGCACCAGGCATATAAGGACAGAGTTTTGACAATGTCTCTTCGGCCCTGTTGTGTTCCAGGATGTAATGATAAAACATTCAAGAGGTAATGAAATATGATACTCAAAGCATATATTGTATTTAATTACCTTTTTTCAGGCATTATTTTACAACAAACAAAAAATTGCAGGATATATACAGAGAAACCATACTGAAAAGATTCTTTTGAGAGGCATATGACATATGACAATGTGCGAAGCACATTTTGAGATGTACATGGCAGATTAGTAAATGGTTATGAGAGAAGTCCAGGAGACTATTTTATCATTTGATGATCCAAGAAGCCAATTGTTATGATGAAAATGATATGAACATCCCAAATCAGGGTTCTTCTACTGCCTCCACCTCCTATGATTCAGTGCATGTATAGTTTCAAAGGAAGAGGCTGTTTGAACAGGATTGCTTACAATCTGGAGTTGAAGAAGTGATGGAACTTTCATCACATAAGACCTTTGAACAATACAAGGGTAGGCATTTTAATAATAATATTATTATATTCCATAATGTCTAGATATATTTTACAGTGTGCAAAAAGAGAATAATTCGGAACAAGTGTGTGATTCCAATTGACATAGCTTTAAGAAAAAGTTGTTGAAGAGGAAGAGAATCGCAGGAAGCACAACCAAAATGAGTGTCAAGTGACATTTACTGCTCATACAAAACAGGACATCTGAATTAGGGTATTAAAACAATTTTAATAGTCCAGCTATAACTTTCATTTTAACTCAAGTAAGAAATCAAAAGTTAAAGCCCAAGGGAAGTTTATTTGTACATTAATTCAAATATTTATATTCAATTCTTTAGTTTAGCTTTAACTTCTTGCAATAATTGTGAAAGGACGGCATTTTTTTCTTAGCTTTTAAAACTTTCATTCAGTTCTTCAGTAATTCTCATTGATTTTCTGAAAATTCGTCTTCATTGTTTCACTTCTCCAGGAGAAGCATTTCACGAAACATTTTTAGTATAATGGTAAAAGTAGGTAAAACAAATGTATTTTCTTTAATTCTTAATACTTTGTTTAGATTTAAGTTCATATGATTTATTGTCATTGTCTAACCAATTATGTTACATGTAATGTTTAATTTTTATAGTAAATTAATATTGTACAGTATTATTTGTGCAATTAAGGTTAATATTTGCCATGCAAAACTAAAGCATCTTTTCTAAGTCTATCTACGGTTTTCACAAATATACTGAGCTCATCATTTGTATATCTCAGTACCTTAATTTTTTCAGATCATCTCTTTAAGTTCTACATTAATTCAGGCATTCATGATCATATCCAATCTCACTGTTTATTTTTCCTTATTTGAGAGAATATTAGGTCCTAAACTTTGGTATATGAGGTTTTTGTGATTTCAGTAAAGAATGGGCATTCTGTCTGCAATTGTCATTAGGAAAATCTTAGTATCCTAATTTTTTACAAAGAACGATTTACTTCTATCTTATCAAAAAACCTCAAGTTCATTTTAGGTTAGAAACTTATATATATTTCTTTGAAAATTACCAGGTGTATACACACATATAATTGTAATACATGTTTATAACTGAACATTGAATTCAGTGAAGTGTATTTATATTTTAAATAAAAGTTGCAATTTTGAAAATTGTATTTCTTTTGGTAATGTGGAATATTGGGAATACTGGGAAGCAATAAACGTAGGTCGTGCGTAGGTTCCTTTTGAGCATGTTTACAGGTTTCTGTAGCATAAAATTGAATAATTGCTCATTTTTAGTTCATGTGGCAACGAAGACTGGCGCTGCATGTCTTATTTTATGACACATTTTTCAACACAGAGTTGCTCATCTATCTTCTTGTCTATGCAAGCAGCCGCGTCATATATATATATATATATATATATATATATATATATATATATATATATATTACAGTTCATTGGTACGGAAATTTTCCTAGTCGGCTCTGGTCTGCCTTTGTCTGCCAGTCTAGTAGGTACTTTTTACATAAATCAAATTTCAGTCGATTTTTTTATTATCGTATTCGCTATCTTTTTATTAGAATGATTAAATTCTAGAAAGTTCCTTAATTGTTGGTGTTGTGAAATGAATTATAACAATATTTTATTTTTAATTGCTAAGAATTTAAACGGGTGCATCTTTTTAATCAAAAAAAAAATCTAAATTACCTGAAAATGTTGTCTGCATTGGATATAGTTATATATATACATACCTGAAATGGATCACTAAATTATATCTTCAGCAATAACAGACATTTTAATTAAAGTATTTTAACAGGCGCGACAAATTAATGGGATATTCCTGGATTATCAGTAATTTAATCATCAATTTGGTTTCGTTTTCCTTTTGTTCTGCGCTCGTTGCTTCGACATACACTCACACAACTGCTGAACATTCCTACTAGCGTGACTTTGCTCAATTTGCATTTACCTAGCAATTGATCTGCAATGAATTTATTAAGCGTTGTCAAAAGCAGCATGCTGTTTCAAGTTAATAGGTCTCTGATGTTTGTAACCTGATATTTTCATGAGACCTGAAGCCCACGTGAGCAGTTCTGTTCTAGTGTATTAAGTGGTTGATATTAGAGAACTGTTTACAGCGAAAGCTCTCGTTGCATATTTACGTCATTAATACAAATTAAATAATGAATCATCTAAATACAATTTATGTATTCGGAGGAATATTTTAAGGAATTTAACCTTAGACATTTTCTTTAATTTGTTGGTATACTTTAGGTAGTCATTTGAAGTTCAAACTTACAAAGTTACTAAACAATATATCAGTGTATCACAAATACATGTTTATTACGTTATTACATCATTACTTAATGTTCACAGAAATGTATATAAAAAAATTAATATCTAATATGTAAATATAAAATATCAACCTGTTACTACGCAAACGTTTTCAAAATAAGAGTACATTTGTACTTAGAAAGTGCAATTACATAACAACAAAATAAAACGCTCATGTATTGATTTGAGCTTCAAAATTTGCAGAATTACTGATTATTTTGCTATACGTCATCCATTTTCTGGATAAAAATCTTATGCTCAAATGGGATTCAAAATAATCTTGCAGGGCAAGTGTGTTGTTTTTAATGTCGTAGTAAAAACAGTTGTTTCGCAAATATTTAAAACTCCCTCCTGTCACCTCGAAATTTCTCCGAAACTATTGAACGGAAAATGTTCAAATTTGGTAACCGGATAAAGAGTACATAGCGTAAATAAAGAAATTCTCATTTAGGATGGTACTTCTGGGGGTACAAATATCGATCACTCATTCATTTATTTTATTACCATGAATATATCAAAATCGCCCCTCCGTTTATCAAACTAAGAGGGCTTTAATTTTGAAAAATAGATATGCAGGGCCTCACTTGAACTTTACAGAAAGTATATGGATAAAATCCTAATATTTACTTTAATGGTCTAATAATTGAATTAAAAGAAAAATTGAAATTAAAGATTTTTCCAAACGCATCATGTAATATATTAAATAAAGGATACCAATAAATAACTATTTTTCATATTTTTAAAATATATTGATTACCTAAAATATAAATATATTGATATAAACTCAAATATACACTTCACTTTCTAGAACTTTTATTAACACGTAAACATAACAGCTGATTCTAATAAAATAACTTCGAAACCATAACAATAGATAAGCTCCACTAACTAACTACTGAAATTAAAATCCCCTTTTATAGCATACGCCGAATTTTCTGGTAGTTCTACCTTTAATCGCACAGCGTCCAGATTGATAGTTTCTGCTCATTTTGAATAGTATAGAAATTGATATTTTTATGCTCTTTCGGCAGGCACGCAGTGGATAAATTTTTCTAACACTGCCCTCCCTTTAATTCTGATCGTCCCGATCAGAAACATCCTTTCCATGGTCAATCTCAATAAACTATCTTCAACTAAGTCCTGGGGTTTCGACGGATACGGTAGACGACGTGATTAATGCTCTTGACCCCCTGGTATGGACCATCCCAGGCGCGCGTAAGCTTTGGAGATTTACCCTTTCTCCGTTGGGGGTTGTACAGCAACACTTTGTCCCTCTCTTGGAACCCGCTGGTTTGGCGTTGAGGTCATATAGCGTCTTCATCCGGTCACTGTTGGCCAACATCTGCGGTAGGGCTAATTCGTGTATTGCCAGCATGTTATGCCAGAGCTGGTCGGCATAGTCGTTGATGTCTTGGGAAGAATCTTCGGGGGAGCCAAAAGCAAAATCGCCGGGTAATTGCAGCTCTTTTCCGAATAGGACCCTGACTGGAGTCAGGCCTTTACTATTATGTACGACTGAGCGATATGCCAACAGGAACAGGGGAATATGGTCATCCCAATCACGCTGGTTAGGTTAGGTTATTGCTGACGACCTTGGATAGGAGTTGTTCCAAGGTCCTGTTGAAACTTTCCACCATTCCGTCTGACTGTGGGTGCAATGGTGTTGTTCTCGTTTTCCTGATCCCCAACATCGTACCGACCTGCTGAAATACATTCGATTCGAACCTCGAAGTTTTCTTAGACTTCCATCGTCTTGAAGTGGTTGATCTCACAACAATTCAATAGCAGATACACAGCTATGGAAACGTTGTGAGTTCAACCACTTCAAGACGAAAGAAGTCCAAGAAAACTGCAAGGAGCGAGTTACATTGTCTACCAACTTCAGACTAACATTCTATTCGAAGTTACGCCGCTGGTCTGAATATAGTTCCAACGGGACGCCAAACCGGTTGAATAGCTGTTCTACTAGCCCCGTAGCTACCGTGGTTGACTCTTGATTGGGTATCGAATATGCCTCAGGCCATTTGCTGAAGTAATCCATTGCGACCAGAATGTATTTGTTCCCCCTCTCAGACTCGGGATTCGGATCGGCGACATCGATGGCAATTCTCTCACACACATTGTACTGCTGCATTCTGCCTTTATCCGGGTCTTCGGGCCCTTATTGGCTGCACAGGTGTCATATTTGCGGCACCAAGCTCTGACGTCTTCAAAGTAATTTATCCAGTAGTATTGCTGGCGAACTTTGTCTAGGGTTTTATTCATGCCCAGATGGCCCCCGGTAATCCGATCACGTACTTCGGTCAGGATGGCTGGTACCTTTTCATCAGAACTACCAGATAGGACTTGGTTTCTCGGCCATCAGTGTTTTCCCAAACTTGCTTGAGCATTCCATCCTCTAATCTTAGAGAGTCCCATTGTGCCCATAACGATTTCAGGACGCCCGAATATCTAGCTACCTCGTCTCATCGTGGCCTGGGTGCCCCTCTCTTTTTGAGTGACAGGATTGGTTCGATGTCTGGATCAGCCATTTGGTCCTGGATTCACTGTTCTGTTGTCCAGTCTTCATTGGCCTGCACTCGGATCTGTCTGATGAAGATACCCCCTCGCTGTTCCGTCTTCAGACAATGTCCTCATTCTACTCTACAGGGTCTTCTTAATAGGGATCGGCATTATTATGCAAACGACCGGCACGATTTTCAACCCTGAAATCGTATTGGTGTAATTTCTCCATCCACCTGGCCAGTAGTCCTTCCGGTGTTTTCATCTCCAGCAGCCATTTGAGGGGGCATGATCTGTTGGATTAGGAAATGACGACCATCGAGGTATTTGTCGAAATGGTCTACGGCTCTAAATATTGCCAGAAGTTCTTTTCTGGTGACGCAATAATTTCTTTCCTGCTTCGAGAATCCACGGCTGTAGTTCTCGATCACCTTCTCTTCATCATCTTGCATCTGGGATATGGTGGCCCCCTAACCTGTGTTGCTGGCATCAGTGTCTAAGATGAACTTGCCTAACTGCCTAGGAAATGCTAGGATTGGGCTGGAACAGAGTGCCGCCTTCAGTCGTCTGAATGATGTTTCGGAATTTTGATTCCAACGCAAGGCCTCTTTCTCAGTGGTCTGCCGATGTAGAGGCGCGGCAATGATGGCAAATCCCTCCACAAGTCGCCTATAGTATGAGCAGAGACCAAAGAAGCTTCGGTGTTCATGCTTGTCTTTTGGGACTGGCCAATCACGAATGGCTTCTATCTTGTCCTTCGTTGGTACGGATTCCTGACTCAGAAACGACGTGAACCAAAGTCTCAACTTCTTTTTGGAACATGGAACACTTCTTAGGGTTGAGTCTCAGGTTGGCATTCTTAATTTTGGAGAATACTTCACCCAGGTTCTTCAGATGATCGTCGAATGTCTGCCCCTTAACCAGAATGTTGTCGAGGTATACTAAGCACGTTCTCCATGTCAACCCGCTCAATACATACTCCATTAGCCTATCAAATGTAGCGGGAGCATTACATAACCCAAAGGACATGATCGTGAATTGAAACAGTCCTTTACTGGTGGAGAACGCTGTCGTTTTCATGTAGACGAAACTGCCAATAGTTCTAGTGTGGAGAACCAATGCGAACCTGCTAGTGTGGTCATTCGGCTTTCTGTAATCCACGCAAAATCTGGTGGTTCTATCCTCCGTTTTAACTGGCACGACGAGAGCAGACCATGGGCTGATGGATGACCCAATAACTCCATTTTGTAATATGGACTCGATGTTTTCCTCGACGGCCTGTTGTTGCCCCAATGGTAGTCGTCTAGGTGATATTCTGATGGGTTGAGCCTTTCGGGTATATATTCAATGCTGAATGATGTTGGTGCGACCGGTGGTTCCATCTTGACTGTTAAAAATTTTCCAGTGCTTTGGGATAAATTGCTTGGCTTTCTTCTGTTCCTCTGGTCAGCAAACTGTTGGAACACTTTTCTGGGCCCTATCTCCTTCACTGACGTCTGGTACCCTTCTTCGCAATTGATGATTATCTCTACCGGCTCGAAACAAATTATCTCTTGACCATTGGCAATTCTGATGTCGTTTATGAAACTCTGTATGGCCATTTGATCTTTAGTTTCCTCTGGAAGGTCTCGGTAGGACAAGTGTACTAATGGTCTAATCTCTGCTTCGAACTCATGTAGACTCTGGCCGGATTTTTGCGTTATTCCACTGAGTTGGACTTCGTATACCTGGCTCAAGGATTGATTGTCGTATCTTTTTTCTAAAAGGGCGATGATATTGTCTAAATTACCTTATTCATCGATTGTAAGGCTTTGGAATAGCTCTAATACCGTACCTCTTAGCGAAATTACCAGAGAGGTAGACTTTTCTTGGTTATCCCATCCGCTAGCTGTAGCCACAGCTTCAAATTGCCGTTTATATATGGGCTAAGATCAACTGCCATCAATTGTGGGTGGTTTAATAAACGAACCTTTGGTACTCACTGTGCTGGTATTTCCCTCTCTGCAAATCTTGTAATTGTTTAATTCAAATTTCGAGAATAATCCTTCAATTAAATTTTGTTGTTTTTCTTCCATGACACTGACAAGATTTTCTACTTCTATTTTACGTTTTCCATCAACAGATTTCACTAACCTTTGTTGAATTTCCTCTTGATGTTGTTTCTCTTTTTTTGTCAAGTTTTTCCAGATTCTGTTTGAGATATTTTTTCATCTAGTCTGTTTGAATATTTTTTTGTAGTCTCGTCCATTTTTTCTTTTTCCCGACTTCGGGTTTCCATAAATGAAATTGCGATTTTAACTTCACTTCTGATCACCAAATTGTTATGAGCTCCGTGGGTTCAATTACTTAATTAAAAAAAAAGCAAACACATATACACTTCACATTCTAGAACTTTTATTTACACGTAAACATCAAATATTTTTAACAGCTGATTCTAATACAATAACATCGAAACCATAACAATAGCTAAGCTCCACTAACTAACTACTGAAATTAATATCGCCATCGATAGCGTACGCCGAATTTTCTGATAGCGTCCAGATTTATAGTTCTTGCTCATTTTGAAGACTATAGAAATTGATATTTTTATATTCTTTCGCCAGGGACGGAGTGGATAAATTTTTATAAAAAAATATTTATTAAAATACAAAGACATATAACGTCTTTCTTGAACTATACACGAAAAATATAGAGACAACTCTAATGTTAATTGTTTGGGGTAAATTATAGAAGTAAATGAAAAATTAAATAATTTTTTGTCAAATGCATCATGCATAATTTTAAATAAAATGACTCATGTTGAGGAACCAAATTTAAAATAGTTTAGTTAAAAGATATCAATAAAAACATTAATAAATTTATCCATCTCCCCCCTCCCTTTATCTATAAAACTATTGAGCCTAATTTTGAAAAAACCAGGAATATGCAAAATAAAAAAATTAAATATTTTTAATCGCATCATGTAATGTAGGAAATTAAAAATATAAATATGAGAAATCCATGTACTTTTTGTTTTTTGTTACAATTTATGTAAGAGATATTAAAAAAAACTCAATATTCCACCCATTCTCTACTTTATATATATATATATATATATATATACATCAATCGGACGACTTTACAGGAACTCGTTTTTTGACGGGCGATCAAATTAAAATGACTAGCTGTCGCCCAGTGGTCGAAATTCGACCAATTGTGTCAATATCTCTGGCAGGTTAAGTAACATGAAAATTTTATAGTAACATTCTATCCTAGGACTTTAGGGAGAACAGCAATTACACAGAACGGATAGTTTCCTCGAAAATCCTAGATGTCGGTCTTACATCTCGCTTCTAGAAATAAGTAACGAAATTCAAGTTTTTTTTTCAGATATAATTCATAGAACTTTATTTGTGTTCAAATTCGTAATTCTTAATTTAATATGACAACAATTCAACTGCTAATGGGCTACCCTACATATATTTTTAATTTTTTTAACCCCCCTGTATAGCTATAATTGCACTCAATTCTCTAACATTTATTAAAATCCTCATTATAATAATTCCATCTCATTATATATTTCCACCACCCTGTATATGCAACTGCTTATGGACCACGCATAATATTTTTTAACATTTTTCAACCACCGGGTAAACCATTCTGTATATGCCACTGCCTATGACCCACCATATTTACTCTTTCAGTTTATGAAATTTTTAATTATCTTCTGTAACTATAATTCTACTCCGACCTATATTTCAATCATTATATATATGGCACTCTTCGTGGTCTACTCTATAAATCATTTCCTTTTCTGACATTTTTTATCACCATCCTGTATATCTATAATTCCTCTTACACTATATTTCATCTAAACTATATATACAACTGCTTATGGGTTACGAAATGTTGCATTTCCATTTCCGCCACCCTGTATATTCATCTATGGGCTTCCCTATATAATTATTTTATTAGTTATGATTGCACTCTACTCTATATTTTAAACACCCTAAATATGCAACTGCTTATGTGCCACCCATTAAAAAAATGATTTCTAACATATCTGGAATCGCCTTGTATAATTATGATATTCAACGATTACTTTACCCACTAAACAATAACAACGCTTGCATGCCACTTCCAGAAGTACATGCTCTAAGTATATAACAGCATTGGTCTGTCTATATATAATTACTCAATGGTTTGAGTCTGGCGGCGGCGGCACGCGGCACATTCATTTGTTTGGCATTGACATTATTGACGTAAATAATGAAATTTTATTATATTTTATTTAATGAATGAACCAATATTATAAATTAAGATTAGCATTCTGCACTGAAGGTCGTCAGTAGTTACTAAACAATACAAAAATGAAGAAAATCGGTTGAGAAACAGAGGAGAAACTGGTACCTAATCGTTTTGTCTTTGCCTATTTATATATAGATAATTGGTCTCTTAAGGCGAGTACACTCCACACTAATGATTTGAATATCTTCTGCTTGAACGGAATTTAAAATTATAAGAATTGAATTTTTTTTCAATTCCCTATCCATATGACGACTTTACAAAAACCGTCAATCAGACAACCAAAATATACATATTTTTTTATCCATACGCCAATGTGATGGTCAAAATATACATATGTAATGCTAAACAACGGCCGGCACTGCTGCCAGACTTCTTTAACAATGACAATGAATAATTTAAACCATTTTACTATGTTAGGTTCATTGTATATACATATATAGCCAAAATATGTAAGACATCTTTTTAAATATTTTGCAGTTATAAGTTTATAATATTTAAAAATCCTAATTATTAACTTGTGTCCGAGAGTTCACATCTCCTAATTTGAGAAGTGTGTTAAATCTAATTGGTGATTATTAGACAATTTTAAATTCACAATGAAATAAAGATATATACGAACTCTTTAAAATATTAATATCATAAAAAATCACAATAAGCTCTACTAACTAACTACTGAAATTAATATCGCGTTATATAGCGTACGCGGATCTTTCTGGTCGTTTTTGATATTTTTATGTTCTTTCGCCAGAGACGGAGTGGGATAAATTTTATAACACTGCCCTCCCTCGATCTAAATGGACCACCTTCAACATAGCCCTGTGGTTTCGACGGATACGGTAGACGACGTCAGTAAGCTTTCTGTAATCCACGCAAAATCGGGTGGTTCCACCCTTTTTTTAACTAGCACGACGGGAGCGCACCATGGGCTTATAAATGGCTCAATAACTCCATTTTGCAACATGGACTCGATGTTTTCCTCGACTGCCTGTTGTTGCCCCAAGGGTAGTCGCCTAGGTGGTGTTCTGACGGGGTTGAGCCTTTCCGGTATCTACTCGGTGCTGGATGATGCTGGTGCGACCAGTGGTTCCATTTTGGCTGTTAAAGATTTGCCAGTGATTTGCAATAAATTGCTTGACTTCCTGCTGTTCCTCTGGTGTAAGGTGCTTCAAAAGGTCGGCAAACTGTTGTAGAAACTCTTTACTGGGCCCTGTTTCCTTCCCCGATATCTGTTACTCTTCTTCGCAATTGATGATGGTCTCTACTGGCTCGAAACAAGCTATTTCTTGACCATTGGCAATTCTGATGTCGTTGTTGGACAAATTAAGGACTCTAATTAGTATTTCTCGTCCGATTGTAACTATAGCCCGTCCAACTAAGTAGTCATGAGCTGAATGTACGGGCTCCACCATTCCAACGCAAATCCCAGGATTGCTTTCTAGCTGCCCATGAATAATCTGTTCCGTTCGACAGTGAATTCTGGCTGAGGATTTTGCTACAATTTTTATGGAGGCGGTTGAACTGTTGACGCGCCGTGTCAATACAAATTTCTTGTTTAGTAACCGAAGAACATCATATCCCGGGTCGAACATAAAGCCCTGCGGCTGATTAGGTAACCCAGTATGAAATCGTCCTCAATATTCGCTACCAGGACCCTATGCCGGATCATGTTGTCCCCTATCTGTAGCACGACATCTGCCTCAGCCTGTATTGACATGGACTCGCCGGTGACTGTTCTGGGCTGAATGTTATTATTAACTGGCCGGATTTCTGATGACCTCAAAACCCTGGAGTTGGTAATGGACACAACGGCGCCGGTGTCGATGGAGATGGTAATTGCTCGGCCATTGATGGTGCCCCGGATGGCTAGGCTGCTGCTATCTCGGCCAAATCCCCGGATGGATACTGTCCTGGGGGCTGCTGGAGGGTTAGTCAGCATTCGCCCCTTATGCTGACTGATTGGAGTTTCCCTGGTTGGTGTAGTTGTAGTGTTAGCTGGGGATCGTTCCGGTAGTCATACTCTGCAGTCACGTTGGAAGTGTCCTATCCGTCCACAGTGGTAACATGCTTCCCTTGCGCCAGTTCTTTGTGACCGTTCTATTAGTTTGTTCATACCTGCCAACAGCGCTTGAAATGGTGAGTCTGGCTCTTCATGGTTGAAGGAAACTGCTCGGACCTTCGGCTTGGACCTGGTTATGACGGCCTCTACTTCCAACGCTCGAAGTAAAACTTCATTACTTTTCCTGACGCCACTTAGTCTTAGTCTTTGTACTGCCACATCTCTGATACCGTTTATGAAACTCTGTGTGGCCAATTGATTTTTAGTTTGCTCTGGCAGGTCTGGGTAAGACAAGTGCACTAATCGTCTAACCTCTGCTTAGAATACTTGATGGCTCTCTCCGGATTTTTGAGTTTTTCCACTTAGTTGCACCTGCTTTACTTTGCTCAAGGACTGATTGTCGTATCTTTTGTCCAAGATAGCGATGATCTTGTCAAAATTGCCTTTGTTCATCAACTGGAATGCTTTGGAGGTGTTCTAAGGCCGGACCTCTTAAGGAAATTACAAGAGACGTAGATTTTTCTTGGTTATCCCATCCATTAGCTATAGCCACGGCTTCAAATTGCCGTTTATACATGGGCCAAGACGAGCTGCCATCAAATCTGGGTGGTTTACTAACGAAACCTTTGGTACTCATGGTGTTCTGGTATTTTCCTCGTTGTAAGTCCTATTGCATTTTTTTAATTTCTGTTTCTACCTTGTCTTGGATGGCACTGATTTTATCTTGTACTTCACTTTGTACTGTTTCTTTAATGGAACTGATTTGGTCTTGAACTGTGAATTTGTTGTTTTTCTTTAAATTTCGAGAATAATCTTTCAATTAAATTATGTTGTTTACAATAATCGATAGATTTTACTAACCTTTGTTGAATTTCCTCTTGCTGTTGTTTCTCTTTTTTCTCTTTTTTGTCACGTTTTTCCAGGATCTGAGTTATTTTTTCATCTAGTCCATCCGTAACCTGTTTGAATATTTTTTTGGTAGTCTCGTCCATTTTGTTTGTTTCCATACTTCGGGTTTCCATAAATCAAATTGCGATTGTAACTTCACTTAATCCTGCACTTCGACACCAAATTGTTATAAATTTCGTGGGTTCACTTTCTAGAACTTTTATTCACACGTAAACATCAAATATTCTCAACAGTTGATTCTAAGACAATAACATCGAGATAATACCAATCAGATAAGCTCTACTAACTAACTACTGAAATTAATATCGCTTTATATAGCGTACGCCGAACTTTTTGGTCGTTCTACCTTTGTTCACCCAGCGTCCAGATTGATAGTTCTTGCTCATTTTGAAGACTCTAGAAATTGATGTTTTTATGTTCTTTCGCCATAGACGTAGTGGGATAAATTTTATAATACAAATAAAATATATTTGTATTTTTATGATGATTCCTTTCATTTGATACATTACATTACGGACGCACTTAAAAAAAAGATTTTCCATTAAGTTTATAAATTACTGTTACAATTTGTGTTATTTTTTTCTTAATGGGCCGAATTTTTTATATTTTTTATAATATTTTCAACAAATTATTTTAAATATATAACAAATATACATGTATTCCTCATTCTTTCACTTGATATTTATATTACATGATGCGTTTGAAAAAAAATTATTTAAATCTGTAATTTGGCCCCAATATTAATATTGGGGTTTCCTACTTATTTTTCATATATGGTTCTGGTATGTACCTATACCCCTAATTATTTTTAAATTTTTAGGTCTTGTGGTTTCGGAAATAAAGGGGGGAAAAGGGTGTTTTTTATACTTTTTTAATATCTTTTAAACAATTGTTTTTAAAAATATGGAAGAAGTAAATTTGTATTCTTCATAATAAGCCCTTTCATTCCATATATTACATGATACGTTTTAAAATAGTTAATTTTTTTATATTTCGTTTAATTCTATAACTTTTCCCTTACAATTAATATTAGCGGTTTCTCCTTATTTTTCCTGTACAGTTTACGTGAGGTCATGTACGCCAAAATTTCAGGTCTGATAGTTTCGGTTAATTTTTTTTTATATTTTTGTTAATTTATTTAAAAAAAATATGTTAAAAATATAAAAAAAATATATTTGTATTCGTCATTAAGAGCCGTTCGATTTGATATAATACAGGATGGGATAGAATCAATTTTAGTTTTATATTTTCTATTTAATTCTGTAACTTGCCCCCCAAAATTAATATTACGGCTTTCTTATTTTTCCTGTAAAGTACAGGTAATGTTCCTGTAATTTAAAATAAAATACGTCTTATAGTAACGGAGATAATGAAGGAAAGAGAATATTTTTAGGTTTTTGTTAATATCTTTTAAATAATTTGTTTCAAAAATATGAAAAAATATATTTGCATTTGCCAAACTGAGCCCTTTGATTTAATATATTACATCATCATGCGTTATAAATATGGAAAAAATATATTTGTTTTCTTCATCATGAGCCCTTTTATTTGATATATAACTTGCTGGGTTAGAAACAATTTTAATTTTATATTTTCCGTATAATTCTGGAATTCACCGCCCAAAACTAATATTACGGGTTTCTCCTTATTTAACCTGTAAAATTGAGGCAACGCCCTATATCTCTATTTTCTTCAAACCTTTACAGCTTATGGTTTCAGAGATAAGGGGGAAATGGGAATTTTTTTAAATTTTTTTAATATATTTTAAATAATATTAAAAAATAAGAAAAAAATATATTTTTATTCGTCATAAGGAGCTCTTTGGTTTGATATATTACATGATGCGTTAGAAGCAGTTCTAATTTTATATTTTGTTTTTAATCCTGTAATTTGCCCCCCAAAACCAATATTAAAATTTTACGTCCTACAGTTTCGTAGATAAGGGAGGAAATGTATAAATGTTTGTATATATTTGTAAATATCTTCCACGCTAATTATTTTAAAAATTTGAAAAAAAAATATTTGTGTTCCCAAGAATAAGCCCTTTCATTTGATTTTTCATTCATTTTCACCAAAATTAAAATTAAAGTTTTTCGCGTTATTTTTCTCTTAAACTTTAGGCAATGTTATAGATCTCCTATTTCTTTCATAATTTTTGGTTTAATAGTTTCGAACATAAGGGGGGAATTGTCGATTTTTTTAAATTTTCCTCCCAGAAGTACCCCTAAAATTAAAATTTCTTCATTTACGTCATGAACTTCTGATCGGGTCTCCAAACTACCTTTTCCGTCCAGTAGTTTCGAAGAAAATTTGTGCTGTGATGTGTAGGAGGAAGAAATTAGGAGTGATATTATAGGGGTATCCATATTTTTTATATACAAAACCCTAAAAATATCAAAATTGTCAAATATGAATAAAAAACTCATAAACTAAGAATATAAAAAATAATCACAAATACGTAACAACTTTAATTTTTTATTAGTATAAAATATTTTGCATTCATTCTAATTTTACCAAATCATTGTTGTACAAATTTTCATCAATTTGCTGGGTTGAAGAATCGCAGGAACTTGACTGGTTTATATTTTCTATATGTACTGGAGACAAAGGTTTATTACAAAACCAACGACTTCTTTTCTTTACGGAATTGGAAGAGCACACAGCATACTAAAAAAAATGGAATACAAAATTTAAAGTAACGACACAAACTTTTTGTGTTTTCTTATAATGTAAAATGGTGGCAATAAACATAAGCTATTCAAAATTTTTATGACAACTGAATTTTATTTTATTGTATGGAAACATGAATTTTCATGAAATAATGAAATACTTTCTTTTCGAGATTTTACAATCCATTTACAGTAGGACAAATATTGTTTCGAGAATGGAACCTTCATCAGTTGCTCTTCCCTCAACTGATTGAAATCTCGAATAATTTTCTTTGCGTTCGAACTATTTATCTATTTCCCTGATTGGAAGTCTTTCGAAAATGCCCTGTTTGATTTTACCATCACTTATTCTTGAAAATTTTTCTATACGAAATACATTTATTTCCATTGCGATCGCCTTACAGCTGTTTCATAAGGATCTACTTAATATGTGTTATAACCTAGCTGCATTTGAAATATTAGAGCAAGAACTTCTAATCACCCCCAGATTTACAAATAACATTTATTGTAATGTATTTTTGGAGGTACTTATTTCATTATGTCATTGGTTCCTTTCATATCAGTACAGTATCCTACAGGGACAGGAATACGTCAGTAGAACTGCTTTTATGTTCAATTTGGAGAAGGCGATAAATGAATGCCACTGAGGGTATCGAATTCTGTTTCCAAAAAGTCTATAACAGAATTTGTATCTGTAAAATACTCCAAATCTCCATCTTTAACATGAATGGTTAATCACGATTTCGAAATAGGCACATTCTAGTTTCATGATTAATCCAGTTCTATGCCTTCAAACGCGATCCTAGCAATTCTGCTTGTTCATTGACAAACTCAAATCACAAACCAGATCATTTAGGTCTTCTGAGTTAACAAATATGGCTTAACTTCTTTAAAATCAGAAACATTATTAAGAAGCTTGAAAATGTTGATTGTGGACAATCAATCTCAAATCATGCAGATCTTGGACTAGAATAGGTTAATTGTCATTAGGGTATTGAACACATGTACCACAATAGATATGTAGCACGCAAGCTTTGTCTTAATGAGAAACCCAAAAACCAAAGTATTTTATAGAAAAAATATGAACGTAGTTTTTTGTATTATCATATCAGAAAAAAAACCGAAGGTAATAAAAACAAACGAAATATATTTTAGTAATCAGGGTAGGTGTCAAAACACGGTTACCTCCCAGAGTTCGTGTGGCGAGACTACTGTTTATCACTGTTATTTTTATTAATTTAGTATTAAAAAAAAACAGACTTTCAGAAATTCGTATCTAATAAAAGAGAGGAACCAAAAACTTCAAAAAGGTAGCGGTAATATTTATAAGACAAAACAAATCAGTTTTGATGTCAGACTATTAAATAAAATATCACTGTAGTTAATCAACTGTTTTTAATAGTACGCAACTTCATCTTTTAAATAATGTTAAACAAAAACACACGGTTTAATAAGTCTAACATTGGAATAACTCAAAACTATTCGCTACTTGTTTCTACAAACAATTTGTTTCACAAAACAGTAAATTTTAATTTCCATTAACAATGAGAATATTCAAATATTAATGACATCCAACCTATAATTGGTTTCAATTGAGTTTTCTCAAATATTATTTTTTATTATTTTGTCTATTCATGGGTTTTCTCTCCTCCAAATTTTTTTCCTGTAACAGATAAGTATTTAAAAAATTGTATATGTAGAACAAAGTGTAGTAAGGCAATTTCGTAAAATTGCCCGGATTACTGGTTGTCTGTACAGAGATTCTTCCTCACAGTTTTTCTGAGAGAAAGAGATGTCTATAAAATGATCAACCAGTATTCCTGTATATAAGTAATGTATTGTATATTGTGTAATACTTATCTGTGTATGGAGACGTTTCAACTCCGAGTCTGGAGTCGTTGTCAATCGTTTAGTGTTGTTTTCGAGGCTTTTTTCTAAAAAATTTTCGCTTTGATTTTGAATTTATTGTTTGTCAAAAAATTTGACACTGACAATTTGTCGTTTGGCGATCACTTGACGCTGAGGTTACCGTTTTTTTGTTCTGTTAGCAGTAAATTCTTCCAGTCCAAATGAAGGTCGGCTGAAGGTGCTCCGATTTCAGTGTTGTTTATCATCATACAGCTGGCTTCTTTAAGTTTTCTCTTTTTTAAGTTTTCTTCTTTCAACAAGATCTTTGTTTTATCCCAGTCTATCCTATGGCTGCCGGTGCTCGTTAATACATGATTGGCCAAATTTGATTTGTCCACATGTCTTCTGGAAATGTTATATTGATGTTCTTTTTTCCTTACTTCTAAAGGTCTTGAAGTTTCACCGGTATAAGAATGGCCACAGTCACACAAAACACTGTACACACAATTTTTAGAACTCTGGGTTGCGTTAAACGGTTTGGTATGTGTGAGGATAGAGCGCAAGGTATTATTTGTTTTAAAAACAGTTTTAACGCTGTATTTATTTCCTAACCGCTTAATTTTTTCCGATACACCTGGGATATATGGAATTATGTTCATAATTTGGTTGTCTGTTTGTGTTTGGTTGGTATTAGTGTGATGGTTATTTGTGCTGGTTTGTTGTTGCGATTTTCTTTCTAACTGATTTATAGTTTTATTTATAAAGTCTTGGGGATATTCGTTTTGAAGTAGATGTTCTTTGATAATATTGACTTCTTTGTTAAAGATTTGGGTGGATGAAGATATGTTTTTTGCTCTATCATATAAGCACTTTACAACACCTTTCTTTACATTTAAAGGATGGTTGGAGTGAAAATTCAAATATCTATTAGTATTTGTAGGTTTTCGATAAGTACTTGTACTTATTGTGTTGTTTGTTCTATCTATAAGTACATCAAGATAAGCAAGTTTATGCAAATTTTCCATCTCCATTGTAAATTTTATTGTGGGTTCTTGACTATTGATGTAATCTAGGAATGAGTGCAGTTCTTCAGCACCATACTCCCAAACCACAAAAATGTCATCAACGTATCTCCACCACACTTTTGGTTTATTTTTATATTTGCCTATGAATCTTTCTTCAAAATATGTCATGAATATATTACTGATTATAGGAGATAAAGAAGAACCCATGGCCATACCAAATTCTTGTTTATAGAAATCTCCTTCAAATTGAAAATATGTAGTGTTTAAGCAAAGTTCGGTTAGTTCCATAATTGTGTCAATGTTTAGTTTTTTTTGTTGTGTAAGGTAATATCTTGTTGTAATTTATTTTTTATAATTTGTAATGATTTATCAACAGGTACATTTGTAAAAAGACTAACTATGTCGAAACTTACTAGTATATCATTTCTGTTGATAATAATGCTTTTTAATTTTGTTAAAAAATCGTTAGTGTTTTTTAAATTGTTTGGATTATTTTCGTAAGGTTTAATTATATTTAGTAAAAATTTTGATATGTTTTGTAATGGTGAATTTATTGAACTTACAATGGGTCTCATTGGTATTGTGTCTTTATGTATTTTTGGAACGCCATATAAGTGTGGAGGTTTACTATAGTGTGGTGTTAAGTGTTTTCGTTCTAATGGAGTGAATTCTTGTTTGTGTTTTGTTATAATGTCTCTAGCGGCTTTTTCTATATTTTGCGTAGGATCTTTTTTGAGCTTAGAATATGATCCTGTGTTAATAAGGTCCATCATTTTGGTGTTGTAATCATTTTTATCAAGTATAACCGTAGCGTTACCTTTATCGGCAGGTAGAATTTTAATTGTGTTGTCTTTTTTAAGTTTTTCTACGGCATATTTCTCTGTAGGAGTAAGATTGTATTTCATTTTGTGTTGCTTCTCTAGAAGTAATTTAATCGGAAATTGAAGGTAAGCCTTAAAAATAACATCATTATATTAGAAAACAAATTCAAAGAAACGCACATTCCATCAGACTATAACCGCATCTTTAATTGTTTAAAGGATTCATACAGCTTGGAATTTCAAATATGTAAAAACAGAAATATAAATAAATTTCAACATCTCTTAAATGAAAAACACAAAAAATCTGTACTTACACCAAATACAAATTTCATCAATAAAACTGTGATTAATTTATCAACTAAACACATTACACCAACAGAACAATACGTACTTTCTAAGGGATTAAATTATTCAATCACTCCACAAAATATACCTAAACTAGATCTGATAGTTGCGATTGAAGACACAGCCCAAAAACTGCCTCCAGAAGTGTCAAGTGAATACCGAATAAGAAATAAATTACTTCTAGAGAAGCAACACAAAATGAAATACAATCTTACTCCTACAGAGAAATATGCCGTAGAAAAACTTAAAAAAGACAACACAATTAAAATTCTACCTGCCGATAAAGGTAACGCTACGGTTATACTTGATAAAAATGATTACAACACCAAAATGATGGACCTTATTAACACAGGATCATATTCTAAGCTCAAAAAAGATCCTACGCAAAATATAGAAAAAGCCGCTAGAGACATTATAACAAAACACAAACAAGAATTCACTCCATTAGAACGAAAACACTTAACACCACACTATAGTAAACCTCCACACTTATATGGCGTTCCAAAAATACATAAAGACACAATACCAATGAGACCCATTGTAAGTTCAATAAATTCACCATTACAAAACATATCAAAATTTTTACTAAATATAATTAAACCTTACGAAAATAATCCAAACAATTTAAAAAACACTAACGATTTTTTAACAAAATTAAAAAGCATTATTATCAACAGAAATGATATACTAGTAAGTTTCGACATAGTTAGTCTTTTTACAAATGTACCTGTTGATAAATCATTACAAATTATAAAAAATAAATTACAACAAGATATTACCTTACACAACAAAACAAAACTAAACATTGACACAATTATGGAACTAACCGAACTTTGCTTAAACACTACATATTTTCAATTTGAAGGAGATTTCTATAAACAAGAATTTGGTATGGCCATGGGTTCTTCTTTATCTCCTATAATCAGTAATATATTCATGACATATTTTGAAGAAAGATTCATAGGCAAATATAAAATAAACAAAAGTGTGGTGGAGATACGTTGATGACATTTTTGTGGTTTGGAGTATGGTGCTGAAGAACTGCACTCATTCCTAGATTACATCAATAGTCAAGAACCCACAATAAAATTTACAATGGAGATGGAAAATTTGCATAAACTTGCTTATCTTGATGTACTTATAGATAGAACAAACAACACAATAAGTACAAGTACTTATCGAAAACCTACAAATACTAATAGATATTTGAATTTTCACTCCAACCATCCTTTAAATGTAAAGAAAGGTGTTGTAAAGTGCTTATATGATAGAGCAAAAAACATATCTTCATCCACCCAAATCTTTAACAAAGAAGTCAATATTATCAAAGAACATCTACTTCAAAACGAATATCCCCAAGACTTTATAAATAAAACTATAAATCAGTTAGAAAGAAAATCGCAACAACAAACCAGCACAAATAACCATCACACTAATACCAACCAAACACAAACAGACAACCAAATTATGAACATAATTCCATATATCCCAGGTGTATCGGAAAAAATTAAGCGGTTAGGAAATAAATACAGCGTTAAAACTGTTTTTAAAACAAATAATACCTTGCGCTCTATCCTCACACATACCAAACCGTTTAACGCAACCCAGAGTTCTAAAAATTGTGTGTACAGTGTTTTGTGTGACTGTGGCCATTCTTATACCGGTGAAACTTCAAGACCTTTAGAAGTAAGGAAAAAAGAACATCAATATAACATTTCCAGAAGACATGTGGACAAATCAAATTTGGCCAATCATGTATTAACGAGCACCGGCAGCCATAGGATAGACTGGGATAAAACAAAGATCTTGTTGAAAGAAGAAAACTTAAAAAAGAGAAAACTTAAAGAAGCCAGCTGTATGATGATAAACAACACTGAAATCGGAGCACCTTCAGCCGACCTTCATTTGGACTGGAAGAATTTACTGCTAACAGAACAAAAAAACGGTAACCTCAGCGTCAAGTGATCGCCAAACGACAAATTGTCAGTGTCAAATTTTTTGACAAACAATAAATTCAAAATCAAAGCGAAAATTTTTTAGAAAAAAGCCTCGAAAACAACACTAAACGATTGACAACGACTCCAGACTCGGAGTTGAAACGTCTCCATACACAGATAAGTATTACACAATATACAATACATTACTTATATACAGGAATACTGGTTGATCATTTTATAGACATCTCTTTCTCTCAGAAAAACTGTGAGGAAGAATCTCTGTACAGACAACCAGTAATCCGGGCAATTTTACGAAATTGCCTTACTACACTTTGTTCTACATATACAATTTTTTAAATACTTATCTGTTACAGGAAAAAAATTTGGAGGAGAGAAAAACCCATGAATAGACAAAATAATTCAAGACCTCCTCAACAATCTTTTCGAAATTAATTATTTTTTTATATTGTGAAATGAAGTTTTTTTCTAAAATGTGTATTGAAACTTTCAATTTAAATTGTCAAGACCAGGGAATATCTTAAAATAACATTAAAACCTGTACTTCTAGAATTATAAATTACACATAAAAATATTATTTAAATTTCATGGTTAAAGTTGTTTTAAATATTTTACACCATATCCATGATACAAGTTATAAGACGCAAGTATAGCTATAATTTTATTGATTTCAGTCATTAACATTCTGTACTTCCCCGAAAAGCTTTCAGAATATTTTAAAATTATTCACATTTTATAAATGTAACTAACAATGTGTAAAAGAAATTTAATAAATACTTACATATTCACGCGGGAACATTTTATTTCACTGCCTTATAATAGGTTAACAACTATTAACAACTTAACACACATCACATATTTAAATGAAACTAACGGTTTCTTATTTATTTCTTCAAAAGTGCACAGTTGCCAAACCACGGCCGTCAAAAAAGCGATTAACTGAAATGGGTAAAAATATTTATACGATTAGAGAATATACGTTATGAATAGCGACATCTATTTTGAAGCAAGTGCGGTGAACTAAAATTATACGAATTGTATAAAATAAATATTTCCGCCCACTATATGACGACCAACAAAATTTTTGGTACAGGTTTCTGTGACCCTAGAAACTTGAAATACACTGAAAACTATACGACGGCCATATATGGCCGTCATATTCGAGTGGCCGTCGGAATGATTGCAAATGTATGGTCGTCTGAATGATAGACGGATAAATATATATATATATTAAAATAGATTGTAATTTAGAATTTATAATTTATAATTTTATTATCTCAGGGTCTTTTTCGCTTGGGTTCAAATCTTCAAATTGTAAATAAATAAATACATTTTATACTTATCTTGTTTATCGTACAAGTATCTATTTCTCTTCAGGTTCACTTACACTTTTTTTTTAAATTTTGAAATTCTATTTGCACTTTACTTTTTCTATATTTAAAATTTTAAATTACTAATAATCAAATTTCTAATATTCCAATTAAAATACAATTTATTTAAATTTTCCACAATACAGTATTTGATACAAGTTTTCTTTCAAAACAAAATAAATTTCCTGTTTATTTACCTACTCCTAAATTTCTATCAACTTATGTTACAAAATATTTTGATCATTCAGTCACAAATATTTATTATTCTAAAATTGTAAAACTTTTTATTATTATAACTGATTGACTATTTTTTTATGATTTTCTTATTTTATAAATTAAACTTTTTCAAAATCTTAACTTTCTTTAAACAATGTTTCAAAAACTCACTGTTGTTGATTCTCGAATTCCCTTCTTCTGATGGTTGGTCTTTAACAATAATTCCAAATCTCAAATTACTTTACTGGTAAAATTCTGCCATTCAATTGAATATCTCGTGCTGTTTTGCAAATTTATTTTCTCTCAATAATTTTTATTTTTAAATTTTCATACCAATAATTCCCATAATCTTCCTTTTATCAAATATTTGTAAAGTTATTTTCAACTTTTTCTCCAAATAAATTCAAATTAAATTTTAGGTTACTCTTCTCTTGCTGACATGGAACACTAAATTTGTTTTATACCATAGGACATTAACTTCGTTGTCATGGAAACTGAATTTATGAGAACGAAATTTTTTTGAACCTATCTGCTCGAAGCTTGACGACCAAAGAGAATTTGTCAGTGTCAGATTTCTTATTTATGTGATTTATTTTACCACCTGTTATTTCCATTTCCGCTTATAATTATCTTATTAATTTCCAACTGTATCCTTTTAAATCATATCGAAAAAGCTAAGCAAACTTCAACTTAAATTTCAATACCTTTTACCCTCATTAATTTTACTCAAATCATTAATTCATATTTCCAAAAACATTGAGTTGCCACTTGTCACCTGCTGGCCACCAGTCATTTAACAGGTACTTTATAAAAATTGTTTTTTATTAAAATTTAGACTTTATATCTTTGAACTATTTACTTTTTTATAATATGCTCTACGCTCCATCTATTAATATAAATTTATTTACTGTTCCATCAATTCTGAAGACTTATAACGGTTTTTATAATTTTGACATTTCGATCCTCCGTTTACTAAAGAATTTATGTATTTAAAACCTGATTTCGATGTAAAATATGTTTTACTTGCTATTCTCATGGCCTAATATGTAATCTATACATGTTCTACAAACTCTATTATGATTTTACAAGTGAATTTAACCTTTTTGATGTTTGACCTTATTATGAGTTTTTGCATATATTTCTTTATGTAAGTATTAATCTTTTATTAAAATTTGCATGATATAATATCTAACTTTATATGCCACCTTTTATCCTTCCAACAATTTGCTTTTGAAACATTTTTACATTGTTTGTATTATTAGGTTATCTACATCTTATAATATAATTCTTTATTTATTTACAAATACTTGTCACTTCATTTTTACAATTTTAATTCCTCCAATTTCCTTATTATATATATATATATACATATATATATATAAATATATATATATGCATTTTAGTTACATTATCCCATTTATTTAACTTATTCAAACTGCTACTGCTAAAGTTTCTATATGATTTTATGTTTATTTAAATCCATTACAAATTCTCCAAAATTTTACAGAATAAATTCTTTTAGTTTTTAACTTAAGAATTTATTTTGCTGAAATTTTCCAATATTTTCTTAATATCTATATATTTTTTTTAACCTTTTATGTTTATTAATTTTTCTTTAACTTTTAGCTATCAAGATCATTTAATAACAAACAAGATTATGAACAAATTAATCTGAACTGTTAAGAAATCAACAAGAAAAAACTCAACAAACTCAAATAAACATATCAACTGATTAACTCTCAACATATCTACAACTACTAGTATAATTATTTACAAACTTGTCCAAGATATGCTGTTCAAAATTTCTCAATTTTGGAATCAACATTCTTAGTAAGTTAATTCGATTATCATTTATCGTTCTTATTTTATTTTCTCAACAGACTCTTTTATTTTAAATCATATCATTAATATATTTTTTATTTCTTCCCTCTAGTTATATCAAGACTTCTTCTGGTTCTTACCTAGTATCTCATCATTCAAGATTATAAGATTTCTACAAACATGTTATTAATTTTAAAAAATATATTGACTTGTATTGATATTTTTATAATTTTTTCCATATTGTCCTGGTTTAATTTTAAATTTAAGTTGTACATATTTTCATTAATTTAAGTTATTTATGCTTTTAGTTCATAAGTCTCGTCTTCTCTTTTTTTTATTCTACTCAAAACTCTCATCTTTCCCACTATTTACTTATTTGCTTCTATTCCATTTCCATACTTTCGATAGCTGTTCTAATACTTCTTGCCTACAGGATAATTTATATTTCTTCATATATTACCGCATTTTTACCACATTATTTATTTATTTCAACTCCTTATCTGTGCCTTAGTACCTTTTATTTCATCATTAATTCATACCTTCTTATAATTCTTTTATTTTAACCGCATTTATATCATATATTCATTTATAATTAATTATATATTTTGAAATACTTGTTATCATCCCTGTTTCTTTTTACCTACACTGTCTCTACACAAATCATTCACTGTCTACAATCTTACCTATCTATCACCTACATTCTTATTTATTTTACTTATTTTTATTCGGCATATATTTTTATAATTATATTGTATACAATATGGATTTTAATTACTTTATTTTATATATAATATTTGAAAATACTATCAATGTTGTATATTCCTTTGATCTTCTTTGTCTTGATGTCCACTAACTCATAACTGTTCACTCCATCTTTTGTTTTTACCAGATAAGTTCTGATTATGATGATACTTCCTTACGATGATCCTTTACTTATCTTCAATTTGCTTAATTTTTTATCTTGATTTTTTATTAATTTTCATTTCCATGTTCCTGTGCTAATGTTGGTCTTCCATCCATCCTTCCTGATTTATATTGATATTTTTATATCTTTTTTCTGGTTTTCCAGTTGACTTTTGGGTTTATTCCCCAGTAATAAGCTGTGTTCTTATGATTTTCCCCACAAAACTTTCCACATTTTTCCATATACCTACTCATCTTCATATATTCTTTCTCATACTTCATATTATTAATGCTTGGTTTCATGTACTCTGACTGATAATTCCTTTTACTCATGATTGTTAACAAAAATCCTATTTTTCCCCTTTGTATATTCATTTTCATCTCATTTTCACCTTCATAATTTACATATTTTTCTATTAACTTCGACTTTTCATATAATTTCACTTTTCTATGTTCTGGTATAACCTCTTTATTTTTCATTTGTGTTCCTGTTTTTTCCTGATCATTTTGAATTTTAACTTTTTCTCCAAATTTTGCTCTTTCTTCTTGGTGTGTCCCTATAACTTGTTTGTCTTGCTCTTCTTGTAATGTGGTATTTTCATATTTTTCTTCAAGCTTGTCCATCGTTTCTTCATATTTCATCATAGTTTCATCCCATTATTCCCCAATATACTATATTTTTACTTCATTTGTCCCTACTCTCTCTTCTACTCCTTTTATTTTCTTACTAATTTGTTCCTCACCCTTCTTTATTTGTACCTGTCTCTTTGTTCTTTCTTCCTCCAAAGCTGCTCTACAATTCTCTCCCAGTTGTTCCATATCACCTTTGACTTCTCTAATAGCTTGCTGACATTTATTTTCCACTGTTTTGCTATTTTCATACATTTCTTTTTTAAAATCTTCTAGATTCCTTTCAATATCTTCTTTTATACTACTTATCTCTTGTTTTAAACTTGTATCCATTCTTAAACTCAAATCCTGTTTCATGTTTTTCATTTCTTGTCTTAATATTTGAATATCTTGTTTTAAATCTGAACTTATATTATCCATTCTTGAACTTATATCTGCCATATTAGAATTTATATTCCCTATATCTTGTTTTATATCTGAACTGAAATCTTGCATCCTTCTCTTTATCATTTCCATCAATTGTAGATTACCATCAGATCCACTTCCTGTATTTCCTTCTGATCTTGATTCTTCTGATTGTCCTTCTACTACCACATGCTCTGAAATTATTTGGATATTTTGTTCCTCCATTTGCTCTTCAATTTCAATTCCTTCTTGTCTGTCTTCAGTTTCCTGTATATCGTGCTCCATTTCTTCAGACGCGAGTTCATTTTGAGTTTCCGTTTCTGGTATTTGAATATCTTGTGCTTGTAATTCATTTTCTGGTGCTTTAACTTCTTGTATTAGTGTTTTCTGAAGTTCTTCTTTTGGTTCTTCCATAATTTGTTCATTTTTAATAATTGATGTTATCGGCAATTCAAATTTTACTTTATTATCCTCGACTTCCTGCAAATTAATCTCTTCAGTTGATCTCATTTGTGTTTCTTATTGACTTTCAGTCTCAATATCATCCTTAGAATTTACATCAGTATTATTACTTGGTATTTTGTCCATCAGATTTACTGATTTTTCTTCTTGTATCTTGTTAATGTTGTCTAATTTCTTTGTTACTTTCTGACCAAAATCTTGCATTTCCTGAATCCAAGTTTATTTTGTTTCCTTCTTATCTTCTGCTGTCTTCAGTTGTGAATTGTTATAGATTTCTTGTTGTTGTACTCTTTGGTTTCCTGTGTCCTTTATCTCATCTTCATTTCTCTGATATCTCTAATAGTCATTACCATATCTTGTGAAACTCCTTGCACTATTATATCTGTTTCTGATAGTAATTATTTAAATTAAGGTTATTGTACTGTCTTCTGTTATAATCCATTCTTCTTTGCTCCATTTGACTTCCATGATGATAATATTCTCTTGTGTTTTGTCTTGATTTATTGTTTCCTCTTATCCATTGAATCCTTCCTAGATACTTGATAAATTCTTCCATAGTTGTTATATATTGCCAGCATACCGTGTTAGCAATACCCTCTTCAAAATGACGGGATAAACACGTCACAATTTCAGACTCTGTCATGGGATAATTTAAATATTTTACATGGGTTACCATATTTAAAACATACTCAACCATACTTTTTCCTCCTGTTGGATTGTACTTGCCAAAGTATAGTCTTTCTCGATACATTATTTGTTTATCAGTTCCCCAGAAATTTTTCAAATTCTTCGAATGTATGTAAGTCCATTTCAGTTGCTGCAAACTATATTCCAGCCCTTTCTGTTACAAATGATTGCATTTATCTCTTAACTTCTTTGAAATTTCCCATGTGCCCAAATTGCCTTTTCACAATTTTAATAAACTCACATGGATGCAAAACTGAGTTTTCCCTATTAAATTTTATACCCAGCTCTACTGGTAAGCTACACCTTTCCTGTTCGTCTGGAGTCTCATAAAACTTTGTAGCTCTTGTTTTATACATTATAAATAAATTATTTTCAAATGCAATATCTTTATTTATTTTTATGTATTTTTCAAATTTATTATTATTGTTTTTCTTTTTAAATTATATTGTTTCTTTATTTTTATATGTTCCTTTTTATAAACTTCCCACCAAATTTTTCGAAATTGCAAAAATTAATTGTTTTATAATTTCAAATATTCTTACCTTTTTACCTTATCGAATATTCAACCAAATTACCACACAGTTTGCTTTATTTGGAAATTTCTTTTGTTTCTTTATTTATTTATTTATTTATTTATTTAAATCTGACAATTATTATATTTTATATTATATAGGACCCACTAATTTTTGAGCTCCTTACGTTGTGTGCCAATTTTATAATTAATTCATATGAAAGTGTAAACTACCAATGTGTTTCTGATGCCCCACGTTGGGCGCCAATAGAAATGGATTGTAATTTATAATTTTATTATCTCAGGGTCTTTTTCGCTTGGGTTCAAATTTTCAAATTGTAAATAAATAAATAAATTTTATACTTATCTTGTTTATCTTACAAATATCTATTTCTCTTCAGGTTCACTTACACTTTATTTTAAATTTTGAAATTCTATTTGCGCTTTACTTTTTCTATTTTTAAAATTTTAAATTACAAATAATCAAATTTCTGATATTCCAATTAAAATACAATTTATTCAAATTTTCCACAATACAGTATTTGATACAAGTTTTCTTTCAAAACAAAATAAATTTCCTGTTTATTTAACTACTCTTAAATTTCTATCAACTTATGTTACAAAATATTTTGATCATTCAGTCACAAATATTTATTAATCTAAAATTGTAAAACTTTTTATTATTATCACTGATTGACTATTTTTATGATTTTCTTATTTTATAAATTAAACTTTTTCAAAATCTTAACTTTCTTTAAACAATGTTTCAAAAACTCAGTGTTGTTGGTTCTCGAATTCCCTTCTTCTGATGGTTGGTCTTTAACAATAATTCCAAATCTCAAATTACTTTACTGGTAAAATTCTGCCATTCAATTGAATATCTCGGGCTGTTTTGCAAATTTATTTTCTCCCAATAATTTTTATTTTTAAATTTTCATACCAATAGTTCCCATCATCTTCCTTTTATCAAATATTTGTAAAATTATTTTCAACTTGTTTCTCCAAATAAATTTAAATTAAATTTTAGGTTACTCTTCTCTTGCTGACATGGAACACTAAATTTGTTTTATATCATAGGACATTAACTTCGTTGTCATGGAAACGGAATTTATGAGAAAGAAAAATTTTTGAACCTATCTGCTCGAAGATTGACGACCAAAGACAATTTGTCAGTGTCAGATTTCCTATTTATGTGATTTATTTTACCACCTGCTATTTCCATTTCCGCTTATAATTATCTTATTAATTTCCAACTGTTATCCTTTTAAATCATATCCAAAAATCTAAACAAACTTCAACTTAAATTTCAATACCTTTTACCCTCATTAATTTTACTCAAATCATTAATTCATATTTCCAAAAACATTGAGTTGACACTTGTTACCTGTTGGCCACCAGTCATTTAACAGGTACTTTATAAAAATTGGATTTTATTAAAATTTAGACTTTATATTTTTGAACCATTTCCTTTTTTATAGTATGCTCTACGCTCCATCTATTAATATAAATTTCTTTACTGTTCCATCAAGTCTGAAGACTAACGGTTTTTATAATTTTGACATTTCGATCCTCCGTTTACTAAAGAATTTATGTATTTAAAACTTGATTTCGATCTAAAATATGTTTTATTTGGTATTCTCATGGCCTAATATGTAATCTATACATGTTCAACAAACTCTATTATGATTTTACAAGTGAATTTAACCTTATTATGAATTTTTGCATATATTTCTTTATGTAAGTATTAATCTTTTATTAAAATTTGCATGATATAATATCTAACTTTATATGCCACCTTTTATCCTTTCAACAATTTGCTTTTGAAAATTTTTCACATTGTTTGTATTATTAGGTTATCTATATCTTATAATATGATTCCTAATTTATTTACAAATACTTGTCACTTCATTTTTACAATTTGATTCCTGCAATTTCCTTATTTTATATATGTATGCATTTTATTTACATTATCCCATTTATTTAACTTATTCAAATTGCTAAAGTTTCTATATGATTTTATGTTTATTTAAATACATTACAATATATATATATATATATATATATAATATATATATATATATATATTGTTTTTAAGTTTTCGCTGGCACTAAATGTATTAGATGGTTTCCGGGAATTCATCCGCGTAGTTGATAACTGATCCCTGCCGGGATCGATGGTAAAATGGCGACGTTTCGGCAGATTCACATCTGCCCTCTTCAGGTCGGTTCGCATAATTCTCGTAGCCTTCTGCTTTCGCTTCTAGTTACTCGAATACACTATGTATGTAAATTCAACACGCAGTTGACATCAAATTATTGTTATGACCCTGATTACAATTTTTCCAGCAATTATATTCCATCACTTACACTGTTATAATGATGTTGCCCACAAATCTGCCTTAACATAGTTTCTGACCTACATAGTGATTGGCCGCTTAAGAGAATCAACGGATTACATTTTGTTTAAGTTAATTCGGATTGGATTTAAAGTTACCATACTTGTAAGATTATTCCGTCATTTTTATTAATATTTTTATAAACTAGCAATAAAATAAGTTAGTTAATATTAAGGAATGAACTAAAAGTGTAAAATACCTGTTTTGTTCGTTGCATAAATTTTTCTGAGAGATCATTTAATATAATCAAAATTTTCGCGACTATGACATGACATGAAAATTAGGTTTCTCCTGGCCCGCTGTGCAAGATTTGTAACTTGTATACCACTGGAACTCCCAAGCTTACTGTCAATTTCATTGTGTACTTCTGTTTTCGTATAATCAGCTTTTACTCTTTTCGATCTTAGGGTTTTCATTTTTACTCTTCAGTTATTTCAGAAGTATTTTCAATGACATCTCTGTTTTGCAGGGTGCCTTTCTGTGTTAGTCTTGCTTTTGTTTTATATCTAACTCTTCCAAGTGAATTCTATTACTTAGTAATGCATTCTTATGCTATTTTGTTCCTTTCTTCGAGCAAAGTACTAAATCACGAAGTTTGGAATCTTTTTGTTTATTGTTTGAAAACTAGGATTTATCTGGTGTGCTTTCTAGATTCATTTTATTTACTTCATGCCACAGTGATTTCTAGGTTTTCATTGTTGTGTCATCCGCGTTTTATTACTATTTCCGCTTCTTAATCCTGGCTTGCAGAGTTTAGGTCTGATTTTTGCATCAAATACTTCAAATTCTTATGCCTTATTAACTCATAGGTTTTCTTGATTAAATATTTCTATATATGCTATTTCATTTTAAACAATCAATTTATCTTCTTCGGTTCTTGCTGAATCACTGGCTACTTGGATACTTCCTTATTTATGTCATGTAAGATTGTCAAATGGATAGCTTTCAATTTAAAATTTATATTTGACTCAGATTTTAATGCCATTGGCAATGAATAAGACTTTGAAACATTTGTAATTTTTGAACATACAGCCTTTCTTTCCTTAATGTGGTGTTATTTTTCGAAAACACATTAATAGACACAATCTTCAGTTCTTGTTTTCTGAATGATAGTTGTGGCAGGTTGTGTTTAGAGAATGTATTGGGAATAACTCCATAATTATTGAAAAGTCTGTATATTTCAAATACTTTATTTGTTCTATAGTCAAAATCAAAATTAACAACGAAATTAAAGAATTGATACATAAAAAAGGACTTGAAATAATTTCTTTAATTCCGTTGTTTTAATTTTCCACTTACCTGAAACGCTAGCAGTTTCTGGGATATTCTAGAACAACTTAAATATCTAATTAGCTATTTATAGGAACAACCGAAACTATTTTGTAATATTTATCGGAAAAAAAATCATTATAAATGGCCATTTTTAATTTACCTATATACTGCAACCACTATATCATCTTTTTTGAGATGGTCTAGAATGTCTAATTTGTCTGTTTACTCCTGTCAAATTTGTAACAGCTTTTGTATCTTCGCTGAAGTCGTGTTTAATCGGGCAATAATAGACGAACAGTAATTTGAATTTCTCTATTGGTAATTATGGAACATTCAAAAAGTTTGTTGGCGAAACTACTCATGATTCTCATTGATCTTGCTGGATATACCAGTATCCAGATGTATATGTATCAATAATTTGTAAATGTACATAACATAGCTTTCCCCCACCTACGCTTCTTGTTCTTTTCCGCATTTGAAATATTTGCTTTCTTTACAGCTATACCACTTATCTTGTGTGACATGTAGAATTGATAATAATGTTTACTTTACGAGGGTGTAAATGAAAAAAGTGGTATTTTTAAGGAAGACGGAGTAATTCTGATTTTTTATACGAAGAAAGATCTATTCTATTCTTCTGTGTAGGATATTATTGGAACGCCTAAGTTTTTTTAAAGATATTCTAGAATAACTAGCTATTTATTTATAAGAGAACGAGAGTATTTGTTGATTTTTATCAAAGTGAAATAGCTAGTTTTGTATGAAGTTTGTTATTGCAATGGTTGTTGCGGGAGTATTATAGATATCTTAGAACAGATAACCAGTTAATTACAACGACTGTATTAATAATTTTAACTCGTAGAAAACTGAAAGATATGCCAATTTTATATGTTTTACTGCATTTTAATTTCTTGTCCTCAGTTATACATATGTAATAATTGTTATACCCGGTTAATAATCCGATTCTAATTTGATGCTCACTCGGACACACTATCCCTGTACAAAATGATGCGGTGTGGCTTGTAGCCGTCTGTGGATTTGTAAAACATTATGAGCAGATTTCTGACCATCGAGTTGAGTTCCTAGTTGATCTCGTGGCGGTGTTGTTGTACTCGAACGGTAGCTGCATATCGTCAAGGATTCGCAACCATGGTACCTACGACAGCTGCTATGGATGGCTTCTTGTTGTCGCCAGCCGGGGTGTGAGTCACGTCGGCGTCCAAGAATATCACCGGTTCGTTAAATATCTTTGGTCTAATTGATGGCACCAAAATGCTGTTGATTCCTCCCAGCTTAACGTTAATTTTCAGACTCAAATTCGACAGTGTTTGTGGTGAGGTTTTATTGACATTTTTAGCCTGAACACATTGGGTATCCATCCCTTATACTGTATCGCCGACTGTCTTCACTTCAGCGTAAACTGGAGTTTTACTTGGCAAGACGACGACCACCAGTTGTAAAGACTGGAAAGTCTTTTTCAAATAACGAAACATCGGTTCGACCTGATCGGGCCCCGTGGCTTATTTATCAAAACACGGCACCGATGATTCGCATCCCTGCGTCGTTCGAGATCTTTTGTAATTGTTGAGTGAAGTTTCGTACTGCGTCTTAAAGGTGCGTATGCTTTGTTTATTGCTATTTTAAGTTCTCGGGAAAAAAAATCTGTTGTTCCGGGCACGGTTTTTATTTTGATCCTGCTTATTGTAAGCTAGCTGCTCAAAAATAGCTACCAGACCAGTATTAGTAAAATTGAAGTTACATTGGACCGACCGGTCAGAAAGAGTTTCCTGCACGTGGAGATGTTTCTTGGTTGGGGTACCCGACCTAATGTCCTTCTGTTCTCTTAGTAGGGAAATAATATTTTAATAATGACTTCGTGTAAAAGGCTGCTCTAAAGGCATTGATGGTTTAATTTCCCATCATTTAATGCCGTCAGCTATTTCATCTTCACCGTCTACTTTATTCTTATTTTTAGCTTTCCTTAAAGTTCTCTAAACAATTCTATATATAAAGTATTTCCACATAAATGTTGATCATTAATTTTCAACATTTACAATTTTGATCCTCTCTGGATAATATTGTCGTTATTTATTATTTACTCGGTGTTATATTTTCTCAGGTGATTTCGTACATATTTAAATGTAGCTTTAAGGACATCCATTATTGGGATATTTCAATGATATTTTTTCCATTTGTGTTCTATTTTTACTATGCGTTGTCTTTTTAATTATTGACTTGCATTATTTTTTTTCCACTCTCCTAACAACAATAATTAGTTCTGCTCGCGATGTATTTGAGGGGGCAGTCAACTTTTCTATTTCCGTAACTGCAGTCATTTTCTGTCCATGCTGATAATTGCCCGTATCAGCACAGATCATACAATAGAGAATAGATAGGAAACTCTGTGTTGAAAATTGTGTTCGCAAAATGGCGGATTTAGCCATCTATGATTCTTCCGGGAAAACAAAAATGTGAATTTGAATTACAGACATCTGCATTTAAACAATTGCCGATAAAAAAGGAATCTGTACACTATCTAGCCGGTGTATTTCTCTGCTAGTTCTAAAACTACACTATAGATGTCGGTATCAGCGAAATAATAATCCCCATATAAATATATTTGTTTTTATTTACAAAATTAATTACAAATTCAATTAAACATTGTACTATTCACACATAATAATAATAACAAAATTGGTACAACCATAACATATACAGTTTCCAAATATTTGTTGTATATTTAGTTTCCTTGTTGTTTACGGTATACATTTGTTTTTACTCTAGTCGGGATGAAAAAGTTAACTTATCGCTTCGGTAAACTGGCATTTAACATATTTAAAGATAAGATTTTGAAATTAACTTTAAAATATTGCCTTCAGAAATGACCAATATGAGTTTACTTGAATGTTAGGTTAACTGTTGCGTCCACAACTTAAATCTAAAAAAACACGGATATACCCCAACAAAGAGGAATCTACATATATTTATATACACTAGCTGTCGCCCAGTGGTCGAAATTCGACCAATTGTGTCAATATCTCTGGCAGGTTAAGTAATGTGAAAATTTTATCGTGAAATTCTATCCTAGGACTTTAGGGAGAACAGCAATTACACAGAACGGATCCAGATTCGGAACCTCTGTGTGATAGTTTCCTCGAAAATCCTAGATGTCGGTCTTATATCTCGCTTCTACAAATAAGTAACGTAAGTAAATTCAAGTTTTTTTCAGATATAATTCATAGAACTTTATTTGTGTTCAAATTGGTAATTCTTAATTTAATTCAACCGCTAATGGGCTACCCTACATATTTATTTTTTCTAACCCCCCTGTATAGCTTAATTGCACTCAATTCTCTAACATTTATTAAAATCATCATTATAATAATTCCATCTCATTATATATTTCCACGACCCTGTATATGCAACTGCTCATGGACCACGCATAATATTTTTTAACATTTTTGAACCACCGGGTAAACCATTCTGTATATGCCACCGCCTATGACCCACCATATTTACTCTTTTTGTTTATGAAATTTTTAATTATCTTCTGTAACTATAATTTTACTCTGACCTATATTTCAATCATTATATATATGGAACTCTTCGTGGTCTACTCTATAAATCATTTCCTTTTCTAACATTTTTTATCACCATCCTGTATATCTATAATTCCTCTCACCCTATATTTCATCTTAACTATATATACAACTGCTTATGGGATACATTTCCATTTCCCCACCCTGTATATGCATCTATGTATAACATTTTTTGCACCACCTTGTATAATTGTAATTCTACTGCACTTTCTATTCCAAGAACCCTGTAAATTCAACCGCTAATGGGCTTCCCTATATAATTATTTTATTAGTTATAATTGCACTCTTCTCTATATTTTAAACACTCTATATATGCAACTGCTTATGTGCCACCCACGAAAAAAATGATTTCTAACATATCTGGATTCGCCCTGTATAATTATAATATACAATGATTACTTTACCCACTAAACAATAACAACGCTTGCATGCCACTTCCAGAAGTACATGCTCTAAGTATATAAGAGCATTGGTCTGTCTATATATAATTACTCAATGTTTTGAGTCTGGCGGCGGAGGCACATTCAGTTGTTTGGCATTGACATTATTGACGTAAATAATGAATTTTTATTATATTTTATTTAATGAATGAACCAATATTATAAATTAAGATTAGCATTCTGCACTGAAGGTCGTCAGTAGCTACTAAAAAAAAAACAAAAATGAAGAAAATCGGTTGAGAAACAGAGGAGAAAATGGTACCTAATCGTTTTGTCTTTGCCTATTTATATATAGATATTGAAAGCAATATGTGACTGCTTCTTTATGTAATATTCTGTATATTTGAATTTTCGTTTTCTACCTTTTGCATTTAGAGTAGTATGACAATATACAATACAATATAAATAATACCTAAATATTAGTAAATACATTCAACTCCCACAAAATACTCAAAATACTACGTAAATTGTACATATTTAAAAAATAGGGCACTATACAAACGGCATACAATACTTGATATCAAAATACATAATACTCATAAACAATTACATCTAAAAAAACAAGAAATTTTTCTTTGAATTTTGAAAAATATGCTCATTGTAACAAATGAAGAATGCTATTTACAAGATTACTTAAGAGTTTTTAGTAAGATAGTAAAAAAAACTTGATGAAAATTTATAATTTTTGGCAATTTGTTTATATATTGATAAGTAAAGCAAATATTTTGTCATTCAATGAACAACATTTGCCCTTTGGCTTTAACTGTTGATTGCACATTTGAAAGAAATTAATAGTTGTACTGTTTATATTTTTTAAATACCTTCCATTCTCTTCCATTGTGATAGTTCACTCCTCACAGTCTTGTCTACTGAAAGTACAAACTTCTTTCTCACCACCTTTTTGTGTGCTGCAAAATACATAAAGAAATTATGAATAATTTGAAAACCAATATTAAATTGGTTACCTTGGAATCCCAGTATAATTTGGTATTCAAAACTGGTAGACTCTGATGCATGGTGATTTCTAAAAACATACTAAAAAGCCTCTTCTTACCACCATATACTTTTTCAGGAATTTTTACTGTCATTTGGGGGCTGCAAATGCTAACAGGACCTTTTTCTGGTAAAAACCATGCAAAAGTATCTCCCACAGTTCTCTCATTACTTAAAATGAAATAATATATGAACTAGAAGAATATATGAGAACATTCCGAGAAATTTATTCTTGCCAATGCACTTCTCAGAAGTATGCTATCCTCTCCAACGCACCCTCCTTAGGATGAGCTTCACAAATTACCGAATGCCGAGCATTTGAAATACAGTTTTTTTATTTTTGATTCGCTGAAGCCGTATTTCTTGCTTTTGGGGATAGTTTAGTTTTAATGTACTGTCAAAAAAATATAATTAATAAATTACCTTCTAAATACCTTTTAGACCATTGATTGGAACATTCAAAAATCGAAAAAAGAAATGCTCCAATATTATGTATTTTTTGTTTGATGCACCATATATTTTAAATGTTTTAATTACATATTACGTTACTATATAACAAAATGGACGACAACGTTGACAACCGATAACAACCGACGAACTGACAATCACCTGACAATCTTCAAACGATCGATAATAACTATTTCGCCATCGCATGTAATACGAGCAACCGTCAGATTTAGTATTCCGGATGAATTGTAGATGACTCGTCGAACTGTGGTACAATGTTGTCTATTTCATTTCCCACCCCCTGCCGTATCAGTATGCGGTCACTTACAGTTACATCTTGTTGAGATCTGTTATATCTTGTTATATGCCATTTCTGTTATATATTATAGAGCTTATCACATAGCCTCTGGGATTGTGCACATCAACTTCTTTGGCGGCATTGTGGGAAAGAAGAAATTGTTGCGGAAATTTTTAAGTGTGTACATAGTTTGGTATAACAGCTCGTCTCGTGTTGCTTTGTCGTAAACTTCTGTTTGCTATCGTTTCGCATTCGTTTAAATCTTAGGAATGGGTATTAGACTGTGTTAAAAATGTGAATCGGTCTGGTGTCTACATGATATTTTTAACATTATGTTATGTTAATTTTCTGAACATATTCCGACTAATCTTGTAATCAGCACAAAAAAATTAAATTTTCAATATCAAAGTTATGTAGTCGAAAACGTTCCAAAAATCCGTCGTGATGTAGGAACCGTATCCAAGAATGTCCTTACGGACATTGGCGTATCCTGTTCTATAATATTTGTTCTGTGTGTGGTTGGAAGTGATACACAATTTGTGTTAATATTATTAGTATGAAGTTAATATATATAACGCAAACATTTTAGTGTAAGCAGAAAGTATGTTATGTTTACTTACATGAATGTGGTCTATATACTTATGTGCATTAATTGTGTGTTGTTTTCGCAGCTGCAAAAGTTAAATCCAATATTTACGAATATAAAGGAAAAGGCAGCAACTCGGTTCTATATAACTTTCCAACATATTGTTATATACACTTTATCAGTATAAAGTAGTGGCGCATTCCCAAATAATCCAGCATTTCTGAATGGCATACAAATTAACCGCAAACCCCTTTGACATCCTCAAGTAATAGTGTATGATGACATGATTTTAACAACAAACACTTAGACAAATTATTTTAAAAATAAATACACACAATAATTTTTTTCTTTTCTGTCTTATATGAAAAATGATGAATAAATCGTAATGGTGCCAACTGATGAGTGACAGAGAATTAGAAAAATTTCTAAGTGAGCATTATTTATAAAAATAAAATGACGGTCATAAAAACTGGAACATTAAAATTTGTCAAAGTGGTAGCTAATGACGCTACTATTAACTGGGTTTAAGAGCGATTTGGTCATGTAAGCAATTTTGCAGAATTGATTTTAAATAATGTTTTAATGGATCTATCCACCATGGATAATGGAAAAGCTCATAAAATGTAGTTCATTCGGTGTATCCTGGATTTTCCTTATAATGGCAAAAAGCGACTTTTCTTCACAGTTCTTGACACCCGCTGTCAATTCTTCACATGTTCAATTTAATATTCACCGAATTGTTAACCTAGATTAACCGTATTGTAACGAAAATTCAATATAGACCAATTGTTGTGCCTTAAATGAACTCTGAAAATATCTTTGGTTTGTCGCGATCGGACGATCCTGGTAAATAAGGCAGGAATTGCAAAATAACTTTCTACATAATTTAAATTACAACTACTCAAAAATTACTAATGCGTCAATATCTCTCAACAGCCTATTTTAATTTAATATCACAAAATAGTTTTATGAAGGTTAATATTACAGTTTTTAATCGACTGCGTCTGTATCTATGTTTTTTATGTGTGTTCAACGATTACTTGAAAACGGCTCAAGCAATTTCAAACGTTTATACTGAATCCTGTTCCGGAATATCCCGAAGTGGTCACATATTTTTTCAAGTATATAGCTAGTAGCTTTTCTTAGAAAATCGGAATAAACTTTTTTACCGGCATTGTTATATAGTAAACTGGTGAAGGTGCTGGTATTATAAAAATATGGAAATGTGTCTGTTCGGGACTTGGAATAAATTGGATTAATCAAAAGAAATGTCAGTTAATCAACTTCAAGGTGAAGATTCTCAATTAGTCTGTATATACATGTCATTTTTTTATTGTAGACGAGATTTGTCAGCAAATGGGAATTTTTCTTACAAGTAGACCTTTATTTTTGATAATGTCTAAAATTCTTATCAAACAGAAGTAATTAGAATTATAAAAGGCATCTAGTTATGCCGCATCACTAAAAATTATATGACAAATATTTGTGTCACTTTTTTAAATTGTAACCTAGTAAGGTTTGACAAAGAAAATAAATTTTGTTTAAAAGTGAAGAACCTTTATTTTTATTAATAACTCAAATTGTTTTCAAACAAAGTTTATTAGAATTAGAAACTGTATCTTATTATGATATATTACTTAAAACTGTATATTGATTTATTAAAACATTCCACAGAGAAGAGAATAGAATAATATTCAATATAATTAACACACGTAAAAAAGTACGATACTCAAAACGTCTAGAATATAGTTAATACACAAACATGTTTAGAAAACAAGTTATTCGGTTTTATTCAACAGTAAAGGAGGCTGGTCAAAATAATAAATGTTGTTTAAAAGTAGCTTCTTTTAGGTAATATCGAACCAGTTAATTAGATATGAAGACGATGAAAGTACAAGGAAACTTTGAGGAACGAGTTACATTATCTACCAGCTTTAGACTAATGTTAGATATGAAAACTGCATCCAAATACGCCACTACTTGACTAAAAATTGTAAAATAAATACATTAAAAAAAAACCGACTTCAAAAAAGTAGTAGCATGAAATAATTTTTTACTGCAACAACTAAATAATTTTTCGGAAGTAGGCGCCAAGCTAAAGTGAAAATTATCTGGGAAGTAGTATTAAAATTCGTATCAGTTATCAGTTATTCAATCAATCAGTTATTTCACATAAACTACTTAACTTTGAGGTCTAAAAATACCTGCGCTTTTGCCCCATTGACAGATAGAAAAGCAATAGTTCAGACCTCCATTAATTCTGTCAATCATTCTCAACTTTCTGTTATATTATGTAGTAACTAAATTAATTATGATCTATGTGAAATATTTCTTACCTAAGGTATTTCCTAATATTATATACGTCCTAATAATATTACTTATATTTCAATACAGGAACTGGTTTTGACATTAGGCATGTCATTTTCAAAGAATATATAAATTAATAAAGTAAATAAGCATCAAGCGAATCTGGATAAAAGAATGTACAGTGTAAAACATAAAATTGGCAATTTGGAAAATTTAAGTAACATGAATTAGCTGATGATTCCCTGATGTTCTTAAATATTTCAAAATTTTTGAGAATTGTACAGATTGGTTTAAAACTGTTTCTTCAGGTGATATCTGTATTAAAGCAATGACTCTTTGAACTGGTGAACATATAAACTTCGGATTATTATATATATATATATATATATATATATATATATATTATATATTACAATTTTCAAAATTCACTTTTTAAAAACAATTTATTTAATTAAATACAAAAACAATAATAACAACTTTCAACTATAAGAATATAAGTCAACTAATCATCTAACGACTGAAGGTCCTACACTAGTATTTATAACATTACAAAATGATGAGTCGACACGCGAGTTAAACAAAGACAATTTAAGCGTGTCGTTTCAAAATGGATGGTCATCAGTTTTTATGTGAACTGAAAAATAAGAAGTGTACAGTTTTGGTTACCAAGTATAAATGAAAAAGGTCGAACGTGATAAAAATTACTAACAAGTATCATATTACAATGTGGGAATAATGACAGTATTTGACCTTATAATTAGAAGTTAATTTAATATAAAGTCTGTTTAAATACTTATATAACAACTCCATTTATCCTGAAAAAGTTGATGCTGTGCTTCAACTTTTCAAACCATTTTTGTGAGTTCTGTATCTTCGATGGGTTCCTGGAGTCGAATACTTGGACGTCGTCTGGGAAGGAATCTGAAGTTCCTGACTTGACTACATGGCATTGGTGAAGGTGACGGTGGATCGTCGCCGTTTGTTGTTATGGCCAACAATCTGGATTGTCTTCTTGGTTTGCATTTATAGAAAATGTAGATAAGGATTAGTAAAACGATTAATGTAATTGATAAAATTGTGAACCATGGCATGTGTTTTTTAATAAACGGTTGGTTTATTAATTTGTCTAGCTCTTCTGAATATTGGTTCAACTTATGTTGAGCTATGTTGAGGTCGTCTGCATCGATCTTGTTTAGTCTGAGTGGCTTTAGATCTGGGACATAGTTTTTCGGTGGTATAGATTTGCAGCAGTTGTACGGTATTTGAATTGGATGACTCTTGTATGTGATATTTTGGAAATTGTCAATCAGTTTGCTTGAATGAATTCGAGTGTTGCCAATGAATGCGTTACAATCGGCCTGCAAATTTAGGACTGAGTTTGTTGTAATTGTTAGTGTTACAACGCTGTTTCCACTGCACTTTATGGTGATAGGTAAAATGTCAGAAACAGTAATTAGCCAAAAGTTTGAGCTAATCTTATATACATTGTAGTCCTTGGCGTAGAATATGGAAGTCTGACAAACCTTTGGAAGGAAGGTGGACTGCTTCAACAGCTGGGCCTCACAAGTTGAATCGCTATCTATAGGATACGGGAGAACGTCTGAACATATCCATTGAACTTGGCTTAAGGACTTGCAGTTGTCCAAGTTCCGAAATGTAGTATACAATAGTGAATCATCGTTTTTCGCAATATATTTGGTTGTGGTTGGTAAAATGTGATGAAACCTGTTCGGTCGTCAAGTATCGGAATTGGTATAAACGAAAAAGGGTAAAAGTTTCAGGGTTTACTAAGGGGATTCTTAATACAAAAATTATTTTCGTGTCTAATTGAAATGCTTCCAATTCGATGATGTCGATATATTGTGCAATATTATGGGGATTAATAGATAAGGGCAAATTGTTTTTGTGCAAAGAGTGAGAGATAATTTGAAGTGAGTCGACCAAATCTGCCGGTGTAATGATTGAACTATGTAACATTTTAATGCGAGCGAAAGATATTGCCGATAATACATCATTAAGGGCATCTTGAATAAAGACATAGCTTTCCATTAATGATTCACATAAATCTAGAGTTTTGACAAGTGTCTCAAAGAACTGAAGGTCGTCTGAAATAAAAGCAATGGCTTGCCTGATTTCATTAATATTCTTATTAAAGGTTTCTTCGTCTATTTGTAGTTTACGAACCGTTGAATTAAAATTTTTGATTACGGAAGTCGTAACAGAGATTTGGTTCTTCAGTAGATTTTCGATTTGTTGTTCGTCATGAGTAATCTTGTTGATACAATCATTAAAATATTGACCATCGTTTGCATCCAGAGTGCCAGTTATTGATTTGCAAATTGTTCCTAATCCATTAATAAGTCCGCGTTTCTGTCGGTTTAAGTGAATTTTCGTGTCCGCGAATATTTCTTGATATTTCAAGTTTACTGTGTCTGATATTTGTTTGAGAAGGCTGACGTGTGTTTGTACTTGTTATTTGAATGAACTAAGTAGAGTAGTTAAGTTTGAATTGATAGTGTCAACTAAAGTGTCTAGTATTTTGTCATTATTGGAAATTGCGTCACCGAATGGGTGGAGATCTTTGTAGACAAGCAATGTCCACTTGTCATTCGAAATTTTGATGCTTCCTTCTTCATGAAAGAAGAGTCCTACGGTGTTGTTTATAGGTGTTATCGTATATTGAGATGTTGCGATTGAGAAGAGTCCGAGGAGTCTGAAAAGAAGTAATTTTCACTCAAAATATGGTTTCAATCTGTCAAAATTTGCTTTTGTAGATTGATTTGTCTCGGGATTTAGTAAGACTGCAGAATTTTGAAAGAGTTCAGTTATTTGGAAAGGACCATTATATTTATTTTGTGATTAACTAGAAATTTGCGATTCTTTCAAATATACTTTATCGCCTATGTTATAATTTGGTCGGTTTTCAGGTACGTGTTGGTCGAATCGAGTTTTTGCCTTTTCTTTTTGTTGTTCAGTTTTTGAACGCGCTAGTTTGTAAAAGTACTCCATACGATTGTTGAGATCTCTTACGTATTTGGAAATGAGGTTCTGTTGGTTATAAAGCGTTTCGGGGGTCTACTAGACGTGTGGCCAAAAATAAGCTCGTAGGGTGTAAAGCCATGAGTTTTATATTTGGTGTTGTTATAAGTAATTATTGCGTATGGCAAAACGTTAAACGGATGTTCGTCTGGGTTTTCGGCTATATTTGCTCTGATCATTTCCGATAATGTTGAGTGGAATCGTTCAATGGAACCGTTGGATTGTGGGTGACCCACACTTGAGAATGTAAGTTTTATGTTGTAAAGCTCACAGAGGTCTTTCATTAGAACATTATCAAATTCACGGCCGCAGTCGCAATGAATTCGCAACGGGGTGCCGTAATGTTGGAAATAAAGGATAAGCGTGTTAACGACGGTTTTTGCTGTTTTATCCTTTATTGGATATGCCTGTGTGAATTTTGTTAGCTCGTCTCTAACTGTCAGAGCGTAATTTCTCGATGGGTATTCAAAAACGTCGACATTAATTCGCTCGAAAGGTGTTTTCGGCGTTTCTGTTATAACTAAAGGGGAACTTAGGTTTTTTCGACATGTTTTCACCTTTTGACAAATTTCGCAAGATTTGATGAAATTTTCTACGTTTTTTGTTAAACCGGTCCAATTATATTTTTCCTTTATTCGTCTGACCGTTTCGTTGATTCCGCGATGAAGATTATTTTTTCCTTGATGATAGTTTTCTAAAATTTGCGGTATTTCGTGTTCTGAAGGTGTTTTTATAATGTTTTGACATATTTTCAGTTAATATCTTTGTCTGCAAAGATATAAGAAAAGGTTTCGAGAATTGGAAGTTCCAAATTGTTTTCGACATAGTATGTTGTTTCGGGATCAAATTTATTCTGTGATTTGTAAATGATGAAAAACAGAAATTGAACGACTGTTTCTGGGTCAAATGGCAAGGGGATTATAAAGTATTTACGATTTTTAACTGATTTACTGGCAAAGGTGTTGAGAGAATAGTTTTCAAAGTTAATATCTTCTTCGAAGATATCATCCATGATCCAATCGTGGAGATCAGTTAACTTGTTTTGCCAAAAGAATGTAATAATTTGTTTATGAGTTTTGTCGAGAAGTTGAGAATTTGTCGTTTCGATTTTCGAGTAGTCAATTAGAGATCTTGTTTTATATAAGTCGACAAATTTGTTAAATTCGTTAGTTAGTAGTTCGTCATTAAGTTCAGGTTCTTCGGATTCTTGTTCACCTTCGTCTTCTGAGTCGGTGTCATTGAAGGCGTGGATTTTTGACTGAAAATTGGCTATTTGGTGGAAGTGATTGATTTTAATTCGCGATAGAGCGTCTGCATTTTTGTTTATCTTTCCAGGTTTGTGTTCAATCTTATAATTGTACTCTTCGAGTTTTAGTCGCCATCTGGCAAGTCTACTGCCTGGATCTTTGATCGAGAAAAGCCACGTAAGCGGGCGGTGATCGGTAATTAAAGTAAACTTACGGCCAAATAAATACGGACGGAAGTGTTTTACTGCCCACACTATGGCAAGCAATTCCCTTTCGATGGTAGAATATCGAGTTTCGGCCGCACATAAAGTGCGAGAGGCATAAGCGATAGGAAGATCTTTTCCTACAGGACCTTGCGAAAGAACTGCACCAATCGCGAAAGCGCTGGCATCCGTGGTGAGAAGAAACGGTTCTTCAAAATTTGGGTAGTTGAGAATGGGGTCTGAAATGAGAGCTTTCTTTAAGTCGTTAAATGATGACTTACAATCAGAATCAAAGAAGAATCTTGCATCTTTTTGGAGAAGTTTTGTAAGTGGTTTTGACATTTTGGCAAAGTTGGGGATGAATCTTCTATAGTATCCGGCCAATCCTAAGAAAGATTTAATGTCTTTTGGATTTTTTGGTTCTGGGAAATTTTGGATACAACTGACTTTTTCGGGGTTCGGTTTTACACCTTGTTGCGTAATTAGATGACCAAGATACGCTACCTCTTTTCTTAAGAATTCACATTTGTCGGGTTGAATCTTAAGATTTGATTTGCGAAGACGTTTGAAGACTTCGGTCAACCGTGAAATGTGTTCGTGAATTGTTGGGGAGTATACAATGATGTCGTCCATGTATACTAGACAACGTTCATTTTGAATTCCAAGGAGGATGTTGTCCATGACACGTTGAAATGTGGACGGGGCGTTTTTTAAACCGAACGGCATACGAACAAACTCGTAATGGCCGTTTTCGACTGAAAATGCTGTCTTGGGGATATCTTTGGAATCGATCTCTATCTGATGAAAACCGGAGGCGAGATCTAATGTAGAAAAATATTGGCATTTGCCTAGTTGATCTAAAAGATCGGAGATGTTAGGCAATGGATATTTGTCGTCTACTGTGACTTCGTTAAGTTTCCTGTAGTCAATGACGACACGCCATTTTTGTTTGCCTGAGGCGTCTAGCTTTTTGGGAACAACCCAAACTGGGGAAGACCACGGGGAAGTTGAGTGACGAATGATACCTTGGTTGAGCATTTTGCTTACTTGGTCTTTAACCTCTTCTTTATGTACTTGAGGGTACCTATAAGATTTAGTAAAGATGGGTTTGGAATTACTAGTCTCGATTGAATGCTTAATTTCGTTGGTAAAGGATAGTGAGTCTCCTTCTAAGTAAAATATATCCTGGAAATCTAAGCAAAGGTTGGTAATCATGTCTTTTTCTTCGTCGTTTAAATGTTCAGTCCGGAGTTGTTTGTCTTATGAGTAAGTTTCTGTCGATATCTGGAGTTTCGTACGAGTCGTTAAAGTTAAAACAGGGTTGTGTTTGTACAAGGGGTTCTATTGTTATGTTTTCAAAGTTAATTGTTTTGGGATGGCGTTGGCATTGATAACTGAAGTTAGAAATTCCCCGTTATGGTTTACATATACCAAGGAATTGGGTAGTCTGACTTTCTCTTTCTCGATGGTATGTAAAACAGCGTCGGTGTTGGAAAGGTGACAACGTAGTTTACATATTTTTTCTGTACGAGGTTCTATAGAAATATAGTTTGAGAAATTTTTTAGAGACGATGTGTTGGGGACTGTCGAGGGAGTGAAATCTGAAAGGGGCAAGGAAGAGACCTTGTGAAGAGTGATATCTTTGAAATTTGTCTTGAGTTGTTTAGATTTTAGATCGATTACACATTCATAATGTTCTAAAAAATCTAACCCTAAAATGCCATCAAACTCGATGTCGAGGTTACATATGAATACTTTATGGGGGTTACCATGAGTGAATGGTATAAGGGTTGACTGAAAAATGGGGATCTTTTTGTCTGTAATTCCCTGAATAACGACATTTTCCGGGAATCGTTCAGAATAATTTCTGACGGTATGCTCTTTAAAGATAGAAATTCCTGCGCCAGTATCTATTAGTAATTTATAGTTTCCAGTCGCATCGTTAATATAGTACAGATTTTTGGAGTTTACAGTATGGAGAGTAGTTACAGAAATGTCTGTTCCGGAAAGTTTATATTCGGGTTCAGGTCGTCGAGATTGATAGTTTGGATCTGTGTTGCGAGGCTGGTCGTTATGTCTGGAGGGTGGTCTAAATTTGGAAGAGATAGAAAATCCTGATAGTTTTGATTCTCTAAGGGATCTAAATCGACAGTTTGATAGTTATCAGCAGTATGATAATTAATATTAATTGCTTCTGGATTGCATGACTGACTATAATAATCATATTCCCTTTGATCAGCAGTGCTATTGTAATCATCGTAGGGTTGATTATTAACTGTATAATAATCATCGTCCTGGTTAGTGTAATTCGTATAATTTAAGTGATGTGTTTTATTTGGATTTGGGCGAAAACCGGGATTTCGTTGGATGACCGATTGGCGTGGTTGTTGCGTACTTTGCTGAAACGTTCTTGGCTGGTTAGAGAACTGGTTTTGTCTGAAGGGTGACTGATTTTGCCTAGGTTGTTGATTCTGATTTTGTGAGAAATTATTAGTAAAAGGGTTTGGTCTAAAATTATTATTATTGCCACTACTATTGTTATAGACTGGTGTCTGGTAGTTTCGAGAGCGACATTCGGACGTGTGATGTCCGAATCTTCCACATGATAGGCACTTATTAATTTGCGGATTAGGCTTTCGAAAGGGTTGATTAGGCTTAGGGGGAATTTGTTTAGGTGTTTTTTGGTTTTCGAAGTAGGACAGTTGTAATTCACGCCTAATTCGTACGTGGGCTTCTAACAGGTCTTTCGGGTTTCCGGCGCGGATGATTTGCCCTAAACGCGGTTCTAAACCGGTCAGAAGAGTGTTCAGCGCCATAGTGTCTATTAGACTCGTTTGGGCTATCTTCTGATCTGCATTCAAATTCGAGGTTTTCTGAATATTGGCATACATTTTTGCAGTAAGTACTTGCAATCTGTTATAAAATGTGAGAGGCGATTCGTTGGGAAGTTGTCTTAGACGTTGTAAATCTTGTATGAGAGATGTCAAATCTCTAGAATCACCGAAATGAGAGTTTAAAAGTTGTTTAAGTTCCAAATAGGACGTGGGGTTGCGTGAATTAATTAATTGGGCCGCTCTGCCTTTCAGCTTATTTTTAATGTGTATAAGTAAAAGATAGCGTTGGTCGCCCGTTGACATATTATACGCGCAGTCGCACGCATCAGTGAATGTCCCTAGCGAGATTTGATCGCCCTCAAACTCAGGGACAATGGAAAAGATTTCTGAAAGCCGGTAGGGTTCAGTCTCCGGATCTGCTGAAGTTTGGGGAGATGCCATTATTTTGGTTGATTAAAAATATACGGTAATAAAAATGTTCAAAATTAAAGAAAATATCTAGAATTATCAAAACGTTTACCACGTTTTTGTTTTAAGAATGTAGAAGATTACAAAATTGTGCACAAAGTAAAATAAACTCAAATGGAAAATAGTACAATTCGGTTTAAAATGTTCCGGGATATTGAACGTCCGAACAGTAAAAATAAAATAAAATCAAAATTATATATCGATAAAATAAATTCAAATTGGTAATAAAAATATTTGCGAGATGATTACTTAATTGTTTGTACTTACATTAATCGAAACATCGAAGTTGCCGTGTTCTACGTGTTGTAGTTGGGACGTCTCGAGGTTCTTTTCTTCCTTCAAAGGATTGGAATCCACCGCTACCAGTTAAGCTTTTCTTCTAACGCCGGTTCTAGCAGCGTAATGGAATCCTACTGACTGCGCCACTTTTTATATTGCGATTTTCAAAATTCACTTTTTAAAAACAATTTATTTAATTAAATACAAAAACAATAATAACAACTTTCAACTATAAGAATATAAGTCAACTAATCATCTAACGACTGAAGGTCCTACACTAGTATTTATAACATTACAAAATGATGAGTCGACACGCGTGTTAAACAAAGACAATTTAAGCGTGTCGTTTCAAAATGGATGGTCATCAGTTTTTATGTGAACTGAAAAATAAGAAGTGTACAGTTTTGGTTACCAAGTATAAATGAAAAAGGTCGAACGTGATAAAAATTACTAACAAGTATCATATTACAATGTGGGAATAATGACAGTATTTGACCTATAATTAGAAGTTAATTAATATAAAGTCTGTTTAAATACTTATAACATATATATATATATATATATATATATATATATATATATATATATATATATATATATATATAATATATATATATATATATATATATATATATATATATATATATATATATTATATTATGGCGGTTATGAAAAACTTGTCGTAAAATTGTGTCGTAAGTGTGTGTGTGTATGTGTGTATGTGTTTATTTGCAATGATGCAAATAAACAGATGTAGTAGTTAAAATTAATAAAGTTTGGTATAGTATAAAGATACCAATATAAAAAGTAGAAAATTTGTTACAGTGGTTCTTAAATGTAAAAAGCACAATGAAAACACCAGATGGAGATAAAATGCACTAATCATATAGAAATCGTTAAACAATAAAGCCAGATTGCGAACTGGAAACTTCGAATGCAAATTTCAGTGTACATTACTAGTAAAACATTTCTTTGGAATCTAACAAATCTGATACTTTAGCAACAAGCGTAGAGTAGTTAAAACAAGCATATAGGAAATTCTTATTTGATATATCCCATTGAAAACATTTTATTGCTTAATAGAAAACTTAAAATTTTACCTTGATTTCAATACACAAACTTGGGAACTTACATTTCAAAATTTCATTAGTCCAGATTTCCAATAACTTCATATTTTCGACACAATAGGGGTAATAAATCACATACTTAGGATCTTATTAGAACATTTTGGGGTAAATAACGATAGAAATTTAGTATTTCCATATAAAAATAGCCAAATTTATATTTGAGATGAAATTTATATAGTAAGACAAAGACAGAATCGAATGATCGTATTGTTGGCTGTCACAAATGAGAACATTTATTCTTTGAACAGCGAGTGGCAATTGATAAGGGAACAGGAACAAAAATTGTAGGTTTTATGAAAATGGAAAGGTATTTTTCAACCTGAAGAATTGAAGAAGCTGATGTGCACAAAAGTTATTACGGTGCATTAACAAAGTAGAAAATTTAAAGAGAAAGCAGTATAAGCCAAGGAGAAGAGACAAAGCAATACTAGTTCGAGTTGGTAGCAATTAAGAAAGAAAGAGCAGACAGATAAAAGGGTGCAGAAAGCGAGCAGGTATAGGAGTAAGAATTGAGAGAAAAAAGTGGTAGGAAGCAGTGATCTTGAGGTATCATCCAGAAACCTCAAAAGATGCAACATAAAGCCAATCTACATCAGAGAAACGTTTCAAAACGATTAAGTGGTTGACACTTTGAAAGAAACGTAAAGTGATTAAGGTATTACAACTTTGTAGGTACATTAAATTTCATAAGGCGTTAATAATCAGTTAAAATAATTGAAGTTACAAAATTTTTTATTTATGGTGTTTTAAAAATTTAATTTGTGTATATATAATGAACCATGCGTATTTAACAAATCTTTTTAGATTAATTATTAATTTCTAATTTAGATAAAGTGTTATTTTATATTTCTGAATTTTATTGAATTGCATTTAATATTGTTGATTGGTATTATTTGATTTACATTTTAAAGTTTCATAAGGTTGTTTCTTATAAGTAAAATAATCTTTTATAATACAAAATATATTGAGAATTGGTGTTTTATTAATTGACAGTAGTCAATTTGAAAATTATAATTTCATTACAGGTAAAGAGCCTCATGTGCCGGAGCAGTAGAAGAAAAGTTGTGTGGGTTTTTATAAAAGAAAAGTTATCACAGTTTGAAAATAAAGTATTTAATTAGTAAATTTACAATCACATCTTCTAAAATAAAAATTCCATTGCAATATATATATATAATATATATTCTACAGACTTTGAAGATCCCATAAAATATAGTTTACAGAAGAGAGTTTACACATGCATGGATTCAGTGGCACCAGTATGAACTGCTACTCCAGTAAATTATATTCCCACCTATGAACATCGACTTGTATACAAGATGAATCCTTGCATGCATACACCAAAAAGTTTGTAAGTATACTTGTGAAATTTATTAGCGCTAGTGGTGACACATACTCAGCAAATATAACGTGGTGTTAATTAGCGTGTGTAAACCAGTATTTCATTCGATTTTTGTTTCATTGAACCTTATAATTGTTGTTCGCTGTACTTTGTGTAGTATTGCCTAAAAAGTGTTTAGACGATCAAATTTCTTGAAGACTGTGAATCTTATCGGTTTTATGGGATGTACATAGTACTTATATAGGTGAAGGTAGTTGAGCAAGTGATTGTTAAAAACTTTGTAAATTAATAGAGAATGAAGACTGTGGAATTTTCTTCACATACTGCGCTGTATATGAAAATGAAACTTTACTGAATTGTTGCGGTTGATACTTGATGTAAATCCATAATGAGAAACACAAAAACGAAAATTTATTCGAGATATACACTTTATTTTATAAACGACACGTGTTTCGGCATACAATGCCTTTATCAAGTTTCACAAAATACTAAAACTATTATTCTAACTACACCATTATATATACATATTACTTAACTAAACTAAATATAGAGAGCCATTAAAAAGATTTAAAAGTGGGGATGGATTAAGATCTAATTGGTTATTTAATAGTCTACCTGAATATTTATACCTGTTAATTTCTAGGGATTCTAATAGATTAATTTTACTAGGGTTATTTTCCAAATGTAATATATTTACAGTATCGTTAAAGTTGTGATTATCCTCTACTAAATGACGTGCATCATTAGATTTAATGTCTTGTGTGGAATAACTTCTTTTGTGGTCTCTAATACGAGTATTAAAATTTCTAAATGTCCTACCGATATATAGCTTGTCACAATTGCCGCAGTTAAGTTTGTATACCCCGGATTTACAATTACTATCTACTCTTGATTTATTATTCTTAATATATCTGGATAAATTATTTGAAGTTTTATAACCGATATTTATGTCTTGTTTTTCTAAAAATGATTTAACTTTATTACTTGTTTCGCCAAGGTAAGTTAAAGTTTTGAAAAAATCATAAGGTTTTTTATCAATAGGATAAATTAAATTTAGAGCCTTATGGAACATTTTCTTTTTTACTAAGTTATCGATGAGATGGTGATCAAAACCGTTGTTTACTGATATCTGTTTAATGATGTTTAATTCTTTTTCGAAATTTAACGGCGTTAAAGGTACATTGATTAATCTATGGATCATACTATAAAATGCAGACATTTTTTGTTAGTAAGGATGATAAGAACTACTATGAATGACTATGTCCGAATATGTAGGCTTGTGATAAATTGCAAATGTATGTTTGTTATTTATTCTGGTAATTGTCAAGTCTAAATAATTAATTTCGTTATTTGTTTCTATTTCAGTCGTAAATTCAATATTTGGGTGTATATTATTAATGTATTCTAAAAAGGTGCTCAATTGTCTATTAGTTACTTTTATGTTTCTTTGGGGAATAACACCACAATAGAAATAAAACTACGTATATTGCAGGAATACCAAACGTTTCAAAGTCTATTCTGACTTCGTTGTCAATGGCTTTATATTTATTGATGTGATTGCAAAATGTCTATTAGTTCCTGTAAAACATACCAAAATATTATCAACGTATCTATACCAATAAAAAAATTGTTTTGATAGTGGGTGTTGAAAATTTTTTTTATCCTCTATATCACTCATGAATATTTCTGCTAGTAGGGGACTTAATGGGTTTCCCATAGTTATATATATTATATTATATATATTATATATTATATATATATATATATTTATATATATATATAATATATATATATATATATATATTATATATATATATATATCTAATATATATATAATATGTGTGTGTGTGTGTGTGTGTGTGTGTGTGGTATGTGTTTATTTGCAATGATGCAAATAAACAGATGTAGTAGTTAAAATTAAAAAAGTTCGGTATAGTATAAAGATACCAATATAAAAAGAGTAGAAAATTTGTTACAGTGGTTCTTAAATGTAAAAAGCACAATGAAAACACCAAATGGAGATAAAATGCACTTATCATATAGAAATCGTTAAACAATAAAGCCAGATTGCGAACTGGAAACTTCGAATGCAAATTTCAGTGTACATTACTAGTAAAACATTTCTTTTGGAATCTAACAAATCTGATACTTTAGCAACAAGCGTAGAGTAGTTAAAACAAGCATATAGGAATATTCTATTAATTTGATATATCCCATTGAAAACATTTTATTGCTTAATAGAAAACTTAAAATTTTACCTTGATTTCAATACACAAACTTGGGAACTTACATTTCAAAATTTCATTAGTCCAGATTTCCAATAACTTCATATTTTCGACACAATAGGGGTAATAAATCACATACTTAGGATCTTATTAGAACATTTTGGGGTAAATAACGATAGAAAATTTAGTATTTCCATATAAAAATAGCCAAATTTATATTTAAGATGAAATTTATATAGTAAGACAAAGACAGAATCGAATGATCGTATTGTTGGCTGTCACAAATGAGAACATTTATTCTTTGAACAGCGAGTGGCAATTGATAAGGGAACAGGAAGAAAAATTGTAGGTTTTATGAAAATGGAAAGGTATTTTTCAACCTGAAGAATTGAAGAAGCTGATGTGCACAAAAGTTATTACGGTGCATTAACAAAGTAGAAAATTTAAAGAGAAAGCAGTATAAGCCAAGGAGAAGAGACAAAGCAATACTAGTTCGAGTTGGTAGCAATTAAGAAAGAAAGAGCAGACAGATAAAAGGGTGCAGCAAGCGAGCAGGTATAGGAGTAAGAATTGAGAGAAAAAAGTGGTAGGAAGCAGTGATCTTGAGGTATCATCCAGAAACCTCAAATGATGCAACATAAAGCCAATCTACATCAGAGAAACGTTTCAAAACGATTAAGTGGTTGACACTTTGAAAGAAACGTAAAGTGATTAAGGTATTACAACTTTGTAGGTACATTAAATAGTTCATAAGGCGTTAATAATCAGTTAAAATAATTGAAGTTACAAAATTTTTATTTATTGGTGTTTTAAAAATTTAATTTGTGTATATATAAATGAACCATGCGTATTTAACAAATCTTTTTAGATTAATTATTTAATTTCTAATTTAGATAAAGTGTTATTTTATATTTCTGAATTTTATTGAATTGCATTTAATATTGTTGATTGGTATTATTTTGATTTACATTTTAAAGTTTCATAAGGTTGTTTCTTATAAGTAAAATAATCTTTTATAATACAAAATATATTGAGAATTGGTGTTTTATTTATTGACAGTAGTCAATTTGAAAATTATAATTTCATTACAGGTAAAGAGCCTCATGTGCCGGAGCAGTAGAAGAAAAGTTGTGTGGGTTTTTATAAAAGAAAAGTTATCACAGTTTGAAAATAAAGTATTTAATTAGTAAATTTACAATCACATCTTCTAAAATAAAAATTCCATTGCAATATATATATATATATATATATATATATTCTACAGACTTTGAAGATCCCATAAAATATAGTTTACAGAAGAGAGTTTACACATGCATGGAATCAGTGGCACCAGTATGAACTGCTACTCCAGTAAATTATATTCCCACCTATGAACATCGACTTGTATACAAGATGAATCCTTGCATGCATACACCAAAAAGTTTGTAAGTATACTTGTGAAATTTATTAGCGCTAGTGGTGACACATACTCAGCAAAATATAACGTGGTGTTAATTAGCGTGTGTAAACCAGTATTTCATTCGATTTTTGTTTCATTGAACCTTATAATTGTTGTTCGCTGTACTTTGTGTAGTATTGCTAAAAAAAGTGTTTAGACGATCAAATTTCTTGAAGACTGTGAATCTTATCGGTTTTATGAGATGTACATAGTACTTATATAGGTGAAGGTAGTTGAGCAAGTGATTATTAAAAACTTTGTAAATTAATAGAGAATGAAGACTGTGGAATTTTCTTCACATACTGCGCAGTATATGAAAATGAAACTTTACTGAATTGTTGCGGTTGATACTTGATGTAAATCCATAATGAGAAACACAAAAACGAAAATTATATTTCGAGATATACACTTTATTTTATAAACGACACGTGTTTCGGCATACAATGCCTTTATCAAGTTTCACAAAATACTAAAACTATTATTATAACTACACCATTATATATACATATTACTTAACTAAACTAAATATAGAGAGCCATTAAAAAGATTTAAAAGTGGGGATGGATTAAGATCTAATTGGTTATTTTATAGTCTACCTGAATATTTATACCTGTTAATTTCTAGGGATTCTAATAGATTAATTTTACTAGGGTTATTTTCCAAATGTAATATATTTACAGTATCGTTAAAGTTGTGATTATCCTCTACTAAATGACGTGCATCATTAGATTTAATGTCTTGTGTGGAATAACTTCTTTTGTGGTCTCTAATACGAGTATTAAAATTTCTAAATGTCCTACCGAAATATAGCTTGTCACAATTGCCGCAGTTAAGTTTGTATACCCCGGATTTACAATTACTAACTACTCTTGATTTATTATTCTTAATATATCTGGATAAATTATTTGAAGTTTTATAACCGATATTTATGTCTTGTTTTTCTAAAAATGATTTAACTTTATTACTTGTTTCGCCAAGGTAAGTTAAAGTTTTGAAAAAATCATAAGGTTTTTTATCAATAGGATAAATTAAATTTAGAGCCTTATGGAACATTTTCTTTTTTACTAAGTTATCGATGAGATGGTGATCAAAACCGTTGTTTACTGATATCTGTTTAATGATGTTTAATTCTGTTTCGAAATTTAACGGCGTTAAAGGTACATTGATTAATCTATGGATCATACTATAAAATGCAGACATTTTTTGTTAGTAAGGATGATAAGAACTACTATGAATGACTATGTCCGAATATGTAGGCTTGTGATAAATTGCAAATGTATGTTTGCTATTTATTCTGGTAATTGTCAAGTCTAAATAATTAATTTCGTTATTTGTTTCTATTTCAGTCGTAAATTCAATATTTGGGTGTATATTATTAATGTATTCTAAAAAGGTGCTCAATTGTCTATTAGTTACTTTTATGTTTTTTTGGGGAATAACACCACAATAGAAATAAAACTACGTATATTGCAGGAATACCAAACGTTTCAAAGTCTATTCTGACTTCGTTGTCAATGGCTTTATATTTATTGATGTGATTGCAAAATGTCTATTAGTTCCTGTAAAACATACCAAAATATCATCAACGTATCTATACCAATAAAAAAATTGTTTTGATAGTGGGTGTTGAAAATTTTTTTTATCCTCTATATCACTCATGAATATTTCTGCTAGTAGGGGACTTAATGGGTTTCCCATAGTTAAGCCATCATTACCTTTATATAAAATATTATTAAATTCAAAATAATTTTGGTCTAAGCAAACTTTCAAAACATTCAATATATCTTGTTTTATGATTGGATTGGTATGGCTATTTTCTAACAACTTCTCTATTAGTTTAACTGTATCGCTAGGCGGTATACTAGGATACAAATTTTTTACGTCAAAAGAGATGAGTTTACCATTCGAAGGAACAACGATATTCTTAATATTGTCTATAAGTTCATATGAATTTTTAATCGCATGTTTAGCTTGGAATTTAGTATATTTTCTTAAAACATCAATAAGTAAATTAGAAACTTTAACAGCTGGGGCGGTAATATATGAAACAACTGGTCTAATAGGATGGTTTTGTTTGTGTAATTTAATTAATGAATATAACTGCGGAGGACGGGGATTCTTTAATATTAGCTTAAATCTGTTATCTTGGTCTATGATGGAATTTGCTTGATTCAACAATGATTTTATTTCATTCTGAAATTTATGCGTAGGGTCTTTAGTCAAAACTTCATGATTACCCGTTTTTATGAATTCTTCTGTTCTAGTGATATAATCCTCTCGGTCAATCGCAATAACCGTATTACTCTTGTCAGCTCTTGTGAATATTACGTTATTATGTAAAGTTATGTCCAAATATTGAATTTACGACTGAAATAGAAACAAATAACGAAATTAATTATTTAGACTTGACAATTACCAGAATAAATAAAAAACATACATTTGCAATTTATCACAAGCCTACATATTCGGACATAGTCATTCATAGTAGTTCTTATCATCCTTACCATCAAAAAATGTCTCCATTTTATAGTATGATCCATAGATTAATCAAGGTACCTTTGACGCCGTTAAATTTCGAAACAGAATTAAACATCTTTAAACAGATATCAGTAAACAACGGTTTTGTTCACCATCTCATCGATAACTTAGTAAAAAATAAAATGTTCCATAAAGCTCTAAATTTAATTTATCCTATTGATAAAAAACCTTATGATTTTTTCAAAACTTTAACTTACCTTGGCGAAACAAGTAATAAAGTTAAATCATTTTTAGAAAAACAAGACATAAGTATCAGTTATAAAACTTCAAATAATTTATCCAGATATATTAAGAATAATAAATCAAGAGTAGATAGTGATTGTAAATCCGGGGTATACAAACTTAACTGCGGCAATTGTGACAAGCTATATATCTGTAGGACATTTAGAAATTTTAATACTCGTATTAGAGAGCACAAAAGAGGTTATTCCACAAAAGACAATAAATCTAATTATCCACGTCATTTAGTAGAGGATAATCACAACTTTAACGATACTGTAAATATATTACATTTGGAAAATAACCCCAGTAAAACTAATCTATTAGAATCTCTAGAAATTAACAGGTATAAATATTCAGGTAGACTATTAAATAACTAATTAGATCTTAATCCATCCCCACTTTTAAATCTTTTTAATGGCTCTGTATAATTAGTTTAGTTAAGTGATATGTATATATAATGGTGTAGTTAGAATAATAGTTTTAGTATTTTGTGAAACTTGATAAAGGCATTGTATGCCGAAACACGTGTCGTTTATAAAATAAAGTGTAAATCTCGAAATATAATTTTCGTTTTTGTGTTTCTCAAAATGAAACTTGAATGCAAAATATTTATATTTTTTCACATATAGTTTAATATTTACTGGCATGTAAATAGAACGTCCGCTATCACTGCCACCACTAAAACCAGGCATGTACAAACTCTCTTTAAAATTAAATTAGAAGATCTTATATTTTTATCTCATGCGAGAACCGGGATTTCCAACCGTAACTTAAGTGGAAAACATATTTAGAATATTTCCCAAATTGATATTGCACATAATATAAGTATTGTAAATTCAAGTACAGTGTAACAACAAATAATGCTTGAAATTCTCTATACTGAATTTATGAAAAGACAACTTAAGATACAAACTTCATAACAAACTATACCAGCGCTTAATATTGAAATTTACTAAAAAATGCTTTTTTAAGGTCATTTATAAATGCTTTACATATTTTTCTCAGACAATGTCAACTTGAGAGTAGTCTATATTATTACGTACGATTTTTAATACCCTTTACATGACTTAGTGGAAGCATCACAATATAAATAAACAAAATTAAAAAAAAAATAAAAACTTGTTTTTCAAATATTATATAACCACTTATGATGCATTTAATATTATCAATGCTAGGATTAATTTTAGATGTCTTTATACGAAAATACGATGTACATGAATATCACTTTCTGTGATATTATTTCTGACATGAAAATTGAGAGCTGTTATTTTTTTCTAGTATAAATTGCACCTAATAAACGGATGACGGTTAATAAATTGCGAATGTAAGCTGCAAACGATCTTCTTCCGAAACTTTTGCTTTCAGGGAGTTTGTTACAATTCTCAAGGGAAGATGCTTTGATATATAAATTATGAAATGGGACATAAATGTGAAACAAAGGGAACAGGTCGGGTAGATTCGGTAGAAAAGTTTGTATGAGTATAAAAAAATGTCTTTTTTAGCTTCAAAGAATATCATTTTGCTATAATTGAAAACAATTATAGCAGTAGTTCTGTTAGAAATGGTATATAAAACATTTCTTCGATAATTGGAACTCAAGGTAGCCATAATGGAATAAAAAACGTTAGTTGATATCTTTACAAGTTCTTGAAATATGTAAATTTAAAACTCACGGAAATGAATAAATTTAATAAATAGAAATTTTTATGCTGTCAAGAAGCGAATAGACCAAACATATTATAATTCTAATTATAGCTTTTGGGTATCTGACGATAATAATAATAAAAAAATACAGAGAAAGCCCCTAAGATCACTATAAAATCTCACATACAACTAAATTGTTAATCTAAGAGGTGTTTCTTATTTATTTAAAGAAAGTGCGTTTTTCTAACTATAAATAAATTTATAAATTCTTAATGTAGAAGAATCATTTCGTTGCCAGGATATTTAATATTTGCATGTTCAAACTTTGGGTCAGGGGGAGTATCTCCCAATTGAGTGCCTGGTATTTTTATATATTTTAACAAATTTAACGCCCACTTACTCCATCGTTCCACCGTGGGCCTAATTGGTCTAACATACATCGTTAACATTCTATCTAGTTCTGGACATTTTTAGCCAGGAGTTTCCTGTCAGGGCTTCTAATTCTTGCACCCCCGGGTTAAACTGGCTCTCTTCGGAAAATGTCACCATTTAGGAATGAGCCCGGTCATAAGATCAAAACCGCACTATCGAAAACGGACAGCTAAGACAAGGGTACCAAAAAACAATGTCGGCAGGCATTTACAAAGATAAACGTTTTAGTTGCAAAAATGTAATTGCTTAGGCTGTCTCGTCAGATGTTTTTCCACCCAGCATAGAAAGGTTAAAAAGGCATTATAGAAGGAACACAGTTTAGAGAGTCGGCGTTGAAATTAGTTTTCGCCCTGACTACGGCACAGAAACTTAAATCAAGAGATACATCGCGTATTTTGGCACAAGTACCTATTTTGCAGTGTCAAAATCCCCTTAATCTTTACCATCTAATGTTAGAAGGCCTCGAATTACGCATCTAGTGATTTAAAATATTGACATTGACATCGGTACTCAAGTGCGGCAGGCCGTTTGAAAGTACCGAACCAATTTAACTATACAGAAATCAAAATATCAGTGTTCCTTCATTCAACAAAAAAGCAACCTTTTCGATAAGGCAGTTCGTTAAGCTATAATATGAACATAAGAAAGATAATTTATACGACAAAATTATATGTTTTTTTTTCTAAATTCTGGTTTATATATGTTAACTCTTAACTGCAAAGACACAAGTTACGAAATGCATTTAAGAAGTTAGGGAGCAGCTCTCCAGTTTTTTTCATATAGTTTGACATATATGTAACTGTCGTTTTTCTTTCTCGCTCAGACAGCATCAATGATAAAAACTAATATCATGATGCGAACGAAAGCCATGGAGGCCGCCAACAAGCAGTACATTGATATCCCTTAGCAACAGTCACTCGTATCCAAAATGCGAGCGATATACATATAGAAATTGCGTTGCACTGAATTCCCACATAAATAAAATCGAACAGTTCATGGGAACTCAACAAAACAATACAAAGCGACTTGTTGAAATGTACAATGCCATTTAAGCTCAGCTGAAATCCAGGGAACACTCCTTTCCCGATCATATTCAAACTTTGAAGTTACCTTATATGACCGAGATCAAAAACTATGTTTCAATTTTTACATGCAAACTAAATGAGTTGGTTAAGTAACCGGACTTTATTGTGTATTACGGTATAAAGTGAATATCAGTTTGTATCTGTTACTTTAAAAAAATGTATATATCATTTTTTCATAATTTTGGTTCATTTAACTCCAAATTGTAACATTTCTACACAGCCGATAATATTACTATTTTATGGCGAAATGAATTTCGACATCCATTCTCGACTAGAAACAATATTGTTTTCTGAATGATACTTGGGACATATTTTGCAATGTCTAAGTGCTTCATGGGAAATAACACCACAGTTTAACGTTTGGACTATACAGCAATTTTCTTTAAACTGTGGTGTTATTTCCTAGGAAGCACTTAGACATTAGAAACTATAGTGTCTTGCGTTCAATGGATTGAAAAATATCGAAAAGCAAGTAACGATAATATTACTGTTAATAAATTCATCACTTCTGTACAGTAAACAATTTAACATGGGCAAATTACTATTAATTTGCCCTGAAACATAAATGTGTATTTAGAATATATTGATAGATATAAAAAAATCAGCTTACGGCGTCTTGAGGCAAAATCAAAAATAAGAAAATCGTAGTGTTTTCTCATTAAAAGGAAGCTTTCTGAAATTTCATTTCTAGTAATATTCTGAAAAAATTTTTTTATTATTATTAGAGAATAATCTTGACAAACCTTAACATTTTGTTATTCTACTCCAAGGTTAATTAGTATTGTTTGAGCAACCTTTCCCAAATTAAATTTTCTTAAATGTATATTTCAATTCAGCAGTTGTCTTTTTTATTTGTTTTAATGTACCTACAGCTCAGAGTTACATGAATGATCATGACTTCACTTTTACTTATGGCGTATACATATTGACTTCCAACAAATCTAATGTGCCTTAGGTATTCTTGGTCGATTTTTCAAGATACCATATTAATAAATTGATTTTAACTGTAAGTTTTCTAAATCGACGAAATTTAAACTGGAAACGAAAGAAGGGATTGTTTCGTTTCAGATTTGAAATGTTGCTTGTGTATAGTGAAGTCAAATCATCATGTATTATTTTACGAGCTTACGGGAAAAAGAAAAATTATAACTAAAGTAGTAGAAAATGAGAGAAACTATTTCCTAGTTTCTAAAATGACTGCTATTATCGAAACCGCCATGTTGCCTTAGAACGGTGGTATTTTGCTGAATTTCGACTTGGTGAAATAACAAAAAAATATAATCTTTTTGAAACTGCAGTAAATTTCAGTCCGGGTAATTAAAAACTTACTCTATGGCTGAAATTAAATGGATGATGGGTGTCTTAATGTTTTTTTCCAAGTAATTGTCTGTAACTTCAAATCAACTCAACAGACTTTAACAAAGTTGGAGCAGTCTTATTTGCTGTGATAGAAATTTGGAATGTCACCACTATAATACAGTGAAATCAATAAATCTATTGTAAGTACTTTTTCACGAAAAATTGGAAAAAGATTCTTTAACAAGCACCCTGATAGCTCATCCTTAGAAAAAAGGATATATTTCAAATTAGTTAATAATGACATGTGTTTTACCAGGACATTGACATTATTACCAACGTAATCGATTTTAAAATATGAAAGAGCCAACTGCCAATGGCTGTTGTAAGTTAAATTCGTGTTTTAAAACTAGGAACTACAAATAAAATAAAATATTATGTTTAAAATTTTAACGAACAAGGGAAAATTAATGTGTAGGTGCATATTAGCAATATAGTAAAATAAGTTTCAAGTCAAATTTTATTAAAATGTATAATTTATCTCAGTTGCAAATGTTAGAAATGCCCTTTATAAATGAAGACGATGCTGTTTATTTTTGAAAGTATTCAAAATTTCGCAATAGCCCAAGGAGTCGATATCAAAATAGTCGGCTTCTCAATTTTCTAAATTTCCCCCGCTAAGCCATATAGGTATGTAGAAGTATTCTCCCAAAATTCCAAAAACAGAAATTCAAAATAGGATGAAGAATCGTTAGCAATTTTTAACGAGGGTAAAAAATATACGCACAGATATTATGAGTTTATACATCAGGCTTTGAATAAATAATACTTTTACCCAATGTCAGTGTTTTTTTATTGAACCTTAGGAAGATAAAGTAAAATGGAGAGAATTTATCTCAACTTACAGATTAAGGAACACAGTAACAGTAAAGTCATTAGGCACAATAGGTTGAGAAAAGCGTCATTAGTAGCAGGAAGCTCAATATCAAGGACCTTGAAGTCGTAATCCTGTAGGTAAAATTATTGGACCACATTTCTACTATCGATTACTCCATAACGTAGTAAAGGATTTTTTGTTGATAATGTTCGTTATAAATGAGCCACTGCAAATATGACCAAGCCTGTTCATGCTATTGAACATTTGTACAGTACGGTTTAGACAAATATGGAGTAACCTCTTAACTCACTGCTTCAACAACGGTAATTTGGATTTACTTTTGTAGGGGCGATTAAAGAACATACTATTTCATACTCGAACTTTAACAACGCAAGACTTGAAAAATAGGATTCGGATTGCAATTCCTATCTTAAAAAGAGACGAAACTGAAGCTGCAGTTGTTTCCACACGTGGGAGTTTCGACTGACATAGTTAGAAAAACTCTTAGAAACATATATCGTTTTAGTAAAATATTTTTATATTTTTATATGGAAAAAAGTTATACCAACATATTTAACTTTTCTATGTAAATACATAATTTTTGTTACATCAGAAATATGTGTTATTTGCATACACATTGTTGAAATTCCCTCAGCAATTTGAAGTTGCAGATATTTATTTAGAAAACAACACCACTTTAATTTGTTAGATATAAAGAAAAAATATTTAAAAAAAATTATTATACTTTATTCAGCATTAAAAACTTATTCAACTTCAAATTGTCGGATCCTGAAAATAATTATTAACGTTACGCCAGTTTAATTATACATTTTTTTCATTCTTTGGCTCACAGAATAATAATTTCTATAGTAATACTGTTTTATAGTTCCAGTCAACTTTCAGTTGATTTTAATTATAATAACTTCCTAAAATTTTCCTTGATATAAACACATGTTTTTTTCGTTCCAAACTTCCTATGCGCATAAATGTATTTATTCTGTGGTAATATAAGCTTATCTTATAAAGCCAGTTGTTGCTTATTCAGGAAATTATTTTAGAAACTTATGGCCGTGAGAACGTAATTACGGTTTTAAATATTTGACAGGATAATGCAATGTACATACAAATCCCTGGGCTTATTCAGATACAGTATTTAGGTACATTTTGGGATTTCATTTACGTCAACCCGTACTAGTATAAGATAAAATATGTGACGGCAACCAATAGATATGCCATTGGAGTTGGAAAGTTACGTTTATGACGAGTTCATAAATGCCACGCTTACATTGTTACTAATGAAATTTAATCGTTTTGATCCTAATACTGATGCTATCTGAAAACTGTAATTACTAAGTAATAATTAATACTAGCAGTCGCCCAGTGGTCGAAATTGGACCAAAATTATTGTTAAAAATTTGAAGAAATATACACACATGAATTTGCATATTTCCAATTTATTTGTCTTATTTTTCTACTATTATAAACTTTTTTGTGTACTTATACAAAATAGTTCACTACCATTATAATTAAGTAAAAAATTATTTGGCAAAGATAATGAATACCGTTTTGTTGTCTTACGGTTCCAGTTAATGTACATGTAAACAAAATGAAATAACGTTATGTTCCTGAATAAAAAAGAATATAAATACGAATTTCCATCCCATTATATGGTTACTGAATAAATTAACAATACAATTACATTTCGTGAATTGAAAACTTCAATAAAAATGAAGGATTTATAAAAAGCCTTGATTTGAATTAATAGAAAATATATGAAATAATGTTAACCTCTAGCACTGGAAAGTTTAATGGTGCTAGTTCAGCTATTGTGGAATAGATGATCCATTTTTTTTATTAATAACAGTAAAGGCAAATTAGCAATTAAAAAACTCATAAAATTGGTTCACAAGCAGAAGCAAATTCTATTGAAGTCTTTTGCATTTACGTATTTATATATAGATTTTTAATAAAATTAACATATTTAAAATGCCAATATGTTGATTTTAGGTAAAAGTCATTTACCCTGTATTAAGAAGCAAGATTTTGTCGAAATGGTATATCAAATAACACATTAATATAATATATAATGTTTTTAAACTATAGTTTTTAATTTTTTTTTCTGCAACCCGATAGCAATGCCACATGGAAGGTTCAATTGTAAATTCAAATCATTTCAGCGATTCTCTCAAACTCATAAGGACAGATTCAACAAAATTATAATATTTTCTGATATTTTCCAATTCGCGGTGCAATTGTCTTGATTTTCCTCTCTGTAAGAACCTTCCACAAAATATTGGAACACTTAGAAGAAAAGAAGAAAGAAATCGGTAAAGTGGTTTTCTAGTTATGGCGTGACACAAGGAAATATGAGTTAATTTTTATCTATTAAGATAGAGATAAGATAACCTGCAGGATACCTTCGGTCCACAATAAAGAAGTCCCTTGTTGCAATAACAACAATGGAATTTCCAAAAATTCAAAAAATTAATACGAAAATCTGTAACGCATGGTGAAAGAAACAGAAAACCAAGTGTACGTATCTAACTCGGTGCTTGTGATTGATGCTTGTTTGCGTCAGTCAAGTGATCTAGCGGTATTGCTTGCAGCTCTATACTGAGACAGATAAGTATACTGGCCTTCCTTTTTCTGTCATCTAGCCTTACGTTTCCGATACGATTGATTGTACAGGAGCCCATACCTTACGCATTCTATTTTTAACCTTTGCTTCTATGTTGATCACACAGGGTATTTGTAACTTTGCACGGTGCGTAGAGTTGCTTTTTTCCCGGGGGGGGGGGGAGGGGGGTGCATGTGAAATAGAGTAATCACGTATTTATTCCATTAAAGAAACAAATCTGACAACTTTTGAAATGTTTTTTTTTTTCTAAAACCTTCTCCCCCCTTCTCGGGGGTGAAAAATATATGAAAAAAAAGTACGGGAATGAATAAATTAACTAATTTTAAGCAACTTTTATTGTTTAAATTTTTTTCTGAGAGTCAATTTTATTTGTGTTAATCGAAAGTGAAATTATCGATTTTTCAACAAAAATAAGATTTTTAACAAAAAACTTTAAAAATATACACTTTAAGAAGAAAAGTCATTTAGATAAAAAATCTAGCTTATAACAAAAATTGTGGTTGTGGTTATGTAGAACCAATACAAAACGGAGCTTGTTGAAATTTTGTTTTTATTTGTGAAAACCAAAATTGAATGGTTTATCGTGAAATAACTGAAAAGTAATGCATTTTTCGGGAAAAGTTTATAAATACCTTTTTAGAGTGCTTAAAAATCCTTTAATTTGGTTCGTTATAAAAGCCTCTAGCATTAAAATTAAGCGAGTTATGATAAATAAAGTTGTTTTTTTTTGTCGTTTGAGAAAAAAAAGCATAAACTACCCCCTAAATACCAACCCAGTGGAAATTAAATGCTACCACTTCATAAATCACTTAACTTACTTATTTCAAATAGGCTCAGAAGTTTGACCGGTTTAAAGAAAGTAGTTTTAAAATAGTCGAGCTTCAAGAGAATATTTTAGTTTTGTAATTTTGCAAAATAATAAATATGAGAGATATGCACAATTTTGTAGATTACAAAATTGTAAGTTTTGTTTTTTTTAATTTAAGTTTTTTTGCAGGATAAAAATTAAATTACATATGACCGTTTAAAGTTTGTACATGTTCGTAAATAGTATTATTAGGACACCCTTTCAGCTCAAGCCATTTCAAAAACAAGGGTTGCATACATTTTCAAATCATATGAGCTTTAAGCTTTTAAGAAAACCTACAGATTGGTGATTTCTGAAGTGGTAGCAATTAATATCAACTGGGGTGGTATTTAGGGGGAGATTTATACATTTTTTGTCAAAAAACCAAAAAAAAACAATCTTATTTATGTCATAACTTGCTTAATTTTCATGTTAGAGACTTTTATAATAAAACCAAATTAAAGGATTTTTTGAGCCCTCAAAAAAAAACTTTCCCCGAAAAATGCATTACTTTTCAGTTATTTCACGATAAAACTTTCGATTTTGGTTTTGACAAATAAAAACAAAATTTTAACAAGCTACAACATTTTTGGTCCAAATGATTTTTTTCTTAAAAGTGCATATTTTTAAAGTTATTTATGAAATACCGTATGAAAACATATCTTTTTTGCTTGAAAAATCGATATTTTCACTTGCGCTTAAATCGAAAAGAATTTCAGAAAAAACTTTATAGAACGAAAGCTGCTTAAAATTAGTTAATTTATTCATTACCGTATTTTTTTTCCTATAATATTTTTCACCCCCGAGAAGGGGGGGGGGAGAGAAGATTTTAGAAAAAAAAAAACATTTCTGGGGATACAATAGTTGTCAGATTTCTTTCTTTAATGGAATAAATACGTGATTACTCCGTTTCACTACCTGAATTTTTGGATGTGTGGATGGGGGTCACTACAGCTTTTTAGGAAACTTAATATTTCGGAGTTTAATAATTCTACATAAATTCATCCGGTCAGAGGTGAATTATATATATATATATATATATATATATATATATATATATATATATATATACATATCTTGTTCGAGAAAGAGGAACTAACCATAAATAAAAATGATATAAGTCCTGAGTGACATGAGACCTTAAGGGGTGAAAATAGGGGGAGATCTAATCTATTAACGCACTGGCAAAATTACCAAGTCTAGAAAGCTGCCGTTAGGAACGGATTTTTGGAAATTTCAGCTATATAAAACAGAGGAAGGCTGGTGGCGGTGGTTCTTATAATATTGTACTTGTAACGTTTAGATGTTTCGTACTGAATCATGCAAGGATATTGATGTTATATTGTTGATATTGTTATAAAAATTATCTACGCCGTCCCTGACTAAAGCAACGTAAAGCATTCATCCCAATTCAACACCAATCGCTGGAATAGTAAAAAAAGAACTACAAGATTCGAATGGGGCAAAAACTGTTATTCTGGACGCTGTGAGAACAAGGGTAGAATGACCAGAAAACTCCAGTACGCTATATAAGGCGATATTAATTTCAGTAGTTAGTTAGTAGAGTTTACCTATTGTCATGATTTCGATGTTATTGTATTAGAATCAGCTATTTGATGCTTACTTGTGAATAAAGGTTCTAGAAAGTGTAGTCAATATCAGTTTTTTTTTAAAACTAATTAACTTTAAACCCACGAAGTTTATTGCAATATGTTTGCAATTGTCGACAATGAGCACGCATATCGTTTGCCGGCTCTGCTTAGACAGGAGTTAAAAAGTGTTCGTAGGTAGGTATAGTACATTTACAAGATGTAAAAGTTTAGGGTGGTAAACAGAGTGTATGTATGACGAGTATATATATACATAGTATGGGAAAATTTGAAGAGTAGAAGAAAATATATAATGATCACAGGCATGCTTTGCTTGTGCTAATTGGTCGAGAGCCCAATATACAGGGTAATAATGTAAGTATACCGGATGTTAGTAAATAGGGTAGCGTAGAGAATGTAAAGCTTATAAGGTGTAAATACATAGGGTGGTGGTAAGCAAAGTGTAAAAATTTAGATTGTAAATATTATAGGTGAAGTATACGCGGTAGTATAGGGGTGTAAATAAAAAAATTTTGGAACAATTCGGGATAAGAGCGTCGGAAAACGTCTTTTGATTTTGTAAGCAATGAGCACGCTCATCCAAGGTCGGTAGTGTTTGAGCGGGATTCCAGTATAGAGGGTGTCAGTTACCTAAGTGATAATGTGTTAGTTTACATAGAAGTTTACTCGGTGTAAGTATGCGGAATGGGACTGAATAGGGCTGATTAAACACAGTGTGAGTAGCAGGGGCACGTTTATAAGCTGTTTATAAGTAGTATACTGGCTGCAAATATTCAGGATTTGAGTATGGAATATTATAGTATATAGGCGGTACAAACATAAGATTTTAGTAAACAGTATGAAGCTTCTTGCAAGTAACAGCATGTTAATATATAGGGTATAGCTATATAGGAGGTTTCCCTTTACAGGGTGACGCATTTGTATATATACAGAAAGTATGTAAGGTAGTCGAATATAGGATGTATGTATGCAGAGTGTACCACAATTACAACTTATAATGTTACATTCTGCATATTTAAAATATAATAATAAAATACAATTACCGTTTAATATTAATATGTTTTTATACTCCTAACTGAAATCCCTCGACGTCCTGTAAGAAATAAAGCTTAGCAGTATAATGGAGAACTGGTATTTGTTTATCTCGACCCGGTACCAGAGGTATTCCAATAACAAATAAAAGTGCGAAAAGTATAAAGCGAGTTCCAATTTTAAACAAATCCATATAAATTTGGTTTCCGTACGCGGGTGAAAACGCTACACTGGAAGTATAATTATATTTATCTATTAATATTTTCCGTAGTTACAGAATTAAATAAGTAAGGTGTTTATTAAACATACGACAAAATTCTAAGAATTATTGGATTACTCCGAAAATATTTGGCCCATTGTTGTTTTTCGGTAATCCTCTTTGTCAGAAAATACGGGACCATATATTTTTTTGCCCACCAATTTTGATATTTTCATATTTATTAATATGTGCGAAAAAAACATACTGTAGGTATCTCGGTTTCCAGAGTACAAAAAATGTTTAAAAATGGAACATACACATTGAAGCGGCAGTGCTTGGAAGCCAAATATTAGTGCTGTAAAAGTAACGACTTTTTGAATATTCGTATGTATTCGTTACTCTTAGTCTGACTACCAGTTACAAAATACTCGAGACGTTACGTTAGTCGTAATTTGAATAGTGGCAAGTACATATAGAGTACTAATGAGTGCATATCTAATATAATAATTAAATAATTATCCGATATAATACGTTGCCATTAAGGGGAAAAATAATTATTTATGGAATATGAACGCATTTTGTTAACTATCTTTTTTTAAATTATGAATTTAAAACTAAAAGAGAAAAATAAATATACACTCAAGCAAAGCAACTAAACAAATATTTTGTTTTTTTTTATATCAGTCTCCTTAGTAAGTACAAAGTAATATATACCTATAACTATTTTCAATAAAAAAATAGGTAAATAATTATATCCTTATATTAATTTGACTTTTCTCCTAAACTACTCAGCACAATGAAAATTAGGGCAGTTTATTTTATGCCCAAAATATTGTCATTTTTCATATTTAGAATTTTTTTCCATCCGTTTGGGTTTTCATGAAGCACGTTTTTCAGGCAATATTTACCCGATTTTGATAAACTTGGTCCTCCTGGCACTGACTTCACCAAGATGTATAAGTTTTTTTTTTCTAATTTCTAGTTCATTATGGATATAACAAAGTTCGTCCCTGAAAAAATTTAAGTACATTATTTTTTGTTATAAAGAAACTTTTCTTCGGTATATTGTCTTTGCATAATGATACTAACAGTTATTGGCGACGCTGTAGCACTGGATTTTATTACCTACGTCAAACTCCATATGGAATCTGCAATCAATAAATTCATTCAATCCCAAATAGAATATCCTGAGTAAATCTTTTATTTTGTAGAGCTGTTTTCGAAATCATGTCTTATACTATAAGATATTTTTATAGATCTCAATTGTTTCTGAAATTTTTAAAGTAATGAAAGACCAGTGAATAGTGTTCAAAATATAAAAGCGTAATATATAATTTAATAAATAACAATATAAAGATAATCAGTTATGAATCACCACATATGTATCTTAGTATCATGACAATTCAGTAGTTCAGCAGGATACACAATTTCGTTAGAAATACCGAAATACGGTAGGTTCGAAGTATTCGTACATACGAAACATTCGTATGTGCGAAACATATGAAATCATACCGTATCTAACGAAGTAACGAAACTAACAATGTGCGAGTCGGACCTTTCGGTATTATGAGGCAGGCGACATGTGTGGTGCTAAAACAAGCATGCGATTCGAGTAACGATACCAATATAAAAGTAATGATTCTGTAGTTCGAGTCTTATCAAGTATTCGTTACTTAGTAACGAACACATACGGTTTATACAGCCCTACCAAATATAGTAAAAATGGAAGTCGTGGAAGAAAATGTACTAAACATGATAGGAAGATCTAACCACATCTACCAAAAAATTGCTTTGCTATTGGGACTGCTTGGAATTATTATGAACTATTTGTGGTACTTGTACTACAAACAGGCAACATACATGGAACCAACTCGAGATTTTTCTGAATACAATCATCCATATCAACTCAGCCAAATTCAATATGCATCCATTAAAAAAATAATGTCGAATATAGAACATGTTTTTAATTCGGTTATAAAATGGGCCTCTTATCAGATTAAAAAGGACTTGATTTCTATAGCACTGTATACACTTCTGAGGTTTAAATTTTAATTACATGCTAACAAGTCTTCGTTTTTAATTCTTAATTCATTGGTATGAGACTGGTACAAAAGTAAAAATTGTTTTGGTACTTTTATTTTGATAACGCTCATCATGTTTTCCAAAATCATGTTAACCACAATATGCTAAGTGCTTTTGAAAAAAATATAACTTTAAATGAGCCAAAACAAATAATAATTCGAATTTGTCCAAGTAGTCTTTATGACATTTATAATAGACAAAAGAATTAATTTTGATATGACCAGTTCTGATCATGGAACCGAACTATTAATATATACATACTATTAAAAATGACAATCTAAAATAAGTTTGTATATTTCTATGATTTTCTACAACGTAATTTTTTTATTGCTTCCAGGTCCTTAGAGAAATTCTCAACCGACCACGTATCATAAAGATGGTATGTATATTTGCTATATAAAAAATGAATATTTCAATTATACTTTTAATATAATTATATGAAAATTCTTCTGTTGTCTTATATCCGAATAGTCTGTTCGAGGTGTCTTTCTTTTGTACCCAAGACAATATAATATATATTAGTTCTGGTCAGGAACCTCTAAAACAATTATTTATTTATTTGCGTAGGTTATCTTCACCCGACAGGTGAAGTTAACCTAAAAATCCTATCTACATATTATTTCTGAATCTTTGCTGAAAAAAAAAAATAGAAACAGATTCCCAACATCGTACAAACCTTCTGTAATACATTGGATTTAAAGTTACGTGCTTGGTCCGAATGAAACGCTAACAGGACATCAAACCTGCTGAATAACTGTTCTACCAACGTGGTTGCCTCTTGATGGGGTATAGCATATGCCTCAGGCCATTTACTGATACTAGCTGTCGCCCAGTGGTCGAAATTCGACCAATTGTGTCAATATCTCTGGCAGGTTAAGAAACATGAAAATTTTATAGTGACATTCTATCCTAGGACTTTAGGGAGAACAGCAATTACACAGAACGGATCCAGATTCGGAACCTCTGTGTGATAGTTTCCTCGAAAATCCTAGATGTCGGTCTTACATCTCGCTTCTACAAATAAGTAACGAAATCCAAGTTTTTTTCAGATATAATTCATAGAACTTTATTTTTGTTCAAATTCGTAATTCTTAATTTAATATGACAACAATTCAACTGCTAGTGGGCTACCCTACATATTTATTTTTTCTAACACCCCTGTATAGCTATAATTGCACTCAATTCTCTAACATTTATTAAAATCCTCATTATAATAATTCCATCTCATTATATATTTCCACCACCCTGTATATGCAACTGCTTATGGACCACGCATAATATTTTTTAACATTTTTCAACCACCGGGTAAACCATTCTGTATATGCCACTGCCTATGACCCACCATATTTACTCTTTTTGTTTATGAAATTTTTAATTATCTTCTGTAACTATAATTCTACTCCGACCTATATTTCAATCATTATATATATGGAACTCTTTGTGGTCTACTCTATAAATGAATTCCTATTCTAACATTTTTTATCATCATCCTGTATATCTATAATTCCTCTTACCCTATATTTCATCTTAACTATATATACAACTGCTTATGGGTTACGAAATGTTGCATTTCCATTTCCGCCACCCTGTATATGCATCTATGTATAACATTTTTTGCACCACCCTGTATAACTGTAATTTTACTGCACCTTCTATTCCAAGAACCGCTAATGGGCTTCCCTATATAATTATTTTATTAGTTATAATTGCACTCTACTCTATATTTTAAACACCCTAAATATGCAACTGCTTATGTGCCACCCATCAAAAAAATGATTTCTAACATATCTGGAATCGCCCTGTATAATTATGATATTCAACGATTACTTTACCCACTAAACAATAACAACGCTTGCATGCCACCTCCAGAAGTACATGCTCTAAGTATATAATAGCATTGGTCTGTCTATATATAATTACTCAATGGTTTGAGTCTGGCGGCAGCGGCACGCGGCACATTCATTTGTTTGGCGTTGACATTATTGACGTAAATAATGAATTTTTATTATATTTTATTTAATGAATGAACCAATATTATAAAATAAGATTAGCATTCTGCACTGAAGGTCGTCAGTAGCTACTAAACAAAACAAAAATGAAGAAAATCGGTTGAGAAACACAGGAGAAAATGGTACCTAATCGTTTTGTCTTAGCCTATTTATATATAGATAATCCATTGCAACCATAATGTATTTGTTCCCTCTCTTAGACTTGGAAAATGAACCTGCAACATCAATGGAATCCTCTAAAATGGGACGCCCACACTGTATTGCTGCATTCTGCCCTTAGTCTTCGGCCACATACTGGCTGCACAGTTGTCACATTGCCCTCACGACGCCCTGACGTCTTCGAAGTAATTTATCCAATAGTACCGTTAGCGAATTTTATTCAAGGTTTCATTCGTGTCCAGATGACCTCTGTTAATCCCATTATGTACTTCGGTCAGGACAGCGGGTAACTTTTTTTAGGAATACCAGTTGCGACTTTCATTCTCCACTCATAGAGAGTACCATTGGGTTCATAATAACTTCAGGACGCCCGAGTATCTAGGTATCTCGTCCTATCGTGCCCTGAGTGCCCCTCCCTTCTTGAGTGAAAGAATTGGTTCAGTGTCTGAGTCAGCCTGAATACAATGTCCAGTTGTCCAGTTCACATTCATCTGTACGCGAATCTGTCGATACCTTTTCGCTGTTTCGTGTTCAGACAATGTCCGCATTCTGCTCTACAGGATCTTTTTGACAAGGGAGGGAGCGGTGTTCAACCTTGAAATCGTATTGCTGTAATTGCTTTATCCAATGGCTAGTTGGCCTTCCGGTGTCTTCATGGCCAACAGCCATTTGAGGCGGCATGATCGGTTCTGATTAGGAAAAGACGACCATATAGAAATACAAGTGGAATAGTCTACAGTCCTGATTATTGCAAGAAGGTCTTTTCTAGTGACGCAATAATTCCTTTGCGGTTTCGAGAATCCACAGTTGTAGTCCTCGATCCCCTCTCTTCACCATCTTGCACCTGGGCAGGTGTCTGAGACGAGCTTGCAGGACTTTGTAGTAAAGGTTAGGATTAGGCTGGAATATAATGCGTCTTCGTCTTCGGAATGATGTTTCACAATCCTGTTTCCAACTGTAGGTCTCTTTTTCAGTGGCCTGCTGATGTAGAGGTGCGGCAATGGTGGCAAATCTCTAAACAAATCTCCTGTAGTACGAACAGAGCCCCAAAAAGCTTTGTAGTTTATGCTTGTCTCTCGGGATCGGCCAAGCCAAACACGTATGGCTTCTATATTGTCTTCGTTTGTGCGGATTCCTGACTCAGAAACGACGTGGCCCAAAAGTTCTACTTCTTCTTGGAACATGGAATATTTTTCGGATTGAGATTATCGTCGAGGTATGCTAAGCTTTCCTCCATATGAACCCGCGAAAATAACCCCTCAACTAAATTTTGTTACAATCCCTAGTATTTACAGTGTTCTCTAATTCAATTCTATGTTCTTCATCAAAAGATTTCTGTTGTTAAACGTCACTTGATCCATTTCCCAACACTAATTGTACTTGATTATGCGGGTACGATTTTACAAATATTCATATTTACTTTAAACGTCTGTATTTTTATCCAATTGAACTTATTTACAAAACCCAATGACAAATACTATCAGCTAGTGTACTATAAGCTGCTTTCAAACAAAAGTTCCTGGCCTACAACGAGCCGCGTCTCATAAACAGTTAATTCTTTCGAAGATTATTCCAGTCGTCTCTAGGCTGCCAGTCTGGATGGTATTCGACTTCACGCCAACCTTATTGTTTTTTCTATCAACCGAATTTTCGGGGCTACTGTTGTTGACGCTTTTTTATGTACAGCCCTTTTTATTCCGTATTCGCAGTGTTTTTATCAGAATGGTTAACTTATAAGGATTTAGCGACGTAAAATGAACTTTATGACAGTATTTTTATAGTAAAATACTTGCGCCTGATGTATCAGAACATGGACTTCAACCCATTTAAGCACTTTTAATTTTAAACATCAACACTGCTGCCTGCTATTTAAGGAGAAAAAAGTCAAAGTGCTCATCGACATTATTTATTCAACTAAGCAATCAGAACAATTCAATCATTTGCAAATACATAATAATCATACTTGTACATTCAAATGTTAGTTTACCCCCAACAAATTTCGATCAAAATCGACTGACTCGTACCATTCCGATCCAATAAACTCTACGCTGATATAAAGTCAGTCGATAGAGATGGATAACATTTTTTTAATATCATATGCAAGTTCCCAAACAGATATTTTGGTGATTTGCCTTTGCTTAGTTAGAGACTTTTTAACAAGATTCTCTCTTGGTTGGAGTATAAAAAAGTCTCCTTTGGCTAGTACCACCCTCTAGCTGAAAGGTAATAAATTTGTTCTTGCGCATGGAAAATCGTTGACAGATTGAGAGGATTTTTCACGTGTGGTAAATATCAAGGCACACGATAGGTTTATTCTATACTTCCGCTATTCTGAATGGCCGACCTCTATGTCAACAGAAACGAGACTGTATTTATTGAAACTATGTCGATCGCAAATTTTTCAAGTCCTACTCATTGTTGAGTTCACATTCCTTGCTTAGCCTTTGCTTAATATCTCAGTTGGTCAATTGGTTTGTAATCCCACCTTAGTTCACTGAGGGTAGGAGTTGTTCAGTTTCCAAGAATAATCGATCTTGAAATCGTATTACAGTAATTATTTTTCATCCTGGTTAGTACTACTAAATAAATAAATAAATAATTACGGACTTGATGACCGAAATGCCAAGATATAAATTCTTGTGCAGCAATAGCTTTAAAGTTTAGGCTCTGTAAGTTGCAATCAATTGACGTAAGATATTTCAAACAGTGGTGAAATTAAACCATAAGCTCTCTGTGGATACCAATTGGGATCTTATTCCGTCTTATGACCTTCTTGTTTTTTTCGAACTTTTTCAATGTCGAGATTTGAGATTTTCAATACATGATGAGAACTTCTCGTTCGGCTTGAGCCGGCTGCCTGATTTGCGCTAATTTAAGACGGCTATCAGGGTTTCTTCATAACAAATATTAAATAATTTTCTCTGTTCTCCAGCTATTTTCTGGATGCCGTACGGTTACTGATATATCTAGCCTTAAACAAATTTTTCATTCATAATCTCAGAACGTCGTATCTGTGGTAAAAATGGATTCATATTGGCTGATAATGTTTATATCAGTATAAAGTCTCTCTCAATGTCTGCGTCATATACGGACTTGCTTAACTTTATACGACCTTGATTTCTGCCATCCCGTATTGACATGGTAGGGCTTGTGAGTGCTCGCAGATGAATGTCGAAAATTATAACTAAGCTTCTGGCAGCTCGAGCAAATCCATCGTACTAGGTTTGTGGTTTTATCTTTGGTACTTTATTGGTTGGAACTTTATTAAAATTCTTTTCCAGAATATATGGAACAATATAGTCCTCTAGCGGCCGAAAGTTTAACAGAAGCAGTTCAACTATTATTGAAAACATTTCGCCATCTTCAATATTGATTAAAATTTGTATTACTAATTAATTAAAACTAACTGGTTCAAAAAAGCTTATTGATAATACCAGAGTTCGTTAATACCTACTAAACTGAAAACAATGGTTTGACAAACAAAGAAAAAATTACTGGACTCTTTTATCTTAGGCTATTTACGATTATATGTAGAGTTAGAAAGTTTTCTTGTTAGGCAATAACTACTGCAATATAGTACGTTTCTTTACTTTTAAATTGAAACTTTAAGCTTCATACTTACACATGTATTAAATAATTTGGTCAAGTGCGAGTTGGACTCGCATACTAAGGATTCCGTACCACCATATTCCAAGCAGGGAATGAGTGCATTATCTTATATTTGCCCTAATATCTTTTAAAGGAAGTGTTTTAAATTTATAAAAAATATACAATATCATTTTCCACACATCTGCTTTGCTTGATTTGTATAAGAATACATATGTATTTAATTTTCTAATTTGGCTCCCAAAAATTAACATTAGAATTTTATTTAACAAATAAACTTTCAGAGAAGCCTTTTATAATCTACTGTCTGAATTTTGATGCTCTCCAGATTGGAAGATATAGGGCAAAATAGGTCAAGTTCTAATTATAAATGATTAAATCTATTATTCAAATTATTTAAAAATAGAAATAAAATATGTACTTCAAAATTTAAATAATGTAGTTTCTAAAGTGGGAATTAAGTCGATGTTTAATATTTTTTATATTTGTAATTCACATACAATTTTTATTATCCATTTAATTGTATAATTTGTCCCTAAAATTACCATGGGGGTTTTCTAATAATTTTTCTTATAAATTTCAAGTGAACCAGTACCCATAATTATTTTCAAAATTTTAAATATCCTGGTTTCGGAAATAAAGCGAGAAATGAGAATTTTTTATATCTTTATGATAATATTTTGTAAACAATTAATTTTAAATACATGAAAAATATGTATTTGTATTCCTCATAATAAACCCTTTCATTTGATGTATTGCATGATGTGTTAAAAATATTGTTCTATTCTCCGTTTAATTCTATAATTTGGCCCCCAATATTAATATTAGGGATTTTTTCGTATTTCTCCTGTAAACAAAAAAAATTAGGTCTTATAGTTTGGGGAATAAAGGGGGAATGGGAAATTTTTTAAATATTTTTTTAATTTATTTTAAAATAATTATTTAAAAAATAATAGAAAAAATATATTAGTATTCGTCATAATGAGCCCTTTAATTTGATATATTACTTTTTCCATTTCATTCTATAATTTGCCCCCCAAATGAAAATTAAGGGTTTCTCCTTATTTTTCCAGTAATGTTCAGGTGAGGCGCTATACCCGTATTTTTTTTCAAAATTTTACAGCTTATGGTTTTGGAGATAAGAGGGGAGGGGCGCAAGGGTTTTTTTATATTTTTGTTGATATCTTTTAATTAATTTATTTTAAAAATATGGAAAAAATATATTTGTTTTCGTCATAATGAGCCATTTCATTTGATATATAACATGATGGGTTAGAACCAATTTTAATTTTATATTTTCCAGTTAATTCTGTAATTTGCCCCCCAAAATTAAAAGTAGAGGTTTGTCATTATTTTTCCAGTAAACTTCAGGTCAGACCCTATACCCTTAATTTTTTTCAAAACTTTACGTTTTATAGTTTCGGAGTTAAGGAGGGGGGGAATGGGTAAATTTTGGTATATTTTCGTTATTATCTTTATAAATAATTGTTTTTAAATATAAAAAAAATATATTTGTGTTCCTTTCATTTGATATATTATATTAAAATTATTTTAAAAAAAATTAATTTTATAATTTGCCCCCAAAATTAATATTAATGGTTTCTCCTTATTATTCCTGTAAAGTTCAGGCAACGATCTATATTTATTTTTTCAAAATTTTAGGCTCAGTAGTTTCGGAGATCAGGGGGGACGGTCGATTTTTTTAGTTTTTCCCCCCAGAAGTACCCCTAAAATCAAAATTTCTTCATTTACGATATGTACTCCAGATCGGGTCACCAAACTATACATTGTTACGAAATTTCAACCTCTTCCGTCCAGTAGTTTAGGAGAAAATTGCTGTGATGTGACAGAGGCAGAAGTCCGGAGTGATATTATTGATACCCTAATAATATCACTATATTGTATATAAGGAACCCTAAAAAGACCCTGGTGGGTATCAGAAAATGTATATATTTGTAGTATCAAATTTCTCCAGGTCAATTATGAAATTTATTAAGGCTAAATATACAATAGAGCTGAATTTAGTACTATTAATATCTGTTTCCTGATCTAACTAATGACTTTTTTAATTTTAAGTTCATAGTTGTTTTCTGAAGGATAGTTGTGGCATATTTTGTAACTGTTTAAGCACTTTTTGGAAAATGACACCACAATACAAACGTTTGCGAATATACTGTAATTTCGTGTATTGTGGTGTTAATTCCCAAAAAGTAATTAAACTTATGTTCAAATTTCAATAGACCTTTATGTCTGTATTTTCATTTGCAAGATAATTAATTTCTATGTAAACGTTTGATGACGATTTTCTTTCCCTCCTCAAGGCACATTGAAACGTAGAGTATTATTAGTTCGATGATATTTCTCATATAACATGGATCTTAATTATTTTTTAATCTCGAATATCTGTTGCTTGATTCCCGTATTGCCATATTTCATTATGGATTTACTCCGGTTCAGTTGTTATTAGTTTCATTATGTGTCGTGAGAGCAAGTGACTGGGATCATTTCTTTCGTCCCAGTGCGAGAATATATTTGAAAGAATTTTACTTTATTGTTTTTTTTTATTTAAAATTGTGACGTTTAATATTTTAATAAAGCAATAGGGAAAATATCTTATTCATGTTTTTTTGTCAGTCAAACAGATTTTAAATAATTCAGAAAATATTATGTGTAACTGATACGCTTTTTTACAAATGTACAATCAGAATGGGCCAGTACTAGAATAACTTAATAAACAACTTTTAACCACATTATTTATGTCAATATAGAGTCTGTTTGACATTCTAAATTAAATTCATTTGCCTATTCTCTTTAATTCTGAACCTGAATATATATTTCATCCCAGAATAAATGGCAGTATCCCGGTTTTGGTTAGGGCACACTAAATGACATTTTCCTCCTGTAGCCCATCGATAGGAAGATACAGGTGCTCAAATTACGCTCCTAAATATATTTTTTAGTGGTCTGTAAGATACGTAGTGTAATTTTCTAATTCAATACGATGGACCCTAGATCAAAACACATTTAAACATTTGGGTTATTTAGTATTTGCCAGCGAAGTTTAACAGAATAATGTATTTAAAACCCGCTAAAGGCCCACAATAATATTTTTGGATAGCTTGGAACTTAAACTAATAAATTTTTCGACAACCACAAATATACAGTTTTCGCAATAAATGATTTTTGTTCAATTGGGTGTCTTATTAACTGATTTCGAAAGTAGGTTCATCATGAACACATTCCCTTATTATGTATTCTCGCTCCAAGCATTGACAATTGTTTAATTATGAACAATTTGGCACATTGGTCCGTATTTCGTGAAGAGGGAAATTACTTAATCCTTTCTAGTAACTCCCTAGTGTCGAGTGGATTCGGAAGATTTTAAAACTAACAAAAAATGTTTGACTTTTATTGATCTACACTAATATAGCTAAAAGTTTTTCATTATGTTACATAACGACTTGTCCCGATCTGAGCGTACATTTCCTGCTACTTCCGATGAAATTAATATAACATTTTCAAAATTTGTTAAAATATGTTAAATGTTTTAGGAAATCTTCCAATAAATTGTTATAGGTATTGCCTTATTAAACCAAAAATGTTGTTCAATTTGAAATAAACAATCCAAATTAGAAACATTCTATCAATTATATTCAAAGTCGAACTCAGGGAATGATATAATAATTATAGTGGCATGCTGGTATAATACACAATAAAATTAATAATGGCTGTCCCAAAGTAGATAATTAATAAAAACTAAGGGAATAAATCACGCCCTAATCGACATTGGAAAATAATTAGAATCTACTTTATATGAGAAATCTCATCGAACTAATCATAATCTCTCTTTATGTGCCCGGAGGTGAGAGCAAGTCCTCATTAAACGTCTAGATTGAAATAAGATATTTTGCAAATAAAAATACAGACGTAAAGGTCTATTGAAAACTGAATTTAAAACAAATAATTCACTAGATAGACAGAAACAGAGATATCCACAGATCTATTTCTCATGCTTATTTTATCTACCGACTTAACAAATTTGAAAAATAACTGAAGAAATTTGTTACCACGTTTGCTAATATTCACCATGTACCACGGCCTTTCAAAACTAACGATATATTGATATATTAGAGTAACGATATATTGATATATTAGAGTAGTTATTGCTCAGCAAAAATTGTTTACAACATTAAATTAAATTGCAGAAAAGAAGTAAATTTCTATATACATAGGCAAATACAAAACAGTTCAGTACATTTACAGTATTAACTAATTAATATCACAAATTATTGTTTCCGATATTGGCGATGACACCACATTTTCAAGAATAGCTGAATTCATTCTGTTAAGTATCCTTTGCTGGTGAACGCCATTCTGCCAAGAAGAACCTTAATAATTTTCATAGTGACTAATTTCGACCACTAAGCTAAAATGGCAAACCTCGTACTGTAGATGTAAAGATAGCAGCAGCCTAGTCATTACTGTTCCATCAATGGCAATGAGATTACACAGTGAATTATAATGTCCTATTGGTAGACGTTGCGGACGACACTATATTAGGTATGTTTCTCATAAGCCAGCATTGGCAAGATATATCAATAAACAGGCTTCTACAAAATATGTGGACTTGTAGAAAAGTCCTCGACAACAGTTCACAGCCGACCAGAGCAAACTATTCTAGGTCAGTCATGAAGTTACCCTTAATTCCGGGTTGAAAAACCCATTAGGAATTATACCAAAAAATTGGGATCTATAGACAATTTCAAGAACGGTTAAAACACCGAACGATATGCGAATACTTGTGGGTCAAACAATTTCTTTTAGACTAAAGATACACTAACAACATGCCACTAGCTGCACTTGCCACACTAGCAACAGGCAACACAGAATAGTTTAGCATAAAATCTACAGGGCTTAAATTAAAGTGATCTCCTGCTACTTCAAATTATTAGGGATATACTCATTATGCATTCATGAACACATATTCTGTATACAGTGCTCCGGTTAACCTTCTTAGCAATACAAATGATCATGTTAAATGTTAAATCAATCAATGTTAAATGTTGACGACAGATTGCAACCCACGCGTTACCGGGTTCAGAATGGTAGTGATAATGCGTTACAGTAAAAGCATGTGGAATTTCTTTCTCGTATAGATAGAATTTAGAAAATTAGAAAATCTAGCTTCGTCCGTCAAGCGAACTAAATTGATGAAATTTGTATTGTATCTGTTTATATGACCCATTTTTTTACTATTCATTCTTCAGCACCATCGATTCGATCGATTCGAATTCCATATTTTTTAGGTTTAAAAAATGCTCCTAAAGTTGTCATTTACCTAATAAATAGTATAATATAGTTTTTCCTAGTTGATCTTAAGCGATCGTTCATCTTTCAAAATTTTTTTAAAGGAAATTCTTTGAATTTGAGATACGTCTTCATAAAACGTTGTAGCTTCCAATGTCCATAAATTATATGCATATTTGCATAAAGAGCTAAAAGTAAATTGGTTAAGAATAAAAAATAAAATACCTAAATAAAGATTAAAGAAACAATAAAGTAAGTCTCTATAACTAATTTACCCTGATACAAAAATCACTATTTATTTTGAAGTTAAAACCATAAAAATAAACCTATATAAAATACAATGTAAGCAAAATATTGATATTTCTTTCCTTTACCTCGGGCAACACAATCTTTGAACTCAATTTTAACTTACTTCTAATTGTCGCATTGCAATGAAACTTTGTATAAATGATTATGATGTCAGTACAAACATTACTTTAACTAAAAGAGGGCGAAAGATTTCAAGTTGTAATTCCTCGATGCATTTTATGACGAGAAGTTTCTATCAAGATATTTCAGCAAACGCATCATTACCGATATACAAGGTATTGAAATCTACAATTTTTTTCAGTTTTTTTCTTCTGACTACTAAAGTTCTTGAGATACTTCAATTTCAATTTTGTAGCATGAATGTTCTATGAAGTCTTCATAATTAGATCACAGAAACGGTCATGAAAATCTAAAGAGAAGTACTTTTGCTGGGGCCACGTTTTCTTTCTGCATCTATAACTTTTTTCCAGTACCCCATGGCAATTGGCAAAAACTATAATTATAATTACCTTATGAATTTGCAATCTTTTTTATTTGTTGCGTTTTTTCCTATCTGTCACTGTTTTTGGGTAAAACAATGATAAATTTCATGTGTACCGTTAAAACAAACAATCCTTCTCTTCTATTATTATTTCTAAATCATTAAAAAAAATTACCTAATTTTGAAAACGAAGAGATCGAATTAAGTGCTCAAAATGGCCACCTTCAGCCATTACATAGGAGTCTAGACGTCGACACATAGATCTTCGTATTCGATTGAAAATTTCAGGACAATCTTAAATAACTTTACAATGCGGTTTCTTATATCTTGAACAGGAGTTCCACTATAAACCAACGGTTTTAAATGTCCCCAAGTTGAAAATTGAGGTCAATCAACAATTAAGTTAGAGTTGTCAATAAGGGGAATGAATATGACAGCCGTCTACTAGAAAAATAATTAACAATTTTTTAATCAATTTTTACAGAAAATTCATAAGAGATTCATTTAAAATTTTTGTTAATTGCCAGGGCGTACTGAAAAAAAATAGGGGCAGAAAAAACATGTGACCCCAGAAAAAGAACCACACTGTAGATTTTCATGAGCGTTTCTGTGTTCTCATTATAAAGACTTCATAGACACTAATGTTCCAATATAGAACTAAATATATAGAAGAAAAAAAATCAAAAAACTGAAAATTTCAACACATTGTAACGACGCGTTTGAGGGCATATGTTCGTACGAACTTTTCATCCTAAAATGACTCGAAGAAGCACATCTATATCTAATGAGTAAACAGACCGCAATGGAAAGATTTATCAAGTCAACGGATCATCGTAAAATTACTATGTGCTCAGAAGATGTCGAATTCAACAATAGGATTTTGACGAGAACTTCGAATAGTTCCTATAGGAAGGAAAACAAATCTCAAAGAAAGAGGATACTGAAGGAGATATCCAACGGAATATAAGAGCTGCTGGTATTGGGTACCGTAAATACGATGTTTGTGTAACCATTAAGGAACCCAAAATTCGATGATGATAGAATTATTAGCTATATAGCCCTACTTTTAAAACCGAGTTCTTGATTAAGTGTTTCTTACCCTAAACCAATAAGCAGGCACTCTAGCAACCATTTTTTACCAGTGCTAATAAAATTTAAATCTTATGTTGCATCTTAGTGACAAGTAATGAAGAGTGTGACATACTTTAGAAACCTAGACAAATACAAATAGATGAAACAAATAGTAGATAGTTTAAAATTCAGTGATCCTTGCAATTAGCTTGATAAGCCTCATGCTTATCGTTGGATGAAAGTTATTTTCTTTAGTTGGTTTTAATTTCAACTAAAAGCTTGTTTTAATTAAATATTATTTTACCTTAATTAATGACTATCCTAAAAGTAGTATTAAAAAATTGCCGAAGAATTTATCACTGAAAATTATCCATCAGAATATTTCCATTTCGCTGGGAAGGAATATTTGAAAGCTATTAATAATAGTTTTCTTTATAAGGTTATACTGTCTGATGATTAATTTTCAATATTCATTGTTAGAAACTATGATTCCTATCTCCACTTCACACTGTGTCATTTATGCAGACCTTCTGCTCTTTCACTACTTCCGGTGTGACGAAGGAGATTCATAAATTACTATATCATGGAAACACTTTGTGCTTTGCATACTGGATCATTAGCGTAAAATTAATTGAGAATGGTTTTGAATGCAGCGGTGCTATTTGTTCAGGGATCAGTTACTTTGATGAATTACACTTTTGGACAGTAGTAGAGATCTGGATAAATGTCTTTATGTACAATAGTTAGAAATGTGATTGTTCTATTCATAACTACATGTAACACATTCTTTCTGTTAACTGAAGCTTGAGAGAAATAGTAACCCAAAACTTTTGAGTGCACAACAAATAAGATAAATGCTAAACCTAACAGTGAGAGATTTCATTTAGATTTGTATACTTTGTAAATTTGTTCCCATAATCGCGTAGTTGCACACTTTAGTGAATACAAATATTGAACTAATTATTTAAATAAAAAAATATATGTATTTATTTTCAAAAACGTACCAATTTATATTTTTGAAATAATTTCAAAGACGTTTAATAAAAAAATATATTTTTTCCCTACTAATAATCCCTATTCTTACTAATATTATAAATGTGAACGTAAGTTTGTTACGCTTTCACGCCAAAACTACTCCATTGATTATCATAAAACTTCGTACACATATTCTTAAAGGTATTTTAAAAAATAACACGAGAATTGCTACAAAATATGTACATTTCACAATTTGTAAATGGTAAATTAGTCATTTCGAACTTTTTAGTTTTTTATTTCTTTATTCAATTGTGTTAATTGTTTATTGCCATTGAAAAATGTGTCTGATTAACCTAACCTAAAATGTGTGGAGTATGTGAAAATAACATTGAAAACAAAATATACACTGAAATCTATTATAACAAAAACTAAACCAAATAACGTGACACAAAACTCAATAAAGAGCATTTATAAAATTCCTTGCGAATGTAACAAATTTTATATTGGAGAAATCTTTAGACCTATAAATGATCGAATAAATTATCCCAAAAATTATATAAAGAAACTACAATAAGAAAAGTCAAAATTTTATGAAAATGCCTGGAACTCTGGTCATAACATACAATTTCAAAATTCAAATTTATTAAACAAAGAAGGAAACATACAAACGGAACCTGAAAGAGCATGCCTAAATTTTATACTTCTTTAGAATTAAGATGTTCTTGTAAATCAATAACCAAGGATGATATTAATTTTAATAATTAGTAATGTCTTTGTTTTGGGACAGTTCATAAAGTTTTTCATAGGTATTCTCTTATGACTGTAATGGGATCTCTGGAACATCAAAATTTCTTTGACATCATTTTTGGTCAATGCACTATCTATCACTATGTTTTATAACAAAGTCACACCTAGGAACGCCACAGCTGAAGTTAACTCTTTCAAATTGGTCCAATCTGAAAGAAGCTTCCTTATTTCACACGATCTTTAGTTTTTAGTGCTGTATATATCAAATTAACAGTAATTTCTTTTATTTACATCAGTTTTATTGTCAAACATTTAATGTCAAATTCTGAGTTACTTAATTTGTCATTGCAAACCTTTTTTTCTTATCAGTTGTGTTAAGTTTTATTACCATTGATAAAGTTATTTCAAATATAGATACTTTCAATCTATTTCTGGAACTAGACTATATAAGTTACATACTTTCTACTAGTCCCATACAGATTTCTAACTCCAGAAATATTCTCCTGAACTGTTCTGTATGCTAATTTGTAATACCTAGCGAAATCCTTGTGAGATTCAAATCGAAAAAGATAGAAACCATATAAAAGATACGTACGAAGAAAGTGGTCCCCTTGGAACAATATATTGCATTCACTGGATTGTAAAATTTCCAAAAGATATTACCGTAATTGCTTTGATAGCTTTTAGTTAACCTACGAGTTCTTTCGTGTGATTTATATCGTCATGATTATAGGGTAAAAGCGTTACATACAGTACGGCTACCGTTGTGTGATCTCTATGAGCTAGTTTATCCTGGAATAGGAAAGTAAATCCTTATATACCTAATTGGCATCTTTACATAAAAATGTTACATATCGAGTAAGTCACAGCAAGCATATACAAACTACAATAAAATGTTTTTTTTTTAATATAACCGACTTCCACCTATATCTAAAAAGCTGAAAATAATTATAACAAAATACAGCTCTAGCAAATAAATAACACATTCAATGTTGTTACGTACCTACCCAGAAAGTAAAAAATGTAAACATAAAAAGGGCTCATTCTGTACAAATTAATTACCTACCAATCTAGTATATTTTTGAAGTCGGTGCCAAGCAAATCTAAAATCCTGAGGAATGAAACATCAAGCTTCTTAATATTACTGTACAAGTTAGGAAAAGTAATATTTCAATAAATAAACATATATCAGTTGTAATTAGCAAAGGTTCCATCAGAGATAATATAGAAAGCGACGACACCGGCATAGAGCAAACTACTTATTTGGAGGAGTCGAAAACGAAATCAAAATTGAGATTTAAAAGGTAAAGAAAGTAGAAGGACGTTAAAAAAACATTATATACGGAAACAGACGCATTAAAAGTAGTTAAGAATACAGTAAGGTACGTAATTATGAATGCGAATGAAAAATCCTGAAATATGTAAATTTTCATATATGAAACAATTTTTGCATAAAACTATTCATCGGCCTCTTCAGCAACCTAAGAGTAATAACTACTCCTGAAAGTATATAAATGTAAAGAAGTAGAGTGTGATACCATCTTTAAAAGGGGTTTCAATTCTCTATTCAACAATATGGGATATTTTGGTGTTTGGACTTTGGTATTAAAAAAACAAAAATCAATTTTCATTTGTTTAATTGGCATGATGCCATAGAAAGAAATAAAGTTAAAGTTAATAAACAATATTGACAAAAATTATAGTCTCAACCACATGCCCAAACATGGCACGGTTAATTACTTGACAAAAAAACACGATGTTTTTCGACAACGTTTTACAATATCTTTGCACTGATTTGGTTAATTTCTTGCCTTATTAGGTGTTTTAGTTGGTTGAGTCAGATCTCAGATTCTTTTCGTGTCTTATATTTATTAGTCATCCTACAGATTCTAACCCATACTTTATATCGATCGATTTTGGTCTGTATATATATATATATATATATATATATATATATATATATATAAACAATATATATATATAAACAATGAAAGTAAATTTTGGACACCCTGGACAGTAATATATTATATTTGTAGACAGTTGACGCAGAGATCATTTATTCTGTCCGAACATAAAAATGACCGTATTTTGAGTCAGCAAGTTCTACACGACACATTTATCGTGACGCTCTAGAGACTTTTCACCAAACCCGCAATTGATTTGAAATTAATGAGGCCAAAGTGAATTTTTATAGGATGTTCTAAGTTTAACAGAAAGTCATGTTAATACTAATTACTGTCAAAAAAACCTTTTATTAAAGTTATTACTACATTTTTTTGTTACTGTTAATATGAAGAAAGAAAAACATTTTGATTTTTGAAGCGGTAGCCCCACCCTTATGCATATGAAAATAGATGAGTATGGGAATAAAATACATAACGTGAAATTACATTTGTTTCGTCAACTTCCGATCAACACTACAGTACTTTGATCTTGAAATACTCATTCCGATGCATTTCAGTTTTCTGTGTAAGAAACAGGAACCAGGTAATATAAGAGTATCTTGTCTGATAGTAAATTATAAACAAATATAACAAGCAAGTAATATCCAATACCTGAACACATTTCTAGTATTCTGGAAAATCTTGAATGGAAAAACAATTATTGCGGCCCTAATCATTTCATCCATTTTCATAAAAAAATGTCGTTTCACCCCCAAAAAAATTTTCTGGCTGCGGGCCTAGCTAAGAATGACATAAAGACAGACTAATAGAGAAAGGAAGATAACGAGATACGGCAAATATATAATTTCGTAAGAAACTTTCGCTTCCATAGTTCACTCTAGAATGATTAATTATTTCTAATTTCCAAACATTTATGGAAATTAGTCATTCGTTCTTATTGAAAACAAACACAATCTAGCATTTGGACTAGAAACATTTAATGGGATTGTTAGAGCATGTAATTGCATACTGCTATAAAACGTTTCATTATCGAATTTAATCTTCCTTAACAACAATCACCTCTCTAAAAATAAACAAATGACGGCAAAAAGTATTACATAAACATATGATTGATGTTAAAAGAAGTACAGAGTCTTCCAGTCCTTTTCTAGAGACAACGGGAACATTCGAGGGTGAGTGCGATGGATTGGATATGCGGCCATACAGCAGCAGCGAGTTAAGTAAATTAGTGGAACAGCTGATATTGAAGTGTGAGGGTTCGTTGACCTTCTACTGTAAATATTAACTCTGAATAGTTTTTTTATTAAAGTCAAGTTGTGAATTGTAAGAAAATAGCGACCATCTATTTTTGTCGAAATTGTTGGACCCAGGGAGCTCTCAGCAGAATGTTTTAAAAGCTTTACTAGTTCATATGAGGAACACCGAAGAGAATTCTCGTTTATCTATATTTTTTTGACCTACACATAAAAGGATCAAAGGATAAACATGAACTTCGAATCTTAGTGGTGCTTTGCCCCTGCGACGGCATGTTGTATAAGAGCTTCCTACACATAAGTAAAAAAAGATGGTTCCACTGGAATTGAGAATGCGATAATATCTCCTGACTATGTCAAAGAATTACTGTGTTAGAGAATGATTTTGTGATTAAGCATCGCTATTGAAGCTTTTATAATATGCAGATGTTTAAACAGTAGAATTTGTTAATATGAATGCTGACAAAATGAACATAGAGAAGCATCTCCCTACTTTAAGTAATTCACTTTTAATCAACCCAGCAATGAGAAGCATACAAACACAGATATAAGAACTATTCTAAGAATGAATGGAAATATATGACCAAACAATGATCATGAAATCATTATGTTATCGTTTTAGTAGATAATGGAATTTATTCTTCAGAAAGCGTTGACGGAAACCATATCAAATCCAACCTAGTTGTTTAAAAAAATTTGCGACTTGCCATCCTGGAAGAAGTACATAATTTAATACTGGTAGTCGTCAAGGATAGGTATAATATCAATTCTACTTGCTGTCTACTAGAAGGATGTGAGATCCCAGTGTCTCGGTTCGCTACTTGGGGCATATGAGACCGTGGTGCAGTAATTGTGAAAATTCTGCAGTCCATTAAGGCACCAAAGACGTCGACCAGTGGAGAAAATGGAAAAATATAATGATGACATTCCTTTTTAAACAAGTAATGTGGGTATAGCTACAACCTTTCCAGAATCTGATAGGTGTAAGAAATTAATTACTAAAAGTTTTCCTTTCTCAATCAGCAGGTAATCTCTTCAGGAGTTGTGTTAGAATAGTAGCGGTTCATCTGGTTTAGGATGCATCTGAAACTATATTTCGTTGGAAACTGTAACTTGTAATACGATATAGTTTAGTAAATCTTTGATGAACTGTGATGCAATAAGAAAACCATAACCATTCCCTTGCACTCACTATGAGCTAGTGTCGTATAAAGCTTTAGAAAAATATGTGCTCAAATTTCATAAATACCAACGGGAATAATCATATTCCTTCCCTTCTGTTAGCATCTCGGTCAGTTTTAAATAGTAGTAGAATCTAGTCAGAGTATTGTATAATATACTGTTAAATCACCCATATGATTTGAAATTTGGCAAAACTCATAGATGTCAGTAGTATAACAAAGGGCGTGCAAGTACAAATGTTCCAAAAACCGCTACGAGATGGCGCCACCAACTTCGATATCGCTTACTTCCGTGACAGGCTGTCATTGGGTGGTGCAAATGGATACTAACAGCAACTGGCGGCTGTGAAGTATGAAATAGTAACATGGCTAGCGTGGTATATCACGTTATCAAAAAAAAGTGAAACGCCATCGTGGGCTGGGTGAGATAGCTAATTAGAAAAAAAAAGTAATGATTCTGAGTCTTCGAATCAGCCTTCTTAATTTCAAAGTGTAACGTTCCAAGCACTAACGAGGCTTGAGATGATGTATAGAAACCATAATCATGATGACAGGAAGGAATTAACGATTATGCTGAATAACTACGACAAAGCTCCCAAATATAATTGTTTGAGACTCCACCCTTACCCAAAGTAGTAAATTTATAAATTATAAAATATATGGCGGACGAGTTTTGTACTTTTTTGCATAAGTATAACACAAACTTGTGACTTGTGTACCCTAAAAACATGCTCCATGAAGATGAAGGCTTGGCTGTTGAAACAATATTGTGTTTGTAAACAAAAATGCTTCGTCGACATACAAACCACCTTATTTGCATGCAGTTTCTTCACGGTAACTAACGTCTGCATTACACTAATGCCAAACCAGCCGCCAAATTTTGAACTAACCTAACGTAACACAGGCAAATATTATTGTTAATTGTTTATTATTGTTAGGTAACACCTAAAGTAACACCTAAACTCTTTGGTATATAGATCTGATAATTAAATGTATTTCATATTTCTGTCTTGTCTAGTCTAGACATCTAGTTCAGATTATATATAAAATATAGATTTTGGTCCCAGAGTATCGCTATATTTTCACGGCACTTAAGTGTTTTTTGTTTATTCCAGGTATGAATTTTGAGCAATTTTTTAACAAACTGATCTCGAAAACAACAGTTGCGAAAATGAGAGAAGATGAATTAGCTGAAACAGTAGAAGATCATCGCAATCTGAGAGACTGGTCAATAACAAATGAAACCGGAGGAGCGCAGCACCATTTTCCAATTGATATGCGATTTAATGAGGGCCACAAGCTATCGATAATCACGTATAGTATTCTGATGGTGTTTTCCGGTATAGCCAATATCACAGTTCTAGTTTTGCTCATCAAAAGACGAAGGAAAAGCCCTTCTCGAATTAACACAATGCTCATGCATTTGGCCATAGCAGATTTATTGGTGAGTAAAAATGTTTTGTCTATCCCTTCAGTAAATGTGTGGAAACAATTAATAATATAGCATTCATAATAAATATATCTTTGCACAAATGTATTGGTACGATGACAGAGAATAATTTACATGTAAAAATGATTTGTTATTTTATTTTAACAACTAAAGCAGCTATTCTGAAAAATTGGCAAAAAATGTGAGCAATAGAGTAGAGTTGTTTACAGATTGTCGATTACTAAATTAAAATCCATGAACACAAAAGTTATTAAAATGTAACTTTGAAAGGATAGCAAATAATTTGTTACAATTAAGAATACATTTGTTGCAAATCTGTCAAAATTTAAAAACAAACCATTTTTTATAAACTATTATAAAATGTTTTTATTTATAATGTCTGATTAATAAAAGTACAAAAAACCTAGAGAGAAACAAGCCTTAAAAAATTAAAACCTTTAAGGGAAATATTGACGGAGATTTAAAAAAATGTAGTGGATAGCAGCTCAAATATGTAATTGTAAAAGTCTAAATATAATAAGTATTGTTATTTAACTATGACAATTCAAAGTTAAACAACAATTGTTAAAACAACTTCTAATTCTTGATCCATTCTAAATATGCTATCATTACACATTGTACTCGTATTTGTATAGTTCTTTAGGAAAAGCAAAAACGTATGATATTGTGGGTGTCGCTTGTGTTGATTCAATGAAAATTTGAAATTTTGTGAGGTTGGTTAAAAAAGTTCTCCGCGAGTTTGCCGTCTCGAAAGTTGGCTATTCCAAAATACTCGATTCTCGTAGAATTTTTCAACCCACTGGAATCATTGGCAACAGGTCTCTAATGAACAATATAACATATTTCTTTGGATTGTAAATAAATTTTTACAAGATTATGACAAAACTCTATAAACCCTGTTTTCTTGTTCTTCTTTGCAGTAATTTTGATGACCAATTTCAATGTAGCAACTCACAATTTGTAGATTATTATTTTCTTGTGTACACGACCTTGTACATTATACTACTCTACAAGCAGTATTTTGCAATAAGCACAAAAAACTACTTATTTATCTTTGTGGTTAAAGTAAAAATCTGAGGAGAAAATTTTTTGAAAGTTAAGTTAAGCTCATTGTTCCAAAGTTTATCCAAAAACTCCTTACGCGAATGTGTTTTTTCCAAATTACATTTTCGTCGGCCGTTATCATTATTCGTAATCAATCCTATTTTTCAGGTTACATTTTTGATGATGCCTATAGAAATTGCATGGGCAGCTACAGTGCAATGGACAGCTGGTGATGCGATGTGTAGGATAATGATGTTTTTCAGAATCTTCGGACTCTTTTTATCCAGTTTCATACTTGTTTGTATCAGCATAGACAGGTTGGTAGAATTATTTTTTTTAGTTCCCAACCACTTGTAATTTTATAACATTATTTACATAAACATTACCAATAATGTAAGTAAATATTCAGTATTGCAAACTACTGAATTAGATACATTTTTATCCTACCCAGTAAAATTGTGATTAAAATATTGAGTGCTTACGGGCTTATATTTTGTACTACTTGTCTTGTTAGTAAGTAATGGTAAAAAATCTTATTGCAGATCAAATATTTCAACTTATCGAAAAGCTTAAGCAAGAAACTAAAATAAATAATATTACAAAATAGTAGGTCTCTATGCCAATGACCTAACAGTAAATGAGATTATATATATATATATATATATATATATATATATATATATATAGATTGTAGCCCTTCACGGATGAAACAATGTGGTTTCCGTTGTACATCCGTTTTTTGGTTTGTGCTCTCAAAAAAAGAGTTGACCTGACGTTTCGTCAAAATCTCATTTGGCATTTTCAAAGGTGAGGTGAAAACAGAATGAAGAAATTTAGAAAGTGCCTTTGTATTTATAATTTCCTCCAGGGTCTAGACTATATGATCGTTGTTCAAGTGCCGTGTCATTAAGGGTTTTTATTGCTTTACATGTTAATCCTCTTGAGTTATAACCTCCCGTGGCATTGTTTAGGGCCTCTTGTGAGTGCTTTTCATTAGGATTGGATTTATTAATAGCAGTTTTATGGTGGGATTTTTGTAGAAGTGCCTTCCACGTTTTTGACTTGTTTAGAGCGTCGTCTCCTTTATTTTTTGAATGTCGATAGCTGCCCGTATTAGCCTGTTTCGATGATTTTCCACGTTGGCGAGTTCCTTGAACGTTTTATAGTCTATTTGAAGCCCTGTATTGAGTTCGTGTTGGAATAAGGCCAATGTAGTCGCTTTATTCCTGATCCTTACTTTATACTCCTCTGCTCTTATTGAAACGCGTCGTTTAGTAGATACTTCCCACATATGACTTTTGACAGTCTATAGCCTCCGTGATTCTCTAATTCGATTTTATCTTTAGGGTTACGGAGGACATAGCCTATGTTCTTGTGAGGCTTGAAGATTGGTTTTATATTGTGCTTTCACAGTAGTCGTCCTATTCTACCGGTAGTACCTCTAATATAAGGTAGGATAACAGCAAGTTTGTTCTCCTCTATTTCACTCTTATTTTCTGGTAGTGTGTTTCGGTTTATTACTTGTTTTATTGTATGATTTTTGTAACCATTTTTCTTTATCTCTTCAGTTATGATTTTAATTTCTTCGTTTTTGGTGTTGGAGTCTGTTAATCTAAATGATCTGGAAATATGAGTGTTGGCGACTACTTGAATTTGTGCTGGGTGATGGTGTGACGTGGCGTTCAGGTATCTATTGGTGTGTGTTGGATTTCTGTAAGCTGTAAATTTAAACTCACCGTTTGGTGTTTTGGTAACATCTAGGAATGAGAGACGATTATTTTGTTCTATTTTAGGATGTACGGTGTTTATATATGTCAAAATATGTTCTAATTCGGTTCCTCCATGTGGCCAGAAGATGAAAATATCGTTTTCGTAACGAACCCATAACGTTGGTTTAAAATTGGCAATTTGGGGAGCTTCTTCTTCGAAGTAAATCATGAAGATATTGGCTATCACTGCTCCTCTGTTTGTTTGTATATTTTCCATTGTATCTAAAATATGTGTTGTTATACAGTGTTTCGCGAGATCTATGATGTGGGTTGGGAAAGTAAATACTTGGGTATGGTATAGTATAGTCGGTGTTGTTCCTTTTTAGATGTTATGTTTTCCTAATGGAATGTTCGGAGTTTCTTAGATAGGAATCTGCTTCCTCCACCTTATGCTTCATAAACTTGGTTATGTATTTTTCCAGTTTTTAGGTTGTTTAGTTTACAGCACTTACGACGGGAACTCCTTCTTTGTATATTTTTGGAAGTCCGTAGAGTCTTGGGCACCTGGATGACTTCTTCCTGGGTATCAATTGTTTCTTGAGTTCGTTATCTATGGGTGATTCCACTATTTTGGTTTTTGTAATGTTTTCCATATAGGTTGTTGTGGTTCCGGGCTGTTGGATTGTAGCTAGTGTCTTGTAGGATATTAGTCATATTTTGATTGTATTCTTCTTTGTTCATCACTACGGTATCGTTACCTTTATCAGCTGGTAGAATTAAATTTCTTTATTTCGAAGTTGAAACAGTGCATGACTTTCGGATGAACTGGACACTTCTTGTTGAATCTCTTCAGCATTCTCTTCAGTCGAGGATTGTAATGAAGCTTTAACTGATGTAATAATTTCTGCGTTGGGAATTAATTTACGAGCTATGGCGAAGTTCAATCATTTGCTCAGAACGATTTTTTTCGTTTCGTTGAGACTGTAGTCTATGAAATTATTCACTACTCTGTCTGTATCCATACTTGGGTACTTTGTTCTTTAAACAACTTTTGTGATAGCTTCATGTATTTCTTGGAAAGCTTCTGCATTTTGAATTTTCTGTCCGATTCCTTTAGCCAAAAAGCTAATATCTCCACTAGATTCCATATGACTGGATGTATTCGGTTGCTCAAATCCAGATGAAGCTTTAGGAGTTCTTTCTCAGTGCTGCCCAATTGGCCGTTCCCGGCCCATTCACATTTGAGAACAGCATCGACCACCCTGCCATCAAATTTATCGCCTTCATTGTCTCATATCGTATGTGATGTTTAAATCTTACTTTATCATTTAGTAACACCCATAGGTAATTGGTCTCCTTTTCCGGCCAAAACTTCGGATGAACACCCACTAACTTCTCTCCTCGACAGAGGTTACTTATGCCTTAGTTAGTTAAGTACCCCGTGTAACCTGTCAACAAGAAGCACATCATACGGTAGGAATTCTTGGTATCCAAGTTTATCAGGAAGAACAATATGTATTCCCTAATTCCTACCAATCGTTTTAAGATGTCTAGTTTCGACCTCCTCAGAGAAAAAACTCGTATATATAGTATAAGATTCCACTCTTTTAGTCTGATTCTTTATAGAGTCTTCCTCATATAAGATGCACACTACATACAACAACGTAATATGTCTATATTTAATCTGCCTTTCCCCATTCCGCTCCAATTATCTAATGGTACCTTATACCCATAAGGTTTTTTCTTCCCACCTTCTACTACTGGGTGAAGATTTGTTTACTGAGAAGTTCATTAGTCACCTCCATCAAGGTCTGGCCATCCTGCTTTGCCTCTATCTTAACCGTCTCTGCCCTCACTTCATACATACTTGGGGCCTGTCTATTATTCAAACGTCCTACAGTTCATCACCTATAAATTTTTGAACCTTCTCTCTGGATTCTACTACAAACACACTCTTTTTATACCTTACATCTGGAAATAATCATACTTTTTCCGTTCTCTTCCTTACATTTGATTCGGTTCCACGATCAATACCTTGCATATATCCGTCTGGTCCGCTTGATTATTTGTCCTAACCCACATTCACTTGGAGGAACATAACCATAACACGCGAGCCACCTGCTATCACTCTCTCTCTCACTAATATTCTGCCCATTTTCTTCTCTACACTCAAAGCTCTCGTAAAAAATTACGGGCCTCCGTGTCGCATCAATGCGGCTCTTCCTTGCAAATATGGCACACTATCCTATTCTGATCTTAGCACCCCGCAGTCACGCGTCCAAATTCCGAGCACGTGTAGCAATTGTTAAGATTAATCCTCTAACTAATCATGCAATCCTATTCTAACTCTTTGAGCTCTCAGAAACTTTTTAGCTCACATAGACACTATGTGTTGCCAATACTCTGTATCAGACTAATATCACCCAGTTCTGTCATGTTCATGCCCTCGAGCTTATTCAACGCCTCTCTGGCAATTACTATTTTGTCTCCATCATCTGTAATTGGAAAGTTCTTCATCCCTACAGTATCATCAAATTTTGAGAGCATCTTATTTGTCTGTTATTTCACCTTGAAAACGATTATATTCCCAGTTCTTGTTTGCACGACATATCATTTGTGCATGTAGGAATACTGGTAATCCCCCTCCTTACGTCTTCCGGACTCTTCGCCAGCTCTGGATATCTGTCAGTAACTAAAGGACCCAGGCCTCATTCTAGTCATCCGAATTTAAGCATATCGCCAGATTTACAACCTCAGATTTCTAATCGGATTTTCCATCTTCTAGCTTAATCCTCTGGTAAATTTCCTCCCGCCACTCTCTCAAAATCGAGGCATTAACCTTCTGCCCTCGTCTCTTTCAATATATTCGCTCTCATTTCCTGCTGTGGGTTCATATTTCGGCCTCAAGGGGAATGTTTTAAAATGCTCTTTTTCTAACAGATTGTTTAAACAGGTTTCCTAGGTAAAGTTAACGTAAGTAAAAAATTCTTAAAAAATTACATAATAAACACTTGTAGGCAACAAAACTTTATTGCAATTCGAACGCAGAATTGACTGCTACAGCTGTCATATGACTATAAAAATTTAAATGATTTAATAAAACTTTGAAAGGTATTTATGGATATATTTCTTAATACATATAAAACATCAGAATTTTGATATAATTCTAAGTCTCTACCTTTGGGAAATAAATTATGTACTCTCTTCGAGGTGTCATTCCTTTATTTCTGGTCAGGGAACCTTCATCAGTTGCGCTTCCCACAATAGAATGTCGTCTCGAACATTTATTTATGTATTTGATACATAGCAGTAAATTTATAGACGCGAGATGTAAGACCGACATCTAGTATTTTCGAGGGAAACAGCACACAGTCCTGAAATAATTTTATCGTGACATTCTGTCCTAGGAGTTAAGAGAGAACAGCAATTACACGGAACGGCTCCAGATTCGGAACCTCTGTCTGGTAAATCGTAGATGTCGGTCTTACATGTCGTGTCTATAAACAAACTATGGTTATGTAAAGCAATCTTTAATTTAGTGTTTGAAATTTGCATTCGCGGACACTAAATGTTTTAGGTTGTTTCCGGGAATTGATCCCCGTAGTTGATAACTGACGTTTCGGCAGAGTCACATCTGCCCTCTTCAGGTCGGTTCGCATAATTCTCGTAGCCTTCTGCTTTCGCTTCTAGTTACTCGAATACATTCTAGTCACTTCGAATACATATTCGAGAACTAGAAGCGAAAGCAGAAGGCTACGAGAATTATGCGAACCGACCTGAAGAGGGCAGATGTGACTCTGCCGAAACGTCGTCATTTTACCATCGATCCCGGCAGGGATGAGTTATCAACTACGCGGATGAATTCCCGGAAACCACCTAAAACATATATATATATATATATATATATATATATATATATATATATATACAGCGTAACCAAAATGCAAACAGCTGCCTGTAACTTCGTGTACAGCTGATAAGCTTTCCTTTGACATGTCAATTTGACAGTAGCATGTGATATGAGGTATATCATTTATTTTGTACGATTAAGTGAAAGATACTTTCCTAAAAGACGTGAAGAAACTTTGTCCGACATATATTTTGTTTTTTTTTTACAGTTTGTCGATTTCATGACATGATAAAATGATACAATTTAAAATTTTGATATTTGTTTTGCTATTAGACAAGCAATAGAAGTAAGTAACGTAAAGATTTAAATCTTACATTAACAAACATGCAATTTAGTATATCACAATATGTATACCCGTGTCAATGGATTCACTGGACCATGGCAAAACCGTATATAATACGACAAATCCAATTTAGGATATGTCTTTCATGTTTAAAGCAAAAAAAATAAGTAATTAAGTCAGAAACAAACCCTGCAAATTTCAGCTGAATATTATTCAGTTTCTAGACGAGAAATATTTATTTATTTTATAGAATATCAGTAATTTTAAATATTTCCTAATCTACTGTTTCAGTATTCGTTAAAAATCAGATCGATGTCTGTCACTATTACTCTAGGGAAGTTAGTATTTTCAATTGCAAAAAAATTCCACAGGTGTTTGATTGGCATTTCTTGAAGAATGTATATAGCATAACACAAAAAAACTGTTGTTAACAAAATTTTATGCCTTAATTAATTATACGGACTGTTTAAAGTTGCAAAAATAGCAATTTTAGCAGTTTTTGTAACTTTTCAGCAGCTGAATGAAAACTTCTAGGGTCGAGAGTAAGTTTGTTTTATACGTAATTTCAATAGCGACTAAATGATAGGTTGATACAGCCGATTGGATAATTAGTTATTTGCGAAAAACTGTAAAAAATACGCAATTTTCAATCGTCCATAGTTATTGTATAAAATACCTTGAAAGTTTGAAACTCAGCAGAATGTTTCATTTCTATGAGGTAAATAACTGGTAAGAATCTCAAACTACAGCTCAGAAGGTTTTCTCGCAAATCAGATTTTTTTTCCAGGGCTTTTGATTTTACGTGAAGTTCACAATGCTCCTCATTTTGGGCTAAATTAATATTTTAACCATCTGAAAGGAATATATTAATTATTAGATCTTTCAGAACAATCCCTAATAAATTAATTTTATTTTGGTTTTGTTTTATTGTATGTAAAATCATTTTGAAAGCCTGCATTTTGGTATTCGGAATTAAATAAAATGTATTGGTGGAAGAAGCACTTTCCCCTCATTTTGCTACTGCGTTCGAACTGACATTCATTTCAAATTGCTTTGATTTTAGTGTTAAGTTACATTCAAGTTTGTGGGGTTGCAACCCCACGGCCGGCATCTTGGAAAAAGTGTTCCAAATGATTTCTATGGTTTATCTGACAAACTATAGATATCACAAAAGATAATTAACATTTTTTGTTGCAAATAAAATTGTCTACAAGTTTTGTCAAGTAACTTTTAGTCAGACAAGCATAAATAAAAGACTTATAAACGAAAGTCAATAAAAAATTGAGAAAACAAATTCTATTTGTCGATATAACTTTTATTCTAATCATTTTACAAAAAATGACATCAAACCATTTTTATACATGGTGTTGTAAAAAATAATATTCATTATAAGCTTTTTAAATTTATTTACTAGTTAAGGTTTTACATCGCTGCGAAATGAATACTATTTTTCAGTATTCGTATCTATGCATTAATATTAATGATTTGCCATAATTATATTGTTGACTTTGATTTTCTATCTGATCTACACAATTTTCCACCGAGAGTTGGAAGTTTCAGTATTCTCTGTTCATACAATGTTTGAGGGTGAGTTGCAAGCCAAGTGCGCATATGCTCCTCGACTTTCTCATTTATTCCAAATCGTTTTCCTCCCGGTGATTGTTTCAGATGCAAGTCTGGGCTATAAGGAGGGTGGTCGAGGGCTTCTCCGCCCATTTCTTACAGTATATTCCTTGTTTTTTTTTCAAATACGCGACATTTGCCAACCATAACAACTGGCAGTAGTAATCCACAATCGCTGTACTTTGGGCATGTAGAAAATCGATCAGTAAATTTCCTTAGAGTTAAAAAAATGTCAAGGACTTTTCCCGATCAGAGGCGAGTTTTGAATTCTATTCTTTTTTGCTTCAAAAAGGCCTTCCCTTTTCGCTGAAATCTGTTTTGAAGTCGATCACTTATCTTTGGTTTACAAACAACAACCTCGGAACCCATCGAGCACTAATTTTTCTGAAACCAAGTTGATCAATGATAATTGATTGAACACTTTCATAGCTGGCACCCAGATTAAATTCTGAGGAAATTATTCCACGATTAATCGGCGGTCACGTTCAATAAGCTGTCGAATACTATTGGCGTTGTCAGCTGCAAGGCTTGTGCTTGTGCGTCGTTCATGGTTATCATTCTCGTACACACTCAAATTTTCTCACCCACATATATACACCATTTTGAAACAGTGTGTGTGCCTTTAAATGAGTTAGAATTTCTGAAGCTTTAGCGCTTTTACTGGTTAAAATAGTTATTGGCGACAGAGCTAAGCATACGCACGTACCCGACTGGTTCCCCAGTGTCCATCTATTCCAAGCAACATAATGTAGCTCGAAACTGCATTCTTAGCAGAATAGCAAAATTACCGTTTATATTTGTTTTACCCTCGTATATAATCTAATTTGCTTGGAAAAGGCATTTTAAAATTCCAAAATGCAGAATTTCAAATTAAATTTACAGACAATAGAACAAACCCAAAAGAATATTAATATATGATGAGTTGTACCGAAAGATTTGATAATTACCATGTTTCATTCAGATTTATAAAAAATTAATTTGATGCAGAATGGGAGCATTGTAAACATCACCAAAAATAAAGAGCACTAGATAAAAAATTACATTTGTGAGAAAACCTTCGAAGATATTAAGTTGAAATTTTAAACAGTTATTTTCGATGAAATGAAACTTTGTGCCAAGTTTTACCGTTCTATTTTTTTTTTTTGGAGAAGAGTTACGAGTGTTTGTAAAATGCGCCTTTGTTCTCATTTTTCAGGTATAACTCATTTATTAATTAACCAATCCTATCGATCAGCATCTGATTTAGTAGGTTGTAAAAATGCACATAATATAATTAACTAAGAAGTAAAAATTTGTTAAGAAAACTATATCAAATCAAAATTAACATGCCCATGGGTGGTGGACAAATACGATAAACCAAAATTGGACAACGGCGTTTCCTATGATAACATCTATCAGATAAATGTAAAAACGCAATATTGTATTACATACTATTATGAATCTGAGCTGCTATCCGCAGCCTTGGTTTTCAAATTGCAAGATATTGAGGGCTCGGCGACTATAGATGCCTCAGCCGTCTTCTGAGTGGTATCGTCGGTTGCGTTTCTTTTGTTTTAATTCTCAATTTCAATTTTATTTTACTATAACTCAAAAAACATTAATATTCACCATAAGATGTCGCATCTACCCTTCAAATAACAAGCATAATCTAATTTAGAACTGTTATCCCAAATTTAATAAATAAATGGCGTTTTTTAATAAACAAGTTTCAATATTTTTGACGTTATGGAGATACTCTTAAAGAGTAGGGGTCCCCTCATAAGAATATGATCATAAATAAACCCATGTAGGCGCCTTCAAATTTGCAACCTTTTCTGATGCCCGACGTAAATAAAGCACATCTAGTTTCTCAAGGGAATCTCGTATAAATTTCGAGATGGAAATTATTTGAGACAAAATATGAGAGGATTTGTTTTTCCTATATTTCTGTACAACCTTTGATATTCAGAATGCAACCTTTTTCATATAGTTGTATTGAATGTTGGATTGTGTCTAAGAGCATCAGATATTATTACTCTTGTAAGCGTTATTACGAAGTTTACTTTTGAGTATAAGGCGATTAAATATAATTATGTATTAGTTAACAATATTCTGAAATAAACAGTCTATTACCAAGAGGATTTATTTTATAACATATTTAGTAAGAATATAAATAATTGTGTTGATCCTGTAAATACATTTTAAACCCAAACTGTTTTATATAATGCTCGGCATCTTCATCGAGAAGATGTGAGACGGGCGTGACGAAACGCAAATCACAGTTTGGTATTCAAATATACAGGGAATTCCATCTCCAAAGAGCCACTTTGAATATCTTGTTATTAAAAATTTTTTGAGGTGAATTAGTGCTTGCGCGCATTCAACATAAACAGGCCAATTCAATGACCTTGAGATTTGAAAGCCCTTTTTTCGAACTATACCGTTGTAATAAAATTTTATATATCAACTTCTGTACATGTATCTACCTAATAATAAAAAAAGAGTATTAAATTATTTATTAAAAAACGAATTTACATTATAATACAATGCCTCTAAAGCCAATGTTCAAAGTGTCTTCCATTGACCATACAATAGTATAACCACTGGTTATACTATTCGACACTAACTGGTTATTAACCAGTTAGTGTCGAATCTTCGAAGAGGTAACAACAAAAATTCCGGTCCCGGTATTTCGGAATATCGTAAATTCGGGGTAGAAGTATAATTGTACCAATAAAACATCTGTGTTCAGCACCTAAAGTAAAACAGATCGCAACATCTGTTTTACAAACTATTATAGTGAAAAAAGTACAGGCCTGGTAATGCAAGATGACGGGTCTAAACTGCAAACAATGCAAACTCGAAATAAAAAGGAATAATCCGAAAGTTGTCTGTGTTATGTGTAATGAGAAATACCATTTAAAATGCGGCAATATAAATGAAGAGGAAAATAGAGTCATTGTGAACAATAAACGTGTTAAGTATACATGTGAAAACTGTGAGAACAATAACTTTGTTCAAGTGTTGATGGGTATGAAAGACCAATTATCTGAGTGCATCGATACAATTCGTCAACAAGGAGAATTAATTAAACAGCATAGCGCAATAATTACGAAGTTTCAGAACACCAAAAACGAAGTAGACAAACAACAATCATATGCAGATGTGTTAAACAAGAAAAAAGATATTCTAATGATAAGACCAACAAGAGATCAGGACAATAGTATAACAGTAAATGACATTAAGAATAAAATTGATCCGGGTACATTGGCAGTAGGAGTCGAAAATATGAAAAACATAAAGGAGGGAGGTATTATAATGAGTTGTGCAAATGCAGATTCTAAAGGCATTATAGCGGACAAAGTTAAGCAAGAGTTGGGTGACAAATACAAAGTGGAAGAACCAAAGTACAGAAACCCCCTAGTTATCATAACTGGGGTAGAAGCGAAAGAAATAGATGAAACAAACGAAGAAATAGTAAAAAAAAATGGTGAAACAAAACTCGTTACAAGATATCGATAGTATAGCAGAGGAAAATTTAAGGGTAATTAGAAAATATATAAATAAAAATAGAAGAAATTGCGGTAGTGTAGTGGTGGAACTTAAGAACATGGAAGTTTATGATTATATAATAAAACAAGGAAAGCTAAATTTTGGCTGGAGAATTTGTAAAATATATAAACACTTTAATATAATACAGTGCATAGGATGTTATCGATTTAATCACTTTGTTTCGGATTGTAAAAATGATGTAACGTGTTTAAAATGCTCAGAAAAACATAAAACCTCTGAATGTAAGTCAGATGTAGTTAATTGTATAAATTGCTTAAATACCACACAAAAATTAAATATAAGATTAGATACTAAACATAAAGCAACAGATAAAGAATGTCCATGTTATAAGAGAAAGGGTGTCTGAAAAAACTAAATCATGCTCATAGCAAATAGTTAGCAAAAATATAGTATATTTAAACTGTCAAGGACATTTAAATAACAAAACAGAACTTGACATATTAATTAAAGATTGGTCTCCACTAATTGTTTGTCTAGTAGAAACACATATTGATAGTTCAGTTACTAATAGGGACTTACAAATTGCAGGGTACAATTTCATAAACTGCATTACAGAAAACCGACGTACAGGGGGTGTATTAATATACATTAAAGAGGGACTAAGTTATATTACAAAAATAAACGAATGTATAGAAAAAAAATGTTGGATTGTCTCCTTAGAATTAAAAATTAACAAAAATAAATATCTAATAAATACATTATATCATCTTCCAAAAAATAAAGATTCTGATTTTAAGTTATTTTGAAGAATTGATTGAAAATTACAATTCATTTAATGGTGATATTTTTTTCATTGGAGACTTTAACCTTGACCAGAGTAACGATTCATTTTATTCGAATAAATTAAAAAGTATTATTTATCAATCCGGACTGAAACAAATTATTAAAGAACCTACAAGAATAACGCAACATAGCCGCACAATAATTGACCTGGTAATTACAAATAATCCTAATTTAAAATATAAAGTACATTTGAGTCCAAAAAATAGTGATCATCTCATTATTTCTGTCAATTTTCAAAATGTTGCTCCTAGCGGTAACTCAAAAATAATTATTAAAAAAAGATGTTTGGCAAATTATATTAGTTCAGAATATCAAAATTCACTTCTAAATAAAGATTGGCAAAATAATACAAATAATGTAAATTTAATGGCCAATACCTTAACAGATAACATTAAATCGGCACTAAGTACTATATGTTCTATTAAAACATTCGTATCAAAAAAAGTCATTTGGATATCAACTGGATAAATACTAACATTTTGAATAAAATAACGGAACGAAACTCATTATATAAAAGAGCTGTCCTCACTAACCTTACTGAGGATTGAAACAATTTCAGATCTAAAAGAAATGAAGTAACATCCATAATAAAAAAAGAAAAAAAAACATATAGAAAACATTATCAAATATAACAATAAAACAGAAATTTGGAAGAAAATTCAAAAAGTTTTACCAAACAATAAAAGTAAAATTAGTGAATATATTATTTTTGAAAACAATAAAGTCTACGGTGACCTAGATATTGCGAATAAATTTAATACGTATTTTATTGATAGTGTTAATAACATAGTGTCGAATATTCCCAAGTTTAAAAATATTAAGTTTTATCTAGATAGTATCATTGTTGAAGAGACATTTCAAGAATTTCATGAGATTTCTTTTTCTGAATTAAAAAAAATTGTTAATTGTCTTCCCCTTAAAGCTGGAATAGATGGAATATCTACTGAAAACATAAAAGATACTTTTGCTGTAATTGGTAATAGGTTCTATGAGGTCATCAAATGTTCTTTAGATTATGGTATATTTCCAGATGCGTGGAAAACTTCAGAAATTGTACCAATACAAAAAGTTTTTAATACTGTTAATTGTGAAGAATATAGAGCTATAAATATTGTACCAATATATGAAAAAAATCTTAGAAATAATCGTTAAAAACCAACTTTCGAATTACTGTGAGAAAAATAATATCATCAATCAATCTGGGTTTAGACAAAATCATTCATGTGAGTCGGTTATAGTAAAGATATGTGATACATGGTTAAGACACTTAGATGAAAACAAAATTGTAATAGCAGTATTTTTGGATTTTAAACGAGCATTTGAAACTATTAACAGAAATATTTTAGTAAAAAAATTGGAAAAAATAGGTTTAAGTGGTAACGTCCTTACATGGATTAAATCGTACCTAACAGATAGACAGCAGAGAGTAAAATATGGCAGCAGTTTTTCTCAAATTAATGAAGGAAAACATGGTGTACCCCAAGGTACAGTCTTGGGTCCATTACTATTCATATTGTATATCAATGATATGGTTAAATATGCACAACATGTTCAAATTGAAATATTCGCAGATGACACAATGTTATATTTAACTGGTTCCGATTCTAACCAAATGTTCAAATCCATAAATAAAGATCTTACGAGAATATATCAATGGCTCTGTGATAATGATTTGGGTGTGAACATTAAAAAATGCAAATACATGATAGTAGGTTCTAAGAATAATTTGAATAAAATTGATACAAATAATTTATCCATTAACCTGAATAACACTGAATTAGAAAAAGTAAACCGAATGAAATATTTAGGAGTAATTATAGAAGAAAACTTGAATTTCATAGAACATGCGAACTATATTGCGAACAAAATGTCAAAAAATGTATCTTGTTAACCGTATTGGTAATTATTTAGACATTAATTGTAAGGTTCTGTTATACAAGAGCCTCATTTCACCCCACATTGAATTTTGTGCAAGTATTCTATGTAACCTAAATCAAAATAATGTACAAATGTTACAAAAAATTCAAAATAAATGTATGAGAAATATTTTATAATGTAGCAAATATACCCCTATTAAGTTAATGTTAAATGTTTTAAATTTTATGAATGTAAAACAAAGAATTATATTTAAAAATTTAGATTTTATTTACAAAATTAAATGCAAAATGGTACCACAATATTTATACAACAACTTAATTCATGTCGGCGATATACACCAATATAATACTAGACAAATATGAGACTTTTATTTAGCAAATAGTAATAGTAATAAACTGACTAAATCAACACTGTATGGAGGTGTGATCCTTTATAATTCTTTACCTGATAGTATTAAAAATTCTGGAAATTATTATACATTTAAGAGATGTTTATGTATTTATGTTAAGAATAATTTTTAGTTGTGTTTTTTTTAATGTATAACCTGTTGATGTAATTGAGAGCTACTTCGCTAATAAAGACATTATTATTATCAGAAAGCCGTCTCTGACATGGTTCAGCATAGTCGGTGTTATCTGACGGCACTCCGCTATAATTTGTTGACGTAGTTCGTCCAAATTCTCAGGCTGAGTCATAAAAATTTTGGATTTAATATGTCCCCCCCCAAAAAAATCCAAAGGGTTCAGATCAGGTGATCGGGCAGGCCATTCTATAGGAGCTCTTCTCCCAATTCAGCAACCAGGGTATTCCAAGTCGAAGTATTGACGAACTGATGCGGCGTAGTGAGGAGGAGCTCGATCTTGTTGGAAATGGAATTGCTCTTCATGTAGTCCAGGATCATTTTCTAATTTTTCCATTATCAATGCACTAATTTCATTTTCCAATATATTGTGATCAATTTCACCATTTAAGTTACCAGGAATAAGCAGAAATTAGATGATTTCCCAAAATCCCTGCGCAAACGTTTAGTTTTACCGGATGTTGACTATGAGCTTCTCGAAATAAATGAGGATTTGTATCGCTCCAAAATCTACAGTTATATCGGTTAACCTCCCCCTGAAGTGAAATAGTGCACTAATCCGAAAAGCAAATATTTTAGAAGAAGTTTGGGTTTTTGGATCATACGCTGGGTCATAATTGCTCAAAACTCATGCCTTTGATCCCAATCATTCTCATTCAATTCATGAAGTAATTTAATTTTGTACGGATGGAATTTATACTTATGCAAAATTCTAAAAAGGTTAGTTTTGCTAATATCAAACGCTGCAGAGATTTGCTGGACAGGCTGCGTGTTTTGTATAAGTTGGACTTGGCCCAGTGCAGCCAATACTACCCCTTCATCATTTACAATTCCAGTGGGACCTCTTTTTTATTCATTACTGAGCCCGTCTCAACAAATTTTAAAATCAACTCCGATACGTATTTATGATCAACGTTACGTTCGGGATGGTTTTGATTAAAAATCCTTGCAGCAGATCGAGTACAATTTTGATTTTGGTAATAAAAACTTATCAGCTCAACACCTTCTTGCAATGTGTATACCAAAATTATCTTTCAAATTTTTAACAAATCAGTAAAGTAATAACTTGACAGATAAATGTACAATGCTTCAAATGATCGAATAAAGGTCAGAACAGATAAACAAACTTGCTGTAAACAACAGTAAAAAAAATAATGTAAAATTAATGAAAGTTTACATTTAATGTTTTTCTTGTATTGTGTGTTATTACACGGTGCGGCAGTGAAACAGGATGGTTTAAAAATACTACTTTACTACTACTACAAAAGAACTCATTTTTAATACTTTTCCATGCAGTAAGAACTTTTAATTTAATAATCCGGTTTACTACTAGGTAAGTTAGGTTTTCTGTTACATGAACAGGAATTACAATATTTTTTTTATTATGACGGTATAGTCCGTAAAAAGGAGCTTTCAAATGATATACGACAACACCTATTTTCCTTATCTCAAATCTCAAGGTCATTGAATTGGCCTGTTTATGTTGAATGCGCGCAAGCGCTAATTCACGAAACAAAAATCGACTGTTTTTACTTATTGCAATAGTTTGGAAAATAATCAAGATATTCAAAGTGGCTCGTTTGACATGGAATACCCTATATATAAAGTTTTTTGTTACAACATAGTGTAATACTTTCGTATAATTTTCACGTCACAGTTTTGTATTTCGACAAACCTTAGATATTATAGTTATTACGTAAATGTTGAAGTTTAAGTCAAAGTGACAGAAATGTAATTAAATAAATAACACGTTACTAAAATAGAATACTTATAAATGTGAATCATGGGAGTTTAACTAAGTATTCCCTACCTGTTCATTTTTTACGAAATTATTTGTTTGGAAAAAAGATAACTGCCACTTAAAATAGACAAATAAATCAATTTTGATATTAGTTTTATTTTAATTCCACAGTTTCCTATAAGTCCTAAATTCTATATTTTTAAAATACGTTAACAAAAGTAAATACGAGTAAGCCAGAGTTCAAAACTGTAACTGCTATCTACTTCTTCTATAGTATTAGAAAAATATTGCTCTGCCCTCCCTAATAGAATTTTATTATGAAGCGCCCTAGTGGTCGATCTGAAAATAACGTAAGAAAAGACAGAAACAACATGATAGCGCACACAAAATAAACAAACTCTACAACGTCCACATAACCGAATACGCTGAATAAATAAATCTCATCCTGAGGTTAAATGATAATATGACAATAGATATACTGCTTCTAAAAAATGAGCACAGTCAGGATTACCGATTTTTGCACATATCCGAATTAAAAAAAAAAACGGTACCTATGTTTTATGTTTTTTAGAATACAATTTAAAATATTCAAATTGATTGAGTCGTTTTAGAGAAAACATTGTGGATTGATTGAAAATCACTGAAGTGTAGTCCCTTAATTACTGTTTACTCTGAATTTCTGGAAAATCGTTATTGAAAATTATATGGTTCCTTTCTCTTAATACAATTCTGTTTAAAACATCAAAATTACCCAAGCTGTTTTTGATAATCACTGAGCATACATAAAATAATTTGGTCAAGTGCGAGTTGGACTCGCATACTAAGTGTTCGGTAGCTCCTTTAAAATTCTAATATTCCAGTTTTAGACAAGCAGGGAATGAGTGCATCTTTTATATTTACGCTAATATCTTTTAAACGGGGCGTTTTAAATTGATAAAAAATGTACACTTTTCCACACATAGACTTCTTATTTTGATTTTTATAAAAATACATATAGATTTCATTTTCTAATTTGACCCTCAACATTAACAGTTTTATTTTACTTTCAGGGAAGCATTTTATATTCTACTGTCTGAATTTTAGACTCTGTAGATTGGAAGATAAAGGGGAAAATAGTTCAAGTTTTAAATAATAAATTTTTAAATCTGTTAGACACATTATTTAAAAATACTAATAAAATATATTTTTAAAAATGTTATAGTGTAGTTTCTAAAGTGGGAATTAAGTCGATGTTTAATATTATTGTTAATATCTTTTAAACAAATGATTTAAAAACAAGATATATTTGTAATTCACATAATGACCCTTTTATTTTATATATTACATGAAAATTTATTTTTTATTTTCCATTTAATTCTATAAATTGTTCCCTAAATTAATACTAGGGTTTTCTACTAATTTTTTCTTATAAATTTCAAGTGAGCCCTAGTACCCCCAATTATTTTCAAACTTTTAGGTAGTATGGTTTCGGAAATAAAGCGGGAAATGTGTTTTTTTATAATTTCGTTAATACCTGGTATACAATTAATATGAAAAATATATATTTGTATTACTCGTAATGAACCCTTTTATTTGATGTATTGCATGTTACATTAAATTTTTTTTCCGTTTAATTGTATCATTTGGCCCCTAAAATTAATATTAGGGATTTCTTCGTATTTTTCCTGTGAACAAAAAGTTTTAGGTCTTATAGTTTGGGGATAAAAGTGGGGAATGGATAATTCTTTTTTTTTTGTTAATATATTTTAAAATATAAATTTTAAAAATATGAAAAAAATATATTTGTATTCGTCATAATGAGACCTTTGATTTGATATATTACTTGTTGCGTTAGAAACAATTTTAATTTTATATTTTTCATTTAATACTGTAGTTTCCCCTCAAAATTAATATTAGAGGTTTCTCCTTATTTTCCCGGTAAAATTCAGAAGAGGCCCTACATCTCTAATTTATTTCAAAATTTTATGGCTTATAGTTTTGGGGATAAGGTAGGGGGAATGGGTAAATTTTGGTATATTTTCGTTAATATCTGTTTAACTAATTTTTTTTAAATATGAAAAAAATATATTTGTGTTCCTCAAAAGGGACCTTTCATTTGATGTAATATATGATGCGTTTGAAAAATTTGTTATTTTTAAAATTTCATTTAATTTTATAATTTGCCCCCCAAAATTAATAATATTAATGGTTTCTCCTTATTTTTCCTGTAAAGTTCGGGCAATGTGCTATATTTTCTATCATTTTTTTCAAAATTTAGGCTCAGTAGTTTCGGAGTTCAGGGGTGGAACGGTCGATTTTTTTAGTTCCCCCCCCCCCCGAAGTACCTCTAAAATGAAAATTTCTACTTTTACGATATGTACTCCTGATCGACTCACCAGACTATACATTGATACCAAATTCCAAACTCTTCCGTCCAGTAGTTCAGGAGAAAATTTCTGTGATGTGACAGAGTCAGAAATCCGGAGTGATATTATCAGGGTATCCGTATATTGTATATACAGAACCCTAAAAATATGCCGACGAATTGATAACCTCTTTTTTGGAAGTCGTTTAACAAAAAAAAAAGAAATGCGTTAGGGAAGATTCCCGAAAAATAGCAAAGTTAACATGAATAGAGGTTGATAGCGACTTCACACAAATTTCTTAACGGGCCTCAAAAATACACATTACAATACACTTATTTGTATACAGAAAAAATGATTAGTTATATTGTGGAAATCTCCTTCACTTTTCATAAATGACAAACCGTAATTAAGACAATTTGTCGAAATTGTTCTACTATATTTTGTCATCATTACGAAGTTCAAATACTTATCTGTTGCAGAAAGTGCGGAGATAAAAAAATTCCAGTGAACAGAAGGTATAAAATACTTATATACCACTCCCAATTATCTGCATTGTGCCATCTCATCAAATAGTATACTTCAGGTGGTTCATTTGGATCGACTAGCTCCCTACCATGGAGAGAATGTTCCCGATCGGGATGATCAGGATTAAAAGGGGCAGTGTTATAAAATTTATCTACGCCACTCCTTACTAAAAGAACGTAAAATATTTAAGCCCACTGAAATATAAAAAAGGGATCCTGTACGAGATCAACCTAGCTGGAAATTTCGATAACATTCCGGCAAACGCTATACGAAATTGGAGATGACCGTCTAAATTTGCTAGAGAGTATGATGTGGATTTTAAAAGAAACGGCTGAACATTGCCCAGTTAGTTCAGCTTAAATAGTGTTATTATTTTGATGTAAATTGTTTGCGAAATCAGCTGTTATATTGGATTTTGATATGTAAATAAAGTTCTAGAAAATGTGAATATTAGCTGTTCAAATTTAATTTGAACCGACGAAGTTTATTGCAATATAAATATATATGCTTGTTTCAGTAAATTGATTGACCAGATCTTCCAAGTTTTTCTACAAGGACAATAATTACAATAATAAATAATAACAAACCAAAATTACAGAGACGGAGCAAATTTTTTTTTCTAACTTTGGAGAACTGGTTACTCATATTATAAATGTTTTCACATAAAAGAGGATTACTTGATGCTGAGTTTTCTGAGTTTTGATTGAACGATCTGTCTTACCTATATATACTCAACGTTGCGAACAACGAAAACGGCGGACTCTCTGATTTATAATCATGTATATTTGGGAGGATGGATGGAGGAAAACAAGATTTTTGGGAGCCACAAAAAGGTATTTTAATGAATTTTGTCAGAACACCAGTGAGTTTAAGAAGCGTTCTTAGGAATTACTTCAGAATAATTAACACGATAAATGAATAGGAAAAATTTGATTCAAATACCGATTATTCGTTACCGCTATTGAATATAAAAACATTTATTTTTATAAAGGAACGCAAATTTATTACATGTTATAAAAGTTTTCTTATTAGTCATTTGTCTTGTATTAATTCAGAATAGAACTGGGAAGCATTTTGTTTATCGACCTGTAATTATTAATAATGAACTAAATATAAAATAATTTCTCGGGTATAATTATAATGCGTTTGAATATTTTCATTTCGAAATTCTACCGATTGAAGAACTCTGCGACGTATATTTAAATCATAAACTATTCTAATTTAATTACTTGCATTTGGTACTACATTATATTGTTAACGTGCCGCTTTGACGAACATTTGGCATTTTTAAGCATAACCTGAACCTGGAACTTCTTAGAAAATACTAAACCTATAGATCTAAAACATGTTAGGTTTACAATAAATTGATGACCTGTGATATTCTGTTTAACACATTCAATGAAAGTAAAAATACGCTATTACTTCCAAATTCCTTCAATCTTCATCGATTATTCGGAAAATTCTGGAGCATGCTTGCTTTACCTTTATTTTCAAAAGCGACATTTTGCGGAATTGCGTTTTTTGCATTTTAGGGGAGGAAATCAACCCCGTTTGTGAAAAATTAAAAAAATAATAATTTAAGCATCCTATCAATGGAATCTTATCTAGTCATGTAGAATAAAAATTCTTTTACATTTTGAAGCATGATTTATGATTCCCATAAAGTTTTCAACCCTTAAAAACTATCCCTTAAAGTCGTAAATCAAGAAATATCCGTGTTTTATTGTCTCGTCGTCATGTGAAATCGCACATTAAGGAAACAAAGAATTGTTTACGGCTTATTATATATAATTAAATTATAAGTTGTAAATTTATTCTACTTTTAAACTACCTCTTCTCCTAATATTAATGAAAAAAATATTTTTTAGCAGATTTAGCTCTTTCAATTTTGGGTTTCCAAAAAAGATAAATAAAAATGGATCCTGTTGAATATTTACAAGTATATTAATTAATTTAATTATTAATTTATTGTTTAATTTCAACCCTTAGCAATCACCCCTAACTTTAGAATCAAATAAAAAAAAATGTAGCAGCTTTTTTAGCTTCAGTTCTCCACAATCGTGTTTACTGCTCATGATATATTTTATTTTATTTGTTTACTATTTATGTATAAAATTTACAACATCCTGTTTTTTAAACCACTCTTTATGAGAGCTATTATCAAGTTCGATTTCTTCTTCTTGATCAAATGAAGGACAATTCTGACAACTGTCACCATCGCTTGTGTCACATGTACCATTACAAAATACACGAAATCTTCGGCAACTGCAAGAGGTATCGCAATCTGTTTGCAGCTGCAAAATATCATTTTGAGTAGTTCTTCAGGTGCAGGCGGATTTGCCGTTTTGATTGGCTGTAAGGAACCTTCAATAATAATCCATCCCCAGTTAACCGGACGGATATATAAATTGCCCAGATATAGATATTTCCCTCAATTTTCATGCTATTGAGCCCATCCAAAAACTATTCTAAAGGTAATTTTATGTTCTACATGACTACGGACTTTTCAGTGGCTCGGCGCCCTTAGCTTTTTAAATCTAAATTGATAAAAGGCTCTGCACAGCTGCTACTAACACATCGGTATCAACTTCAATCGACAATATCCTCTTTATTCTCCATCGTTTAAAAAAAAACAAATGTTCATTGAAAAAAAGCTATATTTTGGTATGCACTAAATTTTTCTTATCTATTACCCTTTCAAAGTTATTTAAAATAGTAATTATTTTTGGAAAAATTCAAAAACACATTAAAATTAAAGTTTTTCAAAAAGTATGCATTTTAAATCAGTTAAACTTTTTTAGCATATAAATAATACTAAAATAAAACATTGCCATTCTGGAAGTCGTGAGGTCATTTATTTGTCCCTTATTTCAAGTTGAATATACCGACTCTAGCACACACAAAAAAAATTTTTTTGTCAACGATATCTCCCTTTATATTGAACCTAGAATATTTATAAAAAAAGGAATCTCTTGGTCTTTTATATGGTACAATTACGTTCTTTTTACAAATTTTCATTAAACTCATGGTTTTCGAGTTATCTTTAAAGACTGTTGAAAAATATTCACTTTTTAATGAAAATGGCTACTATTCAAATGTAAAAACACAGTTTTGCACCCTAACACCAAACCTTTATTTTAAACACTCAACGCCGTTTCAACAACTCTAAGTTGTCATCTTCAGAAGTAAACCCAAACTAAATTTAAGGAGTAAACCCAAACTAAATCGAAATTACAATTTTCTCTCAGAGAAAATTTCGATTTAGTTTGGGTTTACTCCTGAAGATGACAACTTAGAGTTGTTGAAACGGCGTTGAGTGTTTAAAATAAAGGTTTGGTGTTAGGGTGCCAAACTGTGTTTTTACATTTGTGACACACCAAAGGTTCCGCAGCTTTTCCATTGGCGACTATTCAGACACGAATAACTTTAAAAGTTTCCGAAAAAACTTCAAAGAATATTTTTTGTTTAGAATTGGGTTCTCTATCCACTATCTGTTATTTTGGGTAAACAATTTCAAACTCCGAGAAGGGGTGGTATCCACTCCCAGGGTGAAAGCCAAAGTTGGCACTACATCACTTTTAATATTTAAGGCATACACAAATTTTTCAATGTAAGAGTTTACATCACTTCCGGTTTCAATCGAGTTCATGAATAGTAAAGAAAAGAGATGACCAACAACCCTATGAAACTTCTATCCTTAATATATTCACTATTGTCCGCTGACTGATAATTTTTTTTTTTTTCATATTCGAGTCAATCCATCTTTATGATTTTCTCTCCAAACACTCTGGCGACACTGTTACTGTTATTTGTTTGGCTCTGACAGTATGAACTTAGATACTGATTTTTTAATTATATTTTATTTAAAGAATGAACCAATATTATAAATTAAATTTAACATTCTACACCTAAGGTCATTAGTATCTACTAAACAAAATCAAAATAAAGAAAATCGGTTGAGGGACAGAAGAGAAAAGGGTACCGAACCGTTTTGTCTTGCCTACTTATTTATAGATAAAGGGCACGACATGCACATAAGGAATGTTAATTCAATAACCGTCGAAATGTACAAAAAGGTAAAGAATTTGTATTAGAAATCGAAATGGTGAACTGGAATCTATATATAAATAGGCAAAGACCAAACGGTACCATTTTCTCCTGTGCCCCACAACCGATTTATTTGATTTTTGTTTTGTTTAGTGACTATTGACGACCTTCGGTGCTGAATGCTAAAATATATTTATAATATTGATACATTCATTAAATAAAATAAAATAAAAAATTCATAATTTACGTCCACAGTGCCGCCAGATTGCGTGGAGAGAAAATCGTAAGACGGATTGACTCGAATGAGAAAACAAACTAAATTAAAGGAATAACTAACAAATTTTTTTGGTTCTGAAAGTTATTCTACATTATCATGCTATTGAGAACTCATCCACAAAAATTTATATTATATAATAATGACAATTTATTGGGTATTCGCAAGTTTTTCTAAATATAGTTTGTCAACTAAAATCAGAAATTTGTATTCCGTATTTAACTAAGATTACAAAGCCTACGATATAAATATAAATATGTAGTAAAATTAAAGATATATAGTTAGATCTGACATCATGGCAATGATTCTAATTTCTCGACCAGTTCACGGCCAACCTCATTCTAGCAGATTGAATTACAATTTGACATTTCTTAACAATGTTAGCTGCTAGGTTAAGGTACCTTCTCAATGCAATGAGAAAATTATCAATGCATAATTTTTAAAATTTCAATTTCAATGAACTTAAATGACAGTTGAGTTATGAAATTACAAGAGTTTCAATACAGGACGATTTGGTAACATACTTGAAGTTGAAACTGATCTAAAAAAAATTCCAATACAAATTGATGCGTAGGATCTTATAAGAATTTTATCGAATTTTTTTATAAATAAAAATTGCTGCTTGGGCGATTTTTGGATGGGTAAAAAGTTATGTGTTCTCATGTTTTAAATTCACTGAGATATAAGGCGTTGTATATTATAATTAAACAGGGCGATTCCAAATATGTTAGAAATCATTTTTTTCGTGGGTGGCACATAAGCAGTTGCATATATAGGGTGTTTAAAATATAGAGTAGAGTGCAATTATAACTAATAAAATAATTATATAGGGAAGCCCATTAGCGGTTGAATTTACAGGGTTCTTGGACTAGAGGGCGCAGTAGAATTACAGTTATACAGGGGGTGCAAAAAATATTATGCAGAGATGCATATACAGGGTGGCGGAAATGGAAATGCAACATTTCGTAACCCATAAACAGTTGTATATATAGGGTAGATGAAATATAGGGTGAGAAGAATTATAGATATACAGGATGATTATAAAAAATGTTAGAAAAGGAAATTATTTATAGAGTAGCCCATATATATGATGATTGAAATATAGATCGGAGTAGAATTATAGTTATAGAAGATAGTTAAAAATTTCATAAACAAAAAGAGTAAATACAGTGGCTTATAGGCAGTCGCATATACAGCCCGGTAAGGGTGGTTTAAAAATGTTCAAAAATATTATGTATGGGTCATGAGCAGTTGCATATACAGGGTGGTGGAAATATATAATTAGATGGAATTATTATAATGAGGAAACTATCAGACAGAGGTTCCGAATCTGGATCTGCTCCGTGTAATTGCTGTTCTCCCTTAAGTCCTAGAATAAAATGTCACGATAAAATTTTCAGGGTACTTCACCTGCCAGAGATATTGACACATTTGGTCGAATTTCGACAACTGGGCGACAGCTAGTATTAAATAAATGAACTAAAATGTGATATGTCAGATAGGAAAATACTGTTTTTACTTTAAAGTTTGAGTAATAATAGCATGTTAAGTTTTTTTTTTCATCAGAAGGGTTAATTAATTAAACAAAATATTGGTAAATCGTGCAGGGGTAATTTTGTGTATTTGTTTGCAAGTTTGGTAAATTTTAGATTAATCTTAATACTAATTCATAATAGATTTACGAGAATTTAGTAATAAAATAACAAATTGTAGTGTAAATACTGTATTTGTCCAAATAATAAGTTTATTCTCTAATTTGCAATATTAATATTTGCTATTTTTCTTAATTCATATAGCTTAAGGCTTTGATATAAATGTTTAGCTACTTATATCTTTGCATCTCACTGGTAAAGTTTGATAAATTTATCATAACAGTACTAAGCTGACTTAACAACAACAAAAAACTCGGATTTAATAGTTTTTCATCAACAATCATTAGAGTCTTGTAAATATTTTGTAGGCTGATTAAACCCCTCCTATACTATCTTACCCTAGCAAAATGTTAAAAAATTCACTAACAGATAACTGTTGCATTTGGAGATTTTCTTAATTTTTTCCTATCTTAACAAGATTTTTCAAACCATTGTTTCTATTCGATAACTTTCATCAGTTGTGCTCTCCTTAACTGATTGACATCACGAATAATTATTTATGTATTTTTACATATAAATTTTATATTTTGTCGCGAAAATTTATTTCGACATCTAGGAGATTCAGGAAAGACTAGCCCATACATAAATTCCATACATACACATATTTTTGAGTTTTTGAAAAACAGAAAGAGAAAATGATTTTATCTCATCCCAAAGTGTATGTTTTGCTAATATAGTCCAAAAAGTATTTGAACTTTGCTTTCTTCCGGTAGTTAATTGATGACATGAATATTACTTACAGTTTGGATTATACGTGTTGTAAACGCTTAAAATAAATATCATGTGTTGCATAAAAATTATCTGTTGGAACCTGATCGAAGATGCCGGCTTAGAGCACACGTTGAGGCATTATATTATGATTTATAGTATTTCTGAGATTATATTGGTAATGTACACTGCTTCCAACATTTCAGGCAACATCCTGTAAACATCTATATGGAGCTTACAAATGTGTTATTGATGACTAGTCAAGACCAGTCAAAGATCCAAAGATAAAACTGTTGGAGCCCTTCAATCTAATAAGCAATGTAGCTTATGACTTCAATGGTTTTGGATAATTGGCACTCTCAGTTCTATTTTGCACTATGCATATTATCCTGAATATAGATTTTACATTTAACTAATTTTTATAAACAATTGACATTAATAAAATTGATTATATTACAAGCTATATAATAAAAATAATATTGAAGCTGTAGGCAACTTGATGTGATGTGTTCGAAAGGAATAAAATTCAAACTCATAAATCCTTTGAATGTACATATGTAAATTAAATTCTTGTTATTCCCTAAAAGCTTTTATCTAAATTCTAAAAATCTGGATTTTGTGACGAATTCGATGCGTCCAAGAACAAATGACTACCGGAAGCTGATAATGGGGCCTATATTTTTTAACAAAGGGACGAAGGCAATAAACATTTCCTGTTTAGAATTCTAAAGTGGTGCGTTTTGCATAATATTTACTCTGGCTGCAGACAGTAAAAAATGCCTCTGCTCTGTTTTGGTAGACGGGAAAGCGCAAAGGGGACGCAAATCCGAATTCATTGAATTGCAAATGAACATTTTGGGGCAAAATTTCTTCACAGGTTGATGAATAAATAAGTTTCTAATGAATCTTAATGTCAAAATTACGATTCTTTCGAAGACCTCCAGAGATAGTATGTTATACATATATATATATATATATATATATATATATATATATATATATATATATATATACATATCAATTCGTCGGCACCGATTTTTATGTATGCTCAGTGATTATTCAAAAATAGTTTGGGCAATTTTGATTATTTAAACGACATTGTATTAAGGAATATTACAGACCGGTACCATATAATTTTCTATGACCTGAGATTTACGGTATACCAGAAAATCAGAAAATTCAATAATTAAGGGACAACACTTCAGTGAATTTCAAAGAATCTACACTGTTTTCTCAAAAACGGCTGAACCAATTTAAGTATTTTAAATTGTATTCTACATAGAGATGTTCCAGCTTGATTTCGTATATTTTTTTTATAAAAAAGCATACCATTTTCCTGAAAATCGTAAAAATATATGTAAAAACTGTAAACATCAATGTGAATGTCAAATCATAAATATCAAAAATATCTAGCTTGATTATCGAGATAGGCTGTGAAGGTATATTGTACAGAGTGTTTGTAAGGGTTTTCATTTTCTAGGGCTTGCAGTCGAGTGAAATGGCACAAAATATTCCGTTAGTGTATCGAAAAGAAAAATTGTTAGGTGAGCGATCTTTTCTTTCCTGTACGGTATACGATGGTAGGTGTGAGTGAATGTGTGTGCGTGCATCGAAATTCAAACAGCAAGCATCGCAGTTGAAATATAGGTCAAAGTAAAATTACAGACAGGTGGGTTCAAAAAATCTTACAAATAAATGTACTATTGGGTGGTACATAATCCATATATAGGATGCTTAAAATATGAGATGGAATAGAATTAAAATTATACAGGGTGGATAAAAAAATGTTGTATTGAGTGGCACATAAGTAGTTGCGAATACAAGGTGGTTGAAATAAGAGTGAAGTAAAACTACAGTTATGCAGAGTGGATCAGAAAACTTTAAAAAAATGTTTAAATAAGCATATGCAGTAAGGATATTCGAGTTATAGGGCGGAAGGTTAAAAAAATGTTAGAAGCAGTTGCATATATATATATATATATATATATATATATATATAGGATGATTGAAATATCCGTTGGAGTGGCATTATTGCTGTATAGGGTGGTTAAAAAATGTTATATAATGTGGAACATAAGTAATTGTTTATACTTACATAGGGCGAAGTAAAATTATAGGTATACAGGGTGATTTAAACAATAGAAAGAAAGAAAGAGTGATTAGGGTGGAGAGGATTAATATTTATACAGGGCGGTTGCAACATCGTGTAGATTTGTACTATAGTTCTACAGGGTAATTCAGAAAATGATTGACAAAAAATTTATTTTCGGTGACTAATACAGAGAAACATATACAGGATGGTTGCAATATCGGGTGAATTAGAGTTATACTTAGTCCAAATAATAAAACAAATAAAAAAGTTAAAGAATATGTGATAATATTGTTTTCTGAATGTTATTTGTGGCATCTTCTAGTTTATTTTAGATTTTCTTGGGAATAATACCACATCAGAGTTCAAACTTGTGTATATTTTAAAAACAAACGTTTCAAAATCCTGTCGGATTTCGTTTTCAATGGATATAAATTTATAAAGTAAAATTGAAATATATGACAATTATTTTGACAAATATGTTTACGTTACTATGGAATTTCTTTGATTTTAAATATACAGGGTGCACAAGAAATTCCAAAGATCATTAAAATCAAAAAAAAATTTTCAAGTAAGAATAAATTAGAGAGAGAGAGGGGGGGGGGAGAGAGATAAGAATACGTTGAAATAATCAATAGAATTGTACTTTATATCACATAAAAAAGAAGATATGTCAGAAAATGGTTATTGATTGTACACGTTTTCTAAACGGTTTTTATTTTAAGACAGTTGAAGTCGGTGCTTTTTTAAATATAAATTATTTATTTTTCACTTTAAATAATATGTTACTCTTCATAAGAAGTTCTGTAACGTTTTGCCCCTACGCTAATTACTAAAAAACTGAGTACGCTAAAAAAATAAACGTGCTGTTCTTACGAAAACATAATTTTTTGTGGTACTGACATCAGATAATTGAAGTGTTTGGTTATTTTACTACATTAAGTAATTTTCTGTTATTTTCATCTTAGTAGTTAAATAAACAAAACAGGAAAATATTGGATTTTGTGTTAATTCCTGGAGATTTTTATAGATGATATCTTGTAGCGGCTGATAACAGACATCCAGATAAAAAAATAAGCTATGTTACAGTTGCAAATTTCATGACTGAATTTAAATCCACTGTCTCTGTTGATTAAACGTTTAAAAGAAAAAAAAAAACAATTGCAAGTTATGCACGCGGTAGTTGAAAATCCTAAAGTCATTATCGGGTACCGTAACAAGGTCAACTGTGAGCTCGATTTTACGAGCAAATAAATTATATCCTTAAAAACCTAGATATATCCATACGCTTTCACCTGGAAATGTTGAAGTTCGTTTTCTGTTTACTGTATGGTCCTACGGAGAACCTGTAGACAATTCTTTCTTCGCCGAGAAAATATTATTTACCTTGAAAGCGTCAAACGGAGTCGTATACTCACAGAACTCAAATGGATACTAATCTAAATGTTTAATATCGGGCGTTCACTTTGGTAGCAACACGACGGAGCAATATGTCATAGTATACAGATAGTTTCCAATCTTTTACAAGGACTTTTTCAAAACGCGGGATTGGAATGTTTTCTGCAGTTCCGTGACCGGAAAGGTCTCCTGACCTAAACCCATTGTACTATTTCTGCTGAAAGAAAAGGTTACACTATCGGAGGCAAGGAGCAAAATGCTACCTTGAAGTGTGGAGTACTTGTGGGGAAACAATTTATATTTCAGCACGAACAGCTCCTGTTTTCATCCGTAGGAACAACCGTTGTCACGAAAGAGGAAATTTAATGGTTGCTGGATAAATTTTAGCACACATTTATTTCTACGCATCATAGTGATAAAGCGCAGACCGCAATTGGATAAAGCGAAAAATTCATGCTAGATATTGTGCCCGAAACTCGATCACAGAGTTTATTGAACATAGATTTAACATTTGGGATCATTTTGCCTTATTGAAAAACAGCGTGAATTGTGAAAGATGCCTACATTTATTTTGTTAAATATTTTGAATACTATTGAGTTTCGAGGCACAGTTTAAGTTTGACTTATTTTTTTTAATACGGATCTACATTTTTTATTCGATATTATGGAGAAGAAATTTAATTTATCACACAACCATATATTACACGGATACATTTATCGACGTTTCTAACCATCGGGGAATTAAATAACAATATTCTGTGTACGCCTCTGTCTTAGGGTATAACATTTATTAACGAAAATATTTAATCGCTTAAAGAAAAAATAGAGTTATTGCAAAGAAAATATCAAGACTACGATGTAAATTTATTACCATGTAGTAATATTTATTGCGACCCTTGTAATACTCCGCGTTCTGTTTGAGGAACGATCCCGTTGTTATTATTTTTGTAATAAAAGTATCTTAAAAAGTTGTTGCAGAATAATTAATCAAAATACAATATTTCCAAAATTGGCTATGAAAATAGAAAAACCATTAGATAATTATCATGTTTCAAATTTAGGGAAGGTGTTTGAACATTTGTAGACCTAAACAAGAACGCCCAATGCCAAAATATTTACAAGGTTACAAAAAACAAGCCTAAAAAACAAAAAAAAAGAGTTAGGTTTTTTCTTTAATTATCAATATGTGGCTCCGTTATTTTAATGTTCTGTTACCCACGTCAGGACACTTCTTTGGTGGATACAAAAAATGATACCCAAACACCTCAATAAATTATATTAACACCCAACGAAAGCAAAAAAAGGTACAAATTTGTCAATAAGATCATTCATGCTTGCAAAATGTTTCGATAGCTGATGGAATAGATTGAATACACTTTTAATATTAATTGAGCATTTTTCTGTTGGTATATGATGTGATAGTATGTTTACGTGAGGCAATAATTCGCAAATCAGGAATACCAGGATTAATTAGTGTATTTAAATCTTATTTTATCTTACGATGTTTCGTTTGATGATACAATTTCGAACTTTTTTCTTGCAAGATACTTATTTGAGAATACTTTTTTGTTCTCCATTTAGAAATATTAAATTTTTTACTGTAGTGTTTTCATATCGAACATTTACAAAGTTGCCACATCTATTGAAATCTCAAAACACTTTTTAGTTTATATTGACTAGATGTGAAAATTTTGGCAGAAACCGATTGTTCGTCCTTAGCCTTAACCGTTCATTTAACTGTAAAATTATTAAGGATTTTATTGAAATGAAATATATGTAACAGCTTTTAACATGGCAACCAATTCTAACTGTGCAATCAATGCATATTGATATATCCTATAATTGCTCCTATATGGTTTGAACCAAACACATCCTAGCGATCTTGGTTAATACCAAAGACATCACGAAAACGTCACAAAAGAGACCTTTGTTATCTCATTGTTTGCATTTTTTAACCGGTAATAACCCAAAGCAATGCAAAGCAAAAAAGGTGGGTTTTCCTCTTCGCGGACGACGGACGTGTGAAACAGAAGCATTAGACCGAAAAATTGTTGGTCCGTTTTACTTTTTATCAACTTCGACGTCTCTGTTCTCTGAAATTTTAAGTACTTCCAATAAAATTGTGCTCAAGGTTAACGTTAATGCTGAAAATTTTTAAACATTATTAAACACAACATGGATTAGCAAAACCTGGATTAAAATCTATAAAGGGTTTAATTACAGATTGGACTTATGGAAAGAAATCTCAAATTTTAGGGAATCTGATTATAAAAAGAATTTAACAAATATAATTTAAAAAATTTTCAAAATTGTTTACGAAGGAATGTTGGTCATTTCACGCACTTACAATTTTAATTTTTGGTTTTGTTAAATGTTTTAAAGTTCATGTTTAAATGAATATATGAAGTTTAATTAAGTCGGTAAAAGCTTTGTGTTATTTCTGCATATTTTGATAAATATATTTTTAGTGCAAATAACGTAATTTTTTTGATTATTTAAAGGTACAACCAAAAGACACTGGCGTACAATTTTTAATTTCTCGATGATGGATTTTTCGGTTAGAAACTTAGGAAAAATATCCGTGTGATGTATGATTGTGTAGAGCAAATAAATATTCTTCTCAAAATTACCAATAAAAATTTCAGGCCTTATTTATAAAAATGAAATTCTTAGTGATGGCGACATCTCCAAACGTTAGAAATAATATTTGATGACTCCATGTTTTCGAGCTGATAAAAATACAAGGCTTTTAAAGTTGATCTCTGCCTCGAAATTCAATAGTTTTTTCACAAATCATACCGATCTTGTATACTTATACTATAGAAGATAGCAATAGTGGTCCACAATATACACTCTGTATAGACAGGTAAAATTTATTTGTGTATATTGTAGAGTAACCTTTGTAATTTATTATTCTCGGAATATTTGCTTTCCGTACTCATTTTTCCATTTAAACACACTGGGTCATAGCAATGCGTAGATGGATATATCTAACTTCCAATCAAATAATTCAGCGTAATTAGCAACTAGACTTAGAATTATTGATTTGCCGATACATAAACAGCGAACATGCTTTTTGGAGAGCGTAATATTCTTTGCACGTCTTTATAGTTTTACTTCAATTCAGTTAAACAAGATACGGGTTGAATTTATTATTAAAAAATTACAATTTGGGAAAGCAGCTATCAAGTTTCATGCAGCGTATGGTAAGAAAAATTGTAAAACTTCTCCTTCGGCTCTCAATCCTAGAGACTCATGTTGCATAAATAATTTAAAATCGATCCAGGATTTAACCCAAATATTATTTTCTCTTGAAAACTTCTTTCATTAAGGCAGGTGTAAAAACACCAACGGTTAAGTTTAAGATAAATTATAATTTAATACACCAGATGGTTCAACGAGTAAGTTGAAGAAAGTTTAGAAATATTTGTTACTCGAAAATATTGATAGAACTCCAAAAGTACTTTAATGCTCTCTCTGTTTAGGTTAGTGTGTCTTTGAACAAACTGATAACTAACTTCCTACCAGTGAACTACAGGAGTTCGAGATGCATAAAGATATATATTTAAATTTCTGTGCACTTTGGAAGAACTCGGTTGGAACTCTTTTAAGGATTTTATTCAGGTTGTGCATTTGTTACTATTAAGAGAAAATTGAGTTTATGAGCATAGATGCAAAATGATCACAAAGGAGAATGTTATTTAATAATGTATGATATATGACATAGTAATCCTTCTTCTATTCGTTAATTGATGCCAGCCGTCCATTTCATCTAACTATTCCTTCCTTCCAGCAGTGTCTCTTTTGTATTCTTAGCTATTATCTATTACGGGTGAAATCTGTTTGTCCGTTACATTTTTGATTACCTGGTTTCATTGCCTTTGCTACTTTAACCTTGATTAACGTTTAAAATATATGCCTGAATATGTTTGTTGATTGAGTTTCTAAAGCGTTCTTTTTATTTGTATTTAAGTATATTGTGAAAGTTTTGTTCTCAAACCTATACTCTCCTATTTTCTTGTAAATTCACAGGTCTAGTTTATTTCATAAGTTATATAGTAGAGTAACAATTCTTGATTTTGCATAAATTCTCAAATCACATAAATTTAGAAGCTCCATCACTCCTATTTATTAGTGTCAATTAAATTAAATAGTTCAAAGAAAGATCAAAAATTTTTTAGAAATTGTCTGCACTACTTCTCTATCATAATAAACAGGAACAAATTGTGAATAACTGACACCTCCTTCCATAAACAACAATTCACGGATATTTAACATACTTGGGGGTTATCGCAAGAACTGGTCAAATTTAGTGGTTAAAAATAAACTACTAACTAAAGAATTATTTGTAGTTCATTTGCTATTGTAAAAAATATAGTTTCGTAAAGATTTTTAGCTTCAACCTTTTCCATTGAGTCCAAAACTGATATAAATGAGACAGGGTTGGCATTGGCAGTTTTGAAATTTGATTCATTCACGGTGATAATTATTTCCAAATCGGTTTTGAAAGTTAAGTTTAATTTTAGTAAAACAAAGCTGTAGCGGTGTACTAATCAGAAACAAGTATATTGTAGAATTTTTATTTGTAGAAATGATGTCCAAAATTTCTGTCATACCAAAGGTAATCACTTCGATAGATACATTCTTCACTATTCAGGAATTTTGGGTATAAACCCCAAAAAGTACGTGCAAAATAATGTGTTGGTGAGGATGTCTAGATCAAACAAATAATTCATTACTAAACTTTATAGAAGTTGTCTATGTTATCACTCGGCTGAACATACACTGTCATGTACACTAACGAACAAAAAAAATTTAAAGCAAAACAGATTTGGTGCTTGAGGCAATGTCATTTGATGATTTTTTCTCTACCTAATAATAATTTTAAACAATGTAAACTACCTTTCACTGAATAAAAGAACCATCGAATACCTACAAAAGTATGAACATTCCGCCAACAAAAAGTCGCTGACTGGCTGCTTTATAAACATGTGGTTCATAATTGGAAGGAGGCGTCCATTGGAAAAGATTTTTTTCAAAGCATAAACCCCATATAAAATTTCCTTTTAAAATCTGGTTTATAGCAATCATTGTAGAATAACAACTTTCCATATTATGAAATTTGTGCAATAATAGGCTAAGTACTATTGATTCTATGAATCGAGTATATAAACGGTTGTGTAAAGTAACTGTAAGTATGAATGGGAATCTCCTAATATTGAATAACGTCCATTGCTAATATAGAACGTAAATCTTGTGTGTTTTTTAAGAACACCCATATATCAATTTCAAACCACTTCAATCATCAAAGGTAACGAGACACATTCGAAACTGTTTTAACACATCTACAACTATCTACTCCCTCTTCCCAATGTTTGTAGATGTTTGGCTTCAAAAATGCTCGACTAATCTCGAATTCTACTATTAAGTATAGCTTATAAAATACTGAATTGTAATTATCATTACTCAAAGTCAATTACATTTTTTACATTTATTCCTCGTTAATTAGCTGGTATGTTCTAAATACTGCCAGATAGATATCTACGCAATAACAATTTTTGCGTTTTGCTGCCCCAGTCAGGAACTGAAACTGACGACAGTTGTTTACTACAAATACCATGTTTAACACTATGCTTGTTCATAGTAGCTAGTTGCCAATGATTCCAACGATTTGAGAAATTCTACACGAATCGAGTGTTGGCACAGCCAATTGTGAATATTTCTGATTTGCGAACCATTTTGCAAACCGTTGGAGCTATCAGCAACTGGTCTCTATGAACAAACATAATAATGAACATTTCTTTACAGATTGTTTTATATAATATATATACTTACTATTATTAATACATGAAGCCCGAAACGCACTCCTCTTATTCAGCCTTTATTTTGAAAGTTAATGAAACTTATACCATTCGAAAGGTTATGTGCCATAGATGTGCAGAATAGATAAAGAGACTTTATTTATTTCTGTTAAAATAAGTAAATCAAAGATCAATTATTTGAGAGGTCGCCATCTATAGACTAATAGCTTAAGCCTTAATCTATTCGAAATGTGACATTCAAGTATTTGACATCAGTCGACTGTAAAAACACAATCGTGTTAATAAGAAGAATAAAGTGATTTAAATAATCGACTTTCATATACTAAGATATATGCTCTACAACCTTCTTTTCTATTCATCTGTGACAGTACTTTTTTTCGATGATAACAGCTAATATTAAAGTGACCAAATTTTCGGCATTTACAGAAGAGCCATGAAATTTTTACGTAAGCTCACTATCTTTAAAGATTCTAAGCTTAACTGATACATATCATTTCATATTATCACAAATTGAGTATGTAACCCCTTCAGTCACGAATTTATCACACCTCTAATAACAATTTACTAATATTTTGGGAAACCTTGTGTATCTAAATTATTTTTAGGTTTTCTTGGGAATAACACTACAATTGAATTAAAAAAGCTGTATAATGAAAAAAATACCAAACGTTCCAAATTCGATTCTGACTTCGTTGTCAATGTCTTTCAAATATGTAATGAAAATATAAATTGCAAAATGAAAGTTTGATTTATGACATTTAAGTTGACATACGATTTTTCTTGTTTTTAAATATACAGGTATCACAAAAAATTCTAAAGATAATGTATTAAGTTAACCAGCTTTCAAGTTGGAAGAATTTGAAACAGTTGTCTTTAGAATTTATAAGTGGCGTTCCTAGGTACGACTTTGTTATAAGGTAACGCATTCGCCAAAAATGCGATATAAAAATTCTGCTGTTTCAGTGATCCCATTAACGTCGTAAGAGAAAACCTAGGAAAAACCTTGTGAACTATCCCGATACTGGGTTGTTCAAAAGGAGATGACCATTAATAATTTTTTCCTTAATTGTCGGTAACCAGATACGATTGAATTCTACAGAAGTAGAAGCGATACAATCGTCTTCATTCAACAGAATTAAGGCAGACTCTTTTATTTTTCGTTTTGTGTTATATTATTCATTGTGAAGTATAGTTTAATTGTCAAATTGTATTTTATGGCCTAGGTCCCCAGGCATGTTCACAAATGTTCGAGTTTTCAAATTTTCGTTTTTATGTAATTCTGGTGTTCATTTATTCGTATGTTTCGAATTGTTTCTCCAATATAAAATTTATTGTATTCGCTAGGAATCTTGTATATGTAGGTTTTCGAGTTCTGAGTTCTGTTAGTTGGTTTTGTTTTGGATATGAGTGTATCTATTACTGCCTCAAAAATAAAAGTAACACACGAGATGCAATATGCAACTATTTTATTAATTATTTATATTTGACATGTGCAAATGATACTTGAATAAGTTGTAATAATAACAAAACGAATTGTTTTGCAGTTTTATTTCATGTAATGCCATCTCAAATATTAGCTGCCAATCAAAAACTGTTAAAGTTCTTTTAATAAATGCTGCAAATATTTTTATCTAATAATATATTACATGTAATTTTGTTTATTTGTATACATCTTAATTATATCTAATTAAGTTATCGAAAACTGCAGTAAGTATCACGTAACCATTTTGTCAAAATTTCACCATTTCAAGTTTTCGACATAGATATCATTTCTTCGGGAAAAATAGTATTATCGAGAAAGAACGATTGTTACAATTATGACAGCTGAGTTTCGAAATTTCAAGAGTTTCAATACAGGATGATTTGGTAACCTACTTGAGATATATTTTAATACAAATTGATGTGTAGGATCTTATAAGAATTTTGTCACTATTTACTATTTCTCTAGCATTACATTTTTACAACTGAACCCTTTCAGAAATTAACATAAAAAGTGCTTGTTACGTCATTTCTGGATGGGTAAAAAGTTACGCGTTCTCATGTTAATTTGAGGCACACAATAAAGTTGTCTTGAAATTCAATCGTTATCGTTATAGGAAGTACAGGATGTTCAGATATGTATATGTAGCCCACAGCTATTACATATGCATATTTAAATTTACTTAGATATAGGTCGGTGTAGAATATTAAAATATTATAATACACGGTGATTCCAGATATGTTAGAAACAAAATGTTTTTTGGGTGGCCCATAAGCCGTTCCACATACAGAGTGTTTAAAAGATAGGGAAGAGTGCAATTATAATCATATATCGTTAGAAAAAATAATCATATAGTGTAACCCATTAGCGGTTGTATTTACAGGGTTTTTGGTATAAAGGGCGGTGGAAATATGTGGCTGGAGTAGAGTTATATTTATACAGTGTGGCATAAAAAATATTACAATAAAAATGCAACATTTCGTTGACCATAAGCAGATGCATATATAGGGAAGATCTAATATAGGGTCATAGGGATTATAGTTATAGAGGGTTTTTATAAAAAATGTTAAAAATGGAAATGATTTATTGAGTAGCCCACTATGAGTAGCATATATATGACTATTGGAATTTAGGGCGGAGAAGAGTTATAGTTACAGAAGATAGATTAATAAATTTAAAAACAAAAAGATTAAATACAGTGGTTCTTAGGCAGTCGAAATGTACAGAATTTTTAGAGTGGAATTATAGTTTCACAGGGGCTCAAAAAATGCTAAAAAAACATTATGCTTGGTCCATGAGCAGTTGCATATACAGGGCAGTTAAAATATAGTCCAGGGTAAAATTATAGTTACATAGGGTAGTTAAATAAATGGTAGCAAAAATTTTTATATTAGGTAGTCCTTTAGCAGTTACATATAAAGGGTGGTGGAAAATATTTTGTAGTGGAATAAATGTTAGAGAAAGGAAATTAAACAGAATCATTTCATCTTGAGGAATATTAGTTTATACAGCAAATTCCGATTATCTGGTTAAATGTACCAACATTTTTTATGAATCTTTGAATTTACGAGTAAAGCTCGGTCACTCGTGTACTGAATTTGTTAAATATACAAATGGAAATTGAATACTTATAAGTGATGAATTAAAACAGAATATTTTGTAATTCCTAGATATATAATTTCTACTCCATAACTATTCAATTCTTTCAATTAGAATTGTGATTTACCTTTAATCTGTTGTCTATATGATTATTACCGGCTAATAATTGAATTATTTAATTTTAAGAAATTTCCTGGTAGCTAAACTTTTGTATTTAATTTCGATTGACTGTCTCTTTGTCATATTAAATTAAGAATTACGAATTTTAACACAAATAACTCTATTAATTCTATATGAAAAAGAAGTTGAATTTCATTACTTTCTGACTCAATAGGTCGAATTTCGACCACAGGCGATTCTAGTATAATTTTACTTTAAAGTAAACTTCTCTGAAATTATTTTTAACTAGTCTTTACCCGCGGTTTCAACCGCGTACAAAATGTTCAAAGCCTTCGCAAAAAGATATAACTTATGAAACATATGGGTTACCCTATATAAAACACTTTCTGACTTGTTTGAACCACACGACTTAACTATAAATCCACCAATCCGGAATATATATCACCCAAGCTGCAAGTACTTATGTGCCACCTTATACAACAATTTTATTCGACATTTTTTTAATCACCTTGAATAACTGTAACTCTACTTCACCCTATATTGCAACCATCCTGTATATGCAGCTGTTTATTTATCACCCAATATAAATTTTTGAACATCTGACTATAACTCTACCCTATATTTCAGCTATACAAATCCTTATGGTCTGCTGTAGAACAATTATTTTAGATATTTTTTAAACCACCTTTTAAAATAAATTTTCTCTTTACTCTATATTTTAATCAACTTTTATATACGACTTTTTCTAACATTGTGTAAAACACACTCTAAAACTATAATCTTGCTTCTCCCTATATTTCAAATATTTCATATAGTAGTATGCAACTGTTTTTTTTTCATCCATCCTAATGAAAATGCCTGTGGAACCCTTGGTGTGTCACAACAACAACAACACCAAACTTTTATTTAAACTCTCACCCAAACTGCAACTGCTTATTGGCCACCCTATATAACTTCTTTGTATAACTAACTCTACTTCCATCTACATTAAAACCATCATGTATACACCGCTGCCAATTTGTCACACATTACAACTTATTTTTGAACCACCCTGTATAACCATAATTTTAATCTACAAAATATTTCAACCACCCTATACGTGCATCTGCTTAGGGGCCAACAAATATAAAATTTTTAAACACAGCTATAACTGTGGTCCACTCACTATATTATATATGCAACTGTTTATGGACTACGCTATATAACCATTTTTGAACCACTCTTGAAAGTATAATTTGTCTCCACCTTGTATTTCAACCACACCTTATATGCAGCTTTTTCTAAAATTGTTTTAAAAACACTGTATGAACTATAATTTTATTTCGATGTATCCTACAAAAAATATATCCAACCCGTTTAACTATAAATATACTCCACCCGCTATTTCCACCACCTTGTATTTGCCACCTTTAATCAGCCACCAATTATTACATTTTTTGTACCACCCTGTATAACTATAAATCCACCAATGCCAAATATTTCACCAGAAGCGCAACTGCTTATTGGGCACCGAATATAAGAATTCTGCTAAACATGTTTTTGAATCACCTTGTATGTATTACAACTACCCTGTATACGCTACTACTTATTGCTCAACCAATATAACATTTTTTAAATAATTATCATAACACTTCTTCACCCTATATTTCAACTATTCTATCTTTGCAACTTATTATTAACTACATTATTTCACAATTGTTCCTCATATTATTTCAAGATATATTAAAGTAGAATTTGTTTCCACACTTCATTTAAACCACCCTTCATTTAAAACTTTTTCTAACCTTGTTTGAATGACACTGTATAATTATAACTTTACTGCGCATCCATATTTGAGGGACTCCATATGGGCAACTAATTTTTCTAGAATTTTTCACCCACCCTGTATAATTATAACTATACACCACCCTAGATTTCAAAAACCTTTTATATGCAACTACTTATATGCCACCAAATATAACATTTTTGTACCACCCTGTATCCTTAGAACCCTACCCCAACCTATATTTAAAGCATCCGGTAAATGGAACAGCTTGTAGATCATAACATTACCTTATAGTATTTTCTGTATAGCTGTGATTATACTCCGCTACATATTTCAGCCATCCTATATATGCAACTACTTGTGGATATAAAGCAAGTTTTTAACCACAACATAAACTATAATTGCGCTCCATCTTATATTTCAAACACCCTGTATGAACAACTGCTTCTAACATTTCTTCAACCCATTTCATAACTATAGTATCTTATGAACATAATTCAAAGATCCTAACTGCTTACCTAACACATTATTTTAAAGATTTTTTATTCACTGTATAAATATTCTACCTTTTTCAACCACTTGGTATATGTAACGGTTTATGGCCCACTCAATATAACTTTTTTGGACCACCCCGTAACTAATTCCACTTCCCCTTATTTCCACCACATTGTATATATCCAGCTGCTTATAGTACACCAAATATAACTTTATTTAGATTTTTTAAATCCATGTAATTCTACTCCGCTCTAAGTTTCCTCTATACAGAGCACCTGTAAATTTAAGCTTGCTATATCAGTTGATTTTTGCTAAATCGGAACATGCGCCCTTTTGGACGTTCCTAACTTTGAATAAAAGCTAAGCTGATGCCAGTGTTGAATATTTTGTGAGTACCGTGGAACCAATTGAGTTATTGTATTACCCAACATGGTAGAAGTTTTTTCGCTATATCTAGCGTTTCTGTCAATTTAGAGAGATAAAATGTCTACCAGATTTTAAGTCAAACTATAGGCTTCGCAACAAAAAAAGATTTAGCAAAATCAGTTAAGTAGGTTCTTACGTGATGCCCGAACAAACAAACAAACTACCAAACAAACAAACAGACAAACTTACAATTTTATAATAGTATTTTTGATACTTCGCAAAATCGGAGTCAGTTTACTATAAATTTGTGGTGCGATGTGCAGGTAAAACCTGGATTTAAAATATTTATGACAATTCATATTGAGATAATAATGTCGAAGATATGACATTATTATCTCAATATGAATTGTCATAAATATTTTAAATCTTCCAAACAAATTATTTGGTTATATCATAACAGTGAAAAATATAAAATTGTAATGACCATAACCTGTTGTTATATAACTTTAAGTACATTTAAAAAACATTGGTCTATAGTTTAATTGTGGTTGCTATGTAAAGAATTAATGGATTTATTTGGCGTAAGCTATAAAATGAGATTATCCCTGCAAGCATTCTATGGAGTCAAATGCTTTTTGCTCTGTTTTGGTTTGCCCAAGTTGAGGCAATGCTCTGCGATCTCTGCACGTCAGCAAAGATTATCCAAGCTTGGTATGCAAACACTTAATGAAAGTTTCAGAGAAACATTCACAGTTTTACAACTTCATTCTTGCGTTATTTATTCAAACAATGTGTACTGTCAAGCGGTAAGGAAAATTTGATAAATATGTTTCTAAGAGCAAGTAATATTAAAAACTGTTTGATATCAAGTGAATACGGATCGATTCAAATCAAATAGGTAATTCAACCAATAATTAGGATTTGATAAACACTAATGGAATTTAGCTGTCAACCTCTTTGATAGTAACATCGTGTCAATTAAAGTTGATACTAATTAATAACATTATAAATTATTACATATTACAAGTAGTAAGATTTACAGAGGTATGGCAGTAAGATAAAGGGTGATTCAACATGAGTGTAATTTTAAAAGTTCTACTTCTCTAATGGTCTGGAATATACCATAAATGATTTTTTTTTGGTCCAAAGTATTAAGCTAATTCTTGGTAACTGGCTTCGTTTGGACGGGATGCCAAATTTTTTAATTTCCGGAAATTTCAATTTGTCTAGTTACTTAAATTTACGTGCATTAGGTTGTTCTCAAGTTAAATTGTAAGATAATTAGGCAAAAACGCAGTAAAATTGTTGTCCAACAAATCCGATTAAATGACCGCTGAAGATCCCACCCTAACATACTAAAGTTACATACATGGAGTTAATTTTTATCGGCGTCAATTTAATGTGGATATTCATAAAATCACCAGCCCTAGAAATTAGAGATAGGTTTTTCTAATCCTCAATCATCAATCTAATTTACATTTTTTCAATTAAAAATGAAGTTGACATTGAAATTGGTGCACTACAAAAATGTGGGAAGAAATGATAAAAAAGAAAATGTATGATTCAATCAATCTAATGTTATAAATCCGTATATAAAACAGTAAGTCCACACTCCAGAATACGAAATGATTAACAATAATCCTACTACTTACTTAGAGAAAAAGACCAAGGAAATCATCCACGGAACACATTTTCCTCTTGACGTCAAAAAGATCATCATTCCTTGTGAAAAGTCTTCTAAAATTCGGAAAATTTACGGACTACCCAACATTCATCAGCCGGACATTCCTCTTAGGCCTATTTTCTGTACAATCTCCGACCCAAGAATTAGCTCGGTACTTCGCCAAAACCCTTAACCTCTAGCCGAGCAAGCTTCCTCGTACGTAAAGAATTCCTCTTCCTCCCTAGATATGTTAGACGCATATAGAATTTCGGAAAATGATATCCTAGTTAGCTTCGATGTTGTATCTCTTTTCACCAATGTCAGCCATTTCAGAAACGTTAGATATTCTAAAAACAAAACACAATATCTCTTCTGACATCATCAAACTTGTACAACTGTTCTTCTAACAGGTATTTTTCATTTCAAGAAACTCTATTCAGACAAGTCTGTGGGGCCCCGATGGTTCACTTCCTCCTCCAGTGCTTGATAACATTTTCAGGGAACAAATCGAAACCCAAATCGAAGGCCCTAAACTCGTCTAAATTAAAACCTTCCTGTTGGCTTAAATATGTAGCCGATACTTTTGTTATTTGGCCTCATGGCAGAGATTCATTACATTTCTTTCTACAACAAAATCAATGGAAATTTAGTAATTTACAATGGAAATCGAGTCTGATTCTTCTCTCGCGTTTCTTGATGTCCTCATAACAAAAACCAACAATGACAGATTCTCACAATACCGTTTATAGGAAACAAACCCATACCAATCGCTACTTAAATTGCCTTATATCTGTATTCATTATTACTTACAGATTTGTCTTGTTTAGTTTACCACTCATTTTTGTCTTTATTAATTGTTATAAAGTTTTATTGTTATTTTAATTATTTTCAAGTTTTGTACTACAAGTTATATTATTTATGCAAGTATAAATAAAATTTTAAAAAGATAAAGATTCAGAACATATATATATAAATATATATATTATATATGTTGTAAATTTCACTTGGTTCAATTTAAAATTATAGAACTAATAATTCACCTTCTCACGTTTTTCTAGAATCTTTATTCTACACTATAAACTACAGCTGATTAAAAATAACTAATCCTTTCATATATGCTGAGCTAGTCGTCGCGTATAACTGAACTGGCGATCGTGGCGTGCTTCCTTTATAACACCAGCGTCGAATTCTCCAGTAAAAATTATCATCACTCCTTCCGCTGCCGAGTCTTTTCGAGAATCGTTTTTTTATCTTAAAGCGTTTGTTGTCGTACAGAAATGAAACAGGGTCGGCTTTGGGTAAATTTCGTAACACTGCCCCCCCCTTTAATTCTGATCATCCGGATCAGAAACATCCCCTCCATGGTAGGGAGCTAGTCGATCTAAATGAACCACCTTCAATTTAGCCTTGGGGTTTCGACGGATCCGGTAGACGACGTCATTAAGCCTCTTGACCACCACGTATGGACCATCCCAGGCGGGTGTAAGCTTCGGGGATTTACCCTTGCTCCGTTGGAGGTTGTACAGCAAGACCTTGTCCCTCTCCTGGAACCCGACTGAATTGGCCTTGAGGTCGTATCGCGTCTTCATCCGGTCACTGGTGGCCAACATCTGCGTTCGGGCTAATTCGTGTATTGCCAGCATGTTATGTCGGAGCTGGTCGGCATAATCGTCGATGTCTTGGGGAGGTTCTTCGGGGGAGCCAAATGCCAAGTCGCATAGTAATCGCAGCTCCTTTCCGAATAGGACCCTGGCTGGGGTCAGGCCTGTACTATTATGTACAGCAGAGCGATATGACAACAGGAATAGGGGAATATGCTCATCCCAATCACGCTGGTTATTGCTGACGACCTTGGATAGGTGTTGTTCCAAGGTTCTGTTGAATCTTTCCACCATTCCGTCTGACTGTGGGTGTAATGGTGTTGTTCTCGTTTTCCTGATCCCCAACATCGTGCAGACTTTCTGGAATACATTTGATTCGAAGTTACGCCCCTGGTCTGAATGTAATTCCATCGGGCCGCCAAACCTGCTGAATAGTTGTTCTACTAGCACCGTCGCTACCGTGGTTACCTCTTGGTTGGGTATCGTATATGCCTCAGGCCATTTGCTGAACTAATCCATTGCGACCAGAATGTATTTGTTCCCCCTCTCAGACTCGGGAAACTGACCGGCGATATCGATGGCAATTCTCTCAAATGGGACGCCCACATTGTACTGCTGCATTCTGCCCTTGGTCCGGGTCTTCGGGCCCTTACTGGCTGCACAGGTGGCACATTTACGGCACCAAGCTCTGACGTCTTCGAAGTAATTCACCCAGTAGTACCGCTGGCGAACTTTGTCTAGGGTTTTATTCATGCCCAGGTGGCCTCCGGTAATTCCATCATGTACTTCGGTCAGGATGGCTGGTACCTTTTTCTTCGGAACTACCAGTTGGGACTTCGTTTTTTGTCCATCAGTGCTTTCCCAAACTCGCTTGAGCATTCCATTGTCTACTCTTAGAGAGTCCCACTGAGCCCATAACGATTTCAGCACGCCGGAGTATCTAGCTACCTCGTCCCATCGTGGCCTGGGTGCCCCTCTCGTTTTGAATAACAAGATTGGTTCTTTGTCTGAATCAGCCATTTGGTCCTGGATGCACTGTTCCGTTGTCCAATCTTCATTGGCCTGCACTCGGATCTGCCTGATGGAGATACCCTCTCGCTGTTCCGTCTTCAGACAATGTACGCATTCCGCTCTACAGGGTCTTCAGGATAGGGCATCGGCGTTATTGTGGAGGGGCGGCAAATCCCTCTACAAAAAGCCGGTAGTATGAACAGAGGCCTAAGAAACTTCGGAGTTCATGTTTGCCTCTTGGAACTGGCCAATCACGGATGGCTTCTATCTTGTCTTCGTTGGTGCGGATTCCTGACTCGGACACTACGTGGCCCAAAAACTCTACTTCTTTTTGGAACAAGGAACACTTCTTCGTATTGAGTCTCAGGTTTTGGCATTATTAATTCTGGAGAATAATTCGTCCAGGTTTTGCAGATGGTCGTCGAATGTCTGACCCATGACTAGAATGTCGTCGAGGCATACTAAGCACATCCTGTAATCCACACAAAATCGGGTTGTTCCATCCTTCTTTTTAACTAGCACGACAGGAGCAGAGCATGGGCTGATGGATGGCTCAATAACTCCATTGTGTAACATGGACTCGATGTTTTCCTCGACTGCCTGTTGTTGCCCCAATGGTAGTCGTCTAGGTGGTATTCTGATGGGTTGAGCCTTTCCGGTATCTATTTGATGCTGGATGCTGTTGGTGCGACCGGTGGTTCCATTTTTACTGTTAAAAATTTGCCAGTGCTTTGTCATAAATTGCTTGGCTTTCTTCTGGTTTTCTGATGTCAAATGGTCAGCAAACTATTGTAGAAACTCTTTATCGGGCCCTGTCTCCTTCATCGACCTCTGGTACTCTTCTTCGCAATTGATGATGGTCTCTACGGGCTCGAAACAGGCTATCTCTTGACCATTGGCAATTCTGATGTCGTTGTTGGACAAATTCAGGACTCTGATTGGTATATCTCGTCTGGTTTTAACTATAGCCCGTCCAACTAAGTAGTTATGAGTTAAGTGTACGGGCTCCACCATTCCAACGCAGCTCCCAGGATTGCTATCTAGCTGCCCATGAATAATCTGTTCCGTTCGACCTGGAATTCTAGCTGAAGACTTCGCCACAATTTTTATGGAGGTTAGTGAACTGTTGGCGGGCCGTGTCAATACAAATTCCTCATTTAGAAACCGAAGAACATCATATCTCGGGTCGAACATAAATCCATTCTGGCTAATTAGGTCCATTCCCAGTATAAAATCGTCCTCAATATTCGCTACCAGGACCCTATGCCGGATCATGCTGTCCCCTATCTGTAGCACGACATCTGCCTCACCCTGTATTGACATGGACTCGCCGGTGACTGTTCTGAGCTGGATGTTATTGGTAACTAGCCGAATTTCTGATGCTCTCAAGACCCTGGACTTGGCAATGGACACAGCGGCGCCGGTGTCGATGGTGATGGTAACTGCTCGCCCATTGATGGTGCCTCTGATGACTAGGCTGCCGCTATCTCGGCAAAATCCCCGGATGGATAACGTTTTGGGGGCTGATGGAGGGACAGTCAGCATTCGCCCCCCTATGCTGACTGACTGACGGTCCCTGGACATGTGGCTGTTTTGTTGGTTACCCCTGGTCGGTGATCGTTCAGGTGGCTTCACTCGACAATCACGTTGGAAGTGTCCTGTCCGTCCGCAGCGGTAACATGCCCCTCTGGTGCTAGTTCTTTGTGACCGTTCTAATATTTTGTTCAGGCCAGCAAGCAGCACTTGAAATGGTGACTCTGACTCTTCCTGGTTGAAGGAAACTGCTCGGACCCTCGGCTTGGACATGTTCATGACGGCTTCTACTTCCAAAGCCCGAAGTAGAGCTTCATTACTTCTCTTGACGGCACTTAGTCTTAGATTGCGTTGTACTTCCACATCTCTGATGCCGTTTATGAAACTCTGTGTGGCCAACTGGTCTTTCGTTTCCTCAGGGTAGGACAAGTGAACTAACAGTCTAATCTCTGCTTCGAATTCTTGGAGGCTTTCACCGGATTTTTGCGTTTTTCCACTCAGTTGGACTTGGTATACCTGGCTCAAGGATTGATTGTCGTAACGTTTGTCTAGGATAGCGATGATCTTGTCGAAATTGCCTTGTTTATCGACTGGAATGCTTTGGAGGAGTTCTAGGGCCGGACCTCTTAACGAAATTACCAGAGAGGTAGATTTTTCTTTATTATCCCATCCATTAGCTGTAGCCACTGCCTCAAATTGCCGTTTATACATGGGCCAAGATGAACTGCCGTCGAATGTGGGTGGTTTACTTAAGGAACCTTTGGTACTCACGGTGTGCTGGTATTTCCCTCTCTGCAAATCTTGTTGCAATTTTTTAATTGCTGTTTCCACTTTATCTTGTACTTCACTGTGAACTGCGTCTTTAATTGAACTTTGGTTTCAAGAGTATCCACAGTATTTTTTAGGACCTTTATGTCTGATTCCACTATTTGCATTCGTTCATTAACTGTGTCATTAACTTGAGATACTATTTGCTTTAATTGTTCAAATTGCAGTTGTCTTTTCTCTTCAGTTACTTTAAAATCATTTTGTCGTTTTTATTCTAGTATTTTAAATTTATTTTGTCTGTGTTCATCTAATAATTTAAATTCATTTTGTCGTTTTAGTTTAAGTTGATCTTGTTTTTCTACAAATTTCGAGAATATTCCTTTAATTAAATTTTGTTGTTCACTTTTCATCGTGGAAACTAGATTTTCTTGTTTTTCTTCCATTGTGGAAACAAGATTTTGTTGTTCGCTTTTCATCGTAGTGACAAGATTTTCTAATTCTATTTTACGTTTTTCATCAAAAGATTTTTCTAACCTTTGCTGAATTTCTTCTTGATGTTGTTTTTCCTTCTTGTCACGTTTTTCTAGAATCTGTGCAATTTTTTCGTCCAGTCCCTCTGTAACCTGCTTGACTATTTTTTTGGTAGTTTCGTCCATACTACGGGTTTCCATAAATCAAATTAAGATTTTAAATGCACTGAATCCTTTACTTCTGATCACCAAATTTGTTGTAAAGTCCGTGGGTTCAATTTAAAATTATAGAACTAATATTCACTTTCACTTTTCTAGATCTTTATTTACTTTAAAACAGCTGATTACAATAACAATCCCATATACGCTAGTCGTCGCAGTATAACTGAACTGGCGATCGTGGCGTGCTTCCTTTATAACACCAGCGTCGAATTCTTCAGTAAAAATTATCATCACTCCTTCCGCTGCCGAGTCTTTTCGAGAATCGTTTTTTTATCTTAAAGCGTTTGTTTTCGTACTGAAATGAAACAGGGTGGGCTTTGGGTAAATTTCGTAACAATATATAAATTGTATGTATATGTTCTGAGAGGCTTTCGCTGTCATTATTATGAATTGACCTAGATTGCGGGTGAGAACCGCGTCTGAATTTTTGACGTATTTGGCGTTTTCACTCCTGCTTTAGAACCATTTTCAAGAAAGAAACCGTGACTTGTTTTAGAGTCTAGATCTAACTCGGAGTCTCAATCTGTTCACTTCCCAAGAGTCACTACGTAACTGAACTGAGTATTAATCTGCTCTGCTACTTTTATTTATAGTTATCGGTCGATTAGAATATAACACAAAGAGGGGCTTTGTGGTGATTGGTAGGTTGTTAGGTGCCTATTACGGAGTTCCATGATGTAGGAAGGCGTGAGCTGTCATCGCGTCGGTTTCTTTATTTCTATAGGTTCGCGTATTGTGGATACCCCAAGAGAATTGAGGGAAATGATACTGCTACTGTCCTTGACTTTGACCAAGTGTCCTGATTGAATATGATTATGCGCGAGAGCTGAGGTCGGATCTTTCTTACGAACTGACAGAGAGTGTTTATATGCTCAATGATTGACGAGCCTGTTGGTACGACCGATGTAGCTTTGTGGCCAATTGAGACTGGACTTTCGTATTGTCCTCGATCCTCTTTAGGTATTTTGTCTTTAGGATTCCCGGTTATAGCTATGGATGAACTATCATATATTGAGGCTGAAGATACTCGTCAGAACATTGCTAGAGTACTCCTTCCGCACATCAAAGCCACCAAAATAATAAAACCAAACTTCTAACGAAACACAAGCATTAAAACAACTACGTGACAACGATGACATAACTATTCTTCCTGCCGACAAAGGTAACGCGACATTTCTTCTGAATACTAAGGACTATGTTAAAGATAAATTCCATACATCAGACAACGAAATAATTAACAATAAACGTAGCCCAAACCCTTCAACCTCTAGCCCAGCAAGTATCCTCGTACTTAAAAAGCTATTTTTCTTACTTAGATATGTTAGCTGCTTATATCACAAACGCTAAATATTTTAAAAAACAAACCACATCATCAAACTTGTGAAACAAGATATATTTTTCATTTCAAGACACTGTTCAACAAGTCCGTGTGACCCCGATGGAATCACCTCTTTCTCCAGAGCTTGCCAACATTTTCAGGCAACAATAAAACTCGTCTAATTTAAAACTTTCCCGTTGGCTTGGATATGTTGATGACACTTTAGTCAGTTGGTCTCATAGTAGAGATTCATTAGACTTATTTCTTCAACACCTCAATGGTATACATTAAGGATCTTGGTGTGTAGGTTGACAGAAGGTTGAATTTTTATGAACATATCTACCAAAAAGTGCCGAAGGCAGTACACTATATGGATTTATTGTCAGAAACTGTTAATCGGTTCGTAGTATAAATGCTCTGAAAGTACTATATTTTTCTTTAGTACACTCTAGACTACACTCTAGACTAAAATATTTAACAATTATCAGTACTTAGCATTGGAAAGTGTGCAGCGAAGGTTTGTTAAGTATGTATGTTTTAAAAACGTGCAACTTTTATGTACTAGATTTAATTTGGAAAATTTCTAACTTAGGCGAATAATATTATCGCTCACTTTCCTGAATAATAAAATAGATGCAGAGAACTTGTTGTAACAGCTTAATTTCAATGTGCCTCCTGTTGAATCTTTAAGATCCAGCGTTATTTAGACGTAAACGTTCCAATAATAACTTAGGCTTAAACTCTCCTGTTTTTTGTATGACAAAACTTCAACTTCATTTGAGGGAATGTGATATTCATGAAGACTCTTTGTCTTCAATTTTGAATAGAGCTGACACTTTATCTAGTTTATAATTTGCTAAAATTAGCAACTTTGAAATTTATTATCTCAGTAATCGAGTATTTGTTTATTTCTTTTTGTTCTGGTTTACGATTTTTTTGAGATGATTTTGTATTGTTACTTATTATTCTCCTATTAATAGTTTTTTTGATGGACAATTAAGCTGTACTTATTTATTTATTTATGGTAGTTAGCAATACATTGTTCGTGTCTTTGCCGTAATTGAATATTTCATATGATTTATTAATAGAAATTTATTCAGCCTGGCACTGTAAGAGTTACTTGTTAAACTGATAAAATATGTTTTCTCTTCTCTTCGAATGTGTCACGATAATGTTAAAATTATTAGCATAAATTTTGTTTATAATTATTATAAAAAGTATATAGTATTTACTATAGTTGCTGAATATTTCTCACCTTATTTCAAACATGTTCAAATGCTATGTTCGTTATTTATCTAAGGATTCCTTGTGTACACGTGAGCACGAATTTTATCAATAAATCAGTTTGAGGTTGCAGCAGATAGCGCTTCGTAACTGCATTCTGTGAACGATGTTCTTTTTTCTCTATAAAAGCTGTCTAAGCTAGAACGTTCTTTAGTTGAACACTCAGTTAAATTTCCACCTTATTTATGTTTTGTGTTTATTCGGCTAAA